>CM068356.1:7227193-7849693 GCA_034769755.1 Odontamblyopus lacepedii | reverse complement strand
TAGGACGAGTTCAGAAATCAATATTTGGTGGAATAATCCTGATTTTTCCTCCTTAAATCAGATTTGATTCATGTGATCACCTCATCAGTGCCTCATGAAGCTGTTCATTTTCACACAATGATTAGTTATTGTTTATTTATATATTATTTTTATTGATATTATTTGTTTTAATTGTTGCTGATTTATTTATTTTTGTCTGTGTGGTTAAAAAAAACTATCTACATAAGTTAAAATGACTTAAATTAAGAACATTTTGCTTGATTTGAGTCGATTCAACTTGACAAGTGGAGTGTTTTTTTCTTAATTCAAGCAACATTTGATTTCGTTTCTTATTTTAAGTGTGAAAAGTTGTTTTCCTTCTTATTGTAAGTGAAGCGAGATGTATTTTCATATTTTAACTACAAAAAGTCTTATTCCACTGTCAGATAATTTTACTTGTCCAGTAAAATTTACTCAAATCATGATAAAACTTTCTTAATTCAAGTCATTTTAGCTTGACTAGATTTTGTTTTTTTTGCCGTATATTATGCAAAAATGTATACAATGAATTTGAGGAGCCCCCAGGAAAAATAGCTATAGATATTTCAGTAGCTTATGGGGATCTTAATAAACTAAACTTAACTAAACTCTACTCAACTAAAGGTAAAAGGGTTAGGGTTAGGGTTAGGGTTAGCTAACCCTAACTCGAAAACTACCACTTCATGACATCACAAGCTGGAGAGCATTTAGATCTGTGGAGATGTGAAGCAAACATGTGTGAATGAAACAAAACACAACTCGAGGTATGTTTTTGATGAGGTAATATGGCTTAAATCCCACAAGAGTCAATTTTGTGTAATATTGGACCTTTAATTCTTGTCAGCACAGAAAAACTAATTTATTTAACGCTCATTTCCAGGTTTAATTCTGTAAAAATAAGCATTTGTTGTAACAGTCATAAAGCAACCTGATACCTTCTTACCATATTGTAAGAAAAAAGATAAATATAATGAAATGAGGCAGGACCCAGAGGAGCAAGTTGAGATAAACAAAAGTGGCCCTAGTATTGTCCCTTGGGGTACGCCGCAGACAATCACACACGTTAAAAACACAATTATAGAAAATGTTATGCTACATTCTCACTTTCTCATTAAACAAACTGGTGCTCTGAATTTGTATGTAAATTACACTTCTACTCATGACGGCTTTAATTTGACTATGCAGTAGTTATTTGCTCCGAGTAAAAGGTCTCAAGTGCGTAATTCAGAAATAATTAGTCAGGCTCAAAGTGGGCTGATAGCGCTGTTTTCTTTGATTAATTCCGTCTCTTGTACATGTTTTCTTGCTGATCTGTAGTTTTCCTTTTGGACTGATGGGAACAGAAAGGGCTTTCTTTTGCTAAATCATGCACTAACCCCAAAAAAAGGTGAGAGTGAGCACCTAAAAGACTGAAAGTAAAGTTATGCAAAAGGGTTTAACAACACAAGTCGGCTCGCTTGTTGTAGTTCCAACTAAGTCCGTTCTTTCTGGTCACTGTGTTCAGATTAAACTCTAAATTGAGTAACGGAGGTTCAGACAGAGCGGAGCCCCCAGTTAGCATCACACCCCCAGGGAATGTTTATGAAATCAGCTGCAAAGTAACAATATACATGAGTTTTAGTTTCCTGTTTATCCATAAGTTTCAGAATGTCTGTGGTCGCAAACACAGTTGCAATAAAAATTTTAAAAAGCCTATCCACTTTTATATGATGATAACAGTATTAAAATGATTATTCAAGGGATTCATTTGCAGTTAATCTATGACATTTATTATTGACATTATATGACATTTTTTATTTAAAACAAAAATGTATTTTTATTGAAAACAGGAGCAGGATGTTAAACAGGTGAATCGATATAATTTATCGGATTGAGGAGGGCAAGTTGTTCCTTTCATTTGGAAATGTGAAGTTAAATTCTCCGCGGCCAATTTTGTTTTACAGGAAGTTGAAACCCATGAATGTAAAAACTAGAGTGAGATTTACCAGTACAATATCGTCACGGTACAATAACCTCACAGTATTATATTTATTGTGATATCGTGGGAAAGCTCACGATATTACGATATTCTATAACACTGACATTATAAAATGCTTTGCCCAGTCATTTGGTACAACATTTATTGTCATTAGGGATGGAAAAATATCCAAATCTCTCTGTACGATATTTTCACCATAAACATCTCACGGTACAATATTTATTGCAATATTTTGTAGAGGCTCACGAAACTGTGAATATGCTACTTTTTCCTCTAAAAATGCCTTCACAAGACTTGATCCAAAGTCAGTTCTTTCTGGTCATTCTACTAAAAAAGAAAAGCTCAGATTAAACTCTAAATTGAGTAATGGAACTTCAGACAGAGAAGAGCCTCCAGTTAGCATCACACCCCCAGGGAATGTTTATTAAATCAGCTGCAAAGTAACAATATTCATGAGTTTCAGTTTTCTGTTTATCCATAGGTTTCAGAATTATTATTATTATTATTATTATTATTATTATTATTATTATTATTATTATTATTATTATTAAGGCTGTTGCCATAGTGATTAATGATTTAAAACAAAATATTAGATCTTCTGAATGACGGAAAAAAAATCCTCAAATGCCTAATTCAGAAATAATTAGTCAGACTCACTGTGGGCTGATAGCGGCGGCTTATTTGATTAATTCCGTCTCTTGTTCGTGTTTTCTTGCTGATCTGTGGTTTTGCGTTTGGACCGATGGGGACAGAACGGCTTTGCTCTGCTAAATCATGTGCTACCGATTAATTTCATACAAAGTCCTGACTCCAGGTTTTATTTGGGAACACGCGAGGTTTGTGTGCACTTCCGTCCCCCCAGAGGTTTGGAGAAAAAAGGGGAGACATTAATTACACGGCGGCGAAGTGTGAGCGGAGGAATCAGAAGTCAAATCCCACTGATGACGGAGCACATCAAAACACAAAAAGGAGCTAGATTTAGATTTATACTAGTGCTGTTTGTGTCATTGACGAGTTAACGCAAAACAATTTTAATAGTGTTTTTTATTTATTTTTTTAGTTTGTTCATAAGCTGTGGCCACTGCTGTAACTTTAGAAAAAGTACAGAATCTAGCTGTAAACAAGAAGGAAACAATTTGTACGAAACTGAGAAGCCCTGTGTGTGTGCTGATGTTGTTCATACGAGGAAAACACGAAATAAAATCTGCTTCAAAATACGTGAAATCCGCTCTTGCCTTTGATTATTTCTATAATTTATGATAAGGACTGTAACAGCCTCTCTCCTCTGGCTGTTTTTATCTTCATAAACTCACAGAGGAGCGTATCGCAGCAGGACTCATATCTGTCTCAATATTTAATAGATATTTCTGCCGCTGGACTTATTTTCTCCGCTAAAGCTTCACTCTGCTGCTGCGGCATGTAAACTAACAGCGCCGTGTGATGACGTCATGGCCCTCAGTACTTTAAAAGTAAAATTTTTTAGTTATTATAGTTCTGTTGTTTGGGCCCATAGACCAAACACTGTCACAAACACAGTTGCAATAAGAAAATGGAACTGAAAAATGGACAAAAAACATTTGCAAAAAGCCTATCCACTTTTCTATGTTGATAAGAGTCTTAAAATGATTACTCAAGGGACAAAAATGCACAATTAATTTGCGATTAAGCGCGAGTTAACTACGACATTCATGAGATTAATCGTGATTAAATATTTTAATCGATTGACAGCACTAAATTATACTGAACTATATGGTACATTATTGAGTATGTAGCATGTATTTTTTATTATTCAGATCTTGTGAAGTAAATATATAACTGTATACATGGTTTTCAGAATGATGAATGGTTAGAGACTTGTGATTCGATAGATTGTGACGGTCCACGATATTATTGTGACACCTTTGACGATACGATATCACAATATTTCGGTTATTGTTACATCCCTATTTACCAGTATTAAAATGTTTGCATGTGTGAATTAAGTTTCTTACATTTTATTTTACTTTTTCACAGAATAGACATTTTGATTTATAACTGGATAACTTTTAAAAATGCTGTAATGTACTATACCAAAACAAAACACAAAACTTAATAGATTAACACTCCAAATTACTGTAGCAAAAGAAGAAACTATAACTCGGACAGATTTGGTGCAGCCACTTTGCTCAGTTTTTGTTTTGTGAATATAGAAGTTGCTATAGTCTAACTAAAAAAATTTAATGAAAATTGTTTTGCAAAGCGCATTCTGACATTTTTGTTGAAACTGTTATGTGTATATCCTTGTTCTTTTGTAAATGTATTTTTGTATTTGCATTTTTTAGAAGAAAAACAAATTCAATAGTAGTATAAGTCAATAAAACCCAATCTATATCATATTTTAGTTCGGTATTGACTTTGTGATGCTGATTTTAAAGTTTTGCTCATTCTTTGTACTTTTTTCCACACATTCACCTACTTTCTATCCCACTCTACATTCCACCCTAACCTTTTAACACCTTCACCGTCCTGACGTTAACATAAACACTCTTTATCTCTGGGAGCACATGTGGAGCTGCAGGTCTGAGAGGGGCCCTGGTTCCTCCACCTCTTCCTCTTCTTCTCCTCCTCTTCTGTCCTGTGTGAATGACGTGGTTCGGGGGCTCTTATCTGGCGGTGCATCTGCAGAGGAGAGCAGAGGAAGTGGGAGAGAGCTGTGTCCACACGTCTGAGCCCAGTGACGGACAGATGTAGCGGCCCGAGCGCACACAGACCCCACAGCTCCGCAGAGGAAATGAAGGATTTACGGTCACTTTGCTACCACTGGGTTACAGGGGCAGATTTGTGGTGCGGGTTTGAGGCTCGTTTTCTTGTTTTCTTATCAGGGTCTTTCTGGTTTGTGGATAGATTACATTTTTTCCCCTTTGTATTATGTGATTATTTAAAGCTATTTTCTGATTTATAATGTCGTGTCCTCATCACAAATATACCTGGAGTTGTGTTTTGCTTCATTCATACATGTTTAACACACAAACCCTGCAGAATTAGGAGTTCTTCTCTTAAACAGTAAACACTTGTTTATCATGTGTTAATACAGGGAGCGCTCCACTGTGTTTTAAAACTCCATACACCTTCGCTAGAATAGCCTATGTTGGCTGAACTAAAGGTAAAAGATTAAAACTACTGCTTCATCACATGGTGGAACAGTGTATTTAGAGGTTTAAAGGGTTACTCAAGCATGTGTGGAAGAGCATTCACAGCATTATGACATGGCTTCAATTTCGTGTAATATAGGACCTTAAAAATGTCACAAAATCATTATTAGAACTAGGATTTTAATTTATTGCAAATATCTCAATAGTGAACTACATAAAACAGACATTCAAAAAGTCACTGAAATTGCGGGCATCTGATAAATCAAGCCAAATAGTTGCGTAATATTTCAAGGCAAGCTCCTACATGCAGCACCATTTAAGAAAATCAAACTGGAAAACAAAATTAAGAGGACTGAGCAGTGAAAGAGCCAAGAAAGTCTAGCTGAGTGGAGGTTTGGCAACTTTGGCTGAAAAGTGAAGTTCCGCTCAGTCACATTTGGTGTGAAAAAACAAAATAATATTTAAAAAATGAATAAAAGTAAAACATGGTTAAATGACTTCCGTGGCAGAAAACTCTGGTGCCTTTTGGAATCTGACGTCGCTGAATCATACGTGTATCAATGACTAAGAAAATTAAATTGGAGAGTAAAGTAAGCACAGAGCAGCGGGTGTTTTTACTGTGGTGGTGAAAATAAACGATTGCACAAATTACTCGAAATACAACTTTGGGTGAGTAAATGGTGAGCGGAGGAGTAGAATAAGTATTAAACCAAACTGGATACGGAGTAAATGCAGCTCCACACATCATGGCGCTCCCCATCTCGTTGAAACAGGGTAGATCACAGCAGTGGTGTCTTGAATGCAGGAGAATAAAGATTTCTCAAAGTGACGTGTTTAGAATTGTGCACACTGCCTGGTCCTGATATACACGTTCTATCCCATTCATTTTAATAGGAGAGCAACATAAAAACATAACATTTCGTGGCTGTTCGTGTTCATCTTGTATTGGTGCGATTTGTTAGAATAAAGTTAGATTTAAGATTAAATTACCGTTTAAGATTAAATTACCGAGATGTTGCTTTATCCAGAACGCTCCAGTGTACGGCATCAAACGCATCTGTCTCCGTGTAGACAAAAAAGTGACACTGCCAAGCCAAGTTAAATGTCAAATCTGTGGAGAGACGACTCTGTTTATGGTTTGACTGGGACTAGTGTCAATAAGGCACATAATAATAATGCTTAAAAATGTATATATGCAAGTAAAAATGAAAAAAGTATATAAATACATTTTTAAAAAGTGCTGTAGTCTTGTTCTTTTGGGTCACTGTAGCCCTTTTAGCTCTATATATGAAACTGCATAATGACCTAATACCAGAATTTCTCTAAAAAGGTACCCAAAGTGCGAAAAACACGCCAGAGCTGGACCACAGGGAGATGGCGGTGAATAGGCAAACCCCTCTTTACATCCATTTACAATTCACGAATCGCACGGGAAAAAATAGCAGTATTTATGTCAAGGTGTGAAGTAAATGCACTTCCATCTCTCGGAGGTGTAAAAGTATCAGGGCTGGATGAGTACTGATTTATTCAATACATTTCGACACTTTTTGGACAGTCGGTTTTCAAAGATGGTTTCTAAGACTTGTGAGGAGTTGAGGTGCCAGTTTTGGGGGATGGCAACATAGCTCTAAAAGCAAAACATGATTATTATTTGGGAGGTGTTCTGGATGGAAAAATGGGAGAAATTCATCCAATGTGCAAATAAATAAAAGACAACTGTGTGTGTGGTGTTAGTGTGTGTGTGTGTCTGTGTGAGTGTGTGCGTGTGTGTATGAGAGTCAAGATTTTTAATAATATATCTGGAAGTTCAGATAAGACAGTTTTGAGCGGTGTCTATGGATATACAGTATTATCTATAAATGGAAGATTTTCACCACCTATTTTTCTTATTACTTTGTCTCTGTGTTACACAATATGGCATTAATCATACATACTCTGCATTTATTTAATTTCTGATTTTGATTGCCCTCTTTTGTGGGCTCACCAACTGCAGAGGGGTTCATGGTCAGGTGTGCAGAGGACTGGGCGGCGAACTGCTGCCCCTGCCATCCAGCGGGGTTCAACGGAAGAGGATGGATGGATGATTGCATAAAAATAAATAAATACTGTGGAACATTCCAAACAAGACCAGTTCCATAAAGACCTAAAATGAGCTCTAGATGGGAGCCGAAAGTCCACAGCAGAAACTTTTTCTACATTGGACCACTTTTGGACAAATGAGGGACTGTACTATCTGATTACAAACAAGCTACAGTATAACTTAGCCCAGTGAGGTTTATTTGCTCTTCTGATTCTTTTTTCAGACCTTTATTTTGTTTATTTGTTTTATTTTGTTTGTTTATTTTGCTTTTATACCTGACAGTTTCGACATCCCACTAGCGGCCTTCCACAGATTGCTCACATGATGTTCCTGTGACGTGTCCAGTCGGCTGATTTGTCTTCTCACCAGTGGAGGATGCCAGCGCCATCTGCAGTCTGACTTCTTCAGAGAGAGAGAGAGATTCTTTACTAATACCGAGGGAAATTCAAGTTTTGCTGCAGCAAATTGTTACAATTGATGTTGCTGCAACACTTACACTGCTCGTCACAGTGGGCTTTGTGACACATTCAAAGGTACAGTATATTGGCCCATTCCCTCAGTGGAGTAAGAGCATAGAAGCTCCCATTGTCCGGTTTTACAGTCCAGTGCAAAACTTAATTCAGATTTCAGCAGGTTTCACATTTGCAATCTACTGGTGAAAAACAAACATACAGATGACAGCTTTAGAGATCGTATCCAAGCTTCTTAATTTAGTTTGTCAATTTTTGCATATGTATTTAACTTTATCTCTATTTCACGGTATCACTTAAATACTGTATTTGCCAAAGGTACACTGAATGAAGAATAGTGAAGCAGCTGAAACATTTCAGTTCATCAGCATCAACCCTGATCCCATCTTTGGAACCTTCTGCTCTGAATGACCTTCTGCTTTATTGTTATTTCACATTTTACAAATCACACACTAAAAAAAAAAAAAAGAGAGAGAGAGATGTTATTGCTTTGTCTGGAATGTTCCACAGTATGACATTAAACAGCTCTACCTTAAATTTATTCAGTTACAGGTGGTTTTATAGCTCAGAAATACCTAGAAAAACAGGCATTCTGTGAGCGGGGTCGCCTCCCCACAGATCTGACCTGTAACTTGTCTTGGTTTGTTCTCCAGGGATATAGAATGGTTTAATGCCATACTGTGAAACATTCCAGACAAAGCAATAACATCTCTAGGGTGAAAAAAAGCATTTAATGGACCCTCCACCAGAAAAATTACACAACCCACCTTTGAGTAGAAGATGTAGTAGTTGTAGTAGATGCGGGTTTGTGTTTTCCTAAATAAGACCGCGTTTGAGTTTATTTTTAGAACGTTGTAGCGCGGGAGGGAGAGCGCTGCGCTGTGATTGGCCGATCCGCAGGTCAGTGGGTGGGCTAAAGGTCCTGTTTACAGAGCAGAGCTGTCATCAGAGCCATGCACAGAAGCCTAAATTTGCAGCATAATCATTCATCATAAGAACGGGATCTCTATTTCATCTCACACAAAGCAGTAAAACACCGCTTGCATTTTGTAAACGGATTATTTGTACATCTGCAGCCTAAACCTCCACATGTCTGAGTTATGGTGTGCGCTTATAGCTGGTTTCAGATTCAGCCTGTAATGTTTTCTTAAAATAGTTGTGGTGCAGAATGAATTGAAGTAGTTTGAGAGTTGGAAGAAGAAGAGGCATGAGACGGTGGAGTTTTAAAGCTGCATTCAGACCGGCCCATTAAGGCGTCCAGTTTACACTCAAAATATATGTGGTTGTGTGTCTAGGGCGTCTTGTGTTTTTGCGGTGCATCTTCAGGCACCATTCAGGTGTCAGAAGTTGGAAAAAGCTGAACTTTTGGCGTCATCAGGGACGGCTATCCGGTGACATAGCGACAGTATTAAGAAGAAGAAGAAACCCCACTACAAGAAATCTACGCCGCGTCATTAGCAGAGTATAAATGTATATACACCGCCGCCGCTGAGCCAATCGCCTCCTCTGATGGGTTTTATGTAATAAATACACTAAAATCACTCTCTTGACCGGGAAAACAAGGCACTCACAGACCGCAGCAGACGCCCTGGACGCATGTCAAATATTTTTCTCCTGTTTGTCCATGTCGTCCAAGACACACGTTGAAGGCGTTTTTAACTCAAATGCAAAATCGTCCAACTAGAGGCGTCCAGCGTGTATTTTGACGCTGTGATCTGAACACAGCTTTATGCAGTTTATTCACCAATATTACAGGAGACATGAGCTCTGCTTCTGCTGTAGGGAGTATTATACCTTTGATGATGTAGGTCAAGATAACAAGGACTGAGGTGGCACAGCACAGACCTGAAATTTCTCTATCAGTGGGTACATATATAATTTTTTGTTCTGAAAATATTTCAGTAGTTTTCTGTAGAGATGTCCCAATCAAGATTTTTTGGCCCCTATCCAATTTTTTTTAAGGAGTGCTCTTTCCGATACCAATCTGATCCCCTTTTTTATAGCTCCGGTAGCACCATCTTTGTAATGTAGTGTCATGAAGGAAGTTTATACCTTAGCTCCAAAAAGTATATTAGACGACGAAAGCCTTACCTACTTTACCTTCTGTGAAATGCCTCTGCCAGTGTTTGCTGCTGTGGCTTTGCCGTCTTGCGCTTGTAAATCTAAAACTTTTTTGTAAGTGACAAATCAAATTGGTAGTGTTAAAGTGAGCTCTGTTGGTTCCTCCACGAGAAACTTTGCAGCGATTGCGTCGCTGTTTGACTCCTGTTTTGTTGTAGTGAAAAGTCCCACATGGAGGACATGGCAGCGTTTTGATTTACAGCTGCTGTAAAGTGCAAAGACGCCGCAAAAACATGTGAAACTGGATCAGTCCAAGCATGTGACTGAATCCGATACTCATAAAAGAGTCGGATCGAGAGCTGATACTGATACTGAATATCAGATCGGGAAAGTTTAGTTTTCTGTAGGATAAAATCTCAAAAATGTGCATGGTTAGCTTTAAACAACTGCAGTCTCCTTTTAGCGTGAAATGTGTTGTCACTGAAAAAAGTGTTTTCAATCAGCTGATGGACCTGAATGTAACAGCAAACTTAAACTTGCATTTTATGTCATTTTTTTGGTTGGCGGTCCATTACCTGCTTGTTTCTATAGATATGTCATTGCTCTGACCTTTAACCGTTTTACCTTACATTTATTCAGTTACAGGTTTGGTCTCCATGTTGATAGAAAGGTTTAATGCCATACTATGAAACCTTCCAGACCAAGTAATAACATCTCCTTGAAGAAAAGCATTTGATGGACCCTCCACCAGAAAAGCTACACGATGCACGTTTAACAACTCTGCACTGACACTGTAATTTCTCACAGTTTCTCCGGGCTATAGTTCCACCCGGAGCCAAACTACGAGTAAAGAAGAGTTCCTGAAGAGAAGAGCTTGGAAAAGACAGGAGTGTTTTGTGCCTCGAAGCCCAAAGAGACCCGAGCTCCTCCCTGACGCGCCTCTGACAACCTCCTGACACCGGCAAACTGTGTGGTCCTCTTCTGTAAATCTGAAACACAATGCTTTACTGCTCGAACGGCAGACAGTCCAAATCCTTATATGCAAATCTGACTCCACATTGACTTGTTTATCCCACTCTGCAGTAATGGTCTTCTCTCCCAAACAAATGCTAATGCAGTTTGTTCATTCACTGCGGTCCCTTGGTGTTTTTGAAATTCTGCAAAATAAAGTACATTTGTTATTAAGGATTGATTTTCATTGCCGGCTACGCAGAATACGAGATTAGACTCAACTCAAATTCATACATTTTAATATTGGGTGTTGCCAAATTCCCTTTCGCTTTATAGAAATGAATTGTGTTTCTTTGTTAAGCTTTGGCCACATAATTTAACGGCACAAAATCCACAGCAATTTGATTTTCTGTCCAAATTAAATGAAATATTGAAAACTGATTTTGACAAAGCTGTGAGCTGGATCGCCAAAATTCAATAAAATGTGTTTTTCATGTAACTTTATGTTTTTGCAGAGGAAAAACTGATGGATAGTTAGTTATAAAATAAAGTGGAAATGTCTTGCAAAAAGAAGGACACAATTTAATTATCATAAAGAGGGGGTATTATACTTCTATGGGGTATAGTAAAAAAAAAAAAGCTATATTCAGCAAATATTCTAGTGGAAAGTCTGCCTCCTCCTCGTCTTCATGGAGATATTGTGGTTTTGCCTTGACTATTCCACAGTATAGAAATAAACTTGGTAATGACAATGGGGACAGATTAATAGTCAGATCCATGGAGAGGCAAGCCGTGTTAAGAATTCAAGTTTTTTAAGGTAACACAACTGTAATTGATGAAGTAAAGGAGATGTGTTTAATGTCCTACTGTGGAACATTTCAGGCAAAGAAATAACATCTCCAGCAAGTAGCAAACCCTCCACCTTAGAAGTTACATCTTCTTTAACATGTTTAATAGGTTTAATTTTTGATGTTCTGAGTTCCACTAATGAAACTATTGCACATCACATCAGGTTTGTGAAGTTGTAGTGTGTTGTTTTTTATCCTGCTTTTGTATATTTATGGAGAAATGTCATGTGGGATTATGGGTGACGTAGGCTTGTGGGCGGAGCACTGGCTTAGCTAACAATCAGAGGGGTTTGAAGTAGCCGGGCTGGTGCCACCTAGTGCCTCCGCTCAATTTCATTTCTCTCCAGCACTGGTCAGGAATCTGAATACACTCTGCGATTTGCAAGAACGCCGGAAGTTGTAGTCGGCGCATCGGCCAATCAGAAGCGGTGTGTTGGCCAGAACCAACTCAAGTTGCGACAGCAGACTGCATACGCCATCCTCCTTTGGACTTCCTTTGTCGAATAATAACGTTGCATTTTTTATCGTACATTTAATTTGCAAGTTCACCTCGCAGAAACAACAATGCTGGTGGACAGACATGTTCACTCTCTGCTTTGTTTGCTGTGATTACTTGGACACCACTGAGCCACATCACATATGTCACCACCACATAGGCGCGACTGGTGAAATAAAAAAAGTACCCGCCTACCGTTGAGCGAACGATTCCTAATGCTGCGAGGTCAGACGGTTTCCACAAAGTGAAACTGACTGAAGACTCGGGCTAGGTTTGAATAGAGGAGATCGCTAGATTACTTAGACATGCATGGATGATATTTATATTTGTATTTATTTGAGCATCATTTTCCATACATTATAATAAAACTGTTGTGATTTCAGTACATCGCTGCTCAAGTGCTCAAAAGGAGTAGATAGAAATTAGAAGACTTGTATTACCCCAACCCCTAGATTTTCTAAAACCTCTTCAGACGTGGAAAAGGAAAGAAACTGACAAACAATTGACAAGTTGACAAATTGAATTTCTCATTTGCCATGGATTTTACCTGGACAACTGAGGGTTTCTACACAAAACCTCTTCAGACATGTTTTTGATGAGAGAACATTATAACATGATTTTAAAAATGCATTTCCCTTCTGTTTTTCTTTGCTCCAAATATTTTACCGGCAATATCAAGGCCGGCAGTAAGTCAGACTTGTTCCCGGTGCATGTTGGACTCCGCCAGGGCTGCCCTTTGTCACCGGTTCTGTTCATTGTATTTATGGACAGAATTTCTAGGCGCAGCCAGGGGCCGGAGGGGGTCCAGTTCGGGGACCACAGGATTTCATCGCTGCTTTTTGCGGATGATGTTGTCCTGTTGGCTCCATCGAACCAGGACCTGCAACGTGCACTGGGGCGGTTTGCAGCCGAGTGTGAAGCGGCTGGGATGAGAATCAGCTGTTCCAAATCCGAGGCCATGGTTCTCGACCGGAAAAAGGTGGTTTGCCCTCTCCGGGTGGGTGGGGAGTCTCTGCCTCAAGTGGAGGAGTTCAAGTATCTCGGGGTCTTGTTCACGAGTGAGGGGAGGATGGAGCGCGAGATTGACAGGCGGATCGGTGCGGCGTCGGCAGTGATGCAGTCGCTGTATCGGACCGTTGTGGTGAAGAGGAGCTGAGCCGAAATGCGAAGCTCTCGATTTACCGGTCAATCACGTTCCTACCCTCACCTATGGTCATGAGCTCTGGGTAATGACCGAAAGAACGAGATCGCGGATACAAGCGGCCGAAATGAGTTTCCTCCGCAGAGTGGCCGGGCGCTCCCTTAGAGATAGGGTGAGGAGCTCGGTCACACGGGAGGAGCTCGGAGTAGAGTCGCTGCTCCTCCACGTCGAGAGGAGCCAGCTGAGGTGGTTCGGGCATCTGGTCCGGATGCCTCCTGGACGCCTCCCTCGGGAGGTGTTCCGGGCATGTCCCACCGGTAGGAGGCCCCGGGGAAGACCCAGGACACGCTGGAGGGACTATGTCTCTCGGCTGGCCTGGGAACGCCTCGGGGTCCGTCCGGAGGAGCTGGAGGAAGTGGCTGGGGAGAAGGAAGCTTGGGAGCCCCTGCTTAGACTGCTGCCCCCGCGACCCGGCCCCGGATAAGCGGAAGAAGATGGATGGATGGATGGATGGATCAAGGACAAAAAAGTTAGTTGGATTTATTGAGTGTTGATAGATAAAAACAAAAATTTACAAGTCTCACCCTCTTAAATTAAACTGTTTTTGTCTTTTGTCTTTGCAGTCGGTCATGTCGTCAGCTGTGAAGAAACCGTTCGTGTCATTCATGTCGTCTGCACACTGACACATTTAACAGGATTTAAATTTAGTCCATTCGTGAATAAGACCACGAAAGGCCACATTAGTGCGTATTTAACACCACGCGTCACTAGATCACAGGTCCTACGCACTTCTCTATAAACAGACCTGCTTTATTTGCACTTTCCTGACTCACAGCTCCGGTGTCCGGCCTCCTGACAACAATTTGGCTATTAATATTCAGTTTAGTGGTTCTTGTTTGTTTTTATTTTTATTTGATACTTGGATAGGTATGCTCTGTCTGAGGATTTGTTAGACTTTTATCTGAGGTTTAATTTAACACTGTCTGATCAGATAGAACATGTGAGCTGATTTGTGCTGTTAAACAAGTCCCTCTAAAATAACATTACAGTCAAAAGCGAGATAGCATCAGCCAACAGTTTTTAGTTCATTACTTTAAACTTTTTTGTAGGAAATCAAGCTCCTAAACAGGACCATGAACGCTCGTTTTGATCACCGGCTCCGGAAATGTGTAGTTAAAATCTGTTTTGCATTTTTTTCTTGAGTTTTCAGGCTGCACCACAGGCACCAGCTCTGGAGTTATTTAAGGGTTTCTATAGACTGTAAATATATCTATTTTTCATTTTTTCACTATTTTGTGCACTTCTGAAAATAAAACCAACACTATTTTTGACAACCTCATACATTGCAAAAAACAAAAACTAGCCAAGATAAGATGACATGAATTTAAGAAATTTTTATTATGATTTGAGTAAATTTCACTCGAAGAGTAAAATGATCTGCCATACACTTTCATAAAAATATATCTTGCTACAATTAAAATAAGAAAAACAACAACTTTTTGCACTTAAAACAAGAAACAAAATCAAATGTTGCTTGAATTAAGAAGAAAACACTTATTCCACTGTCAGAAAATTTTACTTTTTAATTAAAATTTTTCAAGTTGAATCTACTCAAATAAAGTAAAATGTTCTTAATTTAAGTCATTTTAACTTACCTAGATATTGTGTTTTTCCACTGCCCATGTAACTCTATGGATGCAAGTTGATTAAATTAAATAGTAAAACATATCTGGCTGCAGAATTTGACCATTTTGTTTTTTCCACATGAACCAAACAGACCAAAAAACAAAAGAAAATTGAGAAAAGATGTTTTTGCCAGAATTGCCTCACCGTGAAGCCTCAAATCAAGAATTAATGAAGTGGTGCTTTTTGCAGTCCTCCGCTGAGCACATCTGCACAGCTTCAGAGCTCCTGACTCACGACTCCTACTCCGCTCTAATGACCATCTCTGGAGCCCACACAGCGGCTCTTTCCACCCCATCGGCTTCATTACCAAAATGTGACCAGGTTCTGGGTCAGGACAAGACCAGTGCCTTTATAACAGTTACCAAAGAGACAATATCAGTAATAAAAGTGACTGTTTAAAGCAAATCTCACTTTTAGCACATTCTACTTAATGTTATAATTAGTTCTGTCAAATGGTTATGTTTTTAAAATCAGATTAATCACACTTGAGAGTTTTGATTCATCGCAGTTAATTATTCTTCAAAAAAAGACCAAAATATGTTGACAAAAATACAATTTATTATCAAAACATTGTATTATTGACATTTTTCTACCACTGGTAGTTTTGTTGACATGATTGCAGCGGGTTCTTGTGCTCGGCTTGTCGTTGGTGTACATACAAGTAGCGTCCTTGAGCCGCTGAATCAAACACTTGTTTTTTGCTTTAAGACGGTATTTTAAACTTGTTGTGCTTCTGTGGAGAGAGAGTTCATCACTGCGATATCTGCAAACTACCTTAGTTTTATCCAAAGTCGCGAATGGACAGACCTGATCACTGACCTAATAACCTGCGCCGCTTTCCAGGTCACCATCCACGCTTTGATAGAGGAGCATGTGCGTTCAAAGTAAATTGTGTGATTAATCTGCGTTAAAAATAAATAAATGAGTGCGATATTTTTTTGTGATTAATTGCATGTGTTAATGTGTTAACGTTGACAGCCCCAACCCTAATCCTCCTCCCGTCGTCATAAAAAGACACTTCAGTATGAGTACACTGTAAACCTGAACGTTCAAAGTCATTAAAAAGATGACGTTGTGTATATTTAGTTTTAGAAATAGTCCTACTAACTTAATTATGTCAAGTTGTTGTAGCATGTTCTTTTTGAATAACTTTTACTTTTTAAAGGTGAGGTACAACTTAGTAGAATTAAGTCAATAAAAGTCCTGTTATTTCTATTGTTTCAAATAGGAATGATTTAAAAATAAACTTAATTTATACCATTCATGCTAAAATACAATGCAATTTCAAAATGATTGAGTTACCTTAAGACAAAACTATGCGTCATATTAACTGCAAATATTTAAGTTCAGGTCAATGAACACTTTTAATTCAGGTGTTTTCAAAAGGTACAAGTAGCAAAGCATCCAACCTTTTAAGTTCGGGAAGATTGTGACTTTTAAGTTCATCAACTTAAAATAATTGAGACAATCGATTGCCTTAATTTTTTTGAGTTCTGGTAACTTATTCGGGGTTACGGTGTATTGTGGAGAGTTTCTATGGCCTTGTTGGTGTCCTGACAATGTTACTAAGTGAATAAATAAGTAAATGTATGAGTCAGATCTGTTCGGCTGCAGTGGTGAACAGGCATTTCTGTTTCAAAAAAGTGTTATTTTCATATTTTAAATACAAAATGTCTTGTTCCATTGATAAATTCACTGCATGGCCAAAAAAAAGTTGGTCAGGTCTAGGTTCAGCAACAGTGTGTGCTCAAATACTGAATGACCAGGTTATTCCATCAGTGGATTTTTTCTTCCCTGATGGCAAAGGCACATTCCAAGATAACAATGCCAGGATTCATCGGGTTCAAATTGCGAAAGAGTGATTCAGGGAGCAGGAGACGTCATTTTCGCACATGAATCGGCCACCACAGAGTCCAGACCTTCTTTGAGCACACACTGTTGCTGAACTTGGACCTGACCAACTGCAGCAACATCGTACCTATTTGCTTGGTTAAATCCAGTTGCCAACTTTTTTTATTTTTATTTTGGTCAGGCAGTGTAATTGTCTGTGTCAAGTGAAATTTACCCAAATCTTGATTTTTAAAAATGTCTTAATTCAAGTAATCTTTACCTGGCTAGGTTTTTCGTTCTTGCAATTTTGAAAGATGTCTGTTTAATCCCTCAGATTAATAATTGAAGAGTTCAACTGGACAGAGCTTTGGTCCTGCTGACAGTCTAATTTCTCTTTCTATTTGATGGGAAGTTCACATACAGTTTCTAGACTATGGTTCCAACAGAAGCCGAAAGTCAAAGCCAAAAGTCAAAGCCAAAAGTATAAACTGCAAAAAGTAAAATCTTGCCAAGTTTACATTACTTGAATTAAGAAAGTTTCATTATGATTTGAGTACATTTCATTGAAGTAAAACATTTTTGTATACACCTTTTGAATGGAGCATCAACAGCTTTAACCGCAAGTGATGCAGATTTATTTTGTACGCACATTTTGTACTGAGTGTAACTTTAACGTGTCTCTAAATACACTTTTATTTAAAGTCTTAAATGTCTTTTACCTGATTTCTCTTAATGTATTAGAGCAAAATTTGCCCTTCCCCAGCAACTGTATAAACAGCTTTTGAGGTCAAAATGTGCGTTTTCTGATTCTAATCATGAGGCATTTTATTGTTTGATAAACAGTAAGTGTGCGTTAACATGCTAGTTGTCGTTGGCATTACCATGACAGCAAACTCCTCTCTTATGGAACCAGTTTTGAGTCAAATAGTTGAAAAAACACTTTGAAAACATCAATCATTTATTTCATTTAACTTAACCTTTATTTCACCAGGCAAAACATTAAGAACAGATTCTTATTTACAAAAGTCAAATCAAAAGTATAAATCAAAATACCAAATAAAATAAAAAAGTATAATGAAATATATAAGATTGCAATAAAATTGTGTGTAATTGTGTAAAATATTTGTCTTTACCTCTTTTATTTTTATTCTTTCTTAGTTTTGTTTGATGCCATTTTTTAATCAAACGAGAAGAATCGGCACCAAAGACAATGACATCAAACAAAACGAAAAAATTATTACACAAATGATATTGCAAATCGATTTATTTCATTTTACTTTTTTTGTTATTATTTTTTTATTTGGTATTTTGATTAATACTTTTTTGCTTGATATTTTAAAAGCATTCTTTGAACTATTTGACTCAAAATTGATTCCATACTCTGGCTTCTAAAAGTTGTGAAAACCGTTTTAAATTCACGCGGTAATTTGGATTATTTGGACACTCAGAATGGATAAGGTAAGTGAAGAATAACTTTGCACCACTGCAAACTGTTCAAAAAGAACTTGCTCTATTTTTCATGTTTTTAAGACTGTCAAAACCAGGTCAGCGCCTTTGACTTTCCGAACCAGAAACTCCACCGTTCCACGATCCTTTCCCAGTCTATTTTCTTCTCTATATTGACGAAAAGCATGCACATAAACTTCTGACTTCTTATAGTTTTAAATTAGCCCCGAAGTTAACCTTGTGCTCAGACATGGACTTTGAGGTGGGTATTTGCGTGTCTCTGCTCCCTTATTGGGCTCTGCGTCCTGTCAAACTGTCCCGTAGCAGAATGTCCCGCAGCATAAGCAGACCTGTACTCATTCACTTACGGCGGGCGTGTCTCCTCTTGTACCCCGCTCTGTCGGACCAAACTAAACTCAACTCTGCCTCTCCAAATGGGATCCATATTTTCCATAATAAGCGGCAAACCTTTGAATGAGAGAGAGGTCGTACAAAGAGCTGCGCTGGATGGACTTTGTGTGACAACAGTACTGTACATGAAATTAAAGATGCACTCTGGAATGTTTCGGGTAGAGGGTGCTCCATGGTGGCGTTTAAAGGGCCCGTACACATGTGTTTGAGTAAAATCCATCCTGCCCCAGTACAAGAGTCATTGACGTATAAGGATTTTCAACAGGAAAATTTAAAAAAAATATAAAAAAATATTAGTTTCAATTGAGCTTTTTCCAATATTTACAGCGTCAGGTGCATAAATCTATGTTTAACATTTATATTAAGCATTTTTAGTGTAAAATGTCATGTGGTGCGACCAAGAATAACCTTAAAATTGTTTTATTTTCTAAAACATGGTCGGGATATTAATCTAAATTCTGAGTAATATGAAGTGTATAGAAACAAACCTTTGGCGTTTCTTTTTTTTTTAATGCATATTGATATTTTCTTTTGCTGTCCAATATGACAGTCGCCTGCTTGTGTTTAATGAACAAACTATTGCCCTGTAAAATGCATCAAATGAAGAAAAATGCCTAAATAATCCCATTCACACAAGTCTACTTTGTCTGTTATTAAAATTACTGCTATTATTAGTCGTACCACATGATGCACGGTCGCACCACATGACATTTTAACACTTTAAGTACAAAAAACATGCAGAATAACTCATGATTTCTGAAAAAATTATTTGGTTCCATGGAGGTCAGAGGTACTACAGAAATGTGGTGAATTATTATGAAATTTGAACCTTTTTAACTAAGGAAATTGCAATTGGACAGAAAGTTTAGGCGTCATGTCACTGACCCACAAATATACTGTATAAGCAGGTCTTGAGGTCAAAGTAACGCCATTGTGTATTGTCTACATCTAATTATTTTGTCTCTGAAAGCAATGCTTATAAACTCATCACTATTATTTTCATTTAAGACTGTAAAAATGTGTAACTTTTTGAGCTTGAATTTATCTATAACCAAAACTGTTTCAAAAAAAGACCTGACCTTGTGGTTCACCCTGTGTCTTTATGTAATACAGTGGAGTTGAGATTTATGTCATAAAATTCTGGGGGAAATGCAGCAGAATGAGTTTTGAATAATAAAACAGTTGTCAAATAAAATGCTTATCCAGAGGCTCAAAGTCGCTTTACAACTTTGTGCATTGTATTGCATTGCTTTGTTTGAGTTAATTAGAGCTTTATTTTATATTTCTACTGTGTGTGTTTTATTTATATTGTGCAGCACTTTGGAAACTGCTTTGTTTATGAAATGTGCTATAGAAATAAAGTGGATTGGATTATTCATTCAAAATTCCAGCCATAGAATTACTGCTATTATTAGTCGCACCATATGATGCACGGTCGCACCACATGACAGTTTAACACTTACACAAAAACTACACTATAAACTATAACTGTTTGAAAAATGACTTGGTTTTGAGGCTCGCCCTGTGTGTCGAGTTGAGATTTATGTCTTAAAATTCTGGGGAAAAAATGCAGCAGAATGAGTTTTGAATAATAAAACACAAATAAAATGCTTATCCAGAGTCGCTTTACACTTTGTGCATTATTATAAAATGGAGTTCAGTGGAGCTTTATTTAATATTTCTATTGGATATGTTTTATTTGTATTGTGCAGCATTTTGGAAACTGTTTTGTTTATGAAATGTGCTATGGAAATAAAGTGGATTGGATTATTCATTCAGTCCACCCTCGGCGGCAATATTTTGTTATCTTGTCCTGTCATCGGCAGAATCATCGGCAGACTGTAACGGACAACACTATCAGTCTGTCGCGTGGGTTTAGCACAGACGATAAATAAAGTTTTCTTGCCCAAGGGGAGTTTTGCATAAGAGTCACCACGCCCGCCCTCTGTGGAACGAGGTTGTCCTCTTGGGCAGAATGCTCCGATAAGACAACCTTGTAAAAAGAAAAATGTGAAATCTGACTAAAGGCAACACTGTTAAAGCTCATAAAAATAAGAATTACATAACGGCTTTCTGTAAGGCTTATAAAATGTAAACTTTTCTTTGTTTCATATATTTTTATTCATGTGTAACAAAATATAGATATGTCATACACACACTATTTTTCTTTTTTTTTTGCAGAGAGAACATAACTTACAAAATTAACAAACCTTTTTCTCTACTTTCAGAAAGGACATAACTTCATTAATCCATTGAGGCTGGATGGGCATTTGTTGATTTCCAATGTAAGAGGAGATGACGTCTTGCAACAAGAGAAGCAAACGCCAAAAACCTGGAGCTGTAACGCTGAGTTCAGCCGCGGACGACACCACGACTAAACGTGGAGCACAGAGCAGTGAAGCCGCCACTCCAACGGTGGCAGGAACATGAGGTTGCTTCTCCAGCACTGAGCGCTCTAGCAAAAATATCTCTGTGTGCCACTAGCAGTTCTTCTGAAAGGATTGTGGACAGTGGAAATATTTATTTGTTAAAGCGCTGCACTTAAGCCTGAAACTGTAGACAAATTGGTGTCCCTTGCTTAAAATATTAAAATGTAAAAGAGTGACACAAACTTGTTTTTTGGCTATTTGTTGATGGCTACAACAGTTAATGCAAAGATGAGCTTGACGTGAGTTAAGGCAATATGTCTTATCTCTTTTATTTTACAGTTAAATTAATATTTACGCAGTCAGGGATTTTTTTTTTTTACCTTAAATGCCGCAGAAGCACTTCCTATATGGACCGCCCACCTCAAGTTGAGTTGTTTTATTTTTGAATGAAAAGAAGGCAAAATGTATTATTTCTTCATCTTCTTTGCACTTCAGTAAAAAAAAAAAAAGACTGTGGAAATTAGCATATTTGGTTTTGCAGTGGTTTTGGGGGGTTATTTTTCCTGTAAAGATATTGAGATATTTATCGTATATTGAGATATAGAAAAATATATTGAGATATATTTTTGGTCCATATCGCCCAGCCCTCTGTTGTAGGTCCAGTCCAGGCTTTCATGTGGTCTGTTTCCTTGTATCCTGTTACACAGACCAGCTGAACATGTTCAAACATCATGTCTCCAACACACACTAACACTCAGGACTTTTTTCATCCTCCTCCAGCCGTGTGTAAGTAAGTGTGTGTGTGTGTGAGTGTGTGTGTGTGTGTGTGTGTGCGCGTCCCCACTGCAGCCTGTTCACTCGAATGTATGGACATGTAATGTATGTATGTATGTATGCGAGCAGGGTCACGTCTGATCAAACCAGCCTGGCCGCGATCCCCAGCGACCCTCTTATGCTAACTACTGCTAACACGCTAACAGGCCTGATCCGTTAGCGCTCATGACGAGCCCTCACATTAGCGCGCTAAAGCCTCACTTACTCGGGGACTGCCTAGAGCGAGCACGACGGCGCTGTGCGGAGGTGAGGACGGAGGAGAGCTGGGTTAAGAAGAAAGAGCTTGTTGTACAGTTCAGTCGGCGAAGGGAATTTTAGGTGAAACAAATGAATTTGACCTTTGACTATGACGAGTGACTAAATCATAATTACAAAGACATGAAATTGGTTCAACAGGTTTGCACACTTCAGATTCCTTCAGCCAGGTGTAATTAGGACAGACCTCAGTGGTGTCACATAGGACTTGAGATTTCAGCGGCCACTGATGACGCAGTTTTTTGTTTTAGTTTTGCTCATAAAGCTGCAAATGTACCTAGTCTAGTTTGCAGTAAACTGGCAAAAAACAGTAAATATTACACCATTGTGACGGAGCAGGCCCGTCCCTAAGCACATTGCTGCGAAGGAGAGCATGGGAAAACATGCACACACCCATTTCCTCGTCTGCTACGCTCCGTGCACCAAGCCCTTTCATCCCCAAACAGATATTAAATATAACTTTGCATAACCTCGCCAGGATGTTCTGCAGCAACTATGGGTGCACTCTTGGAAGTGTCAGTTTTGCCACTTTAAATCACGCAAGAATCAATCATTTACTCTACTCTCTACCCTGGCACTGCTGCCTTCTTCCTCCTCCCGTGGGTGTAGTGGCAAACCCAGACACATGCGCACCGGGAGCCTAAATCTCCCAGTTGCTCATGCTCCGGACGTCATGTGAGCCCCACGTAATTTGCATGGCCAATTATCCCTATTATCAGTATATTTAATGTGTTCTGTGTGCCATATTCGTGTTGTATAAAACCTATTGTCCGTGCCTAACTAGTGCATGACTCATTCCCCATTTAATAGTAGAAATAATAATCCATCAGTTTTATATAGCGCTTTTCAGGACACTCAAAGACGCTTTACAGAGCATTATTCATTCACTTCAGACCTGGTGGTGGTGCTACTATTGTAGCCACAGCTGCCCTGGGGCAAACTGACGGAAGCGAGGCTGCCAATCTGCGCCATCGGCCCCTCCGACCACCACCACCATTCACGCACACACCACTTTCATACTAGGCAATGTGGGTAATGTGCCTTGCCTAAGGACATTACGACAGTTTTTGCCACTGGTGCCCCCCTGTGGCACCTGGAATTCCCAGTGGTCTCCCATCCAAGTACTAACCAGGCCCGGCCCTGCTGAGCTTCTGAGATCTGACGGGATCAGGCTTTGACAAGCCGGTATGGCCACAAATGGTATAAATAATTGTTCTACATGATGCTATGTAATGTGGGAGGGGTGAATAGGGGTATAAAATTGCGCTCTGCCAGAATTTATTTTATCAGAATTTACTGATAAAATGTTTAGTGAAAAATGCATATTTTATTGTTGCTGGACATAATAAATAAGATTCAGAATAAGTTATACACACGCTACTTAATACACAGGTAAAGGGCACCACAAACTACAGGAGAATTTGCCTGATTTTGGCTGCGATTTCTTCTTCACAAGTTCGGGGAGGCGTGACCCAACTTTTTGTCTCCGTGTGTGATTTGGAAGCCGTTGCTACTCGTGTGTGGTGTGGTAATGACATCCAGTCCACAAAACCACGCTATTAATCAATTTTGAAGCGTTCTTTGAAAGTAAAAAGGTGAAAGTTGTTCCTCTGGTGTGTTTATTTACGTCCACAGAGCGCACAGCTCATAAACCAACAGATTAGCGATAGTGACTCTACTTCCTCTGGACTTTATTTCCTCTTTTATGCTTTCAAAAATCGTGTATCTGAAGTACTGCTCCACATTTCACAAAAAATAATAATACAGTTTTGACTTGTATCCAAACTAGAAGTGCAGAGCTCTGATCTTTGAACAATTAAAGAGTCTCAGAGCGAGTGGTTTTACTGTAGACAGGAAACACAGTTGACGTGATCGCGCTCACAACTTTATATCCTGAGGTTCACAGACAGATCCCGCTGCAGTTTTTGCGATCTGAGATTTTAAGTCTTATAAGATTCTCCTCATGTCTGTGGTGTGATCATTTTGTCGCACATTTAAAAATCGCTAAAGATCGAAAAATCCTGTAGTGTGTAGCCGCCTTAATAGTGCCTTTGTGAGCAGACAGCGTTTGACAGGAGACCCCGCCAGCTTCATAAATCACTCTGCCCTCTGCCCCTCCCTCCTGCCCCCCCACGCCATCCACTCTCCCTCCTCTGGCCTGGTATTACTTTAATTGGAGGCATTTAATAATTCTGAAACTATTTTGCCTGGAGCGCTCTCTGCCCATAAATCCAGCGTTCTGTACACACACTCAAGCTACACTTAACATTCCGGAGATGCACTTCATCTTTCATCTTCTGATCTGTCCCGTGTCTGAGCCCGGCCTCCTGCTCCCCACCCTGCCTCCGTCTATAGATCCAGCTCTGCACAACACGTATTTAATTTAAGGGTCCTATATTACGCAAAACTGATCTTTATGAGTTTTAAGCCGTGTTATGATGTTATTACCTCCTCAAAAACATACCTGGAGTTTGGGTCCACCGCCTATTCCAACCTCCCTTCATTACCTTATCACATGCCTTTATTTAGAAGTGACGGTTTTCCAACACTTTACTAAATAGTGTGTTTCGGGCTGCGTTTTGGACTCATCTCATTGAGCAGGAATGAACTTGATTGGTTATTTAGTTACTGTATTTTTGGGACTATAAAGCGCATTATCAATGAACGGGTCTATTTTCATACATAAGGCGCACCGGATTATAAGGCGCATAAACAAGACTGATACTTTAGCCATCCACGATCCATTGACTGATCGTGGTGTAACTCGGTGTTGCCTCCCTGTCTTGGTGAATGAGCATTTGCCTTCTGTCGTCCAATGCTCCCACGCAACTTTGAATGTCCTGTTGACACCGATATCTATCGGTTGGAGTTCTTTGGTTAATCCACCCGGAATGACGGCAGCACTGAATTAGTTTGCTTTATTTTGGCTTGTAAATCAGCATGTCTCTGAATAGGGGCCATTTTGGCTCCTTATACACACACCATAATATGATGTTGAAGCACAGTACGTATTTCTCCACGAGGCTCCTGACTGCGGTCGCCATAACGCTCCAACAATCCATCCAGCGGTGCGGCTTTGTAACTTACCAAAGTCGTACTAAAACATTTTGACGGACCTTTGAGCGCCGTGTACCATATAAAATCGGTCAGTAAAAAAGGTCAGTAAGCACAACCAGAATTAAAACATACGGTGCACCGAATTATAAGGCGCACTGTCGATTTTTGAGAAAATTAAAGGACTTTAAGTGCGCTTTATAGTCCGAAAAATTGGGCTCTATGGTGTTCTCCGCAGATTGTTTACATGATGAAATGCCTGAAGCACAAAGGGCCCACACAGCCTCCATTTTAGATTTGATATTTTCCCGAAGGCCTATGCTCTTTTTGAAATGCATGACTGTTTCCCACAACGCTCAGTTAGGACTGTCTGTTCCCACTGTCTGATATCCTCTGTGGCTGAAGTATTCTCTGATCAAGCATCTTATGATATACGGAGCGCAAAGTATAATAGGCTATGACATTAATATTATTCATGTCGGAAAAGCGGAATGTTTGAAAAAATAGTAAAGTAGCACTACTCCAACAATGAAAAAAAGAATGTCAAAGTAGTGGGACGTTTGAAAAATTATGTTTATGCCGCTACTCCGACAATTAGCCGTCAATGTCTAAATAGCGGCATGTCGGAATAGCAGCATTTAATCTTTGGAGTTGTGTTTTGTTTCATTCACACGTTTGAGGAACCTTTAGTTGTTTGTCCACATCTCCAAAGCTCAAAATGCTCTGTTCCACCTTGTCCAACTACCTTTTACCTTTAGTTCAGTAACGATGGGCAATTCCAGGGCTGAAATGATCCAAATGATTCTAGTGGACGTGTGCGGAGCTCTTCCTGTATTTTCAGTTTAAGAGAAGATAGCAGCCTAAATATGCAGGATTTCTGTGTGAAACGTGTGAATGAAACAAAACACAACTTCAGGTATGTTTTTGAGGAGGATCCAACATTATAACAGACCAGAAAACAGCGTAATATGGGGCCCTTTAAAGAGGAGGTCAATGGTTGTGTTCTTGGACGACTGTTTGGCACTAACCAGGGCTAAAGAAAGTTATAAAAGGCATCTTAGGGTTGTTTCTGGCAACACTGATCTAAAACAACTTGCTGTAATAAACTGGGCGCGGTTCAAAATTGCAGAGCTGATGTTTAACTTTTGTTTCGTAGTTTGGCAATTCCAAGGCTGAAATCTTCCAAATGATTCTGGTGAAGGTTTATGGACAGTGAAGCACCTCCTGTATTACTGCATGACATCACAAAGAGGAAGTTTATTCCATTTCAGAGCAAAACTCAGCCTAAATATGCAGGGTTTGTGCGTTAAACATGTGTGAATGAAACAAAACACACCTGTAATGTTTTTGACGAGGAAACAACATAACGTAGATCAGAAAATAGCGTAAAATAGGCCCTTTAACTTCCTCTCTTGAGCTGCCAACTTACCTCCCTGGAAGAGCCCCTGGTATTTTATACAATGCTATGCCTTTTTACGGTAATATAACATGGTTTTACATTACTATGCAGTAGCGTGGCTCAGTACCGTAGTGGATTTGGCAGGATTGTTGACTCAGTTGTGTGTGGTTCCCAACAGAAGCGTTCACTCTGCCCTGTTATTTCCTCAGTCATGTTTACGTCCCATAAATGCGCTAATGACGGACAAGTAGGAAACTGGATCCCACACACAAACGCTCACACAATAACGCACTAACACTGGTTTAATTTTAATGTCATAAGGAAACATTTACAGACGCATTTGTGTACACGTGAGAAGTCATTTTGGCTCATAGGGTAAAGTATGAATCAGAGTTTTATGCACACAGCAGGGAGGGCGTGCTCACCTCCTGTACGAGTGGGCAAACACTCACAACGGTTCTTACGTCAGCTTCTGCTCTGAGTGGACCTCAGGCTCATGGACGGCACTCAGAACCAGGATTAGTTTATTAATCTGCAAATCTATAATTATATTAAGCTGACACGCATTTCCAGATAAAATATATATAAATAGCACAGTTTGTCTAAATCTAAGTATAAGTCAAAGTCAAATATAATATAATAACTTTATCAACTTAAAGCCTTTAGTGAACTATGCACAACATGCAACTGTCTTAAAAGTGGACTGTGTAACTTTTTTGGTGAGAGTCGACTGCCTGTTTTCAAAATGGAAATGCTTATTTTGTTCAGTTATGGTGTTAATTATAAATAATAAATTAATAAAATAAAATAATAATATAAAGTAAGAACACACTGATTCGATATCAGTACTTAGGCTTTTAACATATACCCAATATTAACTCATACCGCAGTAAGGTCCTAAAAAGGCATTTTATTTCCATCAAAACACAATCAACTTACTACAAAATCTGTCCAAGTGTTTTTTTTGTTTTTTTCTCCAGCACAAACCTATTGAACATCTATAATTAAAAGTTCAATCTATATGTAACATTCTAGGCCAACATTCGCCGGTAACTAGTCTGACAACATCCAATAAAAAGCCCAACCAAGATATCGACTGAACTGATGTCATGGAACGGATACACGATCCAGCTAATTTTCCTGCATTGACGCCAGTATTTTATCTCTGTATTGGTGCATCCCTAGTATAAAGTACAAATTGAAAAACATAGTGACATGGACCAATGTCACCTGCTTGTTCTGTGCACATAGATACTGTAGTTTAACGTCCGTATGGGAACAAGCAAGCAGTGGATAACAAACACCAAAAAAGTTAACCTTTAAGTGGGGAAACATATGTTTTGTTTTTACATTTTTTACTATTTCTGGTTGTTTTTACCAGTTTAGCAAATTTTCTGAAACATTTTTCTAACACCTCCCAAAATAATCCAAAGCTTTCTGTCTGCCAGCAGTGTTTTGCCTACACCCTTTCACCCTTTCGCACATTACCAAGCATATACCATTACTCCACATAGCAGACGTCTATCTTGATTTTACTGCTAACCCTTCGTCGCAGCTTTCGCAGACTTCGACCAGGCCTGGATGGATGGTGGAAGAACAGCTGTTGGTGTGAAATATGTGGACCGTTAATCTGTCACAGCCCGGGGGTGTGTGTGACCGGAGAGGAGTCCTGGAGGAAGCTCAAACATCTCAGACTCATCATGTCCAGACAGTCGTGTATCTGTGCTCCGGATACCCCGGCCTCTGGGAACAGGTTCGCAGACAGGGATTTGTAGCTTGTCAAAGGCTTTTAAAATGTTTAACACGAATGTCAATACAGTGGACCTCAGATTTCTAGAAGTCTAATCCTGGTTTAGGTATTGCTTTGCAGTTGGTGTAAGCCTTCGTAGGTTCATTTTCGCTGACAGAGTAAATAGTAGATTTGGTTTAGTGATTGTTTACAGAGGGGGTATTATGGAAAATCCTCTTGGAGCTTTCTACAATGTAATAATATTCATCCATCTTCTTCTACTGTAATCAGAGGTTTGCGGGGGAATCCGCCGAAGCAGGGACTCCCAGACTTCCCTCATCCCGGGCACTTCCTCTTATATGTTTGAGTAATCTTGTGATCTTTCCTAATGGCCACATTTTTATATTGCACTTTTCCACCTTCAAGGCTCTCAAAGCACTTTACATGCAGGAACCAGCCTCAAATACACTCACACCTCTCTACTATATGTTTATGTCAAGAGTGGGATTCAAACTGCCATTCAAAACCAGAATTTAATGCCATACTGTGAAACATTCCAGGTAAGGCAATAATATTTATGGAGACCAGCAGGTGGCACTTTCAGCAAAACTAAACCTGGACTAAACCAGGACCAAAGCATGTGAATGCAGCCTACATCATTTGGAAACTAATGTTGAAACTTAAAGGGATAGTTCGGGGTTTTGACATGAATCTGCATGGCATCCCCGTCACCAGTGTCGTGCATCAACACTGACTTAGCTCCCGACAGCGTCCGGTTAGCCGAGTTCTTCCCCGGTTTCGGTGCTGACCAAAGTAGTCCAGCAAGTTGGCTGGGGTCACGAAAATAAAGTGTTTTTCTTCTCAAAACAATATGTGTTCAGAAGAGTGATACATTTGCGTCACAAAACGTGAACCATGGAAAAGTCAGACCTCATGATCAATTGGTACTATTTTCTCTCCGGTCGTATCACTCCGCGCTGCCGCCAGGTGAAGACGCGCCTGTTTCACTGTGTTTACTGCTCGGAAAGTTAACAACAAATGTGATTACAACAACGACGATGAAGACGTTACCTTTAGCACAGAGCCAAGGGGAGATCTTTATGAAGCCGAATGTACTGATGCCCAAATTCACCAGATGGTGTTAGAACAGCAGAGAGAGAGGAGGACAGAGTGGGACAAGTTGAAGCTGGAGCCGTGAGAGACTGGGGGGTGGTGCACTTGTTTTAAAGCGTGAAGTAATGCAGACAGAGGTGGAGAACTGCTGCTGCCACAAATTGGATCTCATCATGCCACAAATGCAAGACCTTTCAACTGATGAGGAGACCAGCGTGCCAGCTTCTGTCTGCATCACAAATCATAACAACTTTCCTGCAGTCCTAAATGCCAGTGTCTTCAGACCTTTTTCCACATTGAAGCCTATGGCACGAAGCCAAAGTTGCCTCAGAGCAATGTCCGTGACAGGAAAATGGTGAAATATGTGGGGAGATTCAGCCAGATTTTTGTTGTTACAGCCTGGATAATCACAAGTCCACATAATTTTTTAATATATAGCTTATACAATTGGACGTCCAGATGTCCCTATTTCCCCGGGACAGTCCCAGTTTTGAGCCCTGTGTCCTATGTCCGAGCAGATTTATCCAAAACCAGTGATTTGTCCCATTTTATACAAGAAATGTCTCAAGTGTCCCTATTTTTGACCAATTTAATGCCTGCCAACAGTAAAGAGAGGCGTAAATTGTCATTTGTTTTGGTAAAATACAGAAAAGCTGCTTAAAAACGACCAAAGCATAAAGAAAATGTGACTATACTGACACATGTTAGTGCCAAGTGCAGAACAATTTTCCTTAATTACACATTTGTTTCACAGTTTTATTATTACCAACCACCACAAACCAGGGAAGTCCTAGTTTTTTATTTTGAAAATCTGGTCACCCTATTATACAAGCTTATACACTTATAGCTGTTAGCTCTCTCGCATCACGGTGGTCATCAGCCTGAGCACGTAAACACTGCCAAACAACTGAAAAAAGTGTTGGATTTGTACTAAACCAGGACCAAAGCAGGTCTACATCAGCACTAAATCAGGAGCGAACCAGGACAAAACCCATGTGAATGAAACTTAAGTTAAAAGTTAAGGCAGTGTTTAGTCTTGAATCATACCTCCTTTAGTCATGGCCAAGTCCTCATGAAACCTTATAAAAACTGTTGCGCAAATGCCTAAGATATCAGTGATACACAGACTCCAGTTTCCCATGTCCAAGTCTAGCCACAATCTATAACATTTCTGTTTTTTATCCTTGTTAGCATTTTACATTTTTGTCGACGGAAATGTGGTTTGTTCAACATGGTTTGTTTCTCTTTCAGCCATGTCAGCGGCGTGTTTACAGACGTGTTTTAGGGCGTCGTTTAGAGGTTATAGCTGAAGGTTATGGGCCTGGGTCCGGTCCAGATGCACATTCACTGGACTCACTGCAAACAGGGACACACAGGGATGGAGAGACTGGGACAGATGTTGGATGGTAGAGAGGTCAAATACGCCCAAAGCATCAGCAAAACATTTCTGATTTAATGAAGTTTGTTGGAAATATAGTTTGGAGCAAGCTGGAAACTTTATAAATATGTTCGAGCGTTAACTGTCTTAAAAGCGTGAAAAATAAAGCTTATTTTAAAAGCTTTGCAAGCACTCACAACTCTCATTTTCTTCACAAATTCGTTTTGCGTTCTAATTATTCACTTATTTGAGCCTGCTGAAAGTGCACAAGGGAAAAAACAAGTACAGCCACTTTAAAGCAGACCTATTATGCAAAATCGACTTTTTAGACAGTTGTTTCGCTTCTCGTTTGCCCTCTCAATGTTGCATTTGGAGTGATTCATTCATGTTTGTTTGAGTAATCTTTATTCTCCTGTATTCAAGATTTCATTGCTCTGATAAACCCCTGTTTTCACCGTCACAGGGGTACACACACTGCTCTTATTTCGTTGTCCTATTTTATTTACTTAATCGGTGATACGCAGAGGATTCGGCAGCGTCATTTAGCCATTTTTGCTAATGAAAAAAAAGAAAAGAAAAATTTGTTACTTGTTACTGTGATGGCTGTGTGGCTCTTTGTTGTGATGGCGTTTATGGCGGCGTCAGTGGACTTTTATTGAGTTGTTTTGGGTTAATATTGCAATTTAAAATGTGCAAATTATAGCATAATGATTGAAGCACAATAGGTCTTCTTTAACTTCAAGACCTTCCTGCATTTCTATGGTGTTTATCACATTTGGATTTGTACATTTTGAGTGAAATAAACCTTTCAAATAAAAATAGCAAGGGATACACAACGACGCAGACCAAGATGCATAATTTGCCATTTATTTGAGAAATTACTTTTTCAATTGTCATGAACACAGAAGCTAAGAACAGTTGACCATTTTGACTCACTTCACGCTTTGGCAAAGTTTGGGCGAATCAAAATGGACGGAGCACATGCATTTGGCGGAAAACAAAGTTCCTATTGGACACTTGTTTTCCCGATGTCATCACATAATGTAAATGTGATACTGGACAATGTCGGAAATATGCACACAAAGCCTAAAGTATGATCTTTTCCAGGGAAAAAAGGAAAAATAGATAAACTTACTTTTATTTATTTATTTAAGTCTATCTTTTATGGTTGGAAAGTTACATGCATTTATATAAAACATATTCGCCGGTATCATATACAATACCCTAGGTCTGGAAATACACTCAAGACGGTTGATCTTCATTTGAAGCCTATGTGAAAGTAGAACTTTTAAGTTACTTCAACATGATGGCAACTGTCTCTAGTTTGATCCTTTGCATTTGAGGGCAGCTGCTTGAAAGATGCTGACGTGTGCCTGTCACATCTGTGGCCTGAGTCCTGAAGACGCACTGCGCCAAATGCTTGAAACGTGGAAACTGTGGACCAGCCCAGACACACATCCCCCATAGAAGTTACATGTAAACCCAATGGCCCTGACACTGCGGTCTGAATGCACCATAAGCCCATGTCAAACGTAACGTAGTCAGTAATTCACTTATAACTGTCCTGGAGCAGACAGACAGAGGCGTGGCTCCTGTGGGCTCTTGGACCTCGAGCAATTACACAATCACACACACACTTCAATGTTACTTTTCTATAGCTGATGTATCTCTCTGGTTTTCATGTCAGTATTGCTCTGTAGTACCTATAGTGCAGTGCCAGGACCATTCCCTTGACACTCCTGGCGCTCGGATCAAAGCTGTGGAGCTGTGGAGAGGCAGTGGTTTTAATGAGGACCTCCACACCCATCACACCCAGCGCACAGCAGCCAGAGCGAGGCCGGACCGTGTAACGCGATGACACACCGTTTACACTTCCAATTCCTCTGCTCCGCGCCAGAATCTTCCGTGGAGACTTCGGCGGAATAATCTATGACCGATAATTTCCGATTGGTATCTTTGGGGATATTAGCGTCACGGTTGATTACTGTGAAATGGTGACTGACAGGGACTTTCTCTGCAGACGAGGATATGGAATTTAAAGAGCCAATGTAACGAGATTTATGCAACAGTAGCCGTCAGAGCTCCGGGGAAATAATATTCAATTTAAATGGAGAAGCTGGAGGAGAGGTTATTAAAGACGGTTGTAGATTTTCTGTTTATTAGTTTATCTATTTAAAGACAAAGCATTTACAGCTACCATATCTCATCGCACATATCTGGTGCAACTTTATTATTGTGTATTAAACGCTCAGAACCCAATTTATTCCATGTATTAAAGCAAAATATGTATTGTCCCAGTACAGATATATTGTATAAGCAGCTCTTGAGTTTAAGTTATCATAAAATAAGCGACCTCTAGACTAGAATTAAGCGGTCTCAGAACTAGTGAATAGGCAATAAATCTGAAAACAAGATGAGTGTAAGTTTAAAAAAAAAAAAAAGAGAAATGTTACTACTATTTCAAGTGGTCACCCTTCCAAAACAAAAAGAACCAGAACGGAAGAAGCAAACCTTTGTCCAGTTGACGGATTTGAATTTCTCCTTTGCTCTGTGCTAGTTAGTTTTGTCAAATAGCAAAAAACAAAACAAAAAACATAGATAATACAACAGCATAGACAGAAGAATGGGTCAAATGCAGAGAGCAGATTTCTCCACTGCAAAAAAACTTGGCCAGAATTGAAGATACAAACACGCAAATCTATCAGAAAATGACTTAAAAGTAGTGAAATTATGCAGCATGCAGCAAGATCAATTATGAAGCAGCCTCAGAACTAGTAAGTAGAAAATAAATCTGAAAACAAGATCAATAACCTGATATAAGTTTTAAAATCTTGGCCAGATCAGAGAAATATGCTTCAGGGTCAACAGGATGTGTCTTAACCTCGTCACTGTTTAATATTAACATGAATTTAGTATGTAACCCTCCCTCAACTTTTTGGTTGGGGGTCCATCACCTGCTTTTTTTATGGATATGTCGTTGATCTGCCTGGAATGTTCCACAGTATGACATTAAACTGCTCTACTTTATATTTTTTACAATACATGTGGTTCTATAGCTCAAAAACACCTTGAAAAACAGGCATTCTGACTGTGAGTGGGGTCGCCTCTCCATAGATCTGACCTGTAACTTGGTCTGGTTTGGCCTCCATGAAGATAGAAAGATTTTAAATTGTATTGTGTAACTTTTCAGGTTTTCTTGCCCCACTACTTGGTGCTTCGTATTGTCTACATCTAATTATAAAGCGTTTTGTTGTCCGGGTAACAGGAAAAGTGTGTTAGCATGCTAGTTGTTGTTAATCGTTGTCATGACAGCAAAACTCTGCCCTCATCTGCAGTGAAAAGTGCTAATAATAGAGATGTTATTGCTTTAGCTGGAATGTTTCACAGAATAGTATTATTATTAAACCTTTTTATCTCCATGGAGACCGAACCAGACGAAGTTACAGGTCAGATCTGTGGAGAGGCGACCCCGCTCACAGTCAGAATCCCTGTTTTTCTAGGTATTTTTTGTAAGATAGAGGTGTTTAATGTCACACTGTGGGAGATTCCAGGCAAAGCAATACAGAAAATGCACCTTTAACTGATGATTTACCTGAGTATAAAAAGTAGACACTATATTTTTATCCTTTATAGGCAGCAGTGTCGTCCATGTGTCCGATTATTTATGGTTGCACACTCTTGTTTGCTCAGTTTATGTGTCTAACTTTGCGGGGAACGCCTCATATTTGCCCAGGGTTTTCTCTTCTGTTAAAACACGCCAAATTACAGTGGGCATTAACACTAAATCTCTGTAAATCCACTGGCTCGCCTGGACCGGTCTGCGCCCTGTAACTACGCCATTACCAGAGAGAATAAGCTCGGGTTTATGTTTTATATCTTTGAAGGTGAAATTATAGGTGTAACGTATGTGTGTTAAACAAGCTGTGTGTTTTTACTTCTTCAAGGTGCATTGTGCAACTTTTCTAGTAGAGGGTTCGTCGAATGCTTTTCTCCATGGACATGTTATTGCTTTGTCTGGAATATTCCGCAGTATGACTTTAAATAGCTCTATTCCAGGTGGTTTTACTGCTCAAAAATACGTAGAAAAACAGGGATTCCGACTGTGAGCGGGGTCGTCTCTCCGCAGATCTGACCTGTAACTTGGTCTGGTTTGGTCTCCATGAAGGTAGAAAGTAGGAATGTAACAATAACCGAAATATGGCGATATCGTATCGTCAAAGGTCTCAATAATATCGTGGACCATCACAATATATTGAATCACAAGTCTCTTTGCTTAAATGAATAGTTCTGATGCAGAAATGGCTAAAAAAAAACAAACAGAGGGAACTACATAGACCATGATCCTTTGCTCCGTTTCAGTGCAGACGACATGAAGAAATAACTGTTCTAAGACATTGACATTGAAATCTTCATTCTTTGGATTAAGTCTTGTGAAGGTATATTTAGAGGAAAAAGTAGCAGATTCATAGTTTTGTGAGCCTCCACAAAATATTGCGAAAAATATCGTACCATGAGATGTATATGGTGAAAATATCGTAGAGAGATTCGGATATCGTTACATCCTTAATGACAATAAATGTTGTACAAAATGACTGGTCAAATAATTTTATAATGTCAGTCTTGTTATTATGTAGAATATCATAATATCCTGAGCCTCCCCACGATATCGCAATAAATATCGTACCATGAGGTTCCGACATAGACCGTATATATGAGTGGACTAAGCTATCCCGTTAGCCGCCACGTGCCAAATTCCGACTCCTTCTCTCCCTTTTTCCCATTGACTTACATTGGGATCTTATCACTCCTCTCTCTGTACCTGTTGCTGTGGCCTCATCATTTTGGAGTTAAAATGTTCGTACGAACCCGCTCTACATGATCCTGATTTTTATTTTTTGCTATTTTATCTGTCAAAAAAACCCTATTCATAACGTAGAGCCTGGCTCCAGATTTGCCCCTGTAACCGTTAGCATCGCGAGCCTCATTTGAGCGGCGCTAAACGCTATGGGTGACGTCCCGCTCATTAAGTCCACTTCTTTTATACGGTCTATGGGTTCAGACCGTGACGATATCGTATCATGGGACTTGGATATCGTTACACCCCTAGTAGAAAGGTTTAATACCATACTGTGAAACATTCCAGACAAAGCAATAACATCTCCATGGAGAAAAGCGTTTGACGGCTCCTCCATCGGAAAAGTTACACAGTGCAGCTTTAGAACTACGAGAAAGTAAAAGTACAATGTTATTCCTCGTTTACCTTATGCATTCTGAGCATCCTAATGTTCACTGCTTTTCGCAACTTTCAGAGACCAGGGGGAAGTTTTGCTGTCATGGCCACAACTAACACAAACTAGCATGCTAAATAACACTTCCTGATGCTCGGACAATGAAACGCTTTATAATAAGATGGATTTTTTTGTTCATTTTTTCTCATTTTGACCTCAAGAGCTGCTTATACAATATAGAGACACATTTAAAAATGCACTGTGTAATTTTTCTATTATAGGGTCTGCTATCTGCTTGTCTCCATGGTGATGTTAATGCTTTGTCTGGGATGTTCCACAGTACAGCATTAGACAAACATCTTGTATTTATTTCAGCTTTTTTCCCCCCTCAAATCTACCGCAAAAACACACATTAGCGAGCAAGAGCGGGCCTGTTTTTCCACAGATCTGACCTGTAACTTGGCCTGGTGATGTGACCTGCGTGTCTCCATGGAGATACTTCAATTAAATGCCATACTGCAGAACATTCCATGAGGAAACAATAACATCTACATGGAGTAAAACAGGTGGCGGATACCAAAAAAAGTTATGCAATGCACCTTTAACTTAAAAATCTGATAATAAAAGCCTTTAAAGATGCACTGTGTAACTTTTCTGGTGGAGGGTATGTCTCCTGCTTGGCTCCACAGTTTGTTTTTATTGCCACTGTGTGGAATATTAAAAAAAAAAAGCAAACACACCTCCATGGAGACAAAAGTATTATCGTATTATGGAAAAAATAAGTAAAAGCACCGTCTCGTAATTTCTTCCAATTCAGTGAGTGGAAATACCGAGGATTTACACAGGATTTGGCTGTAAAAGCATCAGTTTCCATTCTTGTGTTAAAAGCAGTATCTTTTCCATAATCTTTTGGCGATATGACAACGTGCAAATCCTTCCGAACTTTCATGTCTGGTCTCAAGTTTAGCTCCTCCATTAAAAACACGGTTAAAAATCAGTGTCAGTATTAGCGCTAAATCCCTGTAAATATCCAGTACCGCCTGAACCTGTCTCCGGCCTGTAACTAAAACTGGTTTATGTTTCTATACAACACCACACACGAAAACTCATAAATCCATCCAGCCCAACATTTGCCGATTTAAAAGCAAAATTTTCAAGATCTTATTCCAACATAGTTAAAAAATAAACCACGACTATTAACTAAACACGAGCTTTTCCTTAACATTTTCTTTAACATGAACTTTTATTTTGATATGACCATAAATGATCAACTTTTGTGCCTTCATTAATGTTATTATTAGTTAGTATGATCATTAACGAAAACAAAATATCCTTCAATTTTTTCATTCTCGTGGTTTATTTCGCACGATCATAAACGATCATCTTTTATGCCTTCGGTAACGTTACTGTTAGTTTGTACGGCCATAAACACATTTTTTTTTATTGTTTTGATTCTCATTTTGCTAATTTTGTCATAAATAACTATGCTAGATGATAACCTAATGCTGGATGTATTTATTTATTTATTGTTTTTTTTGACAGGGACAGTGTACATTAAATAGCATCGCTGCAAACGCACCGGAATTAGCCAAACGGCGATTTTTTTATCCGTTGTCCCTGGACAGATGGTAAAATTGTCTCCCTAAAAACAACCAAAAAAAATTTTTTAACAGTGAGTAATACAAATATAGAAGAACAGTAAAATAGATAAAGCAACTACTGGTGATAAAAGTGTGCAGATAAAATAAGTGTAATTTGAATTTTGTACGGAGCTTTATGAGCGAAGTGCAGGTCGGGAATCTGGTCGTAGTGGGAATGTTGGTTGGAGGATCGTAGTTGGATATTTTTATTTATTTATTTTTCCTCTCTTTCCCCATATCGTGCAGCCCTATATGCATCAACTATATTTGTGTGTCTGTGTAGTGGGTAGGAGAGTATGTGGTTGTATATGTATATATGTATAAATATGTCACGTATAATGTATGTGTATATGTGTTGTTTGGTTGGGGGTCGGGAAGGGCAGAGATGGTTTTATTTTGTTTATTTTGTTTTATGTTTTGTTTTCTAAAAAAAATTAAAAGAGTAATAGTCAGAAAGTTATGTAATAGCTCCACTTTAAAGCCACAGTTTGTAAAATATATATTAAAAAAAATAATAAGATAAGAGGCGTTAGAGGTGTTAATCCGAGTGATGATTTGATAAAGTCTAACACTATAGAAGCCTTAAATAAAGTGTATAAAGCGTTATGTTTTGAAAGATATAGAGCTCTGAAATGAATGAATTATGCATTGAATTTAGTTTGTTTTAATTTATATTTTGTCTCTTATATATGCAGTAAGTCGTTAGTGAAATTATAAATGCAAACTCACTGTTCATATGCTGTTTTTTCTTGGAATTCTGTCATTGTTTAATAGTTTTAGGCTTTATAAATACGTTTTACTTCAGCCTAAACCCTTTCGGTCATGATCCATGGTGTTGTAGCCTATGTTTTGTTTCGTAGTGCTGCAAAATGACTGAATAAACAACTACTAAATGCCTTTATGCCTTTTTCAGTTATGTAAAAATAGTTTAATTTGCTTCACAATTACATAGATTTGTGTCGTAATTCAGCTGCTGCCTTTTTCAGTGGGGTTTATCAGTGACCAGACTTAATACTAATAATTTTCCATTTTTTTTTTACACTGGATAACCTTCCTGCAGCAACAACACTACAACAGGAGTGGGATTTTTTTGGCCCAGTACAGTTATGTTGTAAAAGCGGCTTTCAGGATCATGACACCGCTGTGTGCGTCTAATTAAAGAGCAGTTTTATGCTCTGTGAATGACGAGGTAGCGCTGTTAGAATGCTAGTTGTTAGTTGTTAGCATTACCGTGACTGCTACTCCGCTCTGGCTTCTCTGAGTTGTAAAAAGTGCTTATTAACTTATCACAGTAAAAATTATGCGTTCAGCTCTACCGTACAATTATTCAATTAAAGGTGCTTTTACAGCCCAAAAATACCTAAAAAACAGGAATTCTAACTGTGAGCGTGTTTGCCTCTCCACAGATCTGACCTGTAACTTGGCATGCTTTGGTCTGCATGAAGATACAAAGGTTTAATGCTATACTGTGAAATATTCCAGACAAAGCAATAACATTTCCACGTAGAAACCTGCTGTCTCTCTAATTATAAATGTACTTTCTTTATTTTATATATATAGTATTTATATTTCAATTCTCTCTGTAAATTTTGTACATATACTTATTCACTTTATATTATTATTTTTATTATTATTTCTATTTTTATTATTGTTTGTCTTAATTGCATCACACTTTTTCCCCCCTTTTTTGCACTAAACTGTCCTGGAGCTACTGTGACTGTTGAATTTCTCCACTGTGAGATCAATAAAGTCCTATCTTATCTCTTATCTCTTAAAGCAATTTTATGCTCTGCGAACTAGGAGGTTTTAGTTTAGTTTTTATTCCCAGTTTGTGCCAAGAGAGAAACAATAATCATACACATCGTACGACATACACACTGTAAACAACAGAAAAGCACGTTTCTCGAAAACGAGCGAGAAGAAGAAAAACTCAAATTAACACATCCCTGCTCATGACATAGCTTTAAAAATGATGTTTTTTTATGTACATTGATCCGGAACTTTACAAATATTTACATATAGCAAAATAAATTACAGACTATGGTTGTACAAACTAATAATGATGATGAAGAAGAGACAGAAGTTTATCGTTTATGATCAAAATAAGCAAAACGAGAACGAAGAATGTTTAGATTATTTTCCCGTTTATGGTCGTACAAACTAATATTAATGTTAATGACAGCAAGTTTATCGTTTATGACAGTACAAAATAAAACCACAATGAGAATGAAAAAATGTAAGGAAGGATGGATGGAGGTAGTACTTCTAGCATACTAGTTGTGGTTAGTATTACTATGACAGACTGCTCTGGACGAGTTTTTTAAAAAAGCTTATTAAAAATCATTGTTTGGGAACTTGATAAATTTGGACTGTTGAAAACTGTTAATGAGTTGTGCTTTTCACATTTTTAAGACCTTTTTTGTTTGTTTCATGGTTGCTATCTATTTGCATATGATTTTTTACAAGCAACACATTTTCTTCCATTATTATTATTATTATTATTTTTTTTGTAATTGACTGTTTGGTTGTCTTATATGGCCAAGCACATTACAACCAGCCACCCTCTGGTTCCTGGACAAATGCTTAACTCACTACACACACTGCAGATAAACTGTAGAATAAAATAACAAAAACATTTTTTGATTCTTGTTTTTTACAGATTTACATTGGCCACGTTTACATGATGTTTTTTAATTGTTCTGAATGAAGTAGTTCTGAATTAAAATATTCTCTTTTGAGTTTACATGGAAATAATGAGTTCTGTCTGATTTGAGGTTTACATGGAAAACACATTAAATCGCCTTTATTTAATTCGGCTCAGCGTCTGGAGGTGGGGAAGGGTTCTGATTGGACAGCGACATGAACGTATTTACGTCTTTGGGAAGAAAACACACACTTCAGCTGCTACCGGCTTTTTCTGTCATCTCGATTTGTCGTTACGCCGCCGACACAAACACGATCCAAACTTTTTCCGCAGTCATTCCGATGATAATGAAGCAGCAGCTGGAGAATTCTCTCCTCTCGCTTTACGACTGTGAGCTGAGGAGGAGAAGGGAAGAGTGTCGGAGACAAACTGAGTCAACGGCTGCGACACCTCAGCCAACTCCCACATCCCGCTCACAAATCCAAAGAGCAGTGGATGAAAGTCCGAAGAGACGACTGGTGGAGCCGGATCGTCCAGATCGCGTCAGAAGGGCGACCCAACGAGCACGAACGACCGGGATTATTTTTAAGAAGAATAAACGTTTACATGAGGAATATATTAACTCATCTTTAAAATTGGAATAAACCACCCACTTACTTCAGAATTACGTTTAATTCCAAGTAATCATTTTCATTAGGAATTAAGTGGTCTTTTTAAAGCGGAATTCATTTTTATTCAGAATTAAATCATTTATATTCGGAATTATGGCTCTCATGTAAACACCACCTCACTTTTTCACTACGTCTTGTCTATTACAAAGCACGCAATTCTTCAAACTGTCATTTTTCTTGTAAAGTTTTGTAAAATCAGTTCCAGCATTAACGCTAAACCCCTGTAAATATCCTACACCACGCCTGAACCTGCCACTAAACCCTCCCCACCACTTCCCTCCACAACACCGCCTCCATAAATCCATCCTCTCCAAACATTCCCGACAGATCTTTTGTGTGAACTCACTCCAGAGGAAATGACATCGCGGCCTCGCCTTTTGTCACAACTCTCCGATTTATACGTTTACATAAAACTTTCACTTTCTCTGTTTGAAGGGCCCCCACCCCGCCCGCTCCTTCAGGCTCGTATATAACCCCACGACTAAACATTTGAACTGGGGGGGGCCCGGGGACTGGGATCGGCGCCATAGCGGACTCTAGTGTTTTATTAACGGTGTCATAACTGGTACAGCTCAGGGGCATGATTTAAAGCTCCGTACGCGGGGAGGGAGCGGCGGGATAAATTGGAGTTGACTGGGAATGTGCGACGCGCTGGTTTCTGTGTGTCGGAAGTTTAAAGGGGCACGACACACTGAGCTAATGTGTCCCGGGGCTGCGCTCGATGAGATGCTGATGGTTTAACGGAATGACAGAACGGTCAGACGGGGCACGGTTCTTAACACTTTCAGCTATAAACACGGAGGCAAACAAGGAAGTCAGCTGCTTTTTATTCATAATTCATTCACCCTCTCTTTTTTTATGCTGCTTTCCAGATGCTAAACTAGTGTCGAGCGTGGGTGGAGTGTATTGCCCGAGGAAACAACAGCATTATGGTCAGATAAAGTTTGGGCTGAACGACCTCCAGTTGTTGGGAAATTGCCACCACTGTTCTACTGTGTTTTTACATTCAATAATGGTGAGCTGGTTTATTTGCAAGATGGTTTCTATAATGCAATACCTACAATAATATCTACAATAACGTTCGGATTTTTAATAATTCAATATTTGAGAACACACAGATTGTGTGCAAGCAAATGTGATGGCTTGGCGAGTGAGGCTGGTGGTGTATACGGTGAGGCGGTGGTGTATACGGTGAGGCGGGTGGTGTATACGGTGAGGCGGGTGGTGTATACGGTGAGGCGGGCGTCTATATCTTATTCATATGCATTAGATTATATTTAAAGCCACAGTTTGTAACTTTTTAGTCAAAAAATAACAAAAACAAAAGCTTATTTTTCATTTTTTGTTGTATTTTTGTTGCACTGCCTGCACACCTGAGAGGACGTCTGCACAAACCCAACTATTATTAGGAAGAGAGAAGGGCCTGTTTCCATAGAAGTGTTTTTTTTTGCTATAATCTTCTTTAATAGTCAAAAAAAAACATATCTATGTCCATGGAGAATGTTCCTAAGTATGGTTTCATGTAGGTTCTGTGCCACCTCGAATTTTTAAATAAATGTTATTACTGCACAGACAATTGTCATGGCAACCAGCGTGATGTTTTAATAATGGACTATTTTAAGGGCCCACATGAATCACCTTTTATATAATGTCTCAGTATTGGATTCTTACAGGGCCTTTTCTCGTGCCTTCGCCTGAATTCTCCCTGCACTAAATGCCCAAAAGGTCCACAGAAACAGAAAACTGCTGGACACAGAAAAACAAATTCTGCTGAAAAATGGCTCCCAGGGTCTGCACCATACTTCTTTATTTATAACCCTGAGAGTGACATTTTCACAACACAGCCACCAGCCATGAAATCTCCGCTATATTTTCCCAAGAAATAGTTGCATTTGTTGAAGAAGCTGATTGATTACCCAGAAGTCCCCAGGAAGCCGAGGGTGCATTCTGGGACTGGAGGCTGGTGTTTTTAAAAGTAGCTAATATTTCCTGTCTTTGTCCCCACGTGAATCTGGAGCAGGTGCTCGGAGCTAGAGGTGGGACTCTCCATTTGAACAGCATTAGCCTCACTGATGTGCGTAGTGCTTCGGGTTAGCGCCACGGGGCAGGCTGCAGGTACAAAAGACTGTGCTAGAACGCTAACAGCCATGTGACCGCGGGGAGGCAAGAACAAGTACACAGGAATATGATATAGTCTCCATAACGTAGGTATTTCTTTTATTTGTAGTGGTCTGAATTTATTTCTTTTTCTTATTTTATTTTATTTTATTTTAGACATAACAAAAATAAAACATGTATACAAAAATTTACCTAAAGCTGCTCTGTGATATAAAAATATTTCCAGGCAATAAGAAAAGAAAAGAAAATCTTAAAAAATGGATTGTGGCATAAAAAATCTAGTCTAGTTATGTTTTTTCTTCTTTTTTATATAGATAACAAAAACAAAACATATACAAAAAATTACACAAAGCTGCACTGTGATATAAAAATATTTCCAGGCAATAAGAAAAGAGAAAAAAACATCTAAATAAAATGGATGGTGGCATAAAAAAAATCTAGTCTTGTGTTATGTCTTTAGACTCGCATAAAAATTCACGCAATTTTAATTGTTGCACCCTGAATTTATTTCTATTTCTTTGTATTATGTTTTTTTTTAAATACATATAACAAAAACAAAACATGTATACAAAAAAATCACAAAGCCGCACTGTGGTAGAAAAATATTTCCAGGCAATAAGAAAAGGAAAAACTAAATAAATAAAAAGGAATAGCATAAAAAAAAATCTAATCTAGTGTTTTTATGTCTTGAGACTCACATAAAACTTCACACTATGACTTTAAATGGTTTCCTCACCTTCTTGTCTCCATGGAGATGTTATTGCTTCGCCTGGGATATTCCACAGTATGGCATTAAATCTATCTATGCAGACAAGCAGGGTATGTCACTAGGCCAAGTCACAGTTCAGATCTGTGGAGAGGCGACTCCACTTGCTAGAAGAAGGCCTGATCTTCCAAGGGATTTATGAACAATAAATATACTCAAAGATGGTTTAGTCTAATACTGTGGGGTATTCCAGGCAAAGCAATAACATCTCCATGGAGACAAGCTGTAGAAAAGTTTCACAGTTAATAAGAAAGTCAAGTTGTAGCTGTTGATGTATTGTCTGGAAAAGGGGCCAGATAACATAAGATGACTCTTCTTTCTGCTCCTTTTCACTCATTTCTTGTATGTTTGATGTTTCTAAACTATTAATGTCTTTTTATACTTTATGAATGAAATGAACAAACAAATAATACTAATAAATAAACAAATAATAAGTGCTAGAACACGATAAAGAGTGCAAAAAGCTACTATCTTGACAACCCAAACAGCAAGGGACTCGATTTTAGTCAAATATTTATATACAGCTCTGGAAAAAAATAACCTCTGCAAAATGATCAGTTTCTCTGATTTTACTACTTATACGTTTGTGTTTGAGTAAAATGAACATTTTTGTTTCATTCCATAAACGGCTGACAACATTTCTCCCAAATTCCAAATAAAACTATTGTCATTTAGAGCATTTAATTGCAGAAAATGACAAATAGTCAAAATAAAAAAGATTAAATGTTTTCAGACCTCAAATAATGCAAAGAAAACAAGATCATATTCATTTTAAAACAACACAATACGAATGTTTTAACTTAGGAAGAGTTCAGACATCGATATTTGGTGGAATAATCGTCTCTTATTTTTTTCCAGAACTGTATGACTTGCCATTTGATGACTGAGTGTTATTCTTATGACTGGAACTTCTTTGATTTTCTAGTAAACAAAACACAACAGTTAAAAAAGCAAAAGAATATTTACCCTCCTCATCAGGATGATACAGTAGATGGGTATGACTGTGCCAGATAAACTAAATTAGGACCCTTCGAGATGAACCGTAAAATAACACAAACATGAACAGCTCTTTTTACCAGCCAGAGATACAACCATAAAACTGTCAGATTCTTTCTTTTACAGTGTCTCCCAGCTGTTCCCGGAGCCTTATCCTCCTCCTCTGCACTTCTACTTTCAAAAACTGACTCTCGTGAGCTTTAAGCCATGTTATAATGCCCTTTATTATTAGTCTGTCTACATCTCCAAAGCTCAAAATGCTCTGTTCTACTTTGTGATGTCACGCCGTGGTAGTTTTCAAGTTAGCAGCTCCTTTTACCTTTTGTTCAGTAGAGATCGGCAATTCCAAAGCTGAAATCATCCAAGCGAAGGTGTACGGAGTTTAAAAACACATTGAAGCACTTCCTGTTCACCACATGACATCACAAGGTGGAACAGGGTTTTTTTCTGTTTGAGACGAGAACTCAGCCTAAATACGCAGGATTTGTGTATTAAACATGTGGAAATGAAACAAAACACAACTCCAGGCGTGTTTTTAACGACAAAACTGAAAATAGTGTAATATGCGTCATTTAAAACTACTCGAGGTTTGAAAATATTTTGAGTTATTTGCGTTTTTAGTTAATTTATGGTAGCACCCGCCGTAGTAATTTAACAAACATCTGCACACACACAACTTACTTTCTCCACTGTTCATGTGCGTAGCCTGCCCTGCCTCATCCAGCCCACATTGGAAAAATATTTGTGACTAACGTAATTGTTATGACATGCAGAGGTAGGTATGAGAGCCTGAAACCACTTTATTATTTTGATTAAATTGTGTTTTTGTCATTAAAATTAATACGACTGGTTTAATTTCTTCTCACGGTTTAATTAAATCAGCTCTATAAATGTGTTATTCCAAATGCGGTTGTGTTGCAACGTTTGACAGACTTTGACCTTTCTATGTACTGTATGTGTTTTTCTCGTTTGGTGGATCCCTTCTTTCATTATGGTTGCCACTATTAAATTAAGTTTCGTGGTACTTTAGGAGTTTGTTCTTGCTACTACAAGTTAAAGAGTACATAATACACAGTTTTCTGACCTACATTATGTTTCTTCATCACAAGCATACCTGGAGTTTTGTTTCATTCACACACATTTAACACACAAACCCTGCATCTTTAGGTTTCACCTTGTGATGTCATGTGGTAATACAAGAAGTGCTTCACTATGTTTTTAAACTCCATACATCTTCACTAGAATCATTTGGATCATTTCAGCCCTGGAATTGCCGATCTCTGCTGAACTGAGGTAAAAGGAACTGTTAACTTGAAAACTGCACAAGGTGCAACAGAGCATGTGTAGACTAAAGGCCTATTCATACTCCATAAGACAAAAGAACTTTGTTCTTGAGGTGATAAGAACAAGTTCAAGAACAAGTTCATTTGTGCTGACATTTCATGGCTCGTAAGATGTTCTGCGGCAGAACTGCCCCGCCCCCTCGCTCCGCCCCGCCCCCTCGCTCTGCACCCGCCCCCTCTCTCTGCCCGCCTCCTCTCTCTGACCCGCCCCCTCGCTCTGCACCCGCCCCCTTGCTCTGCCCCTGCTTTGCAACAATACCAACAATGCCGCAGCAGCACAGCTACGGTAACATTATCGTGACAATGGCAGAAATTGTACTTTATGAACTATTGAAGGAGTAATAAGAAGCTGAAGCTGAAGAAGTAAATTGGTGGATGTTTCCCTGTGTTTTATGAAGAAGTTCAGCTACTGTAGGAAGGTTTATAGTGAACAGTGTTTCCCAGTGTTTTGACAGCTATTGCCGCCCACCTTGACTGCGTCCCTCCAAACCACATGAATCCTCACAAAACTACGTCGTCACAACCTGGTCCTCACATTTTCATGGTATCTCACACACCCGTTGGCTCCAAGGTACATAGTGAGCAGTCTTTCCCGTAGTGCTTTATAACAATTGCCCCACATCTTGAATACGTCCCTCCGAACCACGTGAATCCTCGCAAAATTATGGTCGTCATGCTCCGCTCCTTTATGGCATGGTATCTCCACACCTGTTGGCTCCAACAGATAAATCACACCCACATAAAAAATAACCAATTAGCGCTGCCGCTGACTGGTTACTTGTTTACTAATAATAAAGAGTTACTCAAATGTGTCTGTGAATGAAACAAAACAGCTCCAGTCATAGGCGCTGATCCCGTGGGTGATCTTAAATCGACTATTTTTGACAGTACACGTTTACAAGTGCCTCTCGCTCCTCTGTTTCTCTCCCCATCTGTGCTGTCAGTCATAATCCTCGACTGTGCGCAAAGCAGCGTTCACAAACTAAACTTAACTCAATGGCCCATAGGTCAAAAAGAACGCTCTTCACTCAAATGCAAGCCAAACCAGCTTATTGGGAACATTAAGAGGGACAACACCGGTCACAATGAGACAAGGATGTGAGGAAATCTGAATGAACAACACAGTGACAAAGTCTAACAGAACCGTAAAGCTACTCCTCTTCAGCACCACTATACGGAAAGGGGAGTGTGCGAGAAACATGCGGAGAAAAGAGAAATGCGTGTCTGAGTGCCCACTTGGAAAAACATAAATCAGCGCCTATGACTCCTGGTATGTTTTTGAGACCGTAACAGCATTAAAGTGTAATATAGGACCTTTAATAGAGCACGGGTTGTGTTTACTCATCCTTCCGTCACTTCAGATTTTTTCCTCCTTGACCTGATCTCACTCGTCTCATCAGGGCCCATTAAAAGGCATGAGTGGCGTCCTAATTGCCCGCTGCCTATTCGCCGGCTGCCTATTGGCCACACTTCTTTAGGAGATTAACCGGAAAATATTGCTCTTGTCTACGGTCTCCACTGAATCTAATGCACTTTTAATTAAAATTTTTCTTACCTCTGATGTGGTCTCATTCTTTGTCGTTCCTCAGCATCGCCAGTCTGGGCAGGTATCATGTTTAGTTGCCAAGAAGCTGACAAACAGGCCTAATGATGTACATGAGTAACGGTGGAGACAGTTCAAGTGTCTTGTTACCTGCGTGGAAAAAGCATCGGGCAGACCGCAGGACTGTGTTAAAAGGCCTCAAAGTGTTTTTTATTCCATTTGAGCCAAACTAATCTTGTCTGAGTACAAACATATTTTATAAATAAATCTTGAGGTCAACATAAGTCTACTGTGCCCTGGCTTCATCTAATTATAGTGTTTTATTGTCAAGATAACCAGGAAGTGTGCGTTAGCATGCTTGTTGGTGTTAGCTTATAGCAGACCTATTGTGCCAAATTGACTTTTTAGAGCTTTTAACCAAGTTATGGTTGTTTCCCCTCTGCATTTACACTCTCAAGTTGTATTGGATTGATTTGTGCATGTTTAAAGGGATAGTTCAGGTTTTTTCCCCATCAGCAGTGTCGTGCATCAACACTGACTTACCTCCCGACAGCATACGGTGAGTCGAGTTCTTGCCCAGTTTCGATGCTGATGAAAGTGTCTGGCAAGTTGGACTTTTCAAAACAACATGTGTTCAAAAGAGTGATACATTTGTATCACAAAACCGTTGTCCACGAAAAAGTCAAGACCTCATAATCGCTTGTTACTATTTTCTATATCACTCCGCGCTGCCGCCAGGTGAAGCTGCGCCTGTTTCACTGTGTTTACTGCTTGGAAAGTTAACGACATGTGTGACTACGACACCGACGATGAAGACATTGCCTTTAGCACAGAGCCAAGGGGAGAGATCTTTATGAACCTGAATATACTGATGCCCAAATTCACCAGATGGAGTTAGAACGGGCAGAGAGAGAGAGGAGGGACAGAGTGGGACAATTTGAAGCTGGATTTTTGCTGTTACAGCCTGGATAAACACAAGTCTGCACCATTTTTATATATATTCTTGTATAGCTTATACAAGCTTATATACTTATCGCTGTAGCTCTTACATGAGCTCTCTTGTGTTGTAGCGGTCTTCAGTTTGAGCACATAAACACTGCTGAACTACTGAAAAAAGTGTTAGATTTGTGCATGACTGTCACCTGCGATTATGAGGTCTGACTTTTATGTGGACAATGGTTTTGTGACGCAAATGTATCACTATTTTGAACACATTGTTTTGAGAAGAAAAACACTTTATTTTCGTGACCTCAGCCAACTTGCCGGACACTTTCATCAGCACCGAAACTGGGCAAGAACTCGACTCACCGGACGCTGTCGGGAGGTAAGTCAGGTTTGAAGCACGACACTGCTGACGGGGATGCCACACAGATTCATGTAAAAAAACCTGGACTATCCCTTTAAGCAATCTTGATTCACTTATTTTCAAGACACCATATTGCCAGTCAATCACCATTTTTGCCATTGGTACTTATTTTGTTCTAAAGTTTAATTTTCTTAATTGGTGATCGACGTAGGAATCGGTGGCTTTGCGTAGTCATTTTGGTACAAATGAAAATCTGTTGGCTAGTGTGATGTGCAGCTATCCACAGGAACCGCCAAGTCTTGATCATCATGATGATATTTACAGCGTTGTCAACTCCTATTGAACGCCGCAGTTTCGTAATACAGAAGTGGACTTGGGTCTTTTATTAAATCATTTTAGATGAATGTCACGATGTGCAAATTCGGACATAATGATCCAGGAGCCATAGATATAAATAGCAGACACATGCACAAAAGGTCTTCTTTAATCACAACGGCAAAAAGTTGTAAAAATTGTTCCTCACCTGGTTGTCTCCATGAGGATGATACTGCCAAAGACAGTGACAGGTGGCGTTACAGCTCACATCTGTGGAAAGGCAAGCCCACTCAGTCAGAATGCATATTTGTCAAGGTAATTTTGAGGAATAAAGGCATTTGTAAGTTAAAAAATCACACAATACATAAGTTTAATAAGATAAATAAAATAAAAAATGCAGTATCTAGTGACTTCCTTGAATAAAGCAACCTACAAACTGCAAAAAAAAATCAAGAGGGGGTATGCAAAATTGACTTTTTGGAGCTTTCCACCATGAAATATAACATTCCATCAAGAAAAACATGCCTGAAGAGGTTTTAGATGTCATCCATGCATGTTTGAGTGATTTAGCGATCTCTCTCCAGCCCTATTCAAAGTCAGTCAGTCACATTATGTTCAATGTTCAGCCCTCAAGCCACTTGACACGCTCCCATTATACAATTTTCCATAAATCTACGAAAGCATGATACAAAACAACACAGTACAAGTTCACAGACCTGATTCGATGCGCTGTCATTTCATTTCATAGCTAAATACATGCTAATTGTGTTATGACAGCGTTCTGAAGTGACAAAAATGAAACTGGAACTTACGAAACAAGTTAATCCCTTGTTATTGGTGAATATAACATTTTCAAAACAATAAAAGCTATTACAGTCATCTAAATATGTTACGTGTTAGCAATTAATACCCCATAGAAGTAGAGTACCCCCCTCTTTAACCGTCGGTATTCTGTGTTTACATTGCGATGAAGAGATTTGAACGTCAAATTGAGAGATAATTACGCGTCATAGCCCAAAGAAACTATTATGACTGTGAGTGCTTCCATGTGTGGGGAAGAGGAATGCGTCTGGGCAGGCTCATAGCCGGTTGGTCACGGGTATCGCGAGCCGGCGGGGTGTGTACACGGCGAGGTATCAGTGTATGGGGCAGGAGATACGGTGAAACAGATGTGGTACGGTATTATACTGTAAATCTAGGGCCCTCTGACACCAACTATCCACTGGTGTAATGGCGCTGTAGGGAAGAGGTGATTTATGGGGCATATACGGACCTGTGTCGTGACATGTGCAGTGAAGACATGCTACACTCATGGCTCAATTAAGGGTTTCAAGCTGGGTTTCTATGGTTACCAAAAATTAACAAATAAATACGCTGGGGGGGAAAATGCAATCTGGTAATGTAATGATTTCGATGTTTTTGATGAAAAAGTTTTGAAATGATAGTTTTATTTTATTGTTACATCCAAAAGTGCCATATTATTGTAAGAGAACATGCCTTCTTAAGCCGGGCGTACACTGTGTGATTTTTGGCCCTATTTGAGTCGATTTTTCACTTGAGCCACTGTTTTTGGGATTGTTTTTGGCTTAATCGTGTGTCGTGCTTCATGTAGTAAACATGGAGTAATGAGGACTGATTAATACCGCATGACCAGCTCCCGATCGGCAATCATAGGTCGCAAGAATATAAAAAATAATAATAATACAGTCGCCTCTTGTGACGGTTTCCACTGTTGAAGTAGTTCGTATACTGTGAGAACATGAATCGTGACCTGTGAACTTTTAAACCCTGAGATTTGGTCGTACAGTTTGAGCTGGGGCTGAGTGAAACGATCATAAATATCGTAAAGTGTACACCCGGCATTACTGTGTAAAGACGATCTGACCTGTAACTTGACATGGGGACGACCTATATTATGCAAGATTTACCCTTGTGAGCTTTAAGGCATAAGAGTGTATGGAGTTGTGTTTTGTTTCATTCACACATGTTTGAGTAACCTTTTATTATCAGTCTGTCTACATCTCCAAGCTTCCAAATTGCTTTATTTCACCTTGTGATGTCATGTAGTGGTAGTTTTCAAGTTAACAGTTACCTTTGTTCACTAGAGTCTGGCAACTCCAGATCTGGAATGATCCAAATGATTCTTGTGAGGGTGTATGGATCACTTCCTGTATAACCGCATGACATCACAAGGTGGAACAGAGTGTTTGAGAGAAGAACTCTGCCTAAATATGCAGGGTTTGTGTGTTCAACATGTCTAAATGAAACCAAAACAACACAACTCCAGGTCTGTTTGTGCTGAGAAAACAACATTATAACAGATCAGAAACGTAATATGTGCTCTCTAAGTTTAATTTTGAACTGGTTATATTATGGTAAATGGGCTGACCTACTTAACCACTAGCTTCTTTGAGTCAAAACTCTATATTGCAAGACATAATAATACTTTAACATGTCTGCATTACTACCCGATATGATCCAAGACTAAAATTCCCCCATACAATAGCAAATCGCCCTTATCTATATGCTAAGTACACTTCAGCCTCTTCATAATAGATAAGCTAACATACCGCGGAGGCTAACGTACCGCCTGGCTCCCCACACTGCCTCATTATAAAACAGTAGTGAGCTGTGAGTCATTAGTGCCTTGCCAATGGGCGTTTTCCAGCCTCGCGTCAATCACGGCCCACAAATCTGATAGAGAATGGAATATTGAAGAAAAGCCCTGGGCCAAAATGTGTTTTATGAAGTAATTTTGAGCCACTATGCAATATACGGTGTCGGAGATTGCAAGTGCTGACAATAGCAATTAGAATTTTAAGTGACAGTAACGATCCCCTTGAGAAAAGTCAAATCAAATAAGTAGAAATAAACAGATCACAGCGATAAAGGTCTTCATGACACTGGAGTATTAAAGCTGTTCTATGTAACTTTTCTAGTCGAGGGTCCCCTATGTGCTTGTTTCCATGGAGACTGTAAACCTATGGTCAAAACGAATCATCCTCTAGACAAGCAAAGGGCGCCGCAAGGCCGAGCTGCATGTCTGATCTGTGGAGAGGCGAGCCCACTCATGCTTTTTCAACAGGATTTCTGAGGAATAAAAACACCTGTAATTGAATAAGCACAAGATATCCAAGTTTAATGCCATTATGTGGAACTTTCTGAGCAAAATAATAACAGAGATATGGATACAGGTGGCAGACCCTTCAAAAGAAATGTTACATAGTGCAGCTTTAAAAGGATCCCCGGCTACAGCCATGTTCGTCTTGCCGAGACTACCCAGAATGCTTTGCCATGTAAACAGATATGGTGAACTACTAGTGCTCGCGTTTTCTCCTTCTTTTGTTAAAAAAATACTACAAACGAACATAGTTTTTTTATTACGTATATATAACGGACGTCAGCGTTAATCATATAAGAGCAGCATGTTAAAGTAAGTTTTAATTTCATGCTGTTTTTTTTTTCTTTAGATTTTAATATAGACTCTTGCAACAACTAAAAACTTAATAGAATATTTTTCAGTATTTTAGACCAATATCGGTCTTTCTAAAAATGAACATTTTGCTGCCATTTTCAAATATATCGATATATATATATATATCCATATTGTCGTCTTAAGCACTAAAATGAATCAATGCAATTCAAATGTAAAGTCACATGGTTTAAGCTAGAGCTTCTGTTCTTTATTCGTTACCCATTAGCTGAAGGCAGTGACAGCTACTCTTCCTGGGGTCCACAAATAACACAAAACAACAACAAATGACACACTTACAAACAAAACAGCTACACAAATCACAAAAATAGAGCTGGAAGATTAATCACAATTTCAATGGATGCAAATCACAAAGGCTGCAATTTTCCTCCACAACCAACCAAATTTCCTATCTTATTTTGCATAATAAACACTAACCCTGCAGATTAGATCTGTACAAATATGTTCTGAAATGTGACTGTCGTATTAGTTTGTCACTTCATATTTCAGTGCGTCAATTTTTCTGGAAAAGTTTAACATATGAACTCTGAAACATAAATCGTAAATGAATTTTGAGATTTTTCCTATCCAGCAGTTCAAGTTTAAGCTTATTTTTGTCAGATTTAATTATATTAGTCTGTTAGTTTTCTGATCTACATTAAATAAAGGAAACAAAACACAAGTCCAGGTATGTTTTCGATGAGGTGACAACATTCTAACATGCTAAAAGCTCACGAGAGTCCATTTGGCTTCATATAGGACCTTTAAACTGTTGATGGGCTCTTACTGTGATATACTGTAGGCCTCTCACTCTGCTGCATTCTGGGCTGTGGGCCAAAAGATCTCCACTTCTCGAGTAGCTTGTTTGTACACCTCATATAACGTGCCTGCAGGGGACCATCTTCAAACACAAGGAGGCCGAGGTCATGGAGAAGTGGAGTCCTTCAACGCCCAGCGGAAAGATAGGGAAGATATGCTCAATGGGTCCCTATAGAAACTTGTACCAGGTGGGTGTTGTGGGCTTTGTGATCGCTCGTGGCAGTTGTGCGTCCAAGTAAGCTATGTTAGCTTGGTGAGGAGAAAAAAATGTAAATGGCAACTAATTTAAAGCTTTAAGCCATGTTAGAATGTTGGTACCTCATCAAAAACATATCTAGAGTTTTATTTTGTTATATTCACACGTTTCAGTAACAATTTATTATTAGTCTGTCTATATTTCCAAAGCTCAAAATACTCTGCTCCACCTTGTGATGTCATGAAGTGGTTCTTCTTGACAGCTACATTTTACCTTTTGTTCAGTAGAGATGAGCTTTGGGTAATGACCGAAAGGAAGATCGCAGATATGAAATGAGTTTCCTCCGCAGAGTGGCCGGGCGCTCCTTTAGAGATAGGGTGAGGAGCTCGGTCACACGGGAGGAGCTCAGAGTAGAGTCGCTGCTCCTCCACATCAAGAGTAGTAGCTGAGGTGGCTCGGGCATCTGTTCTGGATGCCTCCTGGATGCCTCCCTCGGGAGGTGTTCCCGGCATGTCCCACCAGAAGGAGGCCCCGGGGAAGACCCAAGACACACTGGAGGGACTATGTCGCTCGGCTGGCCTGAGAACACCTTGGGATCCCCACGGAGGAGCTGGAGGAAGTGTCCAGGGTGAAGGAAGTCTGGAAGTCCCTGCTTAGACTGCTGCCCCTGTGACCGGGCCACGGATAAGCGGAAGAAAATGGATGGATGGATGGATGGAAATTATCCAAATGACTCTAGTGAAGGTGTATGTAGTTTAAAAACACAGTGAAGCACTTTCTATATCACCACATGACATCGCAAGGTGGAACAGTCTTCCATTTGAAAGAAGAATTCAGTCTAAATTTGTGTGTTAAACATGTGTGAATGAAACAAAACACAACTCCGGGTATTTCTATGATGAAACAATATTAACATAGATCAGAAAATAACATAATATGGACCCTTTAACAACCAGTGTCCTTGGCTTAACTGACTATGACACTTTGGAGGAATTAAACTGTTGTTATAAAAGAGCTAGGAAAACTGTAGTATCAGAACATTATCTGTTATATTTAGTAGTTATTTTACTTTTAGATTTTGTGTTCATTCAGAGGCATTCACTTCTGAAGACTGGTGGTCCAAATCCTGCTACTGGCACAATTTCATGATGTCCTTGAGCAAAAACAGGTATTTCAAACAGATTTTGACACCTCACTGATAATAGCTGTGACACAACATTTTTCAGACAAGAATGTTGTTTTCAAGTCAAAACAATAGCTGATTCTTTTGTATTTCCATGTGGTACTGGCTCCACATGAAAACTCTGACAAATCAGGACAAAACCTAAACTAAATAAGGACAAAACTAAACCATAGACTGTGCAATAGAAGTGGGCTGCCAACCAAATGAAGCTCAGTGAGGCTAGCAGTTATTGAGGCTAATCAGGACCATATTTGGAACTCCAAGTGCGAAACCAAAGAGCCAATCAGGAGCACCGCTGGATTGTCAGGGGGCGGGTTTTTAGCAATGAGGCTGTCAATCAACCTCACTAAATCTAGCATGAGCATCCACAGGGGGAAAACGGTTATTACTGTTCCTATTTTAATCTAAAGAGTAAATAATGACATAAAACCCCAACAATTCACCTTTATGTAACAGATAATACTCCCTACAACAACTTTCCCTTACATAACGGATAACCCTATGTCCTGTAAATAATCATCACTGTTGCACTTTCCTATGACCTCGTGTATATAAGTGAGATTTTATATTTTTTATTACTTATTTTTCTATTTTTTATTAATTTTATTTGTCTCTTGCTATCATTTTTGCTTCTTCTTTAGAATTTATTATCACCATTTATAATTTTTTCTCTTTGTTATTATATTGTGATGTGCGAGCTAGTGTTTCCTAATAATTTCCCTTGTGGATCAATAAAGTTTGTCTTCATCTAAGTCTATGACAAGCCCGACATCAGCAGTTACAGAGAGAGGGGGATCGTGTTTTCAATAAAAAGTTCATTTAAACCGGAGCTTGAAGAAAACACTTTGCACCCGTGCTCATTTCCCACTTGGAATGCAGCAGCCAGCACGTTAGTCCATTATAGGTCCATTTATATATAGAGTCTAGGGACTAAACTAAGTCAAAATAACAACAAAAATGTGATCAATTTAGGAATTACGACATGTGAATGCATCATAAAACTATTCTGCAAAGTTCAAATTGTACACAGTGTTTTCTTCAGAATCCATACTTGTTCCAACTACAGTAATTAGTACTTGACCCTACAATCCTTGTCACCATTAGCGTCAATGTAGCATCAATGAATTTCCTCTTCTGCCCCTGTGCAAGTGTAGCAGTAGTAGTAGTAGTAGTAGTAGTAGTAGTAGTAGTAGTAGTAGTAGTAGTAATAGTGGTAGTAGTAGTAGTAGTAGTTTATTTGGTCATTTTGCAGGACTACAAAACAAACGCATAGATCATGACCAAAAGGGTTTAGGCCCAGGGTCTCCAGGGTCTCCAGTGAGCGACATTTACAAAATGAAAATGCCAGAGAGCTCCTTGTTTTAGTGGTCACAAGAAACTGAGTAAATATAAGAGACATGGCCTTCGATGTCTATAAAATGTAAACCATTGTCCACAGTAGTGCACAAAGTTAGGCATCAAAATGATACATGCATAATGATAATAGATAGTGTGACCATATTTCCAGGACACCTTAGTGGGGGTGGGTGGGCGTGGCCTCCCATTCGGCATGTTGCAGGTTGACCGACTGTGTCTGCTCGCTCCTTCTGAGTGTACAGAGAGCTCCACACTGAAGGCGCTCAGGGATTACGTGACATGCCCCACCACACATGTGCACTGTACTCTAGTGCCGGTCAATTTAATGGCCCAACGAAAGGTAATGAAAACCCAGACATTTCCCTCACTTTATAAAAAAACCCGGATGGCCAGGACAGGACGTGAAAACCGGACATTTCTGGGGAAAACCGGCCATTTGGTCAGTAATAGGCATTTCATTAGCAAAGACCACACCAACAACACATGTGCGAAGCAAAAAGAGTTTATTATAGGGAGATGAGGAGGGTCGGCTGGGTTGAGACTCAGGGTGGGGGTTCAGTCTTAATCTTCACATGACCCAGCAGGACGAGACCCCCCCTCGTAGGCGTCTTATGTCTGGAATACGAACAGATAGAGGTTGGGAGGGTGGGTTCGAGTTATTCGGGACAAACTGGGTTGCCAGGATGGGCTGCTACAAACAGGATTCTGGGAAATTCAGGTGTGGTAGAAGTGAGCTGTGATTCGCTGGAGAGGAGGCGAGGATGGTTGAGGCATGGTCCTGCACCTGAACCTAAGTTAATCTCCTTAACTACATTTAATTCATCTAATTCTGCTTACTCCGCACAGCACGCCTAATTCAGAAATCCCTTGTCGAGCTACTCGGAAGGGGGTGAAGAGCTACAGGTTGGAGACCCCTGGTTTAGGCTGAAGTAAAAGTACTTATAATGCCAAACTCAATAAACAATGATAAAATTCCAAGAAAGAAAAGCAGCATACGAACAGCAAACAATTTCATTTACTGTATGTATAAAAGACAAAATATAAATTAAAACAAACAAAATTCAATGCAAAATTCATTCATTTTAAAGCTCTATATCTTTCAAAATGCTTTATAGGCTCCTACAGTGTTAGACTTTTTAAATCATCACTCAGATTGTTCCATATACCCTTGAACAGAAATACAATCACTTTCTTCTTAGTTCTTATCTTCATTTTTATTTTATTTTTTTTTAAAGATGCCAGTTTTTTGTTTTCATTTATGGTCATACAAACTAAAGTACTGCACAGAAATAGCTCACCAAATAGAAAGCAATGTTACTTTGACTTCCAAATACCACGAACAGTGAGTTAGCAAACCCATCAGCACGACCTTGGCTAGTTTCCCCAATAACCGACGCGCCAACTCGAACATATCAATTCCCAACTTCACTGACGCCTCCGTATTACTGAGTTATGTCACATGCATTATGCAGCAGTGACATCAGCTGACATTCCCGCGCACGCCTCTTTCAGATCCCATCACTGGCTCGGAGATGAATTGGTCTCGGAGGAGCAGTGGGAATAATAGAAAGAGTTATATTAAGTAATTCAACCTTCGGGGCGTTCGGAAGTGGGTTTGCTGACCACGCACAGCTAAAGGCCCGCTCGCTCCTTTCGCACCTGGGAACGACTGCCACTGCTGGTGACCGAGATATACGCGACGAAGTTGGCAAAAAAAAACATCTCACAAGTAAAAAGGAGCTGTGCAATTCGGAATAAAGAAGTCTGTGTTTCCCAAGCCAGAGAATATAGGATTTATAATGGCGGAGTGTGTTGGGAGAGACCAGGTGCAGGCCATCAGTGATACATACAGAGTTTTTTTTAAACACAAGCACATGCCCTGAAAATGATTAAAATATCTTGCTGTCAAGGCGCTAATTTTTGCTTTGTTCCGGGTTTTACAATATATAGAACAGATTTGTGTAGGTGTTTTATGGATTACGGTGTTTCGCAGTGGTAATTTTAGCTGCAGGGCTTGTAACAGATGTACTGAAGTTGGTTTTGTTTCATAAGTAAAGTTGACCATTCTGAACTCATCCTTTTGAAGAAGTTAACCTAATTACGGTTCACAAATGGCGGTTAAGTTCTTTTTCTTATTTGACATATCTTTTGCTATCCTCGCTGCTTAAATTATAGTTGAATGTCTTACAATTGATGCTTTGCCTTGTATTGTAAAGTGTCAGCCACTGTGTCCAAGTAATTTCCTCTTGTAGTTCAATAGTCTGTTTAAGTCTTATATTTCAAGAGGGTATAACACTGGGCTAAGACAAAGACAAAGACACATCAAGACAAAAACCTCTTCAGGCATGTTTTTGATAAAGGAAGTTATAACATGGCAGAAAGCTCAAAAAAGTCAATTTTGACTAATGCCCCCAATTTAATCTGAAAAGAAAAGAACAATGAATAATATCAATAATGTGTCCAATTGAGTTCAGGGTGCTTATAAAACCCATCAAAATAATAAATAATAATAATAAAAATCACACAACAGAACTAAATAACAGAACTGAGGTTATGTTTACAGGGAAACAGTCTCAAGCAAAAACACAAAAGTGCGTTTTCGTTCTCACTCTTCTGCATTTACACGAGCATTTTGGGTGATGAATTCTGCGTCCACACGGAGACGCAAAACTTGCAGTTTGCCGATGTTGTCTGCCTGCCCAGAGGTCGCAGCACCAAGACCAAATGCCTGTGTATAACCCTTATGTTTCTCTACTTCCTCTTCTCCAGCACCTCAAAACAACATGGCAAAGTGTAATAACACCACCAATTTCATGTGGACAGACAACCTCATGTTAAATTATAAAACCAACAAAACACTTGAAAATGCTCTGCTATGTTTGTTTTTTTTCTGAATTGACTGTAGTTTTCCGTTTTCAACCATTTACTCGGCAACGACAGGGTGGAGCATTTTCTAGATTTCCACTCTGGAGGGCATATTCAGATTTTTGTGTTTTCAACCTGGCAAAACGCTATTGCCGTCTAAACGATATGGACATCTGGCAAAATGTTTTGCGTTTTCCACCCGTTACCGTTGTCATGTAAACGGCCCCTAAAACATATTGCACACTTATCAATGTATCAAATGCCACACATCTGTCAGTACTTTCAAATGCATTAGTCATAGATAAATCATGAACATTTAAGTGATCTTAGACTATTTCAAGCTTTGCAAACCTTTTGTTCACTTCATTCTTGACACTGGACGATTCTTTTCCTTCCTCTGACCCCGAAAGTTATACAAATTGAGATATGAAACCAAATCTATTGTGACGGACTTTAGGCTGTCTGTCTCTTTGAGTTATGGGGGTCACGGCAAGGGCGCCAATTACACTTTCAATATTTGCCCTGCACCGGCCTAATCCATTCCACGTGAGCTGCTCGGCCTGAGGGAGGTATGAACTCGGTCGTCTTAAACAATCGCCGCTTTAATTCAGTTAAGTGAGGATGAGATAAGCCCTCGCATGGCTTTGATTACCGTTTTACCTGCGACTCCAACTTGAACTCCCCCCGACCACAGGCCACTGGCAGCAGCAGCATCTCTTGTGAGCTTCAAGATGTTATAATGTCGTTAGATCCTCAAAACATACTGGAGTTGTGTTTTGTTTCATTCACACATGTTGAATAACCCTTTATTATTAGTCTGTCTACATCTCCAAAGCTCAAAATACTATTCTAACCTTGTGAGAAAATGGTAGTTTTCAAGTTAACAGGTTCCTTTTAGATTTAGTTCAATACAGATTGGCAATTCCAGGTCTGAAATTATGCAAATAATCTTGTATTTCCACATGACATTTTAAAGTTCTTTTATTGGTTTATAAAGCTCTTAACTGTTTTAGTCCTATTGGTTTATCTGATCTGCTTTTATCATATGAGCCTATCAGACTCTCAGGTCCTCAGGTCTCATCTTTTAACTGTCCCAAGAGTACAAACTAATACAGTGAGGCGATATTCAGTTTTTATGGCCCCCATTTGTAGAACAGTCGACCTGAGGCTTTGAGGTCCGCTACGAGTGTTTATATTTTTAAAAGCAAACTCAAAACATATCTTTTTAATTTAGCTTTTAATTGAAACTTAATAAATACTTACATTATTATTATTTTATTTGCTTTAAATGTATTATTATTTTACTTCTCCATCTAATCTTAGCTCTCCATTTTTTATTTTTACTATAATCTTTATGAGGTTTATGTTTTATGTTTCTGTCTAAACTGCTGTATGTATGGATGAAACACTGGGGTGGGTTTACTGGGGTTTTTTTTACTCTCTTTGGGCTACATTTCAAATGTATGGGAAGTGCTATACAAATAAATTTATAAAAAGGTGAACAAAGTGTCTTTGGCTTGAAAGAAGAACTCCTAATATGCAGGGTTTGTGTGTTAAACATGTGTGAATGAAACACAACTCCAGGAGCTTGTACATTTGTGAAGAGGAAACAACTTTACAACAGAGACTGGCGCATTAAAGAGCAAAAGAAAAGGACGTTTGAGGTGAAAGAAATCGAAGCCTAGAATGAGACTGGAGACGGCGACGCGCTCTGATCTTGTACGAGTAAAAGGATCTTAAAAGGTTAGGAGGTGCCACGTCCATGCAGATACTACTGCTTTGCCTGTAATGTTCAACAGTACAGTATGTTGTTGATGGATTGTATTTTAGATGATAATTATACTAATGAATTTGGTAAATGTACATTTTAGAGGATATTTATGACAATTAATTTGAGTATTTTAATGTGTAACTTGTTTTCTTAATGTATTTTGTACCTGCTCAAGGACTGCAGTTGGAAAGTAGCTCGTAGCTAAATCTGGCACAGAGCATCTTTTCTCTCTGAGTTTAATGTTTTCTGTGCACTGTCCTTGTATTCGATTTTTAAAAAGTAAATAAATAAACTTATATAAGATGCATTTATTCGATTAAGGGTGTTTTTATTGCTAAAAATACCTTAAATTAAAAACATGCAGAGTGAGTGGGGTCATCGCTTCACAGATCTCACCTGTAAATTGGCCTGGTGGCGCCGTCCTGCTTGTTTCTATGGACATTGAAAAGCTGAACTCTTGAATATTGGACGTAAAGCAATAACATCTCCAAAAAGTTGCACAATGCACCTTTGTTCCAATAAAAAAACACTCTGGAATTACATTTCATCATTAAACTCAACAAATGTACATCAACAAACAAAAAGTACACACCAAAAATCCATCTACGCAATCTACAATATTCTGTGCATCATCTGGTCAATTTATTTTCAGTTTCATTAGCCTTAACCAGAGACCACCGGCAGCAGCAGCATCTCCTCTAGAGTCTGATTTCTGATAACCACATTAAAGCACAAGAGAGAAGGACGTCTGTGTTGAAAGAAATCAAAGCCCCAGAACCTGACTGGAGACGGCGAAGCGCTCTGATCTCGTATGAGTAAAAGGATCTCACCACCCACCACGAGAAGGTGTAATGTAGAAGGAGTACGGCGGATTTCAAGAAACAGTTGTTATCGCAGAGATTAGCGGTGCGGTCGGAGCGTTTGGCCAGATGTCAAGCTTCTGAAGAGGCGGCGGGAAGGACAATGCTCTGCTGTTTCTTAGACTATGAGGGGGAAAGGTTGGTAAAAGCATTTGAACGTGGCTTAACCTCTCGAGAGCATGTTCCAGTAATAAGTAATAAGAGCAATAGGGATGTAAACTAACCGAAATATCATATCGCATCGTCAAAGGTCTCACAAAAATATCGTGGACCATCACAATATATCGAATCACAAGGCTCTTTGCTTAAATGAATAGTTTTGATGTAGAAATAGCTAAAAAAAAAAACAGAGGGAACGACATAGACCATGATCCTTTGCTCCTTTTCAGTGCAGACGACATGAAGAAATAACTGTACTAAGCACTTTTACATCTTCATTCTTTGGATTAAATCTTGTGAAGGCATTTTTAGAGGAAAAAGTAGCATATTCAATGTTTTGTGAGCCTCCACAAGATATTGCGAAAAATATCGTAACGTGAGATGTTTATGGTGAAAATATCGTACAGAGATTTGGATATCGTTACATCCCTAATGACAATAAATGTTGTACCAAATGACTGGTCAAAGCATTTTATGTCAGTCTTGTTATCATGTAGAATATCGTAATATCATGAGCCCACCATATTGTGAGCTTTCCCACGATATCGCAGTAACTATCGTACTGTGAGGTTCATACCGTAACGATATCATATTATGAGACTTTGAGCAATAGATAATATCTTTAACATTTACCTCTTTTACCTCAACAAAACAAAAAGAACACGCCAAAAAGCCATTAACGTAATCCATATATAATACAATAATAATCTATATATAAATATAATCTGTGTGTCCTTTGTTAGGTTGATGTTCAGTTGAAAATTAAAGGTTCATTGTGTCACTTTTCTGGTGGAGGGTCCATCAAACGCTTTGTCTAGAATGTTTCACAATATTGTATTGCACCTTTGTATCCTCATGGAGACCAAATTAGACCAAGTTACAGGTCAGATTTATTTATTTTTGAGCTATAAACCGACCTGTAATTGAATAAATGTAAGCTAGAGCTGTTGTGTCATACTGTAAACATTCCAGGCAGAGCAATGATGGACCCCGAACCAAAAAGTTACACACTGCACCTTAAAAAAAAAAAAGAAGTAACTTCATTTTTGTTCTTGAAACCCATGAATATTCTGGAAACACTAAAAGAAATCAGTCACCACTTGAGAACTTATCCAGAAGCACAGTAGCAGTTTCAGAGCTCCGTGGACCTACAGCAACTGGGAAACCTCGCTGCTCCAACAAATGCACGCTCACTTGAAACAATGCCCGGGATTTTAAGCTTGTTGCCACTAAATTCTCAACTACAAAAGCGTACCATAACAAAGTCCTCTTCTCTCTGGACGGACAGTGCATAGCAGGTTTGACTCGCCGGAACAGCTGAAAATGCCGCACGTTGTATTATACGATTGTTCCGTACCACTCCTCTCCGGCGATGGGCCTTGTGTGTGCGGCTGCAGTTGGCCTGGATCAGGTTCAAATGAAAACAGCGCGTGTTTGTCCGAGAGTCCAGGAGCGGAGCATGTCCAGTGGCTTAAGAAGTCTTCAGTCATTTCGCTGGCGCATTTTTGTACGTGACACTCGGGGATGTCTGTGTCGCATCGGAAAGGAGGAATGCCGCAGTGATGGATAGGGTCAGGCATTTCAAGAATACAACGTTGTTTTTCTAAATATGCCGTTGAAAGGAATATTTAAAACCAGTAAAAGTGTTGAAAAGGAAGGTTAAAAGTAAATATAAACTGTTCCATGTTTGTTTCATAGTAAGACATTATTAAAGGGCCCTTATTACACTATTCTCTGATCTCTGTTCTAATGTAGTTTCCTCATCACAAACATACCCGGAGTTGTGTTTTGTTTCATTCACACGTGTTTAAACACACAAACCCTGCATATTTAGGCTGAAAACACCTTGTTCCACCTTGTGATGTCATGTGGTAATACAGAAAGTGCTCGCCTAAACTCCATACACCTTCAGCAAAATCATTTGGATAATTTCAGTCCTGAATTTGGCCATTTCTGCTGAACAAAAGATAAAGGGTAGCTGTTAACTTGAAAATTACAGCTTCATGACAGAGAATTTTGTGTTTAGGGACGTAGACAGGCTAAAAACAAATGGTTACTCAAACATGTGTGATGTGTGAATGAAACAAAACTTGACTCTAAGTTAGGGTGACAGGATTTTCAATGAAAAACTGGGACACCCCCGGTCCGTGATAGCTGGTAATTACAAAATTGTGAAATTAGTGCATATTTAAGGAAAATCGTTCTGCACTCGGCTCATTCATGACTAACATGTGTCAGTATAGTCACATTTTCTTTGTGTATTAGTAATTCTTAAGCAGCTTTTCTATATTTTACCGAAACAAATGACAATTTATGCCTCTTTTTGCTGTTGGTGGGTTTCAAACTGGTCAAAAATAGGGACACCTGGGGCAAATCAATGGTTTTGGATAAATCTGCTGGGAGAGGGTAGTCTGATTCATCAGCCGGTTTCACTTCGTGGAAGTCGTCTGACCTCACAGCTTTAGGATTCATTCGCTCGATGGTAGGCGAGTACTTTTTTTATTTAACCAATCACTGCTATTTGGTGGTGATGTATGTAATGCGCCGGAACGCCTAGTGGTGGCCGAGTAATTGCCGGCACAACAGCAAACAAAGCAGAGAGTGAACATGTTGTTTCTGCGAGGTGAACTTGCGTATAAAAGGTATGATAAAAAATGTGAAATTATTATTTACCAAAGGAGGATAACATATGCAGTCTGCTGTCGCAACTCGGGTTGGTTCTGGCCAACACACCGCTTCTGATTGGTCTGTGAAATTGAGTGGAGGCGCCGGCCTGGCAAGGGAGAGGGGACACAGGGCTCAAAACTGGGACTGGGACAGAAATAGGGACATCTGGGCACCCTACTTTAGGAATGTTTTTGAGGAGGTTTCCACATTGTAACATGATTAAAAGCTCATAAGAATCCATTTTGTGTAATATAGGGCCTTTTAAAAGACAGTAACTTCACAGGTAGGAAAGGAATCTCCAAAAGATAGACCGGGGTTGCTGGGAGAAAAAGGTTGCGAAATACTGTCCCGATCCATCTTCTGGCACCAAACTTTAAAACTCTGCCAATGTGATAATACTCAAAAACTTCCTGTGTCCAAATCCTGACCCTTCCCCTCTCTTCCACCTCTCCAGCCTCTTTCTCCCCTTTGCTTTGGCCTTTTGTTGTGCACTGCTCATCTACGCCAACAGTCGTCCGGGTCACTGCTTCCTTCACTTTCATGACATTTATATTTAAGGTGTATTGTGTAACTTCTCTGGTGGAGGGTCCGTCACCTGCACAGACATGACTTTAAACAGCTCTAACTTACATTTATTCAGTTACAGATGGTTTTATAGCTCAAAATACCTAGAAAAACAGGCTTTTGACTGCAATCTGACCTGTAACGTGGTCTGGGTTTGGTCTGGTAACGTGGTCTGGTTCCATCTCCGTGAAGATAGAAAGGTTTAATACCATACTGTGAAACAATCCAGACAAAGCAATAACATCTCCATGTAGAAATACTTCTAAAACTCCACTCCACTCGATAATCCTCAAAAAACTTCCTCTGTCCAATCCTGACCCTTCTCCTCACTTCCACCTCTCCAGCCACTTCCTGCCCTTTGCTTTGGCCTTTTGTTGTGCACCGCTCGACTACACCAACAGCCGTTCAGGGTCACTGCTTCACTCACTCCCATGACATTTAAATTAAGCAGAGGACGCCGCTACCTACTTTACCCCCTCCGCCTCAGCTTTTCCCGGGCGTCCCCTCGAGACTCCAACCCCTGCCTTTGGTCATCATCTCTCCTCAGTACCTCTCAACCCAATCCTCCATTCTTGTCTCAAAGCGTAAACCATTTTGCTGAAGTCACTGCGTTTTGAGCATCTTTTGGCAACCTGCCCGGCCTGGTCTGCCTGTTTTTAGATTCCTACAGCAGAGACACCTCCCTGTGGCAATGTGAATAATGAGAGCATGTTCCTGGGAGGAGTGGAACAAATAGGGAACTTGTGAAGATGAAAAACAGGATAAAATAAAGACGACCTCCTGATGGTTTTCAGAAACTCGCGCCGCGTAGCATATGTTCCTATACGGCACTGCGTGTTGTGTTTAGATGAGATGTACACGTATATATTTAGAATCAGGTGCAGCTTTCTGAGCGATGGGTTTAAACTCCGTAGCTCCATCTATCTGGGTCTAAATGTAGGTTGGTAGAAATCGCTTACGCTTCAGTTTTGACCTCTAACAAAGAAAACTCTTAAAAGTATACAGTGCCTCTTTTTGTACCACTTTCTCACACAATGTTGTACTTTTTGATGAATTAATCAGATTATAATTCAGGATGTTCACGGTCAAGAGTACCTAGCCTGAGGATAAGGAACTACAAACCGATGCCAAAGTTTTAATAATTTCAATATTAGTCTAGTATTAATACCTTAGTAGTATAGGGAAATTTTACTCTACTTCTTTAAACACCTGCCCCTATTTAAACGAAGCCTGCACTTCAAAAAACACCCTCTAGTTCTCTACAGACCAAATCAATACCAAAATATTACACAAAATTGACTCTTGTGAGCTTTAAATCATGTTATAATGTTGTCACCTCATGAAAAACAGACCTAGAGCTGTGTTTTGTTTCATTCACGCATGTTTGAGTAATCCTTTACAATTAGTCTGTTTGCATCTCCAAAGCTCAAAATGCTCTGGTCCACCTTGATTTCACGTCGTGGTAGTTTTCAAGTTACCTGCTCCTTTTAGCTTTTGTCTCGTAGAAACCAAGCCCGAAAGCATCTACATGATTCTAGTGAAGCTCTATGGAGTTAAAAAAAAAAAAATAGTAGACCCCATGCTGTATTATCGCGATGTGGAAGAGAGTGTTTTCTGTTTGAGAGAAGAACTAAGCCTGCATATGCTGGGTTTGTGTGTTAGACGTGTGAATGAAACAAAACACAACTCCAGTTACGTTTTTGATGAGGGAACAATGCTATATTGTATCCAACCATGAACAAACCATCTGTCTGTTCTCTACAATAGCATCAGATAGTAGTGATGGGTGGATCGATGCCAAAACGTGAATACGTGGATAATGACTTACATTTTTGAAATACATGTTTATGTTTGTCTGCACACAAATTTGATTTTTGGATCAGTCCAATCCAGTCTGGGGTGGTGATAATAATAACTAGTATATGCCAAAGTAAAAATTTGTTTTACTAAAGAAGTTTCAGTGTATTCGTATCACAGCCTTGATTAATAGATAGAAAGATAAACAGAAAGCAAAATCATTTTCATCTTGCAAAATCATCTTTATTGTCTTTAATATTTTTTCTTTGATAAAGCACAACATTCATCATAAGAGGCGCATAAACTCATTTAATTCATTTGGTGGAATATTATAAGTCTATTGGATGCTTAAAATCAGGAATAATCTGCTTCTCGATCCAAAACGTGGTCAGAAAACTCACTTCGACTGTAGCATACGAACTCTAGACAGAAAAGGTTTGGGGGTCTTCTTGACATCGCCTAATCCAAATACAAAAGACCACTCTGGAACCTCGTCATTAACCCCAACACATGTACATCAACAACCCACAACATGCACCCCAAAAATCCTTCAACGCGATCTGTAATACTGTCCACACGGCCCTGTACAACCTCATTTAAACAAGCCTTTTCTTCTTGATTCTCGTAATGACTCTTCACGGTCCGTAACGTGAGCCATACTTAGCGTCAGAATCTAGCACATGGCTTTGTTACCGTGCCAGTGTAGATGCAGGGAGCGTTCTGCCACAATCAGCAGTCAACCCCGGCTTTGAGGTTTTACATAACAGCCTGACTGATACTCTCATCGGGCGCAATCAGGGGCTGTGTTTATTTTGGTGGAAGGAAGGACAGAACCCTATCCCGTAATCGCCGATGTTGTGTGGGCTGATTGGAGAGGATAGCCACTTCTTTTGTCAGAAATTCAATTATGAGTTTAGGAATTTTAGATTTTGTAAGTTTTTGGAGTTTTGTTTCTGTGAAGTCAGTGCTGATTTTGATTTATTTTGCATTAACTTTTGGGTAACTTTGTGTTTGTGGTGAGTAAAAAGTAGAATAAGTAGATTTCTTGATGTTAAAAATGCATTGTGTAATTTTCCAGGAGGAGGGTTCGTCACCATAGAGATATTGTTGCTTTGCCTGGTAGTTTTTACAGTGCGTTATTAAACTTATTTCCATGGGGACAAGCACCCAGCCAATTTACAGGTCTGATTTGTGGAGAGGTGTGTGCATGTTTTAAAAGGTCTAGTTTTATTGTAAAAATCACCTATAATTAAATAATAGGCAAGTTTAATGCCATACTGTGGTACATGGAGATAAGCAACCAGAGATTCTAACCTATGCAGGTTTTGGAAAAGAAGTGGCTGATCTCTAAACAAGTTTGTACACATGAGGGATGAGTGTGATTTGAATGATTAGCACAGGGGTCTCCAACCTTTTTTCTCCGGTGAGCGACATTTACGAAACAAAAATGCCAAAGAGCTACCAATTTCATCAGTCACAAAGAAACTAAGTGAATATTAGAGTCACGGCGAGCCTTAGAGAGACAAGTTAGATGCTTAAACATAAACCATTATCCTTTTATCAGTGGCCCCCACACACTACTGGAGAATTTGCCCGATTTTGGCTGCGAATTCTTCTTCCCGAGTTCGAGGAGGCGTGGCCCGTCTTTTTGTCTCCGTGTGCGATTTTGAAGCTGCTGATCCTCATGTGTTTGTGTCAGTGTCAGATCATAATCACCAAACATCAACAATGCTACAACAACAGCCAATAAAACAGAGCGTCAGGGGCAGAGGAGCGACGGACACAGAGACGCAACATACAAACTCGGGATCTAGCGAAAAGACTTTATTACTCACCTAATGTAAAGTGGTGCATTTAAAGTGCAGCGTCTCATCTACATTATCCATAGAAATTGTCCTCCGCAAATAATGACACCCAGTCCACAAAACTGCACTACCAGTTTGAAGCGCTCTTTGAAAGTAAAAAGGCAAAAGTTGTTCCTTGCAGAGCGCAAAGCTGCAGATTAGTGATACTGACTTTACTTCCTGTGGACTTTATCTCCAATTTTTTATGCTTTTAAAAATAATGTATCTGAACACAGATTTGACTTGTATCTAAACTAGAAGTGCAGAGCTCTGATCTTTGAACACTTAAAGACTCTTAATGCGAGTAGTTTTACTGTAGACAGGAAACAACAGACGCGATCGTGATCACATTATATCCTGTGGTCCGCAGACAGATCCCGCTGCAGACTTTGTGATCAGAGATTTTAGTCTCATAAGTTTCTCCTCATGTCTGTGGTGTGCGCATTTTGTTGGTTTTGACGGTTACAAATGGTTTAAGACCAAAAAATCCTCTAGTGTGTAGCAGCCTTTAGGCATGAAAATGACAAGTACTTGGCAAGTTACTTGGAAGAAGGTGGAGAGCTACAGGTTAGAGACCCCTGCATTAGTAGAACATGTGCTTGAGTGTCTGGTGTTTGTTGTTTTTAGAATAGTATTTCAACACTGTGACCTTAAGTAATATCTGTTTTTAATTTACTTTTTCTATGTGAATAAACTGAATCTGTACTTTCAGTATTTCCACCAAACTGCTCAGGGACTAAAGGTGTAAATGAGCATTCATGCTATAACCTGGCGCCTCTTTCCTGAGTTTTGTCTTGGTTAAAGTATTGTTGTGCACTGTCCTTGTACAAATAAAAAGCAAACCATACTAAAAGGCATCACAAAAGTTACACAGTGCACCTTTAATTTAACCTAATGAACTGTACAAAACTCGCCCTGTTCTCAAATCCATGGACGCTCTATAGTTCTTCTTTTACGTTTGTTTTCATAGGCCCGGCTGCTTGTTTCTCATGAGATCTGGCAACACTGGCATCTCTCCAGTACATCTGATATCCTCGCCTGAGTTTTGTCTCCAAAGATGAAGAGGTCGGAGAGGCAAAGGCTCCGAGATGCACCGTTCGGAGCACTGAATATGACTGGGAATAATAGATGGCTTTCCGAGGTTTTCCGGAGTGAAAAGGCCCGGAGTGCTTTGTGCTGAGTAAAGTGGAGTGGTTAGCCAGTGGTTACAGGAGGAAGATGATACATGTGCCTCCCACTATTGTGTTTGTCCCAGAAGATACTTGTTACAAACCACAAAATTGGAGTACTGCTGTGTACTCTCAGCAACTGGCTCTGAGCGCTGCAAATTCTAACAATATTTTTAAGTTTAATCATAGCCTAGTAGTAATATTATTGTGGTTTTCTTTTAGTTACATGCTTAATAATAATAATAATAATAATAATAATAATAATAATAATAATAATGCTTAAAATACTGCATAAGCAAACCACATAAATCACTTATCTAGTGTATTCGGTGCATAGTAACTTACTGTGATTCAATATAACATGGAGTATAAGTAAAATGTACATTAATTTTGTGTTGTTTTGTTTTTTTATCATCACAACACAAGTAATTAAACTGTGACTTGGAGGTGATTCAAAATGAGAAAATTCAAACAGTCAAAGTTAAATGAAAATGCCAAATTTATCACACAAAATACTTAGCGAAGAAGATTAAAACTAGAAAACTAAAACTCAATTGCTTGTGTTTCATCCATAATAATATAACACTCTAGACTTCAAAACTCTTCATGAACATAATGGTCTTCTCCCATCTGTCTTATTGTATCGCCTCATGGTCTCAGGCTTCCACAGTCACACTGAAACCTCTCTGTCCCTTATACAAACTGATCCTTAAAGGGATAGTTTGGGTTTTTTGACATGAATCTGTGTGGCATCCCTGTGCATCAACTCTGACTTACCTCTCGACAGCGTCCGGTGAGCCGAGTTCTCGCCCGGTTTCAGTGCTGACGAAAGTAGCTCCGGGAAGTTGGCTGGGGTCACGAAAATAAAATGTTTTTCTTCTTAAAACAATATGTGTTCAAAAGAGTGATACTTTTACGTCACAAAATGTGAACAGGGGAAAAGTCAGACCCCATAATCCCAAACTACCCCTTAAGGTCCTTGACAAAAAAGAGCAGACTCTGGCACCACTGTGAGATTTTAAAGAAACATAACCTATTTAATTTGAACATTTTACCAGTTTTAATAATCTTATATTACTTTTTAAGTGTCTTCACCACTGAATTCAGAATTTGCCAAGACCATAAAATGTACACACAGAGTTACTACAAGAGGTGCTACGAGTGGTAATTGTGTTGTCCCAATGTACAGAACGACTCTTGTTCAGTCTCCTCTGCCAAAGGGTCCAGACTGTGGAATTGCAACCAGCTGATTAAAATGTGGAAACCAATAGCAGCAAATTTAAAAGTAAATTAAAATAATTGTGTGTTTCCAACCGTAAATGCACTCACTGATAATGTACTGTATATTCACTGCCTGGCCAAAAAAAAAATGTCCACCTGGATTTACCTAAGCAAATAGGTACGATGTTGCTGTAGTTGGTCAGGTCCAGGTTCAGCAGCAGTGTGTGCTCAAAGAATGAGGTCAGCTGAACCTGAATACACTGAATGACCAGGTTATTCCATCAGTGGATTTTTTCTTCCCTGATGACACGGGCTTATTCCAAGATGACAATGCCAGGATTCATCAGGCTCAAATAGTGAAATAGTGGTTCAGGGAGCAGGAGACATTTTCACACATGGATCGGCCTCCACAGAGTCCAGACCTTAACCCCATTGAGAATCTTTGGAGAAGGCGCAGCGGTCAGACTCGAAGTAAATAGGGATGTCTGGTCACCCTACAGTAGCAATACATAACTAATTTAATATTTAAATTTATTATCACGACAGGTCCGATGGCGCGAATTGGCAGCTTCGTCCGTCAGTCTACCCCAGGGCAACTGTGGCTACAACATTCTCTTATCCCCGCCACGCTAGACTGAATGAATAATGTACTGTAAAAGCGTTTTGAGTGTCTGGGAAGGTGTTATATAAATTTTGATGGAGGCACCTGTAACTCTCCAAATGCGTCTTACCACCACAGAGTGAAGACGGAAGAGGAACTGAATTATGCATGAAAATGTCAACCCACTTTGAGAGTCTACAGCAGAGCCTTATGTGACTACAGCTGAGCATTATGGGTAAGTAAATCCATATTTTAATCCTCGTATTGGTCGATAACAATTTACAAGTCACTTTTTTCTCTTGACACATGGAATTTAAAGGTGCACTGCGCGACTTTTCCGCTGGAGGGGTCACTACTGCATTGTCTGGAATGTTCCATGGTATGCCTTTAAACATATCCTAGCATTTATTGATTGCGGGTGTTACTTTTGAGCAAAAATACAATTATTCCTTCAGTGAATAGGGGCAAATGTCCACAGATCTGAATTGTAATGTAGCGTAGAGCAGTGGTCCCCAACCCCCGGGCCAGGGACTGGTACCGGTCCGTGGATCAATTGGTACCGGGCTGCGGGCCGCCCAAGAAATAATTAATTATTTCTGTTCTTCTAATCTTTTATTTTGAAAAAACTTTTCAAAACCCATCACACCCCCTAAAAAGGCTGTAAGGTTAGAAAAACTACACGATCTGGTTGTAAACAGGAAGGAAAACAATTTGTACGAAACTGAGAAGTCCCGTTTGGAGGAGGTGGACCAAAGCGCGGCGCATCTGCATGAGGAAAACACAAAACAAAGTCCACTTCAAAACATACGGAGAATCCACGACAAGGACCACGGAAAACTTCTCTCCCCCTGCACAGCCACCACATCCACAAACACATGGAGGAGTAGCAGAACCCACACCGGCCACACCACGCACTAGACCCCACTGCCACTGGACCCACCCTCTCCGTCAAAACCGCAGCTCCACCGCACGGTCCGCAAACAGCACCGTGCGACGACGCCCTGTCTGCAACCCGACAGGTGCGAAGGCGGAACTCCAGGCAACCGCATCCAAGCACGACACGGCCCGAAAGTCCCAGCACAAGTGCACCCCGGGTACAACGGGAGTTGGGGCGACAAACAGTCTAACTGGAGATCACTGGACGTCTGGACAGTGGACATAATTATTATTTCCATATAAAAAACATCATGTAAAAGTGGTCAGTGTTGTTTATAACAATAAACAGTTAATTAAAAGACCATGTTGATTCAAAGCCCCAAACTATTCCTCCCTATTTGAAAATTACAGAATCATAATTACATTTAAATTCTATTATTGATTGTTTTGCCTGAAGTCAGTTGGGGCAAGAGTAGTTCAGTTGGTTTGTCCATTGATCCGAAGGTTGCCGGTTCGAATCCCACTCTCGACATAAACATCATTGGTAGAACGGTCAGAACCACAAACCCACAGGTTGGCGATGCGACTCCAGATCCTACAGATGAATACCATTGCTGTGTCCTTGGGCAAGACACTCAACACACCTCACCCCCAGTGTTCGTGTACACTGGTGTATGAATGTGTGTGTGAATGGGTGAGTGGTGGAAAAGCGCTGTGTAAAAATGTGACTCTTCGCATTGTCATGTTATGATATTTTGCTCATTAGCTCCACTATCTGCTGCTTTACGCACTTGAACCGAGAAAACACAGACAGCATTTTGTTTAGTCTCTGTAGCCATTGTGTATTTTCGTTGTCCACCATTTAAATCTCTTCTAGCAAAGTGTTAGAATCCCAAAAACTACTCAGAAAAGATGGAAAAATATTGGAAGAAATCTTGGAGTGCCCTACGCTTGGAGCCGAAAAGTATGAAAGCAGCAGTAGGAGTCGGATGAAAATTGGAAGCAACTAGATGTGAGCTCATGAAATTTGTAGCCACGGAAACGGCGAGAGGTGGATAAATAATGAAGCGAGTGGGTATAGGTGAGAAAACCCTACTGCAGAGACTCCAACACTTCGGCTCAAAGTAACAGGGAGCCAGCGCAGACAAGACGGCCATGTGCAAAAACTCGCCTATGGTGTGAGGATGAGGAAGGAAGATATAAAAAGAAAAGTTGTGAATAAAATACGCTTAAAACACATTCCACAGACAACGAATGAAACAATGGGACAAAATGTAACGTGCGAGAGTTCTGGTTAAAGCCACTGTATGGAACTTTTCAGAACAGGTTCGTGAAGTTCCGATGTGACGCAGTGAAACAGGAAGTGCTCCATTGTGTTTTTAAACTGCATACACCTTCACTAGAATCATTTGGATGATTTCAGCTCTGGAATCGCCAATCTCTTCTCAACTAAAAGTAAAATGGTTGCTGTTAACTTGAAAACTAACACTTCATGACATCACGAGGTGGAACGGAGCATTTTGAACTTTGGAGACATAGACAGATTAATCATGCAGCATGTTTTTGATGAGATAACCGCACGTTAAGAGTCCATTTTGCGTAATATAGGGCGTTCAGTTGCTTTAGGTAATGGCTTATTCGATCATAAATGTGTAATATAATGATTTACATGTATGCATAAAATAATGTTATTGAATATATGCGCTATAAAAGTGAAGTGGTTGATTCTGACACGCGTTTGAAGCTGGATCTTTGAAGTGGAGTCAAATCATGTAGCTGCTGTAATCCACTGAGCTCTAATTCTACATCAGAGAGAGATCTGTAAGAAAGGGACAGGGGATGAGTCAAATTGTTTTATATTTCAACTGTTTTTGTTAAAGGGCGGCCCATATGACGCTATTTTGTGATCTATGTTATGTTGTTTCCTCGTCACAAACGTACCTGGAGTTGTGGAGTCCAAGGAGATACAAACATATAAAGGACAATTTAACAAAAAACTGTTTTTGCTCATCATAGCGACTTGATTTTGTGGATTAAGCTCCTCATTCAGCTTCAGGATAAGGTTTATTTTATATAGCGCTTTACACAGACACATGTCCCCAAAGTGCTTTACACAGCATTTTACAGAGCATTCTTCATTCACTCCATACCCGGTGGTGGTGCTACTGTTATAGCCACAGTTGCCCTGGGGCAGACTGACGGAGGCGCGGCTGCCAAGCCAAGCGGCGCCAACGGTCCCTCCGACCACCACCAACACTCACTCACACAACTTTTACACCTACAGTGCATGTTTTGAGTTGATGGGGGAAACCGGAGTGCCCGAAGGAAACCCATCCAGACACGAGGAGAACATGCAAACTCCACACAGAAAGGCCCGGATCGAACCCGCAACCTTCCTGCTGTGAGGCATGAGTGCTAGCCACTCAGCCACCGTGCCGCCGATAGATTGATGTATGACTTAAACTCAGACAAACTTTTTTGATCCACAAATGAAATTATTTGGACACAGCAGCTCACAAATCGCAATATAATATAATAACAAAGAGTAAAAAATATAAATGGTAATAATAAATTCTAAATAAGTAGCAAAAAAGATCGCAAGTCAAAATAAAATAGAAAATTAAGTCATAAAATATATAATCTCAGCTATATACAAGAGGTCGTAAGGAAGGCTGTGCAACAATGAAATGATGATTACGATATTCTACATAATAACAAGACTGACATTATAAAATACTTTGACCAGTCATTTGGGACAACATTTATGGGATGGAACGATATCCAAATCTCTCTGTACGATATTTTCACCATATATATCTCACGGTACAATATTTATTGCAATATAAAACTGTGATTATGCTACTTTTTCCTCTAAAAATGCATTCACAAGACTTAATCCAAAGAATGATGATTTCAAAGTGCTTAGAACAGTTATTTCTTCATGTCGTCTGCACTGAAACGGAGCAAAGAATCATGGTCTATGTAGTTCCCTCTGTTTTTTTTAGCTATTTCTGCATCAGAACTATTCACTTAAGAGCAAAGAGACTTGTGATTCGATATATTGTGATGGTCCACAATATTATTGTGAGACCTTTGACAATACGATATCACAATATTTCGATTATTGTTACATCCATAGGCAGAGATGATGTTCGTGGCCAGGTGCATGATGCTATTATGGTGCACGGCCTCATTCTATATCCTAGGACTTTCTATTAACTAAATGTTTGTAGCCTTTGCGATTTGAAAATTGCACCAGCTCAAATTGTGGTTTCGCTTGATAAAAATTAATAGCGCAGTCCCACTAAACGAACTACCAGTACCACAAGACTGGGTGCAAATCTGATCGTACGTGTTGTTTTAAGTTCCCAGACTCCTTCCTTTTTTGGTCATGTTAGCGTAGCCGGCCCCCTACAGCTCCAGAACGCTCCGCTCGATGACTGACTGTCAAGCACAATTTCACCTCCTCCTAACATTCTCTGTGCAGTTTTAGCCCTGACGCAAATTCTATTAAACAGCCCATTTGAATCATTACGCCAATGTTTATGTACGCACCAGTCCGCAAAGCCATGTCCCCTTTCCCCTTATCCATCCTCCATCTCTTTATTTATCTTTACTAAGGAATATCGCTCTTTTCGTTTGCTTTGTGTTGTCAGTGTCCCTTAAGTCCACAACAGAGAGAAACAATTCCCAATTGTCCCCTTTAAAGCCAAATAAAAACAGCAAACTGGGTAGAATGGGGGACCAAGCGTGGAAACCTTGCATCGCTGCTATTGACATTCAAATGTTTGTTTAAAGGTGCGCTACGTAACTTTTCAGGTTAGGTTAGGGTGACCGGACTTCCCTATTTCCCCGGGACAGTCCCAGTTTTGAGCCCTGTGTCCTGTGTCCCACTGAATTTCCCCAAAAACAATGATTTGTCCCTATTTTTGACCAATCTGATCCTTGCCAACAGTAAAGCGAAGCATACATTGGTCTTTGTTTAGGAAAACAAGTAAAAGCTGCTTAAAAATGACCAAAACACTAAGAAAATGTGACTACACTGACTCTTGTTAGTCGTGAATGGGCCGAGTTCATAACAATTTTCCCTAATTATGCACTCAAAGCACAATTTTATTATTGCACAACCACCTCAAACCGGTGTTCTGTGTCCCAGTTTATTTATTTTGAAAATCTGGTCACCCAAGGTTATGTGTCCGTGTTGCCATGTTCCACAATATGGTATTAAACTTAAATAAGATGCTTTTATTCAATTAAGGGAGTTTTTATTACTCAAAAATACCTTTAATGCATTTTGTCATGAGTGGGGTCACCTCTTCACAGATCTCACCTGTAAATTGCCCTGGTGGCATCTCATGCTTGTTTCTATGGAGATCGTAAAAGCCTAAAGCCATACTTTGGGATACTGAAGGTAAAGCAAAAATATCTTCATAGAGACAAAAAACTGATGGGCCCGCTGCAAGAAAAGTTACACATTACACTTTTAAAGTCCTACATTACTCAAATTTCACTCTTGGAAGGTTTTTGTCATGTTATAATGTTGTTACCTCTTCAAAAACCTTGAGTTCTGGTTTGTTTCATTCACACATGTTTTGATAATTACTAATTTATTATTAGTCTGTCTACACCTCCAAAGCTCAGAATGCTCTGTTCCACCTTGTGATGTCATGGAATGGTAGTTTTTAAGTCAACAGATATGTTTGACCTTTAGTTCAGAAGAGATTGGAAATTCCAGAGCTGAAATCATCTAAATGGTTCTCGTGAAGGAATATGGAGCACTTCCTGTACACAGTGGGGCACTTCCTGTATTAAGCAGATGACATCGCAAGGTGGAACCAGGTTTAAAGAGTCTAAATATGCAGTGTTTGTGTGTTAAACATGCGTGGATGACACAAAACAGAACTCCAGGTCTGTTTTTGACGAGAAAAAGTTATAACATAGATCCGAACGTAGCTCAAAATGGACCCTTTAATGTACAGGGTAGCAAGTTAGCGAGGATGACAAGCTCTTTTACCCCCAAATTATCTCCAGGATAATTCAATCCGAGCTAAATTAAAACCCCAAAAAACGCTGAGAAGACCCTGATCCCAGATGGGTAAGGCCTCTGTGCAACAGGCCTTCCCAGTGTTTATCCATGCAGGGCCAAACAAGGAAATCAGATATCTCGCATTCCCCAAAGCTTTTCTACTGGGCCCATCGGGGGATACGGGGCCTATTTGCCGCTCTGCTCCCTGGTATTAGCACTGGCTTAGCGGACAAACAAAACCGCTGGTGCTGGAGGATGGCCTTGCTACTGGCAGCGATGGGAAAAGCGCGTGTGTTTGTGCAGTGCAAAACCATGCGGTGGTCTGGGTAAACGGGGGATCAGTGGATTGCAGGGATGTGATGACCAAGATTTACCATGGAGGTAAAATTGCTATTGTGTTATTTGGGTGTTATAGGAAGTTCTGGTTCTGAGAAAGAAAAGAAGAAGAAGAAATTTGTGAAGAAAAATGGAAAAATATGTTGAAAATTACAGGAAGTGCAGAGTTCTGTTTTAGAGATAGAGATTTATACTGATGACACTTGGGAGAATTATATCCACATTTACACACAAGAAACAGATTTTTTGGAGACTTTAAACATTATTTCAACAATATAAATGCATATTCTTTTATTTTTATTTGTCAAATAATCATGTCTCCATTAGAGGAGTTTTTGCCCAGTGTAGTACATGGTTGCTAGGTAACAGTTATTCCCCAGAGCCATGAGTTCCAACCAGGATGTAAAAAAAATAAGATTTTGTTTTAGAAACATCTTAAATATAAGGATCTTAACTGTCTATCTATCTTCTTTATCCGGCTGGGTCGTGGGGGCAGCAGTTCGCCGCCCAGTCCTCGATGCATCCGACCCCTATGAACCCCTCTGTGGGTGGAGAGCCCACAGGAGGGTGGACCCACGTCGTCCTTTCAGACTGAGCCCAGCCGGGCACCGGGTGACGTCACGGTTCATGATTTCAGGGGTGCTAACATGCTTTGGGCTGACACCGGATGGCCCAGAGGAAACCCATCCAGACCCTTGGCAGGCAACGTGCAAACTCCACACAGAAAGCTCAGGCGACCCGAGTCGAACCCAGAACTTTCTTGCTGTGAGGCATGAGTGCTACCCACTCAGCCACCGTGCTGTAACTGTGCTTTCGTGAAATGTGTAGGTGGTAGTAGGTTAATGCTGCACTGTTTTCTGGCGGGGCCCTCATCACATCTGCAGAGATTATGTTATTGTTTTACCTGGAATGTCCCATAGTTGGACATTAAACTTACTTTATGTTTTTCATTTATAGCTGAAAACTGTGTAAAAAACATGCATTCTTATTGTGAGCATGGTCACTTTTTTCCAGATCTGACCTGTATCTTGGCCCTGTGACATCACCTGCCTTTTTCCATAAACACAGCAAAGTTGAATGTGATATTGTGAAACATTTCAGGCAAGAGACAAGAAGGTGGCGGACCCTCCTGATTTTTACCGTTTTAAAAACATGAAAAACAAAGCTAGTTCATTTTTAATCATCTGCAATAGTCAAAAGTTATTGCCACAATGAGTTTATAAACCTTTTCCACAACTTTCAGAAGCTAGTCACAGTAATGCTAACAACAACTAGCATGCAAACCCCATGCCTCCTGATAATCGGAAAATAAGGGTCTTTCTAATTAGATGCAGACAGTATGCAGGGCACATAGTTTGACCTCGAGAGCTGCTTATATACGTGGGCTGACTGGGTACAGACCCTTTAACCGTGCACATACGAGGACCAGGATGTACAAGAAGAGCAAGTAAACAATTATAAATCCACAAAGTCACTCCAAACTCACTCCATTTCCTCCTCGCTCTTATTTCCTGTCTCTCTTCTGCTCCTGTGGAATCCCTGACGCTCTCATCTCCCCCCGTCCTGCTACACTGCGCCTGTCCACAGCTGAATGCTAATGTCCATCGATCTCACCACAGACATAACGTTTCAATCACAGAGACAGCATCCTCCTCGCCCTAAAACCTATTACAATCAATGCGCAATAACCATAAAAGCTATCGAGCTGCGGGATTGGACGGGGCAGAAGTGGGCGGGATTTACAACGCCATTACTTCAAACTGTGGCAGGGAACGCAAGGTGAAAATGTATTTTTCACAACATTGATTTAAACACTGAGTATAGCTTGTGTCTGCACTGTGTTGTAACATTGTTATTTTTGGTGATTTGCACTTTTACTATATTTTATATCTATATTTTTGCTTATTTTGTTAACATAAAAATCATCAGTAAGAGACTGATCCTTATTATGTTAAACGTTACGCAAAATTGACTCCTGTGAGCTTTTAGCCATGTTATAATGGCGTTACCTTCTCAAAAACATACCTGGAGTTGTGTTTTGTTTCATTCACACATGTTTAAAAGTAATCCTTTGTCTCAAAATGCTCTGTTCTACCTTGTGATGTCATGGCATGGAGGTCCATCCTATCAGGGTCTAAATGTAGGTTGGTAAAAATCGCTTACTCAAGAATCAAAGGAAACTCTTGAAAGGATGTAATGCCACATTTTGCACTTTTTTTCCTTGTGTTGTCATTTTTAATGAATGAATCAGATTATTATTCAGAATTTACTCTGTAGCTGGAAGTTCAAGGTCAAGAGTGCCTTGCCTGAGGAAAAGGAACTACAAATCAATGCCAAAGTATTAACATTTTCAATATCAATCCAGTATTTAGACAAAGGAACTGGTGGTGGACCTGAGGAGGACCAAAGCTGCTGTGACCCCCATCTCCATCCAGGGGGTCAGTGTGGACGTGGTGGAGGAGTACAAGTACCTGGGGGTGAACTTGGACAATAAACTGGACTGGAGCAGGAACGTGGACGCCGTTTACAAGAAGGGCCAGAGCCGCCTCTATTTCCTGAGGAGGCTGAGGTCCTTTGACATCTGCAGGACAATGCTCAGGATGTTCTACGAGTCTATGGTGGCCAGTGCCATCATGTACGCTGTAGTCTGCTGGGGCAGTAGTCTGCGCGTGAGGGACACTAATAGACTCGAGAAGATCATAAGGAAGGCTGGACATGTTGTGGGGGAGGAGCTGGACTCTCTGGCGGTGGTGTTGGACAGGAGAATGCTGGACAAAATCTGGACTAATCTGGACTCTCCCTCCCACCCCCTCCACAAGGTGCTGGCCAGTCAGAAGAGCTCTTTCAGCCATAGACTGCGGCTGCCGCGCTGCTCCACTGAGAGACACAGGAAATCTTTCCTGCCTGTCGCCATCAAACTGTTGAACGCTGCACTTTAACTCACAAACTACTCAATCCTTTTCATCCTATTCCTTGCTCACACATGTATATAGTCATAAATATGTCACTGATGTAAATAATTTCCCAGAGAGAGCTATTTTATCTTTTATCTTATTGTATTTATCTTATTTTTGTAACTTGTTTTGATGTACATGCTCTTGGTCGGTTGCATCTGTAACAATGAAAATTTCCCCTCGGGGATGAGTAAAAGTAATTCTGATTCTGATTCTGATTTATACCTTAGTAGTATGGGAAACCTTTAATTCTTCTTTAAACACCTGCCTCTATTGAAACAAAGCACTTCAAAAAACACCCTCGAGTTCTCTACAGACAGAATCAATATCAAAATATTAAAGGTGCTATTTTACACAAAATTGACTCTTGTGAGCTTTAAAGAGACAGTTCAGAATTTTGGACATAGGGCCTCATTTCCTCATGAGCCAAAGTGTTGGAGACGTGTGGAGACACTTAAATACTCCATCTAGTCCTTGTATTTGGAGAGGTTGCTGGTGCTAGGCTAGTGCATGTCAATGGCCATAGTTGTCCTGCCACTAAAAACAGTCTTATCCACTCCACAGTGCACCCAAGGTAAAACTATTATAACTCCAGACTGTCCATGTGAATGTCTGTGTTGATTTGAAGGATTTATGTCTGAGCAGCAGCACCGAGTTGTACTTCCTGACAGAAAGCTCGGCAGTGGCGGACTGATGTATGAAAAGATAGTCCCTCAACATGCAACGAATCATGAAATGCAAGGTTAGTTTTGTTTCAAACATTATTCTATCGACAATGACATTTACATTATTACTCTGTTACTCTGGCGTAATAACTGTTTTGCTTCAGGTGCTCTGTGGAGTGGGTAAGACTGTTTTTAGTGGCAGGACGACTATGGCCATTGACATGCACTAGCCTAGCACCAGCAACCTCTCCAAATACAAGGACTGGATGGAATATTTTAAAAAGTGTCTCCACATGTCTCCAACACTCTGGCTCACAAGGAAATGAGGCCCTATGTCCAAAACTCCCAACAGTCCCTTTAAGTCATGCTATAATGATGTTTCCTCATCAAAAACATACCCAGAACTCAGAGAACTCAGCCTAAACCTGCAGGATATGTGTGTTAAACATGTGTAAATAAAGAAAAACACAACTCCAGGTCTGTTTTTAATGAAGAAACATTATAACATACTAGTTAAAAATAACGTAATAAGGGTGCTTATATAATATAATTACAGCCCTGGACCATATAAATTGCAGTTTCAAATTAGTATCCAAAATCTTGTGCAGTTTCTCAGAAGCAAGAAGATTTTAAAAAGAATTCCTAGTTTGTGAAAGCAAAAAGAAATGAGTTTGAGCTGAGGTAACTTACCACTTCAATAGTTTACAGGCTGACTTACTCCGACTTACTTTTAGCACTCAATTCCTAACCTTAATTAAAAGCAGAAGAATCAGCTAGAGCGGGTTCATCTTTCTCAGCATCTAGTTTCCATGAACAATGGTGTGTGTTTTTTCACCGTTTCACCGTCGTCTCATGCAGGTAGAGCAGTGGACCGGGCTGAATCGGGTCAAATGCGGCATTTAACCTAGCCGCACGTTCACAACAGGTTGGATGGGAAATTAGAGACTTTTGTCACAGGTATTCTGGTGTATTTTGGTGGCTGTTCCGGTGGGTGGTTCAGAAGGTCAAATGAGCGTCTGCCTGCACGGCGGTGGTGCTTTTGTTTGCAGGGAGCGTAGAGCCAAAATGGGCTTCAGTATTAGTGGATTTGCCATGGTCACATTTTCAGTCCAATATTATTACAATTGTTGGTCCTCTAACAGCTTATTTGTTATTTATCCGGTTTTGCATATTTTTATTCAAATTCAGGGAATCATTTGTCTGGGATCCAGAATAGGCTCTATTCACGCTTACGCCACGAACCAAGAAGACGTCTGGAAACATGTGATGACAACTTCCGGTGGAGTTACCGACACTGGACTCGCCGACTGACTGTGATAAAACCCACTGAAGTAAATGTGATCATTGGTAAAATGAAGACTGCATACGTATGTGCTGTTTGGAATCATCTGGAATTTGATGCCCTCGTCTCTAATCACATGTACCCAGTGCACTCGGAGTCATGGGGGAATGATGAAAACTGAGGTATGGTTGGAACTGTTGATTAGCCGAACATAACGGAACGCTACAATGACATATAGATGAAGAAAACTGGGACATTTTCTCATTTTTCCTAGATGTGTTAGACCTGTCAGATAATAATAATAATAATAATAATAATAATAATAATAATAATAATAATAATAATAATAATAATAATAAGAATAAGAATAATAATAATACCTTTATTTGGATGCAAGTTGGATACAAATACAAATAATAGCCAAAATATATATCAATAATTCCGAAAAGGACTGGGGAGAAGCAAAATCTTATTTCCCCCCACCCCCTTTTACATGTAGTTAATATGATTAACTTAGGTTCAGGAGCAGGACCACGCCTCAGCTGCTCTCAACTCCTCTCCAGCGAATCACAGCTCACTTTGACCACACCTCAATTTCCCAGAAGCCGATTTGTAGCAGCCTATCCCGGCAACCCAGTTTGTCCCGAATAACTCGACCCCACCCTCCTAACCCCTATCTGTTCGCCTACGAGGAGGGTCCTGTTCTTGCTGGGCCATGTGAAGATCGAGACTGAACCCCCACCCTGAGTCTCAACCCAGCCGACCTGCCTCGTCTCCATTTAATAAACTCTTTTCGCTTCACATGTGTGTTGTTGGTGCGGTCCTTGCTAGTGAAAATAGTTAGCTCATCACTAGTGCTGCCACTAACGACTAATTTTCTAACGATTAATCTCTCGACTAATTTTTCGATTAGTCGACTAATCTAAACGACTAATAAAAAAAAAAGCGGTTCTAACACACACAAGTGTGTGTGTTAGATTTTACCTTGTGTGTGCTGTGCGTGCGAGTTGCAAAGGTTATTGCTGTTATGTCTGTTGTGTGTGCTCATTCAACAATGTTGAACAACGATATGCACACACAATTTAACGAGTTTGCACGAGCAGCATATGCAACGGTATGCTCAATACCTCATGCATCGTGGTCGTGGTCGAGAAAGAGAGAGACCAGCCAGCAGAGTGCGCACGGCAAATACTTCCTCAAGTTTGTTTTCTTTGGCGGTGCCATTATATACCACTGCTGTTAGCCTTTGGTGAAGCCGAGGTTAGCCACCTCGGCGTCAACCCCGGATGTAGCCGCTGTCAGCAGCACCGGTGTCGGCCTCGGGCGCAGTTGCTGCCCGCGGCACCGGTGTCCGCTTCGGGTGTAGCCGCTGTTAGCCGCGCCGGTGTCCGCCTCGGGTGTAGCCGCTGTTAGCTGCGCCGGTGTCCGCCTCGGGTGTAGCCGCTGTTAGCTGCGCCGGTGTCCGCCTCGGGTGTAGCCGCTGCCTGCCGCACCGGTGTCGGCCTCGAGTGTAGTACGACTAGTGGTGTGGAGGGGAAATACCTGATCTCAGGCAAGCAAAAGGTCTCTGGACGAGCCGTTTGAGACCAAAAATAAATAAAGGCGAATATTCGACCAAAAAAATTGTAGTCGACTCATTTTCATAATCGATTACGTCGACAACGTCGAATAATCGCGGCAGCACTACTCATCACACATTAAGTTCCAGATTTTTACAAAAGCTTTTCCTCGTTGTTCGGACTCGGGACATTTTGTGTTGGAGACATGTGGAGACACTTTTTTAAGCCTAAATATGCAGCATTTGTATGTTAAATGTGCAAATGAAACAAAACAACTCCTGGTACATTTCTGATGAGAAAATAGCACCATATAGGCCCTTTATACAACCTCTGAACTCTTCACCTTTAACATTTGCCATTAAACAAATCTCACAAGCGTCACATTTACGGAGCTTTTCTGCGGATTACTCTTATTGACGGGGTCATTACCGTAATCCCATAATTCTAACATGGATCACGACGCAATTTCCCTAAAATAGCCATCCAACTCTCAAGATCAAAATGAACTACAAAGCATCTCAAAGAAAGAAAGAAACATCCGATCGCGTTTAGCTCCGTTTACACAGCGACGGACAGATGTGGAGTGGTGCTGGGGGCGGGACGTAGGGGGTTTAAGGTGGGATTTGATTGGCTGCCGGCTCAAATGGACAAATTACCCTGGTGTAGGCTCGTAGAAATCTGATGAGGGAAAATTGGAGCTCACATCTGTGCTGGTTTAGGGCGCTCACAACTGCAGTTCCTTAGTTTAATGGTCGAATTTAAGTTTGGAAGGTCAGAGGTGATGAAAGTACACATTGCTCATTCTGTACCAATACTTACTGCATGTTGTAATCTCTAAATGAGAGGGTTGGGGGGCTTTCTTGAGGTTTCTACAAAGTTCAGTGTTGTTACTTCCAAAAATGTTAAAAGGTTCATATTACGCCATTTTCTGATCTGTGCTATAATGTTGTTTCCTCATCAAAAACACACCTGGAGCTGTGTTTTGTTTCATTCACACATGTTCAACGCACAAACCCTGCATATTTAGGCTGAGTTCTTGTCTCAAACAGAAAACACACACACAAAACTCCACACACTTTCACTATTACAGTACATTTGGATAATTTCAGCCCTGGAACTGTCAATCTCTACTGAACAAAAGGTAAAAGGTATCTGTAAACTACCACTTCATGAGATCACAAGGTGGAAAAGAGGATTTTGAGCTTTGCAGATATCGACAGACTATCGAAAAAAGTTGTATGAATGAAACAAAACACAACTCCACACTACAAAAATAGCCCTCCTTAAAACTAGAAAAATACACTTGTTTTAAGTAAAAATGCTCTAAAAACAAGTGAAATGATCTACCAGTGCAGGAAGTGAAATTTAGAAATCTTAAAATAAGAAAATATATCTAGGCCTTCATAAATCTCAAAATAAGATAAAATCACTTATTCTAAGCAATAATCTAAGATTTAAGTGATCTGAAATAAAGCATAAAACACTAATTCTAAGAATAAATTAAGATGAAAAATCTTAAAATTAGAATATAAAGCTTGTTATTGACTGTTTTATTCTCGATTTTAGAATTATTTATTTCCTTATTTTAAGACTAATTACCTCTTGGTAACATATTGACAAATTGCAGAACTCGCCTAAAACTTTTAAATCTTTCATTCTTTCCATGTTACAAACAGAAGGTACAGAGATGATACTGGACAGTTTCAGTCCAAGATCGACTGATTTACATCCATAAAAAATGTCTTAACACCATCTTAACACTTGTTTTGCTTGTCTTGTGCATTCTAACTACTTAATAGATATAAAAACTAAATAAAAAAATAATACTTTCTTGAAATAAGCTTAATAATCGTACATATTTAGCCTATCCTTTAGTCATTTAGTATAGTATATCCCTTAGAACAAGATTTTTTTTGTCTGGGTTAGTTTTATGAAATTTGCAGTGCAGCTTGATTTTGATGAGGTAACAACATTATAGCGCAGCTTAAAACTCACAAGAGTCAATTTTGCGTAACATAGGACCTAAGTGTTGTTTCATTTATTTAAATAAAGGGGCTATACCTGTATTTTTAATGTAAAGTAAACTGTCTTGAAGCACATGTAGATTTTAAGTTACAGTCAAAATAAGACTACTGTTTGCTATTTGTATCTAATAATAATGATAATAATAATAATATGTTTTGTGTCAAGTGACATAAGTGAATTGTTAGCATGCTAGTTGTTGCAAGATACACAAACTCCGCTCTGGCCTCGAAAAGATGTGAAAAAGACTCATGAACTCATTGCAAAGTGAGGAGTAAATGTGGACTGCTGTCGTTCATGTTTTTAGATGATCAAAAACCAGCTATAGGCTTTTTAACTCTTAGGCAGAGTTCAGAGTCATTCCTCAGCCTCCGAGTCTGCTCTGAGCGCTGCTTCCAGGTTCACGATAAATAAAGTATTTTTATAATTAGACAAGGCGCCCTGGAGCTTTTTCTTTACTATGGGCTGGAATACCGTCCAAATTACTGCTGCAGTCTCTGTAAACCGAAAACACTTCTATAAATAATGTTGTTCTGACCTCCATCCAATGTTCTATCCTCATCTACTCCAGTAAACATTGCAGCCGGCAAGAAACCCGAATATTCTCTGTCTGTATATAAAACAGAGACCACAAGGTTTTCTTCATTGATCTGCACAGGAATTTTCATCCAGTGCATCTGACCTATCCTTTACTGCAACCTGGGACAACCTTTCCAGATGTTGAATGAATTGATACTTGATAAAATGAACTAAGACTTGGGACTCTTCTCAAAAAAGAAATATTTTTAGAAAACACTTTTCTCTAAAGAGTCGATACTTTCAGTGAGTGACTAAAGCTAAAGTTTGAAAAGGCAAAAGTAGCACAAATACAGTTCTCTTAGCCTCTCCAAAACACAAAAAATACTGTGCACTGTGACATTTGGATATGGTTAAATCCGTATCTGTTGCCGTGTTAAGTACACACACAACATTCAGTACAACATTCGTTTTAGGACTTGAAATTACTTGAAGTTCAGAACTTGGACCACTGACGGGACTTGACTTGCCTTTCTACAACTTGGACTTGACTCAGATTTGCCTGTCTTTGATTCAGGACTTGACTCGGACTTGCCGGTCTTTGGCTACGCTCAGACTGCAGGGCTCAATGCTCAATTTGGATTTTTTTGTGAAATCCAATTTTTTTGCGCAGTTGTTCACATTTCCAGTTAAATCTGACTTGTCTGTGATCTCCAGTGTGAACTTTTAACGCCCCAAAAGTGTCCCACATGCGCAATGGAGGACACGACGCTCAGTGTTTACGGAAGTCGCCTAAACATGGACACGAGCACGAGCACTGAGCACCGGGCGATTTTAAAGTTGCTGTCATACTGGAGCCAGAACATCCATCCATCCATCTTCTCCCGCTTAATCCGGCTGGGTCGCGGGGGCAGTTTGCTGCCCAATACTCATAGCACCTGACCCCCCCTATGAACCCCTCTGCAGGTGGTGAGCCCACAGGAGGGTGGACAACATGGTCCTTGATGTTAGTTCATAGGGGTGCGGGCATAGTTTTGGGTTGATAGGGGAAACCGGAGCACCCGGAGGAAACCCATCCAGACACGGGGAGGAACATGCAAACTCCACACAGAAAGGCCCGGGCGACCCGGGGATCGAACCTGCAACCTTCTTGCTGTGAGGCCTGAGTGTTGCCACTCAGCCACCGTGCCGCCAGAACATGTAAGATTATTTGTTTATAGAGGAGAGTGAGAAGGTCTTTGGCCGTGGCGTTTTGCGGGGCAGTCACAGCAACGTCCGTAGAAAGGAACGTGTGGGTCGGGACCTGGCCGTTCAGACTGAAGTCGCACGTCAAAAGATCGGATATGTATCAGTTTTAGGAGCACAGATCCAACTTCAGGCTGCAGTCTGAACGTAGCCTTTGTCTTGGGACTCGGGGTCAAAAACTTGAGTCTCACTTGACACTTGCAACATCTTGGTCCCACCTCTTCCTCCAGACATACTCCAAACTTATTTATTTATTTATTTGACAGGGACAATGCAGTCAGACATATTTACATACAGAACATGCAGCTGATGCGACGCATAGAGAGTTTATAGCTATTTGCTAATTTTCAACTCCTGTCCCTGGTTGGGCTTTTACCTAATAATAGTAAAAAAAACCTTACAAACAATATTCATATAAATATTTACATCAGTGCAGCATTTCCGACATTCCCACAGTCAAACACACACACACACGCACGCACGCACACACACACACACACACACACACACACACACACACACACACATGCACACACAAGTATTTACAGGTGGGTGCAGCTTTGGTTCATTTTTAGCCAAGCTTTGAGTTTCGAGGTGAACAATTTAAGCTCTGACATAGACTTTAGTTCAGTGGGAAGTGAGTTCCATAGCCGACCATTTTTAATTGAAAAGGCTGATTGCCCAAATGTGGTTCTGCGATGTGGGATTAAATAATTATTACTGCCCGTGCTTCTGGCGACTCTGTTGCTGGTTTGTGTTTGAACAAATGTACACAGAGATTCTGGTGCTAAGCTGAATATAAGCTTACAGCCACATTTTAGCTCCATGAAAACATCCTATATTCTTGACAAAGTTAAACGCCTATCGAGGGCCCCGGTCCCTCCCGCCTCTGGGCCCTCAGTCCCCCCTCGGAGCGGGTCATTTTTCTCACTGTACGTGGTGGAGCTGCCACTCACTTGTCACTGACCCCGGCGCTCTGGGAAACATTCTTCCAGAGCACAGCACTAATCACGCTGTTTGTTCTTGCCCCATTTTCGAGTTGCAGACAAAATTGGCCCATTAAGCTCTTTAAACCATGACCCGCCGCTAATGACTTATATGTGGGAGAAAAGAGTTCATGTCTGATGGAGCTGACGAGCACTGCAAATGTACAGTCGTCTGTGCCGGGGCGTTTTTATTTTTTTACACTTAAGTTAAAGGTCCTACATTAAGCAAACTTGAGTCTTGAAGCTTTGAGTCATGTTATAATGTTGTTATTCAATCATCCATCCATCCATCCATCTTCTCCCGCTTAATCCGGCTGGGTCGCGGGGGCAGCTTGCTGCCCAATACTCATAGCACCTGACCCCCCCTATAAACCCCTCTGCAGGTGGTGAGCCCACAGGAGGGTGGACAACATGGTCCTTGATGTTAGTTCATAGGGGTGCGGGCATGTTTTGGGTTGATGGGGGAAACCGGAGTACCCGGAGGAAACCCATCCAGACACGGGGAGGAACATGCAAACTCCACACAGAAAGGCCCGGGCGACCCGGGGATCGAACCCGCAACCTTCTTGCTGTGAGGCCTGAGTGTTGCCACTCAGCCACCGTGCCGCCTGTTATTCAATCAATCAATCAAACTTTATTTATAGAGAACTTTTCATACAAACATGCAACACAAAGTACTTTTGACTGATACTACTACAACCACTACTACAACCACCACTACTACTACTACCATCATTACTGCTACTGCTATTATTATTACTACTACTACTACAACCACTACTACAACCACCACTACTACTACTACCACTACTACAACCACTACTACCACTACTACAACCACCACTACTACAACCACCACTACTACTACAACCACTACTACAACCACTACTACTACTACTACCATCATTACTGCTACTGCTATTATTATTACTACTACTACTACAACCACTACTACAACCACCACTACTACTACTACCACTACTGCTACAACTACCATCATTACTGCTACTGCTATTATTATTACTACTACTACTACAACCACTACTAGTATTAATATTACTACCACCACAACTACTACTACAACCACTACAACTACTACTACAACCACTATTACTACTACTACCATCATTACTGCTACTGCTACTGCTATTACTACTACTACAACCACTACTAGTATTAATATTACTACCACCACAACTACTACTACTACTACAACAACCACTACTACTACCACCACCACCACAACTACTACTACTATTACTACTACTACTACTACAACCACCTCCTCAAAAACACACCTGGAGTTCTGTTTTGTTTCATTCACATGTTTAAATAATCCTTAATATTCTGTCTGCATCTCCAAAGCTCAAAATGCTGTTCCACCGTGTAGTTTCCAAAATAACAGCATTTCTTTTACCTTTTGTCCAGTAGAGATTGGTAATTCCAGGGCTGAAATTGTCCAAATGATTCTAGTGAAGGTGTGTGGAGTTTAAAGCCTAGTAGAGCACTTCCTGTATTAGAACGTGACATTACAAGGTTTGAGAGAACTCGGCCTAAATATACAGGTTTGTGTGTTAAACATGTGAGAATGACACAAAACACAACTCGAGGCAGGTTTTTGATGAGGAAACAGCATTATAACTTTAATACAATTGGTTGCACTCCATTTAGAGGTCTTTTCTTCCACAGAAGGTCATTTAATTATATCTATCTCAATGACAAGTATACAGTATGATGCCACCAGGCCAAGTTACAGATCAGGTCTGTGGAGAGGGGACCCTGCTCAGAGGACCACATCAGCAAAACAAAACTGAATAAAATGCAAGATACTGTAGGTGTAATATGTGCACTGCAAATTTCTCTGATCTGGCCAAGATTTTAAAGCTTATATCAGATTATTTATCTTGTTTTCAGATTTATTATCAATTTAGTAGTTCTGAGACTGTTTAATTCTAGTCTAGAGGTTGTTTATTTTAAGATAACTTGTCAAATAAAATGATCTGTCCACACAGCAAGATAATTTCACTACTTTTCAGTCATTTTCTCATAAATGTAAGTGTTTATATCTTAAGCTTTTTTGCTTGTAATGTCATATTGTGGGACATAATTTCACTATGCATACAAACTAGAAAACCAATAGAGTGCACCTTTGTATTCATTTATTGGAGTATTTTTGACTAGTTAGGATTTATAAATGTTTACAATTTTTTTGAGATGTACTTCCAACTGATTTCAATACATTTCTCACTTATTTTGAGCTAAATTATCCATTCATGTAAAAAAATTCTTTAACATTTTTTCTCCACAAGAATAAAAAAAATGTAGAAATTCATTAAAACAACTCCAGAAATGTAAACCGATGGACAAAATAAGTTTAAATGAGTCCGGACTACTTAAAGAAAGAGTCATTCAAGTACGCGAAAATGCTAACTGCATTTTCCATTTTTCTGGTGTGTCCTGCAACTTGGAATTTTTGCTTTTTATAATTTATTTCTGAAGCAGTTGAAGAGGGCAAGAAGAGGAAAGCCCTATGGAGCTTGCTTTCGCACAAACTCTACTGACATTACAGTTTTATAGTGAGGTCTCCAGGCTCTTGCTTTGTACTTCACCCTTGATGAGGAGGAGAAAACAGAATTGTGCACACTTGGAATTGTAGACCGCAAAAAAAACCTCCCAGTCCATACAAATGATGTGGGTTTGATGTAGTTCTTTTTGTGCAAAGGTAGAAAGACTGAAAAATTCACTGACGGAGCAGGATTGGCAAAGGTTTTCACTGTATGTGGGTTGCAGAGGTCAGAGCGGTCCAGCGGTCTGCAGCGAGACGGGCAAGTTCGATCGACGAGAAATCAAAGCACATTTAGTTCATGTATTGGGAAAAGAAGTGCGTGGAGCGTTTACTGTATTCTGGTGTTAGCAAGCTACTGTTGAGTGCTAACTTGTGTGTGTTTCCATGACTGTTATCCGTTTGATTGTTAATATTATTCTGGGCTGAAAGTGTAGTTCAGTATTACAAGGAGCTCTACTTGACTTTTGCTGTCTTAAAAACGTGACAATTAGAACTAAATTATTGTAATCAATGGGCTCTGTTCACGGAAGACGTTTGGAAACCAGCGGATGACGACTTTCTTTGGGCTCTTTTGGCGATATTAACTGAGAAAATGTTAACAGTTGGGAATTTGGACATAGGGCCTCATTTCCTAGTGAGCCAGAGTGTTGGAGACGTGTGGAGACACTTTTTTAAATATTCCATCCAGTCTTGTATTTGCAGAGGTTGCTGGTGCTAGGCTAGTGCATGTCAATGGCCATAGTTGTCCTGCCACTAAAAACAGTCTTACCCACTCCACAGAGCACCTGAGGGAAAACTATTATAACTCCAGACTGTCCATGTGAATGTCTGTGTTGATAGAATAATGTTTGAAATAAAATTAACCTTGCATCTCATGAATCATCGCACGTTGAGGGACTATTTTCTCATATATCAGTCTGCCGCTGCCGAGCTTTTCTATCAGGAAGTACAACTCACTGCTGCTCAGACATAAATCCTTCAAATGCAAGGTTGGTTTTACTTCTAAAATTATTCTATCTGACATGTAACTTAGTTCATCTGATGTTACATGACATACAGTGGAAAATTTCTGGAGACAATTTTTTTTAATTAATCATTGCATTTTGCATTGCTACTATTGTAGCCACAGCTGCCCTGGGGCAGACTGACAGGCTGGTGATGGATAGTCTGATTCACTTCGTGGATTCCGTCTGACCTCACAGAATTAGGATTTGTTCGCTTGACGGTAGGTGGGTACTTTTGTATTTAACCAATCTCTGCTATTTGGTCGTGTGCATGTGGCATATGCAGTTTGCTTCTCTGATGTGGTGTACAACTTCTAGGGTTTCTAGGGGTTCTAGGGCGAACTGTATAGTGACTGTGATCCCTGACCTAGTTGCTGGAGAGAAACGAAATTGAGCGGAGGCACTAGGTGGCGCCAGCCTGGCTAGGTGATGGACCCTCCACCAAAAAATACTGTATATTTAAATGTTTTTGTATACTATTGTATAATGCAGGTTAACATTTGTGGCTGTAGCAGTTTGTCAAAACCTGATCTCCTCTGATCTCAGAAGATAAGCAGGTCTTGGTTAGTGGTTGGATGGGAGACTGTTAGAATACCAGGTGCTAAAATGGGGCAGCAGTGGCTCTAGTGGAGGCTACTGTTGTGTCCTAAGGCAAGACACTTTGTCTAGTGTAAATGTGGTGTGTGTGAGTGCTGGTGGTGCTGTAAATGTGGTGTGTGTGAGTGCTGGTGGTGGTGCAAATGTGGTGTGTGTGAGTGCTGGTGGTGCTGTAAATGTGGTGTGTGTGAATGCTGGTGGTGCTGTAAATGTGGTGTGTGTGAATGCTGGTGGTGCTGTAAATGTGGTGTGTGTGAGTGCTGGTGGTGGTCTGTTTGTCAGCTGTGGCTATAACAATACGACCCTACAAAGGCCAGAGTGTGAAACTGAGAAACATGACTTCAAAGTTTCTGTTTTGTCCAGACAAGTGTAATAGGCAGGGCTCCCAAAATTTGACTAGTTGCTATAATGAAAAAATATTTGCACGTGAAACATATTGAGCTCAAATTTGATCTTTGACCCTTATTTGGCGGTTACTGTACTCTGCCTTTGTATCATGTGGCAAAAATAAGGAGTAAAGAGCAGTAACTGTGCCTACTCCTACAGGTACTGCCACAAGATACAAAGGCAGAGTGCAGAAGCTGCCAAATAAGGGTCAAAATCAATTTTTAGCTCAATATTTCGTCACAATATTTATTCACATGATAAAGGAGGTCAAATACCCCCAAAAATCACATTAACTCTGACCAAACACAATGTTACAGTGTTCTGCCTTTGTAGGGCAGAATTCCTTACCACCACCAACTATGAAGTTAACAAATAATTTAATGTAACGCATAATTTAATAATTTAACGCATCCATGTGTGACAAAAAGATACATTAATTAATACTTTTATTAATTAATTAAATTTAAAAATTGCTCTAAAACATAAGATCTTTCTGGAACTCCCTGCTCAAACACATCAGAGGCTCATCCACACTCCCAAAGTTAAAAAATCCCCTGAAAATCCATCTTTTTGATAACTTCCATTCGTTTTGGTCTTGTTTGTCTCTTCACATAAGCATCTTTGAGTATGTTGAAAAGCGCTACGCATGTGTTACTTATTATTATATAAATTGAATGCATTAATATTTTCCCCCATTTCCCTCATTTCCATACGATAAAAAAAATCAAAAGCATTTACAGTTTCGATACGCTCCCACATCCTTCATCTTTTCCACTTCAAACTCCCAAACTCTGACCGCTCGACCACGCTCTCCTCTTCACAGCGCTGTCCTACACGTGAAGATAAAAGTCCACATGGATCGAAGCTTCACGCCGGATTACATGAAAACTCGGCAGTCGTCCGCACGCCCGGCACATGTTTGAGAGTCACTCGGTTTTGAATGTGGAGAACCTTTGAACCGCTCGCGCCTCGCTGACCTTCAGAGCAGCTTCGATTTGAGAAGAATAAACATGTTTTATTGATACGGTTCTCCTTGTGATGATTCATGTACATATCAGTGGGTTTCCATGTCAACGCTGGAGATCTGGAGGACACATGCGAATAGTAGAGTGCATAAAGAAGATTACAAATGGGTTCTTTATCAGGTAACATGGTAAATGTATTTATAAGAGTCATTTTGAAGGTGCATGGTGCATTTCTGGTGAAGGATCTGTCAATTCTCCATGCTTTTCTCCATGGAGATGTTACTTCTTGCTCTGGAATGTCTCATGGTATGGCATTAAACCTTTCTATCTTCATGGAGACGAACCCAGACCAAGTTACAGGTCAGATCTGTGGAGAGGCGACCCTGCTCACAGACAGAATGCCTGTTTTTGAGCTATAAAACCACCTGTAATTGAATAAATGTAAAGCCGGACGTACACTGTATGATACTTTTGATAATTTCACCAAATCTTAGGGTTTAAAAGTTCACAGCTCACGATTCATGTTCTCACACTATACAAACAACTTCAACAGTGTGAAATCTAGGGCTGCAGCTATCGATTATTACAGTAATCAATTATTCTGTCAATTATTTTATAATAATCGAGTAATCGAATACATACTTTATAGGTTTTTTGACTGTTATTTGAAAAAAAACAAGGAAATAAACTTCAATCAAGTTTATTCAGAATCGCACAAACAGGAACATATTAAAGGCACTAATAACTTTAAATGCAAAAATATAAAATAAGTATAAATAAAATATATAAAAATATATTATATATATTTACACTTAATTAAGAGTAGAAAAGTAAATAAATAAAATTTCCACTGCCATTTGTAAACAAAATGTAATAAATTTATACCTACAACAAAAGTAGCAGCAGTCTGCACTGAAATCTGCCAGTTAAAAGATTTTTTTTTTCAAATGTCAAAAAGAATACTGACTCCATTTTAAAATTAAAAAAATGTTAAGGCTACAACAACTGTCGCCTTTGAAAGTGCATCTTGTGGTGTGCCTGTAAACATTACCGCATTTAAACAATGCTTTGAACAAATGAAATTCTCAACTTTTCTCATCAAAAGTATTTTTAAGTGAGCATGTCACTGTTGCTGTGCAAAAATGTGAGCATATCAACATGCTCTGAACTCAAACTAGCTCTGCGCTTTGAAACTATATTTCCTGCAGCAGAAAACAACCGTAGACGTTGTGCTGTTGTGATACGCCAGCTCAGTGTGACAGTTCTTGCATTGCACCGTTTTTTAATTTAAAATGGTCCCATACTTTCGATAGCCTCTGTCTTTTCTTCTGCCCACCTTCCTCTGTTTCTCTTGAACTGTTCATGTTTTCGTTGCTTGAACCGTTTTCCGACATTGTCGTGTTGATGCTGCCGCTGGTCAAACAAATGCGCCGCGCTGTTTCGTATACAGTGAAGTGCAGTGGTCGTGCGGAAAATTTACCTCTACCACAGAAGGTTCCGGCCATCGCCGAGCGTATGACATCGAGGCAAAAAAATAATAATCGATGCATTTTTCTAATTGATGTAAACGATTTACTCGATGAATCGTTTCAGCCCTAGTGAAACCCTCACGAGAGGCGACTGGATTTCAAACAGGTTTGTGACCTACGATTGCCGATCGGGAGCTGATCGTGAGGTATTAATCGGTTCACGTTATCCCATGTTTACATGAAGCACGACACATGACATGAGTCAAAACTCGGCCCAATCCCAATGTATGCTGTATGTGTGTGAAGAATCACACAATCTCGTGTGTGATTTTTCACACACATGAAAAATCAGCCTAAAAAGGGCCAAAAAACGCACAGTGTACGCCCGGCTTAAGTTAGAGCTGTTTAATGTTATACTGTGGAACATTCCAGGCAGACCAATGGCATCTCCATGAATGCAAGCAGGTGACAGCCCCCCAACCAAACCTTCAAAGTCATACTGAAATAGTGTTCTGAAATATTTAATCAGTACAAAAATAACTTCATTTCGATTGATTCTGATCCTGTGCAGCTGCCAATAAGAAGGGCCCGTGTCCAGAACATGTGTGGAACAGCGCAGCATAAAAGCAACTGGTCTCCATGGATACCACAAAGTATTTCTCAGTGGAACAAATAACAAAAGAAAAACATTTCCACATCTCTTTTCTTGCGGTTGGTTCCCACTAGCGTTATTAGCAGGTTAGGAAGGGGCGTGTTTCGTCAACAGCCTCGATCCTGATGGGGATTTTGGTTGACATTTCTACTGGGGCAATATTATTTTGGAATAATGGTAGTCTGCCCACCTCTGCTTAGGTGTTATACAAGGTTCTGCAAAGTTTTGTCCGAAAAGTTTGTTACAGGAATCCATGGAAATAAGGAACACACATGCCGGCACCTTATGAAAAAATAAACAGCAGCGCCATTCTCCAAAACAACACAACAGATAACGAACTAAAGCAGAGTGTTGACATTCCAAGGACATGGATAGATGGAGGTCAGGGAATAATAAAAATTAAAGCCGCTGTAACTGATTTTACTCTTAAAAAATGTGGAAAAACAGAACTAGATCATTTTAAAAGGTTTGCAATGGTCCAAAGTTGTTCCTCACTTATCTTAAGCATTTAGAGCATTCTAATTATTCACCGTGATGAGTTTATAAGCGTTTTTCACAACCCTGAGGCCAGCGCAGAGGTTTGCCAGGACTGTAACACTAACAACTAGCATGCTAACACACACTTCCTTATTACCAAACAGTAAAATGCGCTCTAATGATGCAGACAGAACAAATGGGAACAAATCAAGTGCTTTTTACCATCTTAAAAATGTGGAAATCAACTAGTTTGTTGGAAACGGTTTACAGTATTTCTCACTTAATTAAGGGTGTATTGTGGAACTTTTCTGGTTTGGGGGTCCCTCACCTGCTTGTCACCATGGAGATGTTATTGCTTTGCCTAGAATGTTCCACAGTATGACATTAAACATCTATCATGTGTTCATTACGGGCGTTTCCACTGCTCCAAAATACAACAATTCTCTTTGTGAATATTACAGTCAACTATGATCCCCAAACATTTCACATTTTACTTTAAAAACAATGCAGAGATTCATAGATACAAAACTCAGCAAAATTGTAATTTTCATGTTCTAAGATGTGTCACCTCAGGAGCTCAGTTCTGCTACGATACAGAGGCTGAAAGTTGTGGAGCAGTTTTCACATCTGGTTTGTGATGGCATCAGAAACATTGTTTAAAAAGAGTTTGTGGAAATGTTTGATATTTCATGATAATGTTTGATCATCTTTCAATTGTGGATGTTTCACATTGTATGAATCCATGTTTGAATCAAATATATTTAATCTAAAGAGTGTAAATGTATTTTTTGTATTAATGCATCGCTACAATGTTCAATTTTAATGTATTCATAAGGTGGAGGCTTTAATATAAGCCGTTTTGGGTTTTTTGCCTCTTCCCGCACCTACTTTTTTTATCTAGTGTGCTTTTTTTAATTGTTATGTTTATGGGTCAATGACATGACGCTGTCCAGCTGCAATTTCCTCAGTTAAAAGGGTTAAAATTTCCTCTGTAGTACCTCTGACCTCCATGGAACCAAATCATTTTTTCAGGAAGTTATTCTGCATGTTTTTTGTACTTAAAGTGTTAAAATGTCATGTGGTGCGACTAATAACAGCAGTAATTCTATGGCTGGAGTTTTAATAACAGACAAAGTAGACTTGGATGAATGGGATTTTTTAGGCATTTTTCTTCATTTGATGCATTTTACAGGGTAGAAGTTTGTTCATTAAACACAAGCAGTGGTCCAAAGTTATTCCTTACTTATTTCAATGGTGCATTATGTAACTTTTCTGGTGGAGGGTCCGTCAAATGCTTTTCTCCATGGAGATTTTATTGCTTTGTCTGGAATGTTTCACAGTATGGCATTAAAACTTTCTATCTTCATCGAGACCAAACCAGATCTGTAAAGAGGCGACCCCACTCACAGTCAGAATGCCTGTTTTTTAAGGTATTTTTGAGCAGTAAAACCACCTTTAACTCAATCCATGTAAAGTTTTACCATGACAGTAGCTAACCACAACTAGGATTCTAACGCACACTTTCTAATTATCTGGCAATAAAACACAGCAGACGTATTTTGACCTCGAGAGCTGCTTATACATTATTACAGTAATATGTCTACACTGGATTAAGGCCAAGTTTGCTCAAATATATGGGGAAAAAATGGGGTGCAGGACCTTTTAAACTAGTTGGGGACTTTTTCCTGTATTCTGGATCTGGAATAGAGATGGCTGGAAGTGGGGCAGAGCTATCGGTGACCTGGTACTGAGCGTGGCATATTTTATTCAGGCGGCCAGGCTCGGAGACGGAGCAGGAGAGGGGAGGTTCAAAGCTCAGAGTTTCATCAGAGCCGTCACCAGAGAGAGGCTTCAGAGAGGGGGACTGCAGTGGAGGAAACTGGCCGCTCCATGGGTCGGTTCATTAGGGTACAGCGGGTGCAGCGGGTACAGCGAGGGCTGGATGGGCTCACAGTGAGGGAAGGAACGATGGGGGAGCAGGACGGACGCTGCAGTGTCGAGTTGGATAGAGGAATTTGACGTGACCAGTCAAAAGTTTGGATACACTTTGGAATATGTTTCTCTTTAAATTAAGGCCTCAAAACTATGAATTTAGAATATTTTGAATTTAAATAGAGTATCTTTAGTTGTCATTTTAACAGATATAACAAGTCCATTGCTATAGTTGGTCGAATGCTGTCAGAAGGGCTTTCACATGCGCAGTGGGAAATCAAAAAAGGTAATGCTAAGGCTGCTTATAAAGTTGTTTTATAACGTTTCCAGACACTAACGAGTGAACCAGGCAGAGTGTTTTGTTTGTTAGGCTTGTGGCTGTTGTAAGATGGGTTAAAGTGGTGTTAAGCTTCATCAGTGTGAAGCAAATTGGCGTTTTACGTGGAAGTTAAGAACTTGCCCCCATCACTACACTAGTTTGTTGCCTTGACAGACTCACGGCCACAGCGAGATCTCCACTGAGGCAACACTGATCTGTGCCGTTTTTTGTCTTCTGACAGTATTCGAACACCTCTAGCAATGGACTTTAGCTTCAAACGTGCCCTTTAAGTGCAGTCCTCAGCACAAAGGTAATTAATAGTAAAAGATAAAAAGGTAGAGTCACTATGGACATGAATAAAAAGGGCATAAAACCTCACACACCCACACCTCCCAATCATACACATCCACATTCATAAACGTAAAATGTATGACACATGAATGTGGCCATACCGGCTTGTCAAAGCCTGATCCCGTCAGATCTCAGAAGCTCAGTAGGGCAGGGCCTGGTTAGTACTTGGATGGGAGACATTGGGAATTCCAGGTGCCACAGGGGGGCGCCAGACACGTTGTGTCCTTAGGCAAGACACTTCACCCACATTGCCTAGTATGAAAGTGGTGTGTTTTGTGAGTGTTGGTGGTGGTCAGAGGGGCAGATGGCACAGATTGGCAGCCTCGCTTCCGTCAGTTTGCCCCAGGGCAGCTGTGGCTACAATAGTAGCTTACCACCACCAGGTATGGAGTGAATGAATAATGAACTGTAAAGCGCTTTGGGTGTCATGAAAGGCGCTATATAAATACAATGATTAATTAATTAAATAACATGAATGACACGCACACAGAACGTAGTAAACAAGTCAAATCTTGTTAAAAAATAAATTAATAAATATATTTTAAAAAGCCACATTGCTTTGAATCCTGGTTTGCAATTTTGGCATTTCTAACAAACAAAAAAAGTGAATAAATGTGTGAAAACTAAGCGTAATAAGTGTAAGCATGCCAAACTGTGTAATTTAAAAGACCAAGGAGTCGTTATGCAAGCCGATAAACCTGGTTTCTTTCTTTAGCTCTCTACTACAGTTAAATAAATGAATGCATCTCTACTATGGTACACACAGCCATGCCAGAACTGCACTGCCACACTGTACATCAGAGGTGACCCCCCTCACTGTCCTCGGGCCCCTGGCTGGAGGACAGGGGCTGTTCAGAGCCCTGGCATCTCGGCTCATGGGCTGGAGGACAGGGCCAAGTCCTGTTTCTGGGTCAGTTCCTGCGTCTCCTGTGGAAACTCCTACAGCTGTTGGACAGAGGAGCTGGAACCTGCTCTGTGCACGTCAACTATAATCTGGATTAAATGTGGATTAGGCCTTCGGTGCTCCCAGAGAATCAAAGGTAAAATGAAAGGTGATAAAATCAAGATTCATCAACCGTTGGACTTTGGCTTACAACTACATACACATTCAACATGCAAGTATTGAGTAGATTTATCTAAAGACCCATCATGTTGTTAGCTGAACTCTTGCTGACTCTTGACCTGGATGAGGGCCTACTCCTGCTTGTTTCCATTATATTAAGATACTATTGCATAAAACTGATCTCTCTCTATGGACTGTGTAATCCCTCAATCGTCCAGTCGTCTCTTTTGGTTCCTCCCCATGGAGAAAGTTTAAGGTTTTAACTTTCTATTTCCATGCAATCAGTTGATTTGCCGCATTTGCTTTAAAGCTACCACCTGTAACTTTACATTTTTTGTCAGATGTGAAACCTGTTTCCCCTCTCCTGGTCTTTGTTCAGGCTCACCTGTGCTCAGCTACATCTGACGCAACATTATTTGGTCTTTGGTTTAATACATGCATCTATGTAGCACCTCTCCAGATCCACAAAGCTCTTTTACAGTTATATTCATTCACTCGACTGGTGTTAAATTACTATTGTAGCCACAGCTGCTCTGGGTCAGACTGACCAAAGCGAAGCTGCCAATCTGCGCCATCGGCCCCTCTGACCACCACCAACCCTCACACACACACACACACACACACACACACGCACACACACACACACACACACACCACTTTCATACCAAGCAACGTGAATGAAGTGCCTTGCCTAAGGACACAATGGTATTCCCACATAGCAAAAAGTGGAGTGTTCAAATTGACTCTCACAGAATCAATGTTAACATTTTCTCAGGGTTTATATGAGTCCAGTCTGTTAATTTAACATTTTTGGAAATGTTAATTAAGTAACACTGGACCAAAGTTCCTGTTTAACCCCAAAAGTCAAGCGTTATATTAACGTTTTGAGAGTAAACGGATAACACTTTTATTTTTACAGTTTATTTTAGTTAATTTAAGATTAAATTATGTACAAACCTGGTTTTCTCTTGTTTGAAATGGTGGGTGGAGATGCCAAATTATCACTAAGGGAAGTTGAATTAACTTCAACCATATCAACTCTGCCTAATAACCCCAACTCGAACCACCATTTAACTTTCAAATAGTTAAAATAACACTTTTTTATGTTAGAAATAACTCTGAAATATTTTACTCTGAAATGTTGACCCTCCAGTTTTTGCTGTGCTCTGGTCTCCCAGCCAAGCTCTACCCAAGCCCGGCCCTGCTGAGCTCCTGAGCTCTGACCGGATCCGGCTTTGACAAACTGCTCTGGCCACACGGACTTTCACGTTGACATAAGTGTGTTCAGACGATGGAACTGAACCTCCACCTCTGAGCTTCATAAACAGAAGTGTTAAAAGAACACAAATCACACTTTCACAGCTAACTATTTTTGCTTTGAAGTGTCAGGTTCAGTAATTGCAGAATTGACACTTTCCTGTGGCGTTATCTGGTGTGGATCGGGTCAGAAGCCTGAAGCTGAAGCATATTTCACTCACAAGAATCTGACATGTAATAAAAACAATAATTGCACGCTAAGTGGAACGTGTCACTGTAATGAATATTTTGACAAATGCTATCTGTCAAAAAGAATTCCAGTTACAAACGCAAGATTAATGTGAGGTTACAAGACATGCAGAAATGTTCATTGGATGTTTCTCTTAAAACATGACTTCAAATTTAACGATTATTAAATGACATATCTTACCTCAGATATATCAAAAAGTATTTAATTTCATGTGTGCAATAAATAACCTGACAGGTGTTTGAGTCGGATCATACACAAGAGATTTTCTAGGTTTAATTGGTCAATAAAGTGCACGATTTAACTTTTCTGGCAGATGGTTCCTCAGTATGGCATTAAACTTCTCAGTCTCCATGGAGATAAGAAGGTGACGCCACATGGTCAAATTACAGGTCAGATCTGTTGGGAGGTGAGCTCACGTACTGCAAGAATACGAGTTTTTCAAGGTATTTTTGTTCTATTTTGAATATTTGCAAGATAAATAAATAAGTAGGTGGCTGAGTGGCAACACTCAGGCCTCACAGCAAGAAGGTTGCGGGTTCGATCCCCGGGTCGCCCGGGCCTTTCTGTGTGGAGTTTGCATGTTCCTCCCCGTGTCTGGATGGGTTTCCTCCGGGTACTCCGGTTTCCCCCATCAACCCAAAACATGCCCGCACCCCTATGAACTAACATCAAGGACCATGTTATCCACCCTCCTGTGGGCTCACCACCTGCAGAGGGGTTCAGCACGCTGCCCCCGCGACCCAGCCGGATTAAGCGGGAGAAGATGGATGGATGGATAAATAAGTTTAATCCTACACTGTGAAACATTCCAGTTTACATCTCCATGGAGACGCACATGTGACACATCAATCACCAGAAAAGTTACATAGTGTACCGATAAATATAATCTTTATTATATTTATTATTATATTTTTTATATTTTGTAAGTTTAATGCTATAGTATGTAACTTTCTGGAGGTGCACCTGCATGATGGAAACAAAGTTAAAACCACACTTCAGAACATTTTACATGAGGGCAGAGATACGTTTTATGCCACACTGTGGAATATTATAGCTAAAGGAACAGTATTTCCGTGGAAACAAACAGGAAAAAGCCCTCCACCAGGCTAAGTGAGAGTCAGGTTTATGGAGATGCGAGCTCGTTCACAATAAGGACACTTGTTTTGCTGTTTTTCAGTGCAGTAAACACAACCACAATGAAAAAAACAAAACAGGCTTTTATTTTAGTCTATTTTTGGGAGGATAAAAAGTTGCATAGTGTAGCTTTACCTATTGTTATTCTGCAGCGAAAGCAAATACAGTCATTACTCATAATAGTAATGAAAATTCAGTCCAAAATAAAGCAAAACTAAACGCACTTTCTCCCTGAAACGGTACAAAACAGAGCTATATTTTCATGTCAGTAAATCCAGCAGTGTTTAGCGTCCTGAGGCGCCGCACTCTCTCCGTGCCCTTTGCCCTCTGCTAACCTGGAGCGAGCGTCCACACTCGGCGCTCCTGTGCTCGGTCCACACGTTGCCCCGGGTTACCGGTGATGCCTCCACCACTTAATGAAATAAGCTCTATGTGGCGCTGACCTCTGACCCCGGCGCAGGGACTTCCTGGTTGTAAACACATTCTTGGGCAGATAACATCGCACTTTAAAGACGAGCGTCGGTCTTGGTTCCACTTGAGGTGAGATGTTCAGGTGTGGACAGGGACTGATGCTATCTGTGCTCTGTCTGTTTGCCAAAAAGTATGAGCAATGACTCTGAAGCAACTATTTGGTGCGATTTGTAATTAAATCAAATATATTTAGAAGTTGTTTCTTTAAATGCCCTAAAATATGCTGAACTTTTGACCTTTCAATCAACAAATATTTTTTTCTTTTCAAAAACGTACTTGGAGTTGTGATTTTTTTCATCCATGCATGATAATAATGCATGTAATCCCACACTACAGCTCAAAACACTTTGTCCCACCTTATGATGTCATTAGGTGGTAATCGAGGAAGATGCAAAGGGTATATACGCTTTTTATTTGGCTAAAAAAATGTCACAAATAGGTTCAATGTTGCTGCAGTTGGTCAGGTCCAGGTTCAGCAACAGTATGTGCATGATTTTGGTGAAAATTTGGATGCAACACTGGATGAAAATAAAACTTGTGACATTGCAGAAGCTTATTGAAACAATGCCACAGCGAATGCATTCATGTTTCACCAAGATCTTGCATTGATGATGGTCGAGTCTGAGCCTTCTCCAGCACATCCCAAAGATTCTCACTGGGGTTAAGGTCTGGACTCTGTGGTGGCCGATCCATGTGTGAAAATGTTGTCTCCTGCTCCCTGAACCACTCTGTCACAATCTGAGCCCGATGAATCCTGGTATTGTCATCTTGGAATACGCTCGTGCCATTAGGGAAGTAAAAATCCATTGATAGAATAACCTGGTCCTTCAGTATATTCAGGTTCAGTTGACCTCATTCTTTGAGCACACACTGCTGCTGAACCTGGACCTGACCAACTGCAGCAACCTCGGACCTATTTGCTTAGGTAAATCCTGGTGGCCACTTTTTTTTTGGCCAGGCAGTGTATTACATTATCAGTAATATTGTGAATAAGGTTTTGATATGGAAATTTTGAATCGCAGGTATGAAAGTTACAACAGTAATAATATGTTGCAAAAATAACATATGACTTTACTAACATATATAACTTTGTTTACAGACTCAGGGTCCAAATTGTAAAATTATATTCATATATAAACTCACCAGCACACACACACACACACACACACACAGTAATGTAAGGTCTGGTAGAATTAAAATACACATAGCTGCTCTTCCAACATTTCCAGATGTCAGAGTAACATTGGGTGTCTTCTTAATATTAATCAAGGACATTGTAATTCCATTTCTTGATATTAATATTTTACTTTTACATTTATTTTACTTAACAACCTTTAAATATTATTATTATTTTTAAGTATTTTGTTCTGTGTATTTTGAGCTACTTAAGATAATTATTGTCGCAAGAGGCAATAATGGACTTCATTCCTCATCTGACAGGAATACCAACAAAAAACATCCAATCCTAAATGTTAGTGCTGTTTTTTCTTCATGTAATTATGTGATGTTAAAAATAGGGTGAACAATATGATTTTGAATTCTAGGGGAAAAAAATAATAGATGAATTAATTTAGTCTCTGCATATTACGCAGGATATTTTGGCTATTAGGCTCACCACAGTAAGCTAAATAATATCCTTTTGCGACTCATTTGTTGAAACTAGTAAACAAACAAAGTTTAATTAGTCCTGTCTTTCAAAAAAAAAAAAAATTAATTGATGAAACAATGAGAAATACTGTGAAACCAGTACAAAGAAAAGACAAACGTTTCCTTTCACGGTTCAAACATTTGTAATTAGTTTCTTTAAAAACCCTGCGCCTTAGAAAGAAAAGACACCAAAATTTGTCACGATTTGAAACTCTTTTGAACACAGTAAAGACGCCATTTTCTCTGCCTATTTACGTCAAGGAAAAACTGATCCAAATGATGTGCACTTGCTTATGTCTTTCACTATTCCATTAATCTACAAGTAATTGCAGCTTTCTGACTGGTTAATAGTACATTTCTTACAGCCCTGGGCTCTTGGCTGATGTCCAATGTCACTTGTCTTTACCTGTTCCTTCAAAAATAACAGTTCTTGAATGAGAAGCAGCAATTATTAATTATAAGTTCTGTGTGAAAATGATTTGTGTTCACTGCTTTTGGCGTCCACGTAACTAGACCTGACCTCGTCTGGTGATTTATGCCATTTGGTTTAAACTGTTAAAAGAAAAATGTGTATTTGAGTGTCCAGAAAAGTGCTATATAAACCTGATGCATTATTATTTACTAGTATTAAAGAGATGGCTATGTGCTAAATTCTAGATTCATCAAAAAAATGTACTAACATGCAAGTTTCACTTTCATTTTTGATGCTAAAAGTCGCTTTGCTGAAGTCACTCCTCCCTCACGGTGTTACTACATGACAGTTGGATACTGCATCAGGTTTGTGAAGGTGTAATGCATTGTTTTGCATCATACTTTTGTCGGTAAGGAGGGTTAGGAGCGTACTGAAGAAGCGCCGAGATCACAGCATCCTTAAGGACCCTTCACATCCCAACCACAGACTTTTCCAACTCCTCCCCCCCCAGAAGTTCTGTATATATCGCACTTGCTGCTCCTTGCACTTCTGATTAGACGCTAAACCACATTTTGCTATCTTGTATTTATACATGTGTAATGACAATAAAGTTGAATCTAAATCTAAATTCTAGTGCCCAGGAGAGATCGCTAGATTACTCAAACATGCATGGAAGACACAAATCCACTTCAGGCATGTTTTTATACATGGCAAAAAGCTCCAAAAAGTCAAGTATAATCCCCCCTCTTTAACCTTTACAGACAAGCAACCTCAAAATATAATGAAAGTAAATAAACAAAGAAAAACAAATAACTATTGTTGCAGAGCCGTGTTTTTTATGAACACTACGCCCGCTACCACACATTATAGATACTCTACTATACCTCACTGTGAGACAGATGCCATACATGAGTGACAGCATCACCTCCCACTACTCCTTATGTTACTATAATGACATTCTTTAGCGTGCCTTAATTACAATATTAATCTTAACAAACAACATATGGCTCAAGCTTTCGAATGCAGCCGACCTTTGGGAACTCTTGGCTATGGACCAAACTCCCACGCAGAGTGCACCCGAACCCACCCGCATACGCACTGTATTTTAAAGAGAGATTATGCACGATTGTGATGTGCACATTTGCATTATTATAACTTAAAGATGATATTTTCTTTTCTGTTATTTAATGATACATTAGCATACATGTTTTGCATTTAGATCATGGTAAACAACAATTCATTGATCTTCTATTCTTTTGAAAATGTTATATTCACCAAAAACAGCGCATTAATAAGTGTTGCTCCCTGTAAGGTTCAAACATTTTTGAAGCCAGAGATTTGAAGCTTTGCGCATCTTGTTCCACCTTTTAAAATGTCTCAGAAGTGAAATAAATCCACAGAGAGCGTCCGAGTGCAATAAAAAAACTCTTTACTGAGTATACACATTTTAGGACATACAAACTTGCAAAAAAAGGGAATTTAATCAGGTAAAGTAAAAAACTGTTTGGCTCCACTCCACTCCCATGGTGCACCTGCATTCGCCTTAAATAAAGGAGCCATAGACCACAAAAAAATACAAAAAGACCAAACAAAAAACAAAACATTACTAGCAACGCAATAATTGACTGAAAGAAAAATGTAAATGAAATTATTTTAAGCAAATAATCACCAAATAATCATGTTAACCATAAAGAATTACCAAAATTACATAAAATCATGCATTTTAAGTAAATATTATATTGAACAAAATAAAGTGTGTGCAATGTGCATTTCACTATTGAAGCTACTGCACACTGCATCAGGTTTGTGAAGTTGTAGTGTGTTTTGCATCATGTTTTTGTCTGAAAGGAGGGTTCGAATAGATCACTAGATTACTCAAACACACAGCAAACCTCTTTTGCATGTTATGATGATGGAATAAGATAGTAGGCTCTTTGTTTTGGTCCGTTTGGGGGTTTCAAATGTAACAGAAAACGCACACCAAAGTACCTGTAGAGGTGCAAATGCAGGGAGCAGCAATATAAAGGTGAAAAAACTGCATAGCACATTCAGATGGCCGATGTCCAAAAGCTTTTTATTATTTTAAATTACATTTACACTGTGTAGTGTGGTCAAAAGCAAGAAAAAATATCTGAAGAAGGCTTTTTTTGCCAAAACGTAATTTAAAATAAAAAAAGCTTTTGGACATTGGCCATCTGAGCGTGCTATGCAATTTTTTCACTGTTTGGGCGTTTCACCTTTGGCTTCTGTACAAGCCTCAATGCTGCTCTGTGATCTGTCCACCCACTTAACTGTACAGCGAGCGTGTGCCTGGATGGATTCTCATCATCTCTCTGTGCAAGGTTACACTTTCTGATTCGATTGTGTTAAAATACAACCTCAAACAGCACAGAGCCTCCGGTTAGCATCACACCCCCAGGGGAATATTATTGACATCAGCTGCAAAGTACATAGTTGTGTCTGTAGGTAAACTAATGTTCTTTTTAATGTGAATACAAGCTCTAATATTGAACAGACTGTTGGATTTGCATTATCCCCGACAGTACACATTTCTGCTTAGACTGTGTGAATAGAGCCGTCCTTATGGCGCTCTTTATCTTCCATTGATGTCACCCTAACAGCGTCGGTGGGAGGGTGAGGCAATCAGCTCTTATTGTCTCCTTAATTAAGTTTCATTTGACGGAGATGATGATTTGTAATCAGCAACTCAACCTGCTCCCGTGTGCCAAGTGCAAATGCAGCCGAGGAAAAACAACTCCAGGATTTAAAGTGGCTTAAAACAGTGCGGGCCTGCCTGATTACTGCCAGTGGAGTTAGGATGAATGGCTGCATTAGCTGCCCTGGTGAACCGGTGCGGTGGTGAATGCAGAGCTGGAGATGTGACGATAGAGTTTGTGTCTATAGGCTTCTGTGCAAGCTTTAGGGGAGGTGAAAAATTGTAGATTGGTTGGCAGTTGGCTCTAACCTGTCTCGCACTAGATTGATATGTTCAGCGCTCTGACTACTGCACATAGACTGTATAAACAAGTGAACTAAGGGTGAACGTCGTCGCCCATACCGTTGGCTCCAGTCACATGAAGCTCATCGAGGGAAAATTTGGAGCCGAGTTCCATATTTGCAAATATGGAATGGTCACCAATGATTTCGGTCAAACCTGTTGCAAATGGGAGCAACCTCGGTGAAAGAAAGCAGCTGATTTGCCTGTTGTTAATGTTCATATCTTCATTTAAGGACAAAACCACAAAATAAAACCATCATGATCATGCAGTAGTAGTAGCCTTTATCTGTCAATCTCTTCACATGTACAAGACATACAAAAGAATTGAAATCGGACCCGTCACCTCATCCGTACATTTAAACACATAATACATGACATGGGGGTGCTAGACATGGACCGGACAGAAACAGTGCAGGATAACATGAGGAGAACCAGGCTCCAGACCATCCTCCTCAACTGGGACATAGTGTGGTGGGAGTTTCACAAAAAAAAAAAAAACCCTCTGCGACATCAGCACAGTCAAAACACAGTACAAACATTTCACAGGACTAGCAACAGGGGAGGAGAGGGGTGTGGAGTCAATGCGGCGTAGGCGGAGCTGCGATTCGGATCCTGCAGCCCCTGGGGGCACTGGTTCAACAGACCCGCCCAACAGGCTGGGGGTGCGAAGCTGCGAGGGCTAGTATGTAGTATGTAGAGCAAGTTAATACAAATATTTTACCAGTCACTGAGAGAGGGATGTTTTTTCCAATAGAAAGTGAACTGGAGCCAGAAGCACGTCCATGCTCACTTCTTATTTGAAACGTAGAAGCCGGCTGGTTCGCTACGTCCATGTACAGTCTATGGTTCTACACATTATCAGTGGAAAATGACTTAAAGAAGTTGAGAAAAGGCTGATTATCCTGACAAATACATTCTGATTGGTCAAAGCGTTGTTGAAAAATCAAACTTTTGTTGAGTCGAGCTGAGACAAAAGCACAAACATGTTTCCTGCCCACAAATGCACAATTTTCAAAAACAAAATAGTCTGTATTTATGCTAAAACAGGCTGAAGTACATCCATCAGTGTCGAACATTTCAGGCAAAGCAATAATATCTCCATGGAGACGAGTAAGTGGAGGAACCCCCGCCAATAAATTTGCATAGTGCACCTTTATGTAGCGGTTTATACTGTCATGTTTTGAGATGCTTGAAAAAAGGCGTAAAAGCATTATTTTTTTAGCAAATACTGTTTAGACAGAAAAAAAAGCAGGAGGCTTCACACATGAATGTAAATGTGGCTGCGTAGGATGGATGGGAGCGATCCAATAACAATATGATGCTATAATAATGTAATGAAAAACACATTTTTGCCTCACCATCTCACACTGCATCCACTCAGGGCATTAGAATAGCATTTGTCCATAAAGTGCAATGAAATCTTTCAAAGAACTTTGCTAAAATAATTGCCGTTAGAGATTACTGCAGTTCCCTGTGTCAGTGTTAACGTCTGGTCATGATCTTCCATTGTAAACTACTTGATTTTTACTGCGCCACATGGGAACTCAGTTTGAAGCTACTAGCATAAAAAGCACACAATTAACTTTGAATTACAGCCCACAATCTGCTCCTCCACATCGCTAATGAAAACGATGTTAGCCCGCGAGGGTGCTTCGGCCTTGGGAAGCCTGGGACCTCTGCAGTCATCGCCCCCTGGAAGTGGTTGGCCTAAATTCTCTTGACGTCTTCTTGAAATCGCATCTAATGTAGCGCTCTCCTGAGACACAAAGCGGCGCACTGGTAAATAATTTAGAGTAAGGAAAACACCGGACTGCATAACTTAACCTAAATAAACAAGGGATATAGGCGGGCGGAGGTAAGTAGGGACAAATGTCGGCTGATGTGTAGCTACCGTCGTAAATCGCATTCACAGTGGGATGACGGTGTTGTGTTTGGGAGTGTTCGTGTAAGGAGAGCAGCGGGAGTGTAAAGAGTCCAAGGGGGGATGCAGAATAAGAAAAGCTTCATTAGCCTGGAGAAGGTTACTTTAGAAACAGTGGTGTCCCGCCAAATGCCAACTATGCCTTGTTTAGACTCGGTAAATTAGGTTAGCGCGCTGTGCTATGAAGTGGTATACGAACGGGTGGTGTTTTGGCCTTTCTTAATGAAGAGAAGCATGTGAGAAAAATTTAAATAGTGACGCTAAGGTAAAAAAAAAGACATGGGAATCAATGCCTTTTGTTAAGAGGATAATAATTAATGCATTTTATTTATTAGACGCTTTTCTGGACCCTCAAGAATTCACTGCTAAACAATAGTCTCCTGCCTTGGTTTAGACTAGAACTTAGAAAATGTATCTGGGTTTTCACTGTCAGAATGTCCAGAATGATTCGTTTCTTTTACTCAAATTCAGTGGCACATGGGGAATAAAGGAGCTCATTGGTCACATCATTTAGAACATAATGTGCACTGTGGATTGAGTAAGACTGTTTTTAGTGGCAGGACGACTATGGCCATTGACATGCGCTAGCCTAGCACCAGCAACCTCTCCAAATACAAGGACTGGATGGAATATTTAAAAAAGTGTCTCCACACGTCTCCAACACTCTGGCTCACGAGGAAATGAGGCCCTATGTCCAAAATTCCGAACTGTCCCTTTAACAGTTCCTTTTACCTTTAGTTCAGTTTGCTAAAACCTACGTGTCACCGATTTAGAAAACAAAATTGGAGAACAAACTAAGTACAGAGCAGTGGGCGTATGCTGGTAGCGGTGAGAACGAGGGCCGATTGGCGTGTCTTGAAAAAAAAGTGATTAAAGTTTGCTGATACATGTACGAATAAGTACAGGTTTGAGAGGCTAAATGAGAAATGGAAACAACTATAGCATGGTTAAAATGTCTGAAAAGTTGATTTTGCGTAATAGGTCTGCTTTAAGGTAAAAGATCGCATCTATACCAGCAACCTCTTCAAATACAAGTACTGCCAACACTGGCATGAGAGGAAATGAGGCCCTATGTCCAAAATTCTGAACTGTCTCTTTAACATCTTTTGGTAAAGCATGTGCTCAAACTCATTAAAGAAAGCCACTTAACGTTGTTTAACCTTCAACCTTGGGTGATTACTGTATACACTCAAAGAGCACCCTATGATTCATTACAAGAAGGAAATAGCCCAAATATGCTGCTACCATCATTAGAATTTAATTTCCAGTCACTCAACATAAACCTCCACTTACCAAACAGCGCTGTCATGTAAAATGCAAACGTATTACTAGCCTAAGATCCTCCACGTTCCACAACACCATTTTAATGCGTCTTCATTTGAATGCCTTCCCTGGGGATATTAAGTCAAATTTACAATGTTTCCTCATTTGCTCTCACTTAAACCCTCATACATCTAATAAGCCTCTTACATACTATTTGCATTCTCGGTACTGTCAAAATACTACTATACGCGACTGCAGATTCGACCTCGTGTGGCTGCCGGAGCGTGCTTTCTTTCTTCTCCACAGATCTGACAAGCTTGCAGCAGCTAGCGTAGCGCGCAAGCTTTAATTCTCTCTTCTCATCTCTCCACGCGAGGATCAGGCGGCTCCAGCGCCCTCGTCTTCATCTCGCTCTAACCCTCCGTCGAAACGTATGCCGGCTCAATGTACGTTCAATAATTTATAGAGCAGATTCTTTCAAGCCTTGTGTTTTGGAAATGTTGGGGTGGCGAACTAGTACAAGATGGTGACGCGAGGAGAAGGGAGAAAAGATTTAACAAGTTTGGATGTTTGCTGGGAGAAACTGGACTCTGAAAGTGAGCACGGTTTGGGTTTAAAAGAAGAAAGTCGAGCGGCTTTGATGCAATGTTATATGAGGTAATATATGTCTGAAGTTGGAATATGGGAGGGTGATTGACAGGGCTGCAGAAACAACAGTATAATAATAGCATATATAGAGGGTTGTAATTATGTATTATACAGTATAATATAGAATGTCACAGAAACTCTCCTTAAGCATGAAACTTTATTTAAGTCCCTGCTAACTTTGCAGGGCCAAAACAATCCAGTCCAGTTCTATCTGACCACCAGATACAAACTGGTAGCTACATGTCCATCAGTTTGCTCGTAGTTCCGCCCTACAAAGGCACAAGACCTTAACCCTTGAAGATCTCAGGGCAATTTCAGTACATTTGTCCTCCTCTGGATTATTTTCTTAGTTTTGCTATTAAAACTCCCACATTTATCCCCTAATGAAGTGTTATACATCCTTTTTTCAGTACAACCTACTCTTTCATACAAAACACACAGGAAACATGTATAAACAACTTTTTTGACATAAAAAAATGCTTTTAGGGCCTTAGCTACAAAAGTGCAAAACATCAAGTCTGTAAGTAAACTAAAAATATCCTTATTGCCCCAAAAACAAAAAAAAGTGCAATTGCCCCATTACTTTACTGGTGCCAGTCATGGAAACAGCTCCTGTCAGGTCCAGGGCCAGAGCCACATCACTTCCTGCATTTCTTTGGAGTTTATCACATTTGGATTTGTTCATTTTGAGTGAAATAAACCTTTCAAATAAAAATAGCAAGGGATGCACAATTACGCACACCAAGATGTGTAATCTGACATTTATTTGAGAAAAAAAAGCACAAGTTTTGGCCAATCAAAATGGACGGAGCACATGCGCTGGGCAGAAAACGTGACATAGGATAATGCCACAGATATGTACAGAATCCTCTATCCCCGCTCTTTCAGAGGGAAAAAAATAAAGTTTCTATCTTTTACGGTTGGAAAGTTATGTGCAGTCATATAAAACATATTCCATGGTATCATATACGATACTGTACTCGCCAGAGTGTGAAACTGAGAAAAATGACTTCAAAGTTCCAAAGTCGTGGTTTCTCGTATGGTTTTGGATGTCACAGTTGTCATCGGTGTTAAAACAATCAAATTGACTCAAGATATTTATTCACATAAAGAAGGTCTCAAATACCCCCAAATAAAAGACATTAACTCATATTTGATCAAACATGATGATATGGCATTCTGCCTTTGTAGGACAGAGTAGCTTTAGCTGTCTACAGTTGTAAGTTCTATAGTTGAGGGCCCAACACCTGCTTATCTCCATGGAAATGTCATTGCTTTATCTTTATCTATAGAATGTTCCACAGTACAGAGTAAACCTTTCTATCTAAATATCGTAGAGAGAGAGATATGGATCGTTACATCCCTAATGACAATAAATGTTGTACCAAATGACTGGACAAAGCATTTTATAATGTCAGTCTTGTTATTATGTAGAATATTGTTATATCATGAGCCTCCGCACCATATCGTGAGTTTCATACTGTGACGATATCATATCGTGAGACTTAGATATCATAATACCCCTATTATACACATTACTTTTTGCAGTGTTGAGGTTGAACAGAATGAGATGCTGCAGATAGACGGCTGTGTTTGGATGGATATCAGTTGTAGGAGAGTAAATTTGTGGTGAGTTGGGAATGAGACAAGTCTGTTTTTCCCAAAGAAAGAAGGAGAGACTTGCTGAGCTAACATGACATTAGCGATTAGATAATCAGTGAAAATTCAGTTGCAGACATGGACTTGTGTGTTTGGACATTCTTAGACATCTCTTATCAGCTTTCCTAATGACCCATGTAACTTATCCGACTGATTATGCTGAGAAGACCATTTTCTAAGATTGCAGACATCGTTACGAGAAAAGCGCTATGGCCCAATTTGGAACGAAACACGGAAAGGCATTACTGGACCCTCTATAATCTACAATCATCACTGCTTAGTACCACAACACGAGTTAACCACACCAATCGAAAGACGAAAGACGAGAACTTATCCTGAAACACATTAAACGCAGTTCTGCTCATGTTTTTCCCTTGTAATCTCTGGTCAAGTCTAGTGACCCTTCCCCTATAGAAGAGGTCAAACACTCGTTATCTGAATCGCGTTGGTTCATGGGACATTGTAATGACGATCGACCAAATTCCTACTGATTGCGATCTCTTTGATGGTCTAAACATCTAACATATGTCCAGGCATTTCTACACGTGTTCTCAGGAGCTCTGTCGATATCAAGTAGCCCCTGCACGGCCTCCCGCTGTGCGCAAACCCAACCCTGATCTCCAAGACCGGGGGAATATTTGAAGACTTGATCGAACTACAACATCTGCACGCCAGCGACTACGGCTACTGGCTGGCGTCAAAAAAGAGGGATATGTCTCTTTTTAGGGCTTTAGTGCGGACATCTGGCAGACAGCGTGAAATGGCATCTTTCGTTACCCATGCGAGCGGAGTTATGAGGTCGTCAGCGGAGGTGGAGAGGAGGGAGGGCAGCGGGGGCCAGGTAACAGCTGCGTGGAGGTTTGAAGAAGGGGGCACGGGAGGGTGAACGGCGGATGGACTCGTGAATTTTACGGCCTTCATGCATAAAGTTGTTGAGAGGTTTCATACGTTTGTAAAGTATTCATGGGTGTTTTACGCCGACATTCATAGACGGGATTCTCCTTCACTGTCCGTATTTCAGACTCAAACACATCCAACATAAATGAATGCCCAAGTTTAAAGCAGACCTAAAACACACAATGAACTTTTTAGAGCTTTAAACCATGCTGTAGTTGTTTTCCTTTCTCATTTAGTTGTATTAGTGCACGTTTGAGCAATCTTTAATCACTTATTTCCATGATGCCATATTGCCAATCAACACAATTTGCACCGCCGCACATTCTCCCATTGTCTTTTCTTAATTGGTGATACACACAGGAATCGGCAGCGTCACAAAGTCATTTGGTACAAATGGAAAAAAACTCTTTAGCGCGAGCTGCAGCAATCCGTCAGAGACTTTTTGTTGTGATGACGTTAACAGCGGCATCTGCTCCCATTGGGCACCACGGGAGTCAGCAGAAGTTTCTGTAAGTTGTTTTAGATGAATATTGCGATTTAAAATGAGCAAATTATAACAGGAGGATCCACGGGTGTCGCATATTTTATAGCAGGCTAAACATACACGGTTTATTTCATGATATTTATGCCATTTACGTTGTCTCTTCGCCAGAAACATGAACAAGAGGGTGTTTAGTGGCCGTTAGATCCTGACCAGAAACAGACAAGTTTGGAAATCTTGACTGAAATGAAGCTTTGACCTTTTTGGTTAGGGGTCCGTCAACTGCTTGTTTCTATGGAGACATCATTGCTCTGCCTGGAATGTTCCACAATGTGACATTAAACAGCTCTACGTTACGTTTATCCAATTACAGGTGGTTTTATAGCTCAAAAATACCTAGAAAAACAGGCATTCTGACCGTGAGCGGGGTCACCTCTCCACAGATCTGACCTGTAACTCGATCTGGTTTGGTCTCCATGAAGATAGAAAGGTTTAATGCCATACTGTGGAACATTCCAGACAAATGAATAACATCTCCATGGATAAAAGCATTTGATGGACCCTCCACCAGAAAGGTTATGCAATGCACTAGGGGTGTGCAAAAATAGTGAAATATCGATATATCGTATTGTTTAATTTGATGATACAGTATCGATATCATGGGCTGCTGCATCGATATATCGCCAAGAGTATTTTTAGGCCTATTTTCCTAAATTATTTTGTGTAAGCACTACAGTTGTGTTGACATTTTCACTGTTTTGAGGGAAATGGGTGTTTTTTATATTGACTTTGCACAGATTTAGTATAAGTGTTTGTTTTTTTACGGCTGCATCATACTCATTTTACAGTTGTGCAGTAATAAAACAGCCAGGATCTGTACCAGCACATGCTACGTGACAGCTGGTGGGGATGTGACTTCTGTAAACTATTCCTACATTTGTGCTCAACAGCATTTCTAGATCTTCAAAACGATTTTACCGTCGAGACAGCTCAGATTGATTGCAAATAATTTCACAATAACATGACCTGAAATGTGTTTGCAATGTCTAAAACAAACAATGAAAACATTTTAATGATTGTGCATCTGGTAACCCTGGAGCTCAGATTTATAACTATGTGAATTTGCTCATGTTATGCAGTCTCTTTGCATGAAGAATTTAATAGGAATCGGATATTTAATACTACAAATCTGCTTTTTATTCCACATTTTCACGCAGCAACTTTAGAGCAGAAGCCTTACGCTCCTCCGTTCCAAGGTAAAATTCATCTATAGCAGGGGAATTTTAATACATTTTTAAGTAAAACGCACTAGTCAGCTTGAAATTGTGATATTATAGCACAGCATTCCCTGCTGAAGATCAGTTTTATTTATCTCTCCTGCATTACCAGATTAGTGCCATTGCCTGTTACCCTCCTCTTCCTCTTTGAATTTGACAATTTAATCTCTTTTAATCTAATCACATTGAAAATTCCCTAATCACATTTTGGTCACGGTGACTTTGATTCCAGGTGGCAGGTTGATGAGAACAATATGATCTTCTCAGAGACATGAAATGGAAAAAATTGTTTATAATCCACTTCAGATTGATTAAAGATGATGTACCCGATTTTTTGTCTTAAAACGTGAAAAACAGATCTTGTTCATTTTAAGTAGTATTCAGTGGTCCAAATTTATTCCTCATTTGCCTTATGTATTCCTACCATCCTAATTACTAACTTTGGTGAGTTTATAAGAACTTTTCAGAACTTTAAGAGGCCAGAGCAGAGCGGTATTGGCATTTCTTGACCCTGACAAGGAACAGCTGTGAAGTGAAAACCATTTCGGGAGACTCCACTGAGAAAAGGTTCAAAGGTTTGCAGCGCTGTTGACAAAAGAAAAGGATGTAAAATCCCTCAGTTGTCCCTAGATTTTAACTGGACGACCGAGGGATTGTACCTCTGGCAGTGTCCTAGTGTCCTCCAGCATTCTGACCAGAACTGAAGAAGCACCTTGGATGAGCTGCTTTTTTACATTTATTTAACCTTTATTTAACCAGGAAAGCCCCACTGAGATCACTAATCTCTTTTTCAAGGGAGTCCTGGCACGCACACACCACTTTCATACTAGGCAATGTGGGTGAAGTGCCTTGCCTAAGGACACAGCAACAGTTTTTGCCACTGGCGCTCAACTGTGGCACCTGGAATTCCCAGCGGTCTCCCATCCAAGAACTAACCAGGCTTTGCCCTTTGACAAGACGGTATGACCACATCTATCAAGTAAACTTTGTCCAGTTGACAAATTTGAATTCTCTCCTTTGTCAATAAAAAAGGGTGTTAATTTTGGGGATTTGAACAGGCTGTATTTTCTCAGAAGGAGAAAAGTCCTTTAACATCTGCCAGAAGCTCCTGCTGATGTTCTACCACACAGCTATCTCCAGTGTCCTCTTCAGTGCTGTTGGGGAGGAAGGTCCAAGAAGACGGAAGCTGCAGGGTTGGATAAGAAGGTGAGGAAAGCAGGATGTGAACACTGTAACATCATGTTTGGTTAAAAATGAGTTCATGTCATTTTGGGGGTATTTGAGACCTCATTTATCCTGTGAATAAATATCCTGAAAAATATTGAGCTCAAAGTTTACCTTTGACCCTTATTTGGCAGTTACTGTATTCTGCCTTTGCATCATGCGGCAAGAATAAGGAGTTGTGCAAAGGCAAAAGGCAGTAACTGTGTCAATTACTGCCTTTTTTCCTTTGCACTACTCTGCCAAACAAGGATTAAAGGTCAATTTTGAGCTCAGTACTTTTCACATACAAATATTTCTTCATTCTAGCAACTAGTTGTCAAATTTTGGGTGCTTTATCTATTACACTTTTGTCTGGACAAAACAGAAACTTTGAAGTCATTTTTCTCAGTTTCACACTCTGGTGAGTTAAGGTCTTTTGCCTTTGTAGGGCAGGGTAGTGGGTGCAGAACTTAACTCGCTCACATCTGTGGCTGAGAAAAGGGCCCGAAACAAGCTCCTGTCCATCCCCGATAACCCCAGCCCCCCCGGACAGCACCATCACCAAACAAAAGTGCACCTTTGGGGACAGGCGGCTGACAAACTCTGGACGTTCTTTGCCCACAGGCCATACATCTGTACAATACATCAATATAAGTGATGAATGCCAGAGGATGGACTTTTGAGTTGCTGTGTTTGTTTGTCCAACTATCTACACTATTCAAAATATTTAGTTGAGTCTGAATTATTTTTTCATGCTACAATTCGGGACTTATTACCTCATATATTTGATGTCTTCTGTGTGTATGTAAAATGCAGAAAGTAGTAAACATACAAACAAGTGAATGAGGTTGTATCATTTGCGGCTTTTATCTAAAATTAACCTTTTTTTTATCTGACGGTGTCATTTATTGATTATATTTTATTTATTTTACTTATTTACTGCTAGTTTATGACTTTAATGGTTTTGCTTTTATTTGATTTGACTGGTTTTATTGTTTTAAGACAAGTGTGAACAGAGTTTAGCAATTTACCTTTTTGTTGTCTTCATTTTATGATCTCTCTGCAGCACTTTGGAAACGGTTTTGTTTACAAAATGTGCTACATGAATAAAGTGGGTTTGGATACAGAAAAAAAGACAATGAAAGGGAAGATGTGCCGTAACTTTTGGCTGGTTTATATCTGTGCTGGAACAAGACAAATTTTGCTTAAATACATGAAAAAAATTGCGTATAGGCCATTTAAACAGCTTGAAATTGTAGTTCCAAAGCATTTCTAAACTCTTTTAAAACCTTTCTCCTGTGAAGTTAGGTCAGAGTAAGCCAAATTGGTGGTAAAAACACCGAAGGGAGCAAGACGCTAAGTAGCACCACCACAGGACCAGATTTATGCAGAATTTGATGCCACCCTCGCGTTTTACCAATGCAATTAAAAACTACCATTGCGCTTGCTCGGATAATCCATCTTGTCTCACTACGTAGGTCCCGGTGCAAGACCTAATCTGGGCTAAATGGTGCTGTAATCCAATTAATCTGTCATAGCACGCGCCCGACTGAGATATTTTTACTTTACGCTGACATCTCCCATTCCCCTGCAGGCAAAATAATGAGGAAGGATAAGTTCATTTGGGAGGTAATAATGAAAGACAGTTAGCGCTCCGCAGATAGAGGAGGAGAGACGGATAGCCATGCGAGTGAGCCCCGATTTTCCGAGTTGTTTTACTGTCATAAGATGGCGGTACATGTCAAACAGGGTTACCGTCAGTCACCGTGGGGGAACGTGTTTGGTTATGGGAGATGACACCGCGGGGATGGTTTGGACGAGGGTTAATGCGCCGTGGCACTTACATTAGAGATGATAACGGAGAAGCTGCATGTAATAGCAGGTGTGGGAATTGGTTAGTTCATTATAAGTATTGGCAATGAGTGATAATCTTATTCTGTATGCAGCACTACATTTTGTTACTTAAGTAAAAGTACCGATACGGGGCAAAAGATTACTTCAGTAAAAGTGAAAATATCTACTTGAAGTAAACAAACAGGAATTTCAGTATTTTGGAGAGACTTTTAGAACAATTAAAAGGTTAAATATGCAGATTTTGTGGAGGTTCTCAAACTGCTTGTCTCCATGGAGATATTTTTGCTTTGTTTACAATGTTCTGCAATTACAGTGGTCCCTCTTTTATCGCGGAGGTTACGTTCTAAAAATAACCCACAATAGGCAAAATCCACAAAGTTTTATTTTTCAGCTTTCAGCAGTCAGCTTTATTTTTTTATAACTAGTATAAATGTTTTAAGGCTGTAAAACGCCTCTGCGATCTGAGCAGGGAGGGGGATCGGTCCACGCAAATCGGCCGACGAGCTAAACTGAGGAGCGTGGAGGTGAAAAACATAGTTATGGGGAGTTGTTTGCGCTGTTTTTTATTCTTATAAACAGTCAATCAGAACACAGAACACAATGTGCGTTCATACACCATTAAAAAAAAGCATGCGAAATTGCACAAAAAAAATCTGCGAAACAGCGAGGCAGCGAAAGGTGAACCGTGATATCGTGAGGGACGACTCCATCTGTCCATGTTTTATATTGTTGAAAATGCCTCCAGTGCCTTGAGAGGCCGCATAGCCTCTCCACAGATCAGACCTGTAACATGGTCTGGTGGTACTAAATACTTATCTCCATGGAAACAGATACAGATTTGATGCCATATTATAATATTTTGCACATTAATAACTTGCACTATCACTGATTATTGCACTATTACACATTTTTCTATTTGACTGTTGACTGTTGTGTGTCTACTTGTGTGTCTACTTGTGTGTTTACTTGTGTGTATACTTGTGTGTATACTTGTGTGTTTACTTGTGTGTATACTTGTGTGTCTACTTGTGTGTCTACTTGTGTGTATACTTGTGTGTTTACTTGTGTGTCTACTTGTGTGTCTACTTGTGTGTCTACTTGTATGTATACTTGTGTGTCTACTTGTGTGTATACTTGTGTGTTTACTTGTGTGTATACTTGTGTGTCTACTTGTGTGTCTACTTGTGTGTCTACTTGTGTGTTTACTTGTGTGTCTACTTGTGTGTTTACTTGTGTGTCTACTTGTGTGTCTACTTGTGTGTTTACTTGTGTGTCTACTTGTGTGTCTACTTGTGTGTTTACTTGTGTGTTTACTTGTGTGTCTACTTGTGTGTCTACTTGTGTGTCTACTTGTGTGTTTACTTGTGTGTCTACTTGTGTGTTTACTTGTGTGTCTACTTGTGTGTCTACTTGTGTGTTTACTTGTGTGTATACTTGTGTGTCTACTTGTGTGTTTACTTGTGTGTCTACTTGTATGTATACTTGTGTGTCTACTTGTGTGTATACTTGTGTGTTTACTTGTGTGTATACTTGTGTGTCTACTTGTGTGTCTACTTGTGTGTCTACTTGTGTGTTTACTTGTGTGTCTACTTGTGTGTTTACTTGTGTGTCTACTTGTGTGTCTACTTGTGTGTTTACTTGTGTGTATACTTGTGTGTCTACTTGTGTGTTTACTTGTGTGTTTACTTGTGTGTTTACTTGTGTGTCTACTTGTGTGTCTACTTGTGTGTCTACTTGTGTGTTTACTTGTGTGTCTACTTGTGTGTTTACTTGTGTGTCTACTTGTGTGTCTACTTGTGTGTTTACTTGTGTGTATACTTGTGTGTCTACTTGTGTGTTTACTTGTGTGTCTACTTGTATGTATACTTGTGTGTCTACTTGTGTGTATACTTGTGTGTTTACTTGTGTGTATACTTGTGTGTCTACTTGTGTGTCTACTTGTGTGTTTACTTGTGTGTCTACTTGTGTGTCTACTTGTGTGTTTACTTGTGTGTCTACTTGTGTGTCTACTTGTATGTATACTTGTGTGTCTACTTGTGTGTATACTTGTGTGTATACTTGTGTGTCTACTTGTGTGTCTACTTGTGTGTTTACTTGTGTGTCTACTTGTGTGTCTACTTGTATGTATACTTGTGTGTCTACTTGTGTGTATACTTGTGTGTTTACTTGTGTGTCTACTTGTGTGTTTACTTGTGTGTCTACTTGTGTGTTTACTTGTGTGTCTACTTGTGTGTCTACTTGTGTGTCTACTTGTGTGTATACTTGTGTGTATACTTGTGTGTTTACTTGTGTGTATAATTGTGTGTATACTTGTGTGTCTACTTGTGTGTCTACTTGTGTGTATACTTGTGTGTTTACTTGTGTGTATACTTGTGTGTCTACTTGTGTGTCTACTTGTGTGTATACTTGTGTGTTTACTCGTGTGTATAATTGTGTGTATACTTGTGTGTATACTTGTGTGTCTACTTGTGTGTATACTTGTGTGTTTACTCGTGTGTATAATTGTGTGTATACTTGTGTGTTTACTTGTGTGTCTACTTGTGTGTATACTTGTGTGTTTACTTGTGTGTATAATTGTGTGTATACTTGTGTGTCTACTTGTGTGTTTACTTGTGTGTATAATTGTGTGTATACTTGTGTGTCTACTTGTGTGTATACTTGTGTGTATACTTGTGTGTTTACTCGTGTGTATAATTGTGTGTATACTTGTGTGTATACTTGTGTGTCTACTTGTGTGTATACTTGTGTGTTTACTCGTGTGTATAATTGTGTGTATACTTGTGTGTTTACTTGTGTGTCTACTTGTGTGTATACTTGTGTGTTTACTTGTGTGTATAATTGTGTGTATACTTGTGTGTCTACTTGTGTGTATACTTGTGTGTATACTTGTGTGTTTACTTGTGTGTATAATTGTGTGTCTACTTGTGTGTTTACTTGTGTGTCTACTTGTGTGTCTACTTGTGTGTTTACTTGTGTGTCTACTTGTGTGTCTACTTGTATGTATACTTGTGTGTCTACTTGTGTGTATACTTGTGTGTATACTTGTGTGTCTACTTGTGTGTCTACTTGTGTGTTTACTTGTGTGTCTACTTGTGTGTCTACTTGTATGTATACTTGTGTGTCTACTTGTGTGTATACTTGTGTGTTTACTTGTGTGTCTACTTGTGTGTTTACTTGTGTGTCTACTTGTGTGTTTACTTGTGTGTCTACTTGTGTGTCTACTTGTGTGTCTACTTGTGTGTATACTTGTGTGTATACTTGTGTGTTTACTTGTGTGTATAATTGTGTGTATACTTGTGTGTCTACTTGTGTGTCTACTTGTGTGTATACTTGTGTGTTTACTTGTGTGTATACTTGTGTGTCTACTTGTGTGTCTACTTGTGTGTATACTTGTGTGTTTACTCGTGTGTATACTTGTGTGTATACTTGTGTGTCTACTTGTGTGTCTACTTGTGTGTATACTTGTGTGTTTACTCGTGTGTATAATTGTGTGTATACTTGTGTGTTTACTTGTGTGTCTACTTGTGTGTATACTTGTGTGTTTACTTGTGTGTATAATTGTGTGTATACTTGTGTGTCTACTTGTGTGTTTACTTGTGTGTATAATTGTGTGTATACTTGTGTGTCTACTTGTGTGTATACTTGTGTGTATACTTGTGTGTTTACTCGTGTGTATAATTGTGTGTATACTTGTGTGTATACTTGTGTGTCTACTTGTGTGTATACTTGTGTGTTTACTCGTGTGTATAATTGTGTGTATACTTGTGTGTTTACTTGTGTGTCTACTTGTGTGTATACTTGTGTGTTTACTTGTGTGTATAATTGTGTGTATACTTGTGTGTCTACTTGTGTGTTTACTTGTGTGTATAATTGTGTGTATACTTGTGTGTCTACTTGTGTGTATACTTGTGTGTATACTTGTGTGTTTACTTGTGTGTATAATTGTGTGTATACTTGTGTGTCTACTTGTGTGTATACTTGTGTGTTTACTCGTGTGTATAATTGTGTGTATACTTGTGTGTCTACTTGTGTGTTTACTTGTGTGTCTACTTGTGTGTTTACTTGTGTGTCTACTTGTGTGTCTACTTGTGTGTCTACTTGTGTGTTTACTTGTGTGTCTACTTGTGTGTTTACTTGTGTGTTTACTTGTGTGTATACTTGTGTGTCTACTTGTGTGTTTACTTGTGTGTTTACTTGTGTGTATAATTGTGTGTATACTTGTGTGTTTACTTGTGTGTTTACTTGTGTGTCTACTTGTGTGTCTACTTGTGTGTCTACTTGTGTGTTTACTTGTGTGTATACTTGTGTGTATACTTGTGTGTATACTTGTGTGTATACTTGTGTGTTTACTTGTGTGTATACTTGTGTGTCTACTTGTGTGTCTACTTGTGTGTCTACTTGTGTGTTTACTTGTGTGTATACTTGTGTGTATACTTGTGTGTACACTTGTGTGTCTACTTGTGTGTTTACTTGTGTGCATCCGGTGTGGGCAGCAAAGTAAGAATTTCATTGTACAGGGAAACATGTTTCTTTACTGTACATATGACAATAAAGCTTTGAATCTTGAATATTGTGTGGAACATTCCAGCCAAAGCAATGACATCTCTATGGAAACAAGCATTTGGAAGACCAAAAAGTTACACACTGCACTTTTAATTTGATAGTTCTGGGATCTAAAATACATTTAAATGTTATATTATGTTATATGTTATATTATGATATAATTATGTCTTATTTCACAACTGCCTCTTGTTCTTTTTTGCTACTTATTTAGAATTTATTATTATCCTTTATTTTTGCTCTTATATTGTGATGTGTGAGCTACTATGTCCAGATAATTTCTCTTGTGGATCAGTTAAGTTTGTTCAAATCTAAGTCATATTATATTCACCAGTAGCGGCTTCAGAAGTGCTTAGCAGTGTTGCCAGATCTTCAAACCTTTTTATCACACAGACAGTGGAAGATGCATTTTGGCTCAAATGATTTCACAATAACAAAGATCTGTTCATAATATCCTGAAATGTCTGTTATGTCTAAAAGAAACAAGCCAAAAACATTGTACAAATAAAATAATTATCACACATCTGGCAATAAAGGAGCTCAGTCAATTTGATAATAATACAAGTTAACAGAATGTTTGGCCGTCTTTCCTGCATGAAGTTCATTTTCTGGGTCTCATCTTTGTTTGAAGTTTTAAAGAACAAATATTATGCGTTATTTCTGTTGTTAGTGAAAGTTAAAATAATGCCTAATTGAAATTACAGACCTCCTTCTACAGCTTCAGTGCTCAGTTTACTCTGACAGTGCAGCTGGCCATGGAGCAGCAGAGGCAATTACCACAACGAAAACAATTAAACTAGGAAATGATGAACATGTCACTTGATGGAAGAAATGTTTTAAATAAGTCAGACGATTTATGGACTTAAAAACTGCACACAGCTTTTATCTATGACGTCACAGTCATGGGAAATTTCAGATGGAGAGGTGAGGCTTTTTATAGAAAATGACTGAACCTCCCGTGAACAAAGCGGAAAACAACTCCAGGCTGTTTTTAATGAGGGTCAATATTTGAACATGGTTAAAGGCTCAAAAAAGACAATTTTGCATAATATGTGTTCTGTATTTTCTCACATCTTACCCGACTAGAGCTCAAAAGTCCTGCCCACTTTGAACTTTTCTCTCTGGTTCTGTAAGTTTTTTTTGTTTTTTTTTTAAACCTTTATTTACCCAGGAAAATCCCATTGAGATTACTAATCTCTTTTTCAAGGGAGTCCTGCCATGAACACATCACTTTCATACTAGGCCATGTGAGTGAAGTGCCTTGACTAAGGACACAACATCAGTTTTTTTTGTGACTGGTGCCCTCCTGTGGCACCTGGAATTCCCAATGTCTCCCATCCAAGTACTAACCAGGCCCGGCCCTGCTGAGCTTCTGAGATCTGACGGGATCAGGCTTTGACAAGCCAGTATGGCCACGAGTAAGTAAAACTTTCATTATTTTTTCTCTTTTGGATAAATTTAAATATCAAGAGTTAAAGAGGAACTCCGGCACGTTTGAAGCTAAAGTCCGTTGCTAGAGGTGGTCAAATACTGTCAGAAGCCAAAAAATGGCACAGATCAGTGTTGCCTCAGTGGAGATCTCACTGTGGCAGTGAGTCAACAAACTAGCGTAGTGATGGGGGCAAGTTCTTAACTTGCATGTAAAAATGCCAATTAGCACAATGAAGAAGCTTAACACCACTTTCTAACCCATCTTACAACACTAAGGCTGGCTCACTCATTAGTGGTCTGGAAACGTTATAGAACAACTTTCTAAGCAGCCTTACACTTACCTTTGTTGATTTCCCACTGCACACGTGAAAGCCCAAAAGACTCCATTAGTGTCAGTACCGCACTGATTGCTGATTAGCCCTGTGTAAGCTTTCAAACGTTTAATATATGTACATATTTTTTTGGAACTCTATTGAAAAAATTAATGGGAAATTTACTTCAGGAACTGGGTGTGAGCGGTCACTGTTGTGTTTCAGCTCTTTTATAGGATCTGAATCTTTTGGATTGGTTCAAAAACTGTCTCTTTGGCTTCTGTCATATATAAATAAATATACAAAATGAGAATGCAGTTTATCTACAAACCAAACACAGAGAGAAATGACCAAGGCTCAGATCTGTTTAAAATGATTCCTTTGATATGATGCATGGTCAGAATAAAACATTGCACTACAATATTAGGAAATAAAAAAAACTGTTTTGTTTTATTTTGTGCATGTCGCTCTCACTCGTGTTGCTGGCTCTGCTTCGGTCCTGATACTTGTGTTGGTTCATTGTTAATCAGTGTAAAAACAAACAAATTAGAAAGAAAAAGATTGAGTTCTTTTAAAAAATGAGATCCAGTTCCAATAGTTTACGCTGAGGAACTGTTCAGAGGAGCCGACTCATTCATGAACTTCACGTCACTATGTCACTGTTGAGCTGTTTACGTTTGTTTGTATTGTGATTTTATTGTCCTTCTTATGCTGTAAAGGATTCGAATTACTTCATGTGCAAATTATGCTGTATAAATAAACTTGCTTTGAGCTCCACTGGGACTTTGTTGAAATCCAGCCCACTCACACACTGAACACATCCCTCGTGCTCGACTTGGCGAAGTTTGCATCAGCCCTGTATGAAAGTCATGACAGACAGGGGGCAGGCCAACTTTATGATTATATAAGTTCTTTGTGAGCGCTGCTGCGGAGAAGAAAGGAATAATTATGTCATCACACATGACGGCTGCTCTTACAGATGACATTTCCGGCTCAGCAGTCGCTCCAGTAATGAAGCCCTCACTGTTCGGAGCTGTGCAAATGTACACACAGAGTTTTGTACATTTTCACGATATACTTTCTATGACAAAAGAACAGAACAAAAGCACAGTAGAGCTGTGCAAAAATATTGAAGTGTCTGTGTGTCTGTGTGTGTGTGTCTGTGTGTGTCTGTCTGTCTGTCTGTCTGTCTGTGTGTCTGTGTGTGTGTCTGTATGTGTGTCTGTGTGTGTGTCTGTCTGTGTGTCTGTCTGTGTGTCTGTCTGTGTGTCTGTCTCTCTGTCTCTCTGTCTCTCTCTTGATAATACATTTGGTGATTCCGTATCGTTCTTGCAGGTTGCTGTATCGATATATTAGCAGAAGTATTTTTTTATTATACTTTTTTGTTTGTTTTTAAGAACAACAAGAAAACAAGAAATAAAAACATACAATACATAAAAAACATAAAACAATCCCTAAGCCAACCCTTCCTCCCAAATACACAGCTTTAAGTAAATAAAAATAATGTGGTGCAGCAGAACCATAACCATTCTATTTTTTAAGCTTTAAGAAAAAAATGCTATACAAATCATAACCTTAGAATTAAACCATAAACACACAATAACATAAAAATAAATAAGACAAAAAATAATTATTAAAAAATACTAAAAGATAATGATTATTATTAATAATAATAATAATAATAATAATACTAATAATAGTAATAATAATAATAATAATAATAATAATAATAATAATAATTATTATTATTATTATTATAATTATAATTATAATAATAATATCATTACCCCTATCATCCTAAAAAAAAAAGGGGGAGTATTTTTGGTATCTTTTAGCATTTTTTTTTATGACTGCATTACAGTTTTGTTGCTTATTTAGTGAAAAATTGCAATACACTTGACATATTCACCGTTTTAGTGATTAAAATACATGTATTTCATAGTAACTTTGCACAGGTCGTGGTTTAAAAAAGAAATATTGTTGTTAAAATGTATTTTAATTTTCTTAAAGGTGCATTGTGTAACTTTTCTGGTGGGACGGTCTATCACCTGCTCGTTTCTATGGATATTTCTTTGCTTTGCCTGGAATGTTCCACAATATGACTTTAAACAGTTCGATCTTACATGTATTAAATTAAAGGTGGTTTTATAGCTCAAAAATACCTAGAAAAACAGATATTCTGACTGTGAGTGGGGTCGCCTCTCCACAGATCTGACCTGTAACTTGGTCTGGTTTGGTCTCCATGAAGATAGAAAGGTTTAATGCCATACTGTGGACCATTTCAGACAAAGCAATAACATCTCCATCTCCATTTCTGCCAGAAAAGTTACTGAATGCATCTGTGATTATCATATGTATCGCCAAATCGTGATAATATCATATTGTGATGTATCGAGTATCGTATCGACTCGTGAGGGACCCTGTGATTCCCGGGCCCTAATGCACATGAGGTAAGCAACTCTGAGTTTCTGTGGGTTTTGTCTGGATTCGTCGCTTCATCCAAAAAGAACTTTGCCTTTGGAGGGATTGTGTGTTTTGGAGGAAACCTTAAGACATTTGTGAGTCACTTTTGCCCTGTTTTATCGTTTTTGGACGGTTTTAATCTTACAAACACACACATACACCTGCAGGTACCTGATTTTTACTGCCTTAAAAAAACGAGATAATCTTAAATGGTTTGTGGTTTAGTGTTTCAGAGTTATTCCTCACAAACTTTATGCATTCTGAGCTTCTTAATTATTCACGTGATTAGTTTATAAGTGTTCATCAGAATTTAGCCCTTACTCGAAAATGAAAAAATGAAGAAGGTACAAGAGACTTCATAATGTAACTTCAGTAGAGCTGTACTGCTGTTTTTTTAAAAACTTTTTTATGCCCCAGTGAAATGCTCTACCTTTTCTCTTCATCTGACGTCTCTACTTTATAAGTGTTTTCACAACTCTCAGAGACCAGTGCGGAGTTTTGGTAAAGCTAATAACAACTAGCATGCTAACATATATTTCTAAATTATCAGGCAATAAAATGCTTTATAACAGAGGTTTTCAATTGGTAACGGTCCACATGTGTGCACATCTGCAGCAGTATTGATATCGTAATTGTGCATGTATTAGCTGTAAATTCGTTTTCTGATTCCATCTCAACAGAAAACAGCAGCGAGGGAGGAGAGAGGACCCAGCAAAACACAGGAAAGTTCAGTTGCCGAGACTGCACCTTTGCCACCAGGGGGAGCAGCTCTGGTTCAGGCCGGGCTCAAATAAGCTGGAGCGGGGAGTGATTCAGTGCCTCAGCCTGAGAAGCTCTTTCCCCGAGAAGGACCAAGAGCACAGAGAACGAAGCAATCAGAACAAGATATAATGAACCAAATAGGATTTGCGCTTCTGTCCGGATGCTCTGTACCTCAGAACCAGCCGCCTCGGGCACAGAGGACCGGAGCAACCCGCCCAGACCTTTATTCCACTGCACATTTTCACTTTTGCCAGACGGAACCACTGTCCATCGTCCCCGTCCGGAACCAGCGCATGGAGGACGGAGCCTCCGGACCGATCTGACCAACGCATTCGGAGGACGGCACAAAACCAAGAAATTAATCTGTGAGTTTCTCCGGTTGAGGACCCTTGAAACAATAAATCAGAAGGCATGACGTGTTCAAACACCGGACTTTTATTTTCAGGAGGTATAGGCCCTTACATTTGATTCTATGAGACATGTCTCTGATCTCTCTCTCTACAGCACCAGAGATGCCTCTATTTATTCGTACATTTCAGATAAGAATATTGATTCACGTACATTTAGGTAACACAAAGGTAAACACAGAAGTGGAACTGCTAGCGTCATTCTCAGTTTAGCGAGTTCAAAGGAATCAAAGTCCATTTCCTTAGTACAGCATGTATTGTAAAAACAAACCACAGGATCATTTCTTTATGCAGATTATATAGAGTAAAAGAATAATTCATAATAACCACAGACCCCCAATCCAGGTCCAGGGAACAGCGGTGGAGCTTAATCTAAGGCCCAGACATGAGCCGATTTCAGCATCAGGTGTCGTCAGCGGGAGTTTTGGCCCCGATTACAAATGTTCGGCATGTTCTGTTGATTTGGATCGGCCGACTTATGTTCAGAGATGTTAAAAGTCACCCTCAATTAGGTCTGCATGAAGCTGGAAATGATTTGATGTTGCAAAAATCATTTATGAATGCACTTTAAAAAAAATATTAAATATATAACAATATAAAAAAAATATATGATCAGTTGAAACTCGTCATTGCGGGAAAACAAAAGCTGCATTTACTTCAAAGGCCTGTGTGGGGGAGGACAGGTGGATGGGATTTTGGGGAAGGGGGGCGGCTCATCTGTCTTTACCTGCTTTAAGAGGAGGCTCACATTCACACAAGTTGAAAACCACTGCTTTATAATTAAATGCAGGCAATAGTAACTACTGTTTTAAGTACCTACTGTTTTATCAAGTACCTACTGTTTTATCTCAGCTTAGACTTTTCAGACTTTGAGCGCATATGTAAATGTTGGTAATGATAAAAGACAGGATCCCAGTTCTCAGCAGGAAAAGGTTAGGTGTGAAAAGCAGAGCAGATTTTGGCTTTAGTAAAACTAGTGGAAGCAGCTCTGTCTAATCTGTGGTGAAATGTCAGAGCTCCTCATAATCAAGTCTAGCGCTTTGGGAAAGTCAAATGCCAAAGTGGAGCCACATTAAACCCCTGCGCAGGTATTATCCTCCAATCGGACGGATTTAGACAAAGTCACACCAGAATTATTCAGAGAGCACTTCCTTGGCAACCACCGTAATTTCAAATATGACATTCAAGAGGCTCATAATGTAGGAGTAATAGCCCAGAGGTGTGCTCATAGACAAAAGATCGGCGTGTCGAGGTTTAAAATGAAGCCAGTTCTGAGAGAAGTCACGCAAGGTGGCTGAAGTGTTTGTCCAAGGACACAAGGTCAGTACTGACAATCTGCAGCTGATGTAATGAACATGGGGGTGGGTGTGAAGCTAACTGGGGCCCTGATCTTTCTGAAGCGCTGTTATTTCAAGTTAGAATTTTGCTTAGTCCAAAAAAAAAGAACTGGCTTATGCTGCGTTCAGACTGCAGCGTCATCGAGTTTATATGTCAAGCCTTTGGGGGATGTACAGCAGATTCAATATTTCGAGCGTTCATGTGGCGTATCTTGAGCCAAAGTTGAAAAATCTGAACTTTCGGCTGAGTTTTCTGAGTTTCAAGCACCTGCTGTCTAATGAAGAAGCTTCCAACTTGTCTCTCCGAATTGTCTAAAATTGCAGTACAGCCACAAACTAGCTAGCAGTAGCCATCTTTTTCTTTTTTAGTCACTCTTTTGTTGGTTGAAAATCAAACCTAAATGGGACCGTAAACATTCCTTCATAGACATACATGCAGTACCCCCCTCCCCTATCAAACCCAAACATAAGGATGCTATATCTTTGGGTTTGATGAAGACCGTAGCAAAGGAAAACTTCAGTTCAAAAGTTTTTGATCGAAAATGTTTCACCGCTCATCAAGCTGCTGCTTCAGTTCTGGTCAGATTACTGGTGAACACTGCCTGAGTCATATCAATGCGCTTAACCCCTTGACCCCCGGAATTTATATAGATGTATGAAAAAAATGTGTTGTGTGTGTTTTTGCCTTTAAGTAGATCAGATTTTTTCATCAAGGGCCACATATTAAAACACAGACCAGCGTGAGGGCCGATCGAGGGTCATAGACTGTTGGTCAAAACAGTGAGTAATTCAAATCTGTGCATTTATAACAGGTTTGAATGACCCTCCAGGCCTTTGTTCATGCTTAGACCCTCAAAAGGACACACTACATTTGCTTGATCAAGATAAATATCAAAAACATGTAGTAAAAAGTACTATGTGCAGTAGTATGGGCCAATTCGCCTGGAAGCCTGAGGGACAAAACAACTGGTCTGAGGGCCACAGCTTGGACATGCCTGAAGTAGATGGTAAATTAAGTTGACTATAGCAAAAAATGTATAGAAATTGGTGTATGTTACAAAATTGTGACAACTAGAAACAAGTGCTCGCCAAAGGTTCTGCATCTGCACTAACCGGCACTGGGGGAAATGCAGCCGCGATCTCGGGTTATATCTTGATCCAAACGGTTTGTTGCGTATTTGTGACCCTCGGTGTTAAGGAGTTAAGTGTCATTAACAAACAGAAACTAAACAAGTAGCTGTGTTAGTTTTAGAGTAGTTTCAGTGTAGTTATCCAGTCCACTTGACAATAATTCATGTTCTCCTTCGCTATGGATCCAACCTGGACGACTGCAGGATTACATGAACATTTTGATGAGGACCATTACTGTAGTATTTAACAATTAAAAAATATTTTTTCTACAAAATGCTCAAAAAGTCCTCAAAACACTGCCTATAACCTGCACTGGAAAAAAACTATCTCTAGGTAAGTTAAAATGACTTAAATTAAGAACATTTTACTTTATTTGAGTCAATTTAACTAAATAAGTAAAATGATCTGCCAGTGGAATAAGTGATTTAAGTCCAAAAAGTTTTCTTATTTTAAGTGTAGCACGATGTATTTTGATATTTTAAGTACAAAAAATCGTATTCCACAGGCAGATAATCTTACTGGAAATTTACTCAAATCATGTTAAAACTTTCTTAATTCAAGTCATCTTAACTTGACTAGATTTTGTATTTTGCAGTGTGGAACAGCCATAAATAATAATGATGTTTTAAACTTCGCTACTCTGCTATAAACAAACCATCATTTCCAGTAGTGTCACTTCGTTATGCAACAGTATTTTGTGCCCCCGAGCCTTACGCCTTCATTAAGATTTCTTTTAGCAAACTTGCAACTGGGGCACAGTGTAATCAGGAGTATTCCAAACAGAATACTCTTAATTTAATGTGCTCATATTCTTAAATAAAACATGCTCTATGCCCTGTGTATATGCTAATGAAAGCACTTTATTACAGAGGGCGCATATGTGAGAAACTACAAATCATGTCCACATTTTCGCTCCCCTGCTTCATCAGCTTTTTACGAGTTATTTTTAGCGCGGCGTTGCATCATTCCTCCAGGACGCCGCCTGATCCAACTCTTACTCACATCCAGTTTAGTTCACATGAGAAAGCACAAAGCAAACGGCTCTATGTCCTCCACAGGCGATGGGGCTTTCCAAGGACAGGGTCAGAGACAGTGGAGAATATAGAAGGGTTCAAATTTCATAATGATTCATCACATTTCTGTAGCACCTTTGACCTCCACGGAACCAAATCATTTTTTTCAGAAATCATGAGTTATTCTGCATGTTTTTTGTACTTAAAGTGTTAAAATGTCATGTGGTGCGACTAATTGCAGTAATTCTATGGCTGGAGTTTTAATAACAAAGTAGACCTGGGTGAATGGGATTCTTTAGGCATTTTTCTTCATTTGATGCATTTTACAGGGCCGTAGTTTGTTCATTAAAGACAAGCAGGTGACTGTCATATTGAACAGCAAAAGAAAATATCAATATGTATTAAAAATCAAAAGAAATGCAACAGTTTGTTTCTATACACTTCATATTACTCAGAACTTAGATTAATATCCCAACCATGTTTTAGAAAATAAAACGATATTAAGGTTATTTTTCGGTCGCACCACATGACATTTTACACAAAAAATGCTTCATATAAATGTTAAACATAGATTTATGTGAAAAAGTTCAATAGAAACTAATATTTTTTATATTTTAAAATTTGTCAGTTGAAAATCCTTATACTTCAAAAGACATCAAATATATGAAGCGGTAAGATGTATGGACTTATGTAGCAAAGAAAAAAGTTATTAAAAATCTGCTAAATATTTGTTTTAATTTTTATGACCAAAATTAACCGTGCTTTTCTTTACTTGTAGTGTATATGCATCAGTCAAACGCATGAACACACCATCTCATTCAGTGCTCCCCCATTTTTTTCTTTCTAATTTCTACTTTTTAGATAAATATGGAAGATATTAAATACAGGAAGCAAGATATATGGAATTATTTAGTAAAGAAAAAATATTTTTCAACAAAGCTCTCCTACCTTGCTGACCTGATTCACCCTTCCTTACGCCCCCCTCTCGCACTCTCAGGTCCAGCACCGCCCCAAAGACTAAATTTGAGCTTTGTGGGGACTGTGTGTTTTCTGTTGCTGCCCCACGGTTGTGGAACCAGTCGCCATTACAGATTAGAGGCGAAGTCTGTATCTGTTTTTAAATCACTCCTAAAAACACACTTGCTTTCACTGGCTTTTAACAAGTACATTTCCTGTTGTCGAGTATCTTATTGTTTTCTCTGTTTTTAGTAGTTGTATTGTGTTTACCGTATTTTAAATATAAGTCGCACCAGCCAAAAAATGCTTAATGAAGAAGAAAAAAAAATGTATAAGTCGCACTTTTTGGGGGAAATTTATTTTATAAAATCAAAGACCAAGAACCGACCTTTCATCTTGAAAAGCAAGTTATAGAAGTTATAGTAATAAAAACAACCCAATAGAGAAGAATCCGTGTATCATTCGTTTGTTTGTTTTTCAATATAAACCCAAAAATAAGAAAATGAAAAAACAACTCTTTTCTTTATTATTTGTCTCTAAAACTAAAATGAAATAACGGATAATGATTTGTTTTTTGTTTTTTTCATTTTTGATTCATATATACGATTCATCTATTTGGTCTCTGGACTGTCAGTGTGAAAAATGTAATATATAAGTCGCTCTTGAGTATAAGTCGCAGGAACCACCCAAAGCCTGAAGAAAAAAAAACGGTATATTGTATATTGTGTTGTACTGTCTTTCTCTTTTCTATGTTTGTGTACCACACTTTGGCTACTTTTTAAAGTGCTTTATAAATAGTTGGTGTGGTATCTAATAATATGTAGACTGACCCCTCTAACCCTCCCACAATGTAATTATTCAACCAGTATTTGACCATAGCCTGAATACCTTCACGCTTTCTTAATTCCACCTTTGAATTTCCTTTCCGAAATGGAATTCCCTGCTCACTCATGACAACAGTGGCCCCCCACCCGTAAAACAAACAAACAAGCCACACACGCGTAAATAACAGCTCAGACCCTCATCGTAAGTGTTCCCGTCTGTTCGAACCGCCCCGTTACGCCATTTCCATTACGCCCCGTTGTGTTAAAAGTCACTATCGCTTTCAGCTGACTCGGGGCTACTCTGCACTTCGGCTCTTGGCAGCGGCTCCGTCTGTACGTTTACAGTCCCTCCCTGGAAACGTGCTAATGATTTTCAGACGTCTCTCTCGGTCTTGATTCAAAGAACATCTGTGAGGTCGGTGGAGACGGCCAATCACGGCGCGGCCCCGGTGTCAGTGTCTGCGCGCTGGACGGGCTTGATGTCTGTCCAAACTTTTAAAATATTGTCTTGCGTTTGTCATATTGATGAGTTCGTACAGTGATTTATTGTGTTTTCAATAGAATATGTTGAAAAAATACAGATCGTCTCTAAAGCTCACCAGTCTACAATGTTCATAAACCACAGAATACATAGTTCTGTGTGTGTATATATAGCATTTTGAGTCCAGTATTTTGTATTAAAGCTGCTGCCCCGACCTATATATGTATTCTCCTAAACATTTTTACCACGAACAATGTATTCTAAAGGCCGAACTTTGTGACAAAATGACCAATTGGGCACTGTCTGCATTTAATAAAACAGTATTTAAAGGTCCAATATTGCACAAAATTGACTCTTGTGAGCTTTAAGTCATGTTATAATGCTATTGCCTCCACCGAAACATATCTGGAGATGTGCTTTGTTTCGTTCACACATGTTTGAGTAACCCTTTGTTAGTCTTTCTATATCTCCAAGGCTCAAAATGATCGGTTGCACCTCGTCCCAAAGACCAGGAGAAAAAAGAAAGGGAATCGGCCATTTGCTCCAAGCCTGTGGAATCGGCTACTGTTTTTAAGCGCCTCCTAAAAACTCACTTTTTCTCCTTGGCTTTTATCACAGTTTGAAGGTCGACTTTTTACCTGTATTTGTTTTGTATTATATTTTACCTGTACCCGTCACTGTATTTGTCACTGTTTATCTGTTTGTGTACAGAACTAAAAATGGCATTTTTGTGACACTGGGGAAAAAAAAACACCTAGGCAAGTTAAAATTACATATTTCAAGGTATTGTTTCATTGTAAAAAGCTTAAATACAATATAATTTTTATGGAAGCCTATTTCCGCCAGTAAAAGAAAAAAAGATGGTTATGTTAAGTCAAAATTATGAGATAAAAATGTCATAATAATGAGAGAAAAAAAGTCATAATTATGAGATAAAAGTCAAAATTATGACATTAGAAAGTCATAATTATGAGATAGAAAGTCGAAATGATGAAATTAGAAAGTCATAATTATGAAATAAAGTCAATTATGAGATAAAAAAGCCATAATTATGAGATAAAAAGTCATAATTATGAGATAAAAGTCAAAATTATGAGATAAAAGTCAAAATTATGAGAGAAAGTAATTTATGAGATTAGAGGTGAGAGGTTAAATCAGTATCTCTGACTATAGTATTTTGACTTAACATAACCATAATTTTCCTTTTAGCTGGCGGAAATAAGCTTCTATAAATTTTACTTGTCAAGTGAAAATTACTTAAATCATGGTAAAACTTTCTTAATTCAAGTCATCTTAACTTGACAAAAATTTTGGATTTTGCAGCACGCATCAGAAAAACTAGTCAAATGGGACGAGTATGACTGGGGAAACTCGGAATTAAGAGCCAAAAAGCAGCGCTAGGAAAGCAGAAAAAGAACATGTGACTATTAACCATGCGCTAAGTGTGTTTATTTGTATAAAGCAGTTGGATAAATCTGAATACAAACGTCCTCCTTTTGCGGTTTGAAAATCAGATAACGCTGCTTTGAATATCCGTGCAGATGTGCAAAGTTTTTTTACTGCTGAGACACAGAGAAAATGTGCTTAAAATGATGGCGGTTAAAGCATTAGCTCACCAACACGAAGGCTGGCAGCCTGATCTCAGCTCTGACCAAGTTTATCCTGCTGTTGTGCCAGTTGTGTGTGAGGAAGTGATTTGTGGTGGTCAGACGGAGCCAATCTGGGGACTTGCTTTCATCACTTTACCTCAATGTAAAATGTTTTGAGTCACTGGAATATTATTTACTGTTTTGTTCAGAAATGCTTCCACACTGTTATAAGATTATAGAGCTTGTGTTTTGTAGTGGGATTATTATATTGAAAACTAGACCAGTGTCATCTGGAAATGGCAATATCGCATTTTTATAATTATAATTTGACAATGCTGTTGTTAATTTTATAAAACGCATTCACTTTAATGCACTATAAACCCAAACATTCAAAGTAATTAAATAGATTAAGTTGTGTATAGTCAAAGTTTTAGAAATAGTCCTACTAACTTAATTATGTCAAGTTGCTGTAACATGTTCTTCTTTTTGAGTCACTTTAACTAATATTTTTGATTAAAGTTATAGTTATGGGTATAAGTGAGCGTAACTTAATATCATAGATCAGGTTGAACTTTGTAGATTTAAGTAATTAAACACTTAGAATGATAAAGTCCTGTTATTTCTTTTATTTCAAATAGGTGAGATGATTTAAAAATAATAAACTTAATTTATATAGTGCTGAAATGCTAAAATACTGCATCATTTCAAAGTGCTTCACCAAATTAGTGAAATTATTCCAGTGGTTTGAAAACTCCCAATTTTATGTCATAATAAATCAAAATAACTGAGTTGCCTTAACAGAAAACGATGAGTCATATAAACTGCAAATATTTGAGTTAAGCTAAATAAGCACTTTTAATTCAGCTGTTTTCTAAGGGTACAAGTAGGAAGCCATCCAACCTTTTGAGTAATGAAAGTCTGTGAAAGACTCGATCGCCAATGTCGTTTCTAATCCCATTTAATTAAATTTTTTTGAAAACTGCAAAAAAATGACATTCTCAAACCATTTTCTTTCAACAACTTTCAGTTTTTATTGTTCTTCGCCGTCAGTAGTCGATCCTCACTTGTTGCTTCTGGCGGCTTTAGCCTCTCGCGGCAGTCGAGTCTTTTGGGCTTTCGCATGCGCAGTGGGAAATCAACAAAGGTAAGTGTAAGGCTGCTTATAGAGTTGTTTTATTTCCAGACACTAATGAGTGAACCAGGCAGAGCGTTTTGTTTTGTTGACTCGTGGCTGTTGTAAAATGGGTTAGAAAGTGGTGTTAAGCCTCTTGGACATTAAGACCTTCCCCCATCACTCCACTAGTTTGTTCCCTTGACAGACTCATTACCACAGTGAGATCTCCACCGAGGCAACACTGATCTGTGCCGTTTTTTGCCTTCTGACAGTATTCGACCACCTCTAGCGATGGACTTTAGCTTCAAACGTGTCCGAGTTCCCCTTTAACGTTCTGGAAGATTGTTAACTTAAAATAATTTAGGTCTTTTCATGTATTTTCTCTTGATAATAATACTAGAGTTTGCCTTCTTTTGTTAAGTCTTAATTACATAAAAAGTGTGAACAGTGTTTCCCGTGAGCATTATCATGTCAGAATGTGATAGATATATTCTAAAATCTCTTCGTTCAGCAGTAATATGTCCCAGTTCTATTGTGAGTTAAACACTACTGTGGGAGCTTCAGCTTTAGGACACAGCTCCTGCACATTCAGACCTAATTTACGTGTTTCCCTGCTGCGTGTGGAGGCATTAAATCCTCTAACTGCTTTGGGGTCATATATAACAGGACCTGGGCACTGCCATAATTGTGCGTTCGGGGCGGTTGACTGGTTGAACTTTACACACGGCAACAACTTGTGTGAAAGTGACGCCTGCCGCACGTTCCCCTGGAGGCCGGATCCTGGCGATATATTCCTGGTAAGCCCTCATTTTCAGAACCACAGAAAACCCTTGGTCCGGCACACGTGTGGACGGTCCCTGGTCTCGTCCGGTCTGCTCTTTTCTCAGAGTGCGGTTCGAAGTGGACGCCAAGAATGCAAATCTCAGCCCTCTCGCTTTGGGCTTCAGTGGAATCTAACGCTGCAGAGCTGGAGCCTGCAGTCTGAGGGCCGCGCTGAGATCTCCCTTCCTCTCAAGCTTTTTGGTCCGTTTCAATAAAGGCGCACTGCGTAACATTTCTAGTCGAGGGTCCGCCACCTGCTTGTCTCCATGGAAATGTTATTGCTTTGTCTAGAATGTTCCGCAGTACTGATGAAACCTATCAAGCAGCAGAGACAAGCAGGTTACAGCCCTACGCTACATTACAGTTCAGATCTGTGGAGAGTCGTACCTATTCACAGAAGGAATTATTGTATTTTCGAACAATAGAAACGCCCGTAATGAATAAACGCTAAATGGATATGGTTAATATTAGGGAAAGCAATAACATCGCCATGGAGACGAGCTGGTGGCAGATTCTCCACGACAAAGCTGCACAGTGCACCTTAAATATGCACATTTTTTAATTGAAATTATAACCTGTTAAACTCTTTTTTATGGTTACCCCTATTTCTGTTTGATGATTGATGTAAAAATCCAATAAAAATAACTTTACACTCTATTTCTTTATTTTTGTTGGTTTGTTTATTTCATTCATAAAGTATAAAAAGACATTAACGGTGTCCTAACATCAAACATATAAGAAATAAATGAAAAAAACCAGAAAGAAGAGCAATCTTATGTTATCTATGTCCTTTTCCCTTTTTCAGGAAATACATAAACACAGATAGTTACTTTAAAACTTTTCAAATCAGTACGTTTCATTTCAGTCACAATTATTAGTCAATTGCAAACAGAAATCTTCACTTTTATGCACCACAGCTTAGTTTTCTTTTTCATACATGCTAGTGCTGGCAAAATTATTGTGTTTTTAATGAGTTAACGCAAAACAATTTTAACAGCGTTCATTTTTTAATGGCGTTCTTTTTTTAATCACAAACTACTTTTTTCATAAGCTGTGGCCACTGCGGTAACGTTAGAAATCTACAGGATCCAACTGTAAACAGGAAGGAAACAATTTCTACGTAACTGAAAAATCCTGTCAGGTGCTCTGATGTTATTCAGACAAGGAAAACATGAAATAAAGCTGCGCAAAAACATATGGCAAATACGCATTTACCTTCGATTATATCTATGACCTTCGATAAGAACTGTGACAGAGACAGAAGTTCTGCAGCCTCCCTCCTCCTGTCCTCACAGCTCCGAGCTGCTGTTATATCCATAAACTCACAGAGGAGCGTATTTGCAGCAGGACTCCTATCTGCCTCAGTATTTAACAGATATTTCTGCCGCTGGACTTATTTTCTCCAGTAAACCTGCATAGTTCATAGTTTGCATAGGTCCACGTGCTGCTGCATGTAACTAAACACCGTGTGATGACGTCCTCGCCTTTAGTGCGGCAGCGTTGGGGCCCTGGATCTATTAAAAAAACATTATTTTTAATTATAATTCTATGGTTGGGGCCCATGGTTGGGTATTGAGTATTTTAATTTTAATCGATTGACACCACTAATACATACACACTGGATTTTATGTATTTTTTTAATGCCATTATAGTAATTGGCCTAATTAAATATCAGTAATTTAGAACTAAGAGGGAAAAGGTCTGCTCTGTGTTAGGACATTTTAGATTTGATGAACTAATCCTTTGATTTGGTGGCTATGCAAATATATCACAGTGGGGTTAAAGTTCGGGTTTATGGTTAGAAACAGTTCATTTGGTTAAGATTAGGGTTTTGGGACAGGTCCTTGTGTGTCTGCTAGAATAAAATAATTAGCATAGCCTGACCTTTCCAAAAACGTTACAAGAGGAAGGGACGTCTCAGCGCGGTCCTTTCAGCGCAGGCTTCAGGTCTGCAGTTTTACATAAGGATTTTGGGGAGACGATGTTAGTCAGAATCCACAGCTGAGGGCAATTTCCTTCCAATCACTCCAAGTGGTTTTACGTTGCCCGAGAATTAATCTGAACTGTGAGAACCGCACAAAACTACACACAGAAGTACACAGAGAACACAGAGAGCAGGTGGACACAAAGCCATAAGCATTAGTCTAGACACACTCGCGCACTCGTAATCAGTCACTTGTGGGACCACACCACGGCGCTGGCCCACTTCTCTGAGGCTCCAAATCTTTTTTGGCCAAAGGAAAACGTCAAACAGAGATTATTCAGACTGCGTTTATTCGTGACTTCAAGGCATCGGACTGGACCGGCCCCACAGTGGTGTTTACGTGGGTTTAGGGTTTCAAATGTCGAGCTTTTTGAAGAGAAGTGAAGAAACTTTGCTGTTGCATTTTGAGTAGAAAGAAAAAGTTCATAACACAGTGCTTTGTAACCTTGTTGGATGTACTGAACCCCACTAGTTTCATATGCGCAGTCACCGAACCCTTCTTAATTGGAAAAATAAAATGTTTTTTTCAAATTCAAAACATAGGTATATATATTTTTTATTGGTGCACACGTGTGAATCCATATTACACATATTTGTCCGACCACTTTCTTTTTTTGCTCAACATAGTTAGTATGAAGAGAAAATATTAAGAAAGAAATCACACGACACCATCACGACAGTCACAAGACTATTGTCCTCACAAAATTTCCTGCAGCCACTAACGGCCAAACGGGGCGTGTCATCATGAATCATATGAGTTGGATGCGAGTCTGACCCCTGCCGAACCCCTGGGCTTTGATCGAACCCAGGTTAAGAACCACTGTCATAACACTAAAAATGGAAATGGATTGAAATGTGCTAAAAAGAGAAAAATATTTTAGCATCGTTATATTTTTATTAATTTACAGAACATAACAGCATGCAAAGAAACAATATGGTGAGTGTTTTGAGGGACAAGGTTACATGTTTGTACTTGCATCGATTAATGTATTAAGACTGAATAAGATTGAATTGAATTGAATTAAGAGCACTACCCAGAATATAGACAATACCGAGACTTGCACTTGTGTTCTATGGTCTTTCTGCACAGAGTTTGTATTTTTAGCAATTAATTTAATCCTTTTTTTTAAGTAGCAAAAAACAAAATAAAAAACTGCTCTGCATTTACCATAACTTGAAAACTTGTTGAAAAAAGTATTGTTCCTACACAATTACTGTTTACATGCCTTACTCATGGTTCATACCGTCATAGTTGAAGACATGCAAGCACCATTTCTGTAGTGTAAATATTAGAGATCGACTGATATGTTTTTTCATGGCTGGTGCTGATACCGATTACTGGAATTTAAAGAAACCGATGGCTGATATCTTTGGGCCAATTTACATTATTACCCCAAGTGATGTCATTTAAATTTACTACAAACTCACCCACACTCTTTTTTTTTTTTTTAGCACAAACCTATAAAAAGAGCACATGTCCATGTTTCAAGCAGCAGATTGACGAAAAGACATTATTGGCCTAATGTTGGATATTGAATGTCGATAGCCAGTACGCTAATAAGTACAAATAGTGGCCTGATATGTCGGTCTATTGTTAGAAAATAGAACGAAAAGCCTTCTCTTTGGACCGTACGCTGCACATCCATCAAAAAACAATACAAGGTTTAATCCACACAGCCACGCTACATTTGATTTATCGTGTATTAAAGAACGTACAGGAGACCACAAAGAGAACCTCACAATGCAGGTGGAAACAGAGCCAAAGTCGCACCATCACAATCAGACTCCCCGCCCAAACCACAGCACCCGGACTCCCTCTCTCTCCTCTCCTCTTTTCTCTCTCCTCTCTGTTTTTCTCTGCCTAAATTACAGCACCCCGGTCTCCCCTCTCCATCTTTCCCCTCTCTCCTTTCCTCCCTCTTCTCCTTGCTCTCTATTCTCCCTCTCCTTTCCTCTCTCCTCTCTCTCTCTTTTCTTCACTCTCTTCTACTCTTTTCTACTCTCCTCGCTCTCTATTCTCCCTCTCCTTTCCTCTCTCCTCTCTCTCTCTTTTCTTCACTCTCTTCTACTCTTTTCTACTCTCTTCGCTCTCTATTCTCCCTCTCCTTTCTGCTCTCTTCGCCTCGCTCTCTATTCTCTCTCTCGTCTCCTCTCTCATTATTCTCTCTACGCTCTCCTCTCACCCTCTTTCCTTTCCGCTCTTTCCTCTCCTCTCTCTCCTTTCTCCTCTCCCTCTCCTTTCCTCTCTCTTCTCCTCTCTATTTTCTCTTTTCCTCTCTCTCCTCTCTCTCTTTTCCCTTTCCTCTCTCATTATTCTCTCTACTCTCTCACTCTCTCCTTTCCTCTCCTCCCACTCTTTTCTCCTCTCCCTCTCCTTTCCTCTTTCTATTTTCTCTCTCCTCTCCTTTTCTCTCTCTATTCTCCCTCTCCTCTCCCTCTCTTTTCCTCTCTCTTCTCTTCTCTCTCATCTCTCCGTCTCTCTCTGCCCAAACCACATCACTTTGGCCTCCCTCTCTCTCCTCTCCCTCTCCTCTCTTCTTTCTCTGTTCTCTCTCCTTTCCTCTCTTCTCTCTGTATTTTCCCTCTCCTTTCCTCTCTCTTCTCCCTCTCTCTCTATTCTCTCTCTCCCTCTCTTTTCCTATCTTAGCTTCTCATCTCTCTCTTTCGCCCAAACCACATCACTCTGGCCTCCCTCTCTCTCCTCTCCCTTTCCTCTCTTCTCTCTCTCCTTTCCTCTCTCTCCTCCCTTTCTCTCTCTATTCTCTCTTCTCTCTCTCCCCCTCTTTTCCTATCTTAGCTTCTCTTCTCTCTCATCTCTCTCTCTTTCCCTCTCTTTTGCCCAAACCACATCACCCCGGCCTCCCTCTCTCTCCTCTCCCTCTCCTCTCTCCTTTCCTCTCTCTTCTCCTCTCTCTGTTCTCTCTCCTTTCCTCTCTCTCTTCTCCTCTCTCTGTATTTTCCACTCTCCTTTCCTCTCTCTCCTCTCCCTTTCTCTCTATTCTCTCTTCTCCTATCTTAGCTTCTCTTCTCTCTCATCTCTCTCTCTTTCTCTTTTGCCCAAACCACATCACTCTGGCCTCCCTCTCTCTCCTCCCTCTCCTTTCCTCCTCTCTTCTCTCTCCTCCATTCACCTCTCATTTTGGCCGGAGAATATGCTGTAGAACCGGGCAGCGGACTCGAGCAGGGAGGTACAGACTTCAGGGTGGAGGAAGAGCAATTACTCCTCGGGGAGATCTGGAAGCAATTTACGGCGACTTTTCCAAAATGCCTCCGAAACAATTCGAATCAGGCGCGCCGGGGACCCGCGTGCCAGGCCATTGTACTTTGTGGGACCACATCATCGCTCATTAGCTTCATTTGGTGTTCGGACGCCCACGCCAAAACTGGCAGCCTGGCAAATAAACAGCCCGGGTAATAACGAACGGCCGAGCGGGCATAGGTGCAGTAAAAGAACGTGGTTTGGAACGGCGGAGGAAAGTATAATTGGCGGCGTTTTGTATAGGTGGTGCTGGCTCGTTACGACGGGAGTTTGGAAGCTTTGTCTGGAGGGGCGAGAATGGTTGATTTGTGTTTAAGTGCTGGTTTTGTTTCATCTTTACTGCGCTGCCGGTGATTATTGTGGAATAGTGTGGAGGTGAATTGTTAATGGTTTTGGAAACAAAGACAACAAAGCAAACGAAAAGAAAAATATCTGGAAAAATTTCGATTCTAAGGCTCACTTTTCACGCCAAGTACCATCGAAGAAAGTTACCACCAGATCCAAACATATAACAGGACTATGCAAAGTCTAATCCAGGACCGCATAATGGATATTAAAGTTTCAGTGAGTCACTTTTCTGGTCATTGCTTTGGCTGGAATGTTTCACAGTATGGCATTAAACCTTTCTATCTTCATGGAGACCAAACCAGACCAAGTTACAGGTTAGATCTGTGGAGAGACAACCCCACTTACAGTCAGAATACATTTTCTAGGTATTTTCGAGCTATAAAACCACCTGTAACTGAATACATGTAAAGTAGAGCTGTTTAATGCCATATTGTGGAATATTCTAACCAAAAAGGTGACGGACCCCTAACCGAAAAGTTACTTAGTGCACCTTTAACCATCTAATCTGTGTTGACTAATGTAACATATATGTTTGACGATGACATGCGTTGTGGAGTAATTGTAATTTTACCATTTTAATTATAATAGTGTCATTAAGAAGTAGCCGATATGATACATATCTCGATACATGGGCCACGATACGATACATATCTCGATACATAGGTCACGATACGATATATATCTCGATACATGGGCCACGATACGATACATATCTCGATACATAGGCCACGGTACGATACATATCTCGATACATAGGCCACGATACGATACATATCTCGATACATAGGCCACGGTACGATACATATCTCGATACATAGGCCACGATACGATACATATCTCGATACATAGGCCACGATACGATACATATCTCGATACATAGGCCACAATATGATACATATCTCGATACATAGGCCAAGATACGATACATATCTCGATACATAGGCCATGATACGATACATATCTCGATACATAGGCCACAATATGATACATATCTCGATACATAGGCCATGATACGATACATATCTCGATACATAGGCCACAATATGATACATATCTCGATACATAGGCCATGATACGATACATATCTCGATACAGTGCACTTTCAGTTTGATATATTTCAAATCGATTCAATACAAAATAATGGCTAAATCATGGCTGCGATCCTAAAAGTCTTTGTTAAACCGTTTCTTGTGCAAAGTTCATATGAAACACAAACATTTTAATCATCAAAACAGTGAAAATGTCAAATGTGTTGCGTAAACGAGTTTCCTTCCTCTAAACAAGCAACAAAACTGTATCGCTGTAACAAAATAATTAAGTAAAATATAACAAAAAATACTCTTGATGATATATTGATAGTTGTTCCCGATATCAATACTGTATAATCACATTAAATGATACGATATATCGATATTTCAGTATTTTTGCACACTTGCACTAACCCTAACCCTATGTAAAATGCTTTGCAGGGGACTCAAAGATGCTTCCCAAACAATAATATAACAATATAATTAAACATGGACAGATGACATATGCATACATGTGTGGCCAAAAGTTTTGAGAATGACACAAATATTAATTTTAGTACCAAAATGTCCTCTGAGAATAATTTCTCCCAACCATCCAAGAGCAGTTTGGTGATGAACAAAGCCTTTTCCAGCATGATGGAGCACCGTGCCATAAAGCAAACATAATAACTAAATGGCTCGGGGAACAAAACATAAAGATTTTGGGTCCATGGCCAGGAAACTCCCCAGATCTTAATCTCATTGAGAACTTGTGGTCAATCCTCAAGAGGCGGGTGGACGAAAAAAACCACAAATTCTGACAAACTCAAAGCAGTGATTATTCAAGAATGGACGGCAGTCAGTCAGGACTTGGTCCAGAAGTTGATTGACAGCTGCCAGAGAGAATTGCAGAGGTCTTGAAAAAGAAGGGTCAACACTGCACATATTGACTTGTTGCATGAACTCAGTGTAATTGTCAACAAAAGCTTTTGATACTTGCTTATTATATTTCAGTAAACCCTACAAACATCTGAGAAAACACATAAAAACCCTGAAGCAGCCGACCCTGTGAAAATCTAATATTTGTGTCTTTCTCAAAACTTTTGGCCACAACTGTGGAAACAAGGAGACGACGGACCCCAGCCAAAAAGTTACACAGTGCACCTTTAACTAACTAATGTAACAGATGTTGGATGGTGACATGCCTTTGTGTAGCTAGTCATTTTACCCATCTAATTATAATTATAGATAAGATATAGACTATATATACTCAGGACGGACTAAGACTAGGTTCCATAGTGGTCCGTGCGTGTACAAGTCTATGTGCTCTTATACTTGTTCTGATACAGCTCAAGATCATTCAAAAGCTTCAGGAAAGGCTCATTTTTGTCCAGTGAATATATATGACATTCTTAATTTTGATACCTGCACAATTGAGTATTTTGATTTGATACTAGTTTCAGTGTCAATTAGTGTCTGATTTTCGATACTTTGAACAATCCTACTGGAGATCGAATGTGGAGAGGTCCGTGCATCAGACCACCTTTGGATTTTTACATCGTTTCATAGTTTTGTGTAAAAATTATAACAGAGAAAAACAAAATTAAGCGCTTAGCAAATGGCTCCAATCTGACGCTTCTTATTGGTGTGAAAACGTTTCGATCTGTGACTCTTCCAGGCGCCTTTCCATCCAACTGTCTGGTTCGCATCAGATGGACTAATTCACTTCTGAGTCGTCGTAACGTTTTTAAAAATAACATCTTTCCTTTGTAGTCTGGTTTCCCATTTCTCCTTGCATTATGACAAACACGTAAGCTAAAATGGGCTGCCCCGAAACCTCACCGCAGACCATTTCTCCCAGCGCCCGCCTGCCAAAACACAATGTGAACCTGCTTTAAACATGCCTCTTTTGTGCGGGGGCTCCTGACTGGTCCCAGATGTAGATTCATTTAACACGGCACAAGATAACACTGTTGATTTTCACACCGACGCCACATGTGCGCTTCACTGGGAACTAATCAGCCTCAAATTCGGCTCCAAATCACCAACACAAACCAAGCACCGCAAAAGCAAAAACTTTAAAGTGGCAGCCTGTAACTTTGCTGGCGGAGGGTCTGTCAAACGCTTTTCTCCATGGAAAATGTTATTGCTTTGTCAGAAATGTTTCACAGTGTGGCTTTAACCCTTTCTGTAATCACGGAGACCAAACTGGACCACGTTTACAGGTCAGATCTGTGAAGAGGCGACCCCGCTCGCAGTCAGAATGCCTGTTTTTCTAGTTATTTTTGATCATGAAAGCTGCTTGTAATTGAATAAATGTAATGTAGAGCTGTTTAATGTCATATTGTGGAGCATTTCAGAGCAGAGCAATGACATCTCCATAGCAACAAGCAGGTGACTGACCCATCCATCCATCTTCTCCAGCTGAGTAATGACCAGGGTTCCTACAGGTTTTTTCAAGTTAAATCTTAAGTTAAGTCTTTTTAACACCTTTTTAAGACCATTTATATAAAAAATTAATACTTATTTCATGGCTTATTTCATAGAGCTACCAGCAAAGAAAAATAAAATTCTTGAATTTGTGTTAATTTATTTTTCAAACAAAGGAATCTGGGGAGTAGAAATGCCATAACTCCAGCATGAAATGTGTCGCTCAGTAGCATAAAACCAACGTAAAAAAAAAAAAAATCAACAAACTTTAATCAAACTTTAGTTCTGCTGAGAGTTTCTCTGATTTTACTTTTCTGCTGAGCTTGTTTCTTGTGTTGCTGTAGCGCGAGATCTTCAGAGACGTGTTTGGAAGACTTTAACCCAGTTGCATTCTCAATTATTGTTTCCGTCGCTCTTTATTCAGGCGACGTTATTTAACCAAATAATACTGTTTGGCAAATTAAACTTTTGAGGAGAAATGCGATATGGAGAAGTTACGTACCGCACAAATTTAAAGACTCAGATATAAAAATTCAAGACCTTTTCGAGTCTTTTAAAGGTATTTTTTCATTTATTAATTCATAAATTCATAAATTCAATGCTTTTAAGTCTTTTTAAGATACTGTAGGAACCCTGAATGACAAAGGTGACGGACCCCAACCGAAAAGTTACACAATGCACCTTTACATGACAATAACATTCACCTATGACAATTTGGGCAGTTATGATTTGATTTTTCTTTTGTTATCCTGTCTGGTTTCAATTTACTTTTTGGTCATTTCAGAAGATGGAGAAAAAAAACAAAAACATTACAAACGTTTTAACTTTTGAATAGAGCGTTTGCTTTCTGCTTGTCTCCATGGAGATGTTATTGCTTTGCCTGGAAGTTCGTCAGTATGGCTTCGCCGCTGTAACCAATTAGCCTCAGTGAGCTTCATTTGACTGGAGCCCAACGCTGTGGGCGACGTCACAATCCGTCACAATCATTTGTTCATTCGTTTTTCAATATAAAACCAAAAATAAGAAAATGACAAAACAACTCTTTTCTTCATGATTTGTCTCCAAAACTAAAATGGAAAAAATGGATAATGATTTGTTTTTTTCAGTTTTCGATTTTGTGTTTAAATGAATAATGGAAAAAACAGATAACGGCCGTTTACCCGAACCAAACTCCTGGTCCTAATATCCAGTGTGGAGCGTCTGCATCTAAACCAGGTCTAAACCAGGTCTGAACCAGGTCTAAACCAGGTCTAAGCCAGTTCTAAACCAGGTCTAAACCAGGTCTAAGCCAGTTCTAAACCAGGAGTGGACCAGGATTGAACTAGGACTGAACCAGGTCTAAACCAGGTCTAACCCAGGACTGAACCAGGGCTAAACCAGGTCTAACCCAGGACTGAAGCAGGTCTAATCCAGGAATAAACCAGGTCTAAACAAAGACTGGACCAGGACTGAACCAGGACTCAGTTAGGTCTAAACTAAGACTGAACTAGGACTGAACCAGGACTCAGTCAGGTCTAAACTAAGACTGAACTAGGACTGAACCAGATTAAGCCAGCACAGAATTAGGACCTCCCCTTGAAACACTGAGTCCTGGTTCATTCCTGGATCAGTCCTGGTTTAGACCTGGTTCAGACCTGGTTCAGACCTGGTTCAGACCTGGTTCAGATCTGATTTAGACCTGGTTTAGACTTGATTTAGACCTGGTTTAGACTTGATTTAGACCTGGTTTAGACTTGGTTTAGACCTGGTTTAGACTTGGTTTAGACCTGGTTTACAGCTGGTTTAGACCTGGTTTAGACCTGGTTCAGTCCTGGATCAGTCCTGGTTTAGACCTGGTTCAGACCTGGTTTAGACCTGGTTCAGACCTGGTTTAGACCTGGTTTAGATGCAGACGCTCCACACTGGATATTAGGACCAGGAGTTTGGTTCGGGGAAACAGCCGTTATCTGTATTTTCCATTATTCATTTAAACACAAAATCGAAAACTGAAAAAAAAAACACAAATCATTATCCATTTTCCCTTTTTGGTTTGGAGACAAATAATGAAGAAAAGAGTTGTTTTGTCATTTTCTTATTTTTGGTTTTATATTGATAATGAATAAACAAATGACAGATTACGTCACACTCCCTTAGTAAACTTCTTTACACAGTCTGTGCTTTCAATGATCTATCTTGCATTTATTCAGTGTGTTCTTTTTGTAGACATGCTCGCCTCTCCACATATCTGATCTGTAACCTACTTCAACACTGGCTTGTGTTCATTCACAGATAAACATAATGCCATAGTATGAAACATTCCAGACAAAGCATCGACAGGTAGTGGACTCTTCCCCATATGACACTATTTTCTGATCTATATTATAATGTATCTTCATTAAAACATACCTGGAGTTGTGTTTCGTTTCATTCACACATGTTTAACACACACATCCTGCATATTTAGGCTGAGTTCTTAAACAGAAAACACTCTGTTCCACCTTGTGATGTCATGTGGTAACACAGGAAGCGCTCCACCGTGTTTTTAAACTCCATACACCTTCACTAAAATCATTTGGTTAATTAATTTCAGCCCTGAAATTGCCAATCTCTCCTAAAAAAATTTTTTAAAAAGCAGCCGTTAACTTGAAAACTACTGCTTCATGACATCATAAGGTGGAACGGAGCATTTTGGGCTTTAGAGATGTAGACAGACTAACAATAAAGGATGTTCGAATGTAAGAATGAAACAAAACACAACTCCAGGTATGTTTTTGATGAGGTAACTTCATTATAACATGATTTAAAGATCACATGAGTCAATTTTATGTAATATAGGATCTTTAAATTGACAAAAACATCATATTGTGAATATTGTAGTACAAAATGGTACACACATGCCCTGGTTTAGTCCTGGTTTAGTCCTTGTTTACTTCTGATATAGACTCTAGCTGTATTGTGGTCCTGGTTTAGTCATGGTCTGGTCCAGGATTAGTTCCAGGTTTACTCATTAATCCAAACCAGTTTAATCCACGCAGGCCTACAAACTGAAAAAAGTCAATACCTTGTTTTTTCCGAGTCTAATTGCACTTCCTGCGTTCCCATTTTCTTTTTCATCCGGACCAACAACCAACGCTATAATAAAAGTAATTACTCTTTTATTTTCAGGCACGCATTCCTTAGTGCTCCTCTGCTGTGTGTCCAGGAGTTGGCCCCTTTCGAAAATATACACGTCCCTGTGATGAAACCCAATCCAGGCCTGAAAGCACTTAACCCTGTATGGGACCAGGGAGGGCGGGTGGGGAGCCGCAGTGCCACATGAAGGCCGTCCTGTGTGCGCCGAGCAGGATACGGCCCCGTCATGTGTCCCGGACAATCAGGCTGAAGGACCCCCTCAAAGCGTGATTCATCCACCGGAAAATAGGGCCGCGTTCAGAAATTACGGTGACGGGCTGTGTGGGTCGTGGAGGTATAAAGAGACTGCGATTATCTGGGCGATGTTTGTTTAACCTGAGATGGTGACCAGGCTGCCTTGAACCTGTGGTGTTGGCATTTCCATGTGAATAGCGTTTCATTATTTTTTTCCATTGCTCAGTTTTTTGTCAACCAGTGAACGGTGAAACAACTATCTGTGATTTGGGGACTTTTTTAATTTAATGTGATTTGAACTGGACACCCCCATCACCGTTATCAGACAATTGCTCAACCCACAGAGGTAAAGAGAATTTCTAACAATGAACCTGTTTACATAAATCCGAATTAATTAAATCCAAATTAAATAGATCGGAATTAAATGATTCTCCTTCGAGTTTACATGTAAATAATAATTCCGAATAAAGGTTTACACAGAAAACACGTTTAATTGGCTTTATTTAATTCCGCTCAACGTCTGGGGGTGGGGAAGGGTTCTGATTGGACAGGGACATGAGCATATTTATGTCGGCCGGAAGAAAACACACACTTCAGCTGCTCCCGGCTTTTTTTATCTGTTTGTTTTTTGTCATCTTGGTTTGTCGTTACACCATGGACGCAGCGGTGGTGGTAACGTTAAGAATAACATACATATATGCATATATGCATATATGTTATTGCATATATACAATAACATGTTTGAACTAAAGAAAGGGGTAGTTAACCCGACATATTTTCATTGGAGATCACCGATTCTTCTTCAAACCCCTGTTTGACACCAAGGTGGTCGGCATTTGCCGAGGGTCGTCTGTCGAGGATTCGGTCCATCTCTTCATAAAATGAAAGGTTTGATGGTCTGAGGCACTTTTGCTGTTCTGTGCCTGAACTTTGTTGAACTCCTGCTTCAACTGGTTCCACTTGTTTCTGATCTGCTCAGCGTCTCTGTCCGCGTACCCTCCTTCTCCAAACTTTTCAACTACCTCTTTGAAAAGGTTCGTGTTTTTATGTGTTCTATCACCCACTCTTTTCATTATTTGCACTTCTTCCAGCGTAATTATTAAAAAATTGTTTCAGTTTGAGACCAGCACGTCAGAAGGTCATCCTAACGCACATGCACTGTACGACCGGAATTAAGTGGACTAAGCGTTTACATGATCGAGGAATTGTGGACTTTATTGCTTAAGCTTTAAAAATCATGTATCTGAAGTATTGTACCACATTTCACAAATAATAATAACACAGTTCTGACTTGCATCTAAACTAGAAGTGCAGAGCTCTGATGTTTGAACACTTAAGAGTCTCAGTGCGAGTGGTTTTACATCCTGTGGTCTGTAGACAGATCCCGCTGCAATCTTTGCAATTGGAGATTTTAAGTCTCATAAGATTCTCCTCATGTCTGTGGTGTGCACTTTTTGTCGCCCAAAAATCCCGTAGTGTGCAGCGGCCTTTAGAAATGAGTGAAATAGACTATTTTTTAATCTTTGCAATGAAAGAATTCACCCCAGTCTCTAAAGAGCACCTGACCTGCTTCACTTTTAATATACCTCTACATCCACGAAGCACTCCCTAGCGTCTTTTTAAACTCATCATAATTTTCAAAGTATTTTCCAAAGTATCTCCATGTATTTTCCAAAGTATCTCCTGCTCAGCGACGGGTCTGTTTGCTTTGCCTCCACTTCAGTCATGATTCATAAAAACGTGAGGAGGACAGCCGTGTTCCTGATTTCTTAATTCTCCTCTCAACTACGCATTATTAAGCTATCATGACTAATAGCTTAAATGACTCCTTACAGTGCACAGTCCCGTATGAAGACAGCACTGACACTAACCAGGACCGGGCCATATGGAAAAGCTTTGGACACCCATTAAAAAGTTTCGAAGGGATTCTTTTGAGGATGGACCATTTTCCTTTTACTCTCTTGCAATTTGGAGTAACAACCAAGAGACGTGAATGGGGTTCCAATAGGGCTCCAACCAACAATTATTTTAGTAGCAGTTTTTCTATGTTTTTTTAAGCAAAATTGGTCATGCCCCAGTCTGGATCATCAGGAAGTGCACTGGTAACATGTTGTTAGTTTTACCGTGGCTTTAAACCCTGCTCTAGTCTCTTGAGAGTTGTGAACAGCGCTTATAAACTCATCACTGTGAATAATTAGATGTTTCTATTAAATATGGAAACTGGGCACAATAAGTCTGATGTGCCCTGTCTTCATCTAATTATAAAGTGTTATATTGTCTGATGGATGGATGGATATATTGTCTGAGAAACAGGAAGTGCGTGGTTAGTATGCTAGTTTTTGCTAGCTTTACTGTGATGGTGAAAGGTGCGTGAGGAACAACTTTGGACTGCTGCAAATTGATAAAAATAAACGCAATTGGGCACAGAAACTAAAATTTTTTGATCAGATGATTATTTTTATTGTACACTGACACTTTTTAAATGTATTATCAACGAATAAGATTGGGAATTGGTACAGAAACTTTCATTTTTTGATCATTCGACTGGTCAAATGTTTATTTTTATTGTGCACTGATACTTTTTAAATGTATTATTAATGCAGTAAAGTTTGAAAAAATGAGGACTGAAGACTTCTGATTAGAGTTTTACGAAATAAAGTGATTATCAAAAGGCCTATAGTCCATGGTTTCTCCTGTAATACAATAAGCCGGATGTGGCCTGTCTGCATCTAATTATAAAGTGGTATATCATCTGAGTAACAGGAAGTGCGTGGTCAGTATGCTAGTTTTTGTTGGCTTTACTGTGACGGTGAAAGGTGCTTATAAACTTATGTACTAAATAATTAGGCAGTTCAGAATGCATAACTTTGGACCGCTGTAAACTGATAAAAATAGACACAAAATTGGGAATTGGTACAGAAACTTAAATTTTTTGATTCAACAGGTCATATCTTTATTTTTATTGTAAACTGACACTTTTTAAATGTATTATCAGCACAATAAAGTTTGAAAAATGAGGACTGAAAACTTCTGATGAGAGATTTACAAAATAAAGTGTATTATCAAATGCAATGTACTCCATGTTTTCTCCTGTAATACAATAAGCCGGATGTGTCCTGTCTGCATCTAATTACAAAGTGTTATATCGACCAAGTAACCGGAAATTTTAGTAATAGGTGTTGTACTTTCCGTTGTCCAAAATGCACTGTAAGTACTGTTAAAAGTCACACTGTTCTTTGTCGAATCCTTTGTCTCACAAGAAAGGAAGGCTAGAGGTGCATTTGGGTTTTCCATTTACAAGTCTGCGGTTTATTTCAAGTGTTTGATCATCCTGACCTGTACTCAGAAAGCCAAATAGCCAGACTGACCTAAATACAAACTGTTCTTGGGGAAGGGCTTGGACCTCAGAGAGTATTTAAGTGTTGTTACTCCACTGCTCTGGGCTCACTGCAGCAGAAACTCTTGTCCGTCAGTAGCGGGAGCGTTTGTTACTGGTGCAAACGTAATAAACCAACATAGATTCTATAGTCTTCTTGTATGTTTTGGTATTATTTTACAGATAATTTCCACAACATACAGTATGCTATCTTATTGTTAGCTTTTCCATGATGGTGAAAAGCTCTTATAAACTTAAAGGCACATTGTGTAACTTCTCTAATGGAGGGTCCATCATCTGATTTTTTCTATTCCATGGAGATTTTAATGCTTTGCCTGAAATGTTAAACTTATTTATCTTGCATTCATTCAATTACAGTTTTTTTTATTGCTTAAAGATGAGCAGGGTCACCTTTCCATGGATGCGTTTAATGCAATACTGTGGAGCATTTTGGACAAAGCAACAGCATCTCCATGGAGACGAGGAAGTAAACAACCCTCCACAAAAATAAATAAATAAATAAATACAGAGTGCCTTTAAGGTTTTTATTGTCCCATAATCAGCGTGTTAGCATACTAGGTGTTACTAGATTAATTGTGACGGCAAAATTCTGCTCTCGTCTTGTCCGTTGTGAAACGCGCTTATAAACTCATCACGGTGAGTAATTGGGACGCTCTGAATACATAAGGTAAGCGAGGATGTAGATTTGCATAGGGACGGTGGGGACATGTCACAACCAATATCTGGGGAAGACGAAATAGTCCCTACCAATATTTGTCATTTTATTTTAATAAACAAAAATGTACATTTATTCAGATATGTTCCAAACTCTATAGTATTAATTTAACATGTTTTATGGTACGTTCACACCGCAGCATCCAAAAACGCCCTGGACGCCCCTATTTGGACGCCTTTGCATTTGAATTCAGACGCCCCCAACGCACGTCTTGGATGGCGTGGACCAACGGGAGGGCTGATAATGTTTCTACCAGAGCTGAGACCAAACCTACGCCCTTGAAGGTAAGTGAGGAATAACTTTGGACCACTGCATACGATTACAAACGAGGTGTTAGAATTATTATTACTCCAATTTAGGCCTAAAAAAAAACAATAATTTTTTTTTTTTTTACAATTAAAACATCCAAAACAGATTTTTACGTTTGCATTATTTTTGTTTGTTTGTTTTTCAAGGTGCATTGTGTAACTTTTCTGGTGTCCGTCAAATACTTTTCTCCATACAGATGTCATTGCTTTGTCTGCATTGTTTCACAGTATGGCATTAAACCTTCCTATCTTCATGGAGACCAAACCAGACCAAGTTACAGGTCAGATCTTTGGAGAGGCAAACCCACTCACAGTCAGAATGCCTGTTTTTGAGCAGTAAAACCACATGTATTCGAATAACAACGACGTAGAGCTCGTTAATGTCAACAAGTTCAGGTTTTCACATTTTTAGGACACATTTTCCAGACTACAATGTCAACATAACAACTACCATCATCAAAATACAGCCCTGATACTTTTCTACAGCCTACTAGTCACGATTAGTTGTTTAATTGTTGCAGCCGCAGATCACAGAGTGGGGAGACGCTGAGAGAGAGAGATGTTGGTGAGATTAAGTGCACTTCGTGGCTAATGGGCCGCTCCATGGCTCTGACACACACCGTTAGGCGGCATTTACACCTCGCAGATTCACAGGACGATGAGAGGGAGCAGACTGTCTCGGTTTGTACGTTTGGGAGAGGGGGTAAGTGCGGGTTGGGGGGGGGTTAAGGGGGTAAAATGCACTTTATTGCGTAATTAAAAGCTTTCATTTATGCGGTGCTCCACTGGACTCTGTTACCCGCAATGCAGACCGACTGATGCAAGTTCATAAATATAAAAAAGAGCTGTAAAGGCCAACAGTTTATGAATTGGGTAAAATATTGTGTGCTGCATGGAATATAAGCAGCTACAGTAATAGACAGTGACCCTTATGTAACAGATAATACTCCCTACAACTGTACAACTTATCCTAATGTAGTATAATACTCCCTACAACTGTACAACTCACCCTTATGTAACAGATAATACTCCCTACAACTATACAACTTATCTTAATGTAGTATAATACTCCCTATAACTGTACAACTCACCCTTATGTAACAGATAAGACAATCTTCTGTCAATCATCATATCATCTTTACACTGTTTTGTGATATACTACATTTATATTACTATTATTTCTGTTTTTTACTTTACTTGTACATACACATTTATATAATTATGCCTTATTTGACACCAGCCTCTTGCTATTTTACTGCCACTCTATAATTTATTTCCATTTTTATATATATATTTTTTACTCTTTGTTATTGTAAAATATTATGTTGTGTGAGCAACTGTTTCCAAGTAATTTCCCTTGTGGATGAATAAACTCTGAGTAAGTGTATACCAAAGTTGAATTATTTTTTCTATCTGTAAGAATAAGCATATCAGTGACGTTGCCAGGTCAGTAGGAGTGATAAAAAAATTAGCACCATTGCCATGAAAATTAACAATTGAAAATCAAATATTATGCATGACAAAAACTACTGAAAATCCCATCTACAAGAAGCTGAAATTGTTGAATAAATGAATTTGCTTACTAGTCTGAAGAAGACTGTGCAAAGAGAAAGTACCATTATTTAACAGATGTTATAAGGAGTGCCGCAAGCTTCTGTTTTAGCTCCATTTGACTTTAAACAAGCTTCTTAAAATTCAAGACATTCAAAGGTAAAGTTTTATGACTCACCATCAAACTGTATTCTTGATTTGTGTGTGTGGTTCAAGCTCCTCCACCATGACGCAGCTGGACATCGTGGGTGGCTGGGAAAATTTTGGGTTGGCTGCAGACAAACCTGAAATCAAAGAAAAAAGATGCTTATTACAACTACTTTAAACGCCAATAAACATTTGTATGCAACTCATCCATGCAGTAGACTTATTTCTCCAAGCTGAAAATATACAATTATTACCACAACTTAGGGTTCAAAAAATGCAATAATGTGATCTATAATGTAATAAACTTTCTTTCTCTTCTAGGTCTTGTAGAATGTGCTAATTCTGTTTTTACTTTTGTTTTTTTAATGTTTGTGTGTTTTATTTTTTCATTCCTTTCAAATTAAAGCATCCTGGAGTTGAGTTTTGTTTCAGTCACATTTGAGTAACATTTTATTATCTGTTTACATCTCCAAGGCTCTGTTCCAACTTGTGATGTCATGAAGTTTAACTTAACAACTCCTTTTAAGGTTACGTTTACAATTAAACGAATCACTGTATCACCATATCACTGTATTGGAAACGATTTGAGTCCAAACACGTTATTTCGGATTTATATTTATATAGGATTTATATAGGAAGTGGAGCACTGTGTCTGAAGTTGCCATAGTTCTGTGGAAGTTCCAGCAGCAGATTTAGAGCCGTGGAAGATGGCGGCGTGAAAACAGTCTTCTCATGGATTGACACTGTTTCCCGTTTGTCTAGGATTATTTTAAACTGTTTTCCACAATAGTCACATGGCCGATGTCACAAACCCTGTGAATCAGGAAGGCGCAAGTCACAGTGACGTGGTCCAATAAGGACGACAACTAGAGCTCCTACGTCAGCTTATCAACGTTTTCAGGTGTCCACACAATGCCGGATCAGACCCATGCTCAGATGAATATGTGGGAGCTGGTGGCACCAGATTGTTACGTCTCTGGAGCCGTTTTCCATTGGATTAGTGTGGATGAACAGTGCATCTGCAACGAAAACGACTTGAACATGCACTAGTGTGGATGGGGCCCAAGTTTTTTTTGTTTTTTTTTCAGTAGAAATAGGAAATTCCAGGACAGAAATTATCCAAATGATTCAAGTGAAGGTGTATGGAGTTTAAAAACACAGCGGAGCACTTCCTGTATGACCACATGACATCACAAGGTGGAACAGACCGTTTTCTGTTTGAGAGAAGAACATCTTAAAGATGTAGTTTGAGAGTTTAAAATGTGTGAATGAAATAAAACAACTCAAGAGGAAACATTATAACAGAAATCAGAAAACAGCATAATATGAGCCCTAAAATAATAATAATATTAATAATAATAAAACAATACGCTCTGAATTACATCACACTCAAACTCTCAGATCAGATTCCCTCACTGCCGCTAATCCCTCATTACATCCCAGTTCCACACTTACACCAATTGTCACTTCCTCATCAGGAGCCTTTATTCGTCCCTAAAGTCTCCCAGACCCCCGGCTCTTCCTATTCAACAGTGTTCATTTCCTGCATTAGCGCAGCGGTGGGCAGGGGGTTGATGGGTCCCAGGCTGTGTCCCGTTCGCGACACAGGGACCCGGGCTCTCCCTGTGGGTCTGTCAGTCTGTGTTTGGTCTCCGGGCTCCGTGGTTCAGGGCTAAAGACGCCAAAGCCTGTGTCAAACATGGAGGGAGCAGTGAGTGTGGCTCTGCTCTGTGTAGTGTCCCGCTGATAACGCCGTCAGACGCGCTAACTCCATCCAGCTGCTCCCAGTTTACAGCAATGAGGTTTTCACTTCTTTTATGTTATGGGATTTTGCAGCGGAGTTAAGGTGCAGCAGCTGATTTATTTTTGCAGCACTGTGTAACTTTTCTGAGGGTCCAGAACCTGCTCGTTTCCATGGAGAATGTCCCCCAGTTCGGCGCTTTTATTATGTAGAATTACACTTTACAGGTGACACCACAGGGCCAAGCTCCATGTCAGATCTGTGAAGAGGCGAGCCCACTCAGAGTAAAAATTAAAGTTTTTAGGACAATAAAAACCCATGATATTGAGTAAAATGCAAGGTGGATAAATTTAATGCCATACCGGGACATTTCATCTTCATGTAGCCTGGACCCTCCACCAGAAAAGTTACACAGTACAGTTTAAACAGTTTGCAGTGTTTCAGAGTTATTCCTCACAACTTTTCACAACTTTCAGAGATATGTGTGTGGAGTTTTCCACTGACGATAAAGCTAACAACACTTGGTATGCTTATGAATAAAGCACTCACATGGGCTGTTTTGATTTCACAAAAAATTGCATTGTGCTTCTGTGGGAAGCTTCTTTCTGGGCTACAGGCTGCAATACCTCGCACAGCCACAAATCAATCTGCAGTCACGTCTTAGCCAAATCTTTTTATAGATCCATGTGCGATACAGCCTATTGTCAAGATTACTGTCTCTGTATAGATCAGATCAGATCAGAATTACTTTTATTCATCCCCGAGGGGAAATTTTCTTTGTTACAGATGCAACCGACCAAGAGCATGTACATCAAACAAGTTACAAAATAAGCTAAATACAATAAGATAAAAGATAAAATAGCTCTCTCTATAGCCTTGGTTACTTGTCAGGTTTTGAAGCACAGCCTAGTGATTATGAATATTCTAAAAATAACTTAAAAATACCTGCGTTTGTGATGAGGTTAGAATGGTACTATATGCCCCTAATAATATGCTCTGTGCCTATTTGCAGTGATGCAAGTCATAGTGTGATTTCATGCTGAGAGAGAAAATGGTTAAAAATAGTAAAAAGGTTTACAATTCATATTAATTTACATAAGCCTTAAGTTAAAAGATCGCGAAAATGATAACTACATTTTATTTTTCAGTAATATTGCTGTCATTTCGTTGAAGGAAACTGTAATCATATCCTCTGTGATCGACTCGTAAGTCTGGGATCCTTTGTTTTGGTGATTGTAATGCCTTCACTCTCCACTGGGGGATTTCGCGCTGTTTCTCCACAGGCCTTAAACTTCTGCAGAGAAACACTCAATCTGATTCTTTCTCCCTTTTTTCAGGTAAAGCTTACCAAATGTTACATACCTGTAATATGTACATTATTAAGACATTTATCTGTTAAAATAACATGTGAAGTGAAGCTAAGGAGACGTTTTATTGCTTTGTTTTGAGAAGTTAGACCTAATGTTTCCTACATTGTGAACAAGCTAATGTTACAAAGCCCCATGGAAATGTGTACATAAGCTAACAATAAGATGAAACTATGAATAAACGACATTTAGGTGTTTTTATTTCATTTGGGGACACTTTTGGTTGAATTTCTAACTTGAATTTTTTTCTTCTCTTTATTTTTTTATTTATTTATTTTTTTAACCAAATTATCCTTAAAAATATAGCCTACACAAATATATGTCTAAATTAATTAAAGTACACCAAAAATATGCTACTGAGCTGAGGTGAAATTTGCATATAGAACAGTCATGTGTTTGTTGCCGTGGAAATGCCAAAGTGTTCTGTTCTGTGTTGTGTTTCTCGTTGGTCAGTTGAGGTGGAGGCTCGCAGGAGGACGCTGCTCGCCTTTCTGCTCCTCCAACTGGTGGATTTTCACCCATTTCTTCTTAATTTCTTGAACATTTTTTTCAAGAGAAAAAGTTTTGGTAAGTTTTTGTGCATTTACTTTGCCAAATTTGAAGAAATATTTGTTTTTTTGCTGTTGCCATAAACTGTTGTAAATGTGTCTGTGGCTGTGAACCCTGATGTGCTTTAATTTGTCTGTTTTTTTACAGGAGAGATAATCCACCATGAAGGCCAACTCAGGGCCCGCGATTTCCACCATTTGTAGAAAGATTCGAGGTAAAACGAATTTGAGGTTTTGTTGTTTTCAATAGTACAAATTCATCTTGGCATCTGGTCCAGTGTTTGCGAGTGGCTCAGTTTTCATCTTTACTTCCTTCCTTGCCAAAGTTTAGTTTACTACAGTACAATAAATGTTTTACTACAGATAAATCATAGTACTTTGTAAAACTCAACATAAACAGTGCTGAAAATGGCTACCAAATAAACTTGTGTGTATCAGTACTTGGGTATATGACTCTGAAACACTTAAAGTATTATAACTTTTCTGGTGGGCGATTTGCAATTTGCTTATTTGTTGTTTTTATGAGTCAAAATACTAAGAAAAAGCTAATTCTTAATGTGAGTTGGGTTCCCTGTCCACAAATCTGACCTGTAACTTGGCCTGGTGGTGTGAAATGCTTGTCTCAGTGGAGCTGGACCCTGAAATAGAAAAAGTACATCATTTGGTACTGCTAAAGATTATCCAACATGTCATGACGTGTAGTTACTTTAAGGCAGCTGACAAAGAACAAGCCAATAAAGTAATATATCCAAGAGGGAATATAGAGAAAGTAATACAAAAGTGAAAAACAGGAATGAAATGAACAAGTTACTCACTATACAAGTGTTTCTCAAACTGTCCTGAACATTTATCCACTTTTCTGTCCACTTTTGGATCACCTCTTGTTTTGAATTACAGTGGAAATGATGTAGTCCATTTTTGGACCTGGTTTAGCCCAAGATCAGACCTGGAATAGTCCTGGTGGTACTTGGAAAGCCAAATGTTTTAGTTTTAGCGATTTTTCACATGGGGGAATGGGAGGACTCTTTTAAATTCATGGTTCGATTACATATTTTGGCTTTACAACATACTTAAACTACATATCCATTGACAATTGTAATTACTTCAAACTTTATTATCTCAAAGAATTCCTAACAAACCCATGTTATATTTCAGCCTGCAGGTCCTGCTCCGCCTTCAATTGCTTGGACCAGGAGAAGCACTGGTCTCCTAAACTCCGGAGGTACAGACCCAGGAGCAGACATGACCAATGTTCCTCAGACTCAGACCCTGCCCCCGGCCCCAGCGGCGTCTCTCACGTGTCCCGCAAACCTCTGGACACAGAAGGACACAGCAGGAAGGGGAGACGAGAGGAAGACGAGATGGAGAAGGGCAGCGCCAGTAAAAAGTCCAGGTCCAAAAGTCCCAGAAGAGGAAAGACCAAAACTTGGAGGAGAATAGCTGAAGCACGGAGGAGGAAACGACATCCAAGTGAGTGAAGTTAGAGTCTTTGCTATAATCTTAAAACATATGATAAATGAAGGTACACTGTGTAACTTTTCCCTTATATCGAGCAACCACAGTGTTCAGTAAAACATTTTCCCAATCGGCTCTGTGCACAATAGTGCAGAGCAACCACATTGTGTTTTATCTCTCTGGAGTCGAGCGACAATTAATAAAAAATTTAAAAATCAGGCAGTGGACAGTGAGAGGATAAAGGCTCTGACACCAAGTTAAAACTAAACAGATGAGCAGAGAAACAAAAAATGTGTGAAATCTGAAATAAATATAATGTAATGTGTGATTAGAAAGAAAAGGTAACATGTTTTTGTCAGTGTTGAACCACTCATTTAAAGTAATTATGGTGAAAACTGTTTTAAAAGCTACATTTTCTAATCTAGATCATGGTGTAGAACTATCTCTAACTTAATATCGGCTGCTTCACAGATCCTTCCAGCTCTTCATCTGAGGAGAAGATGGCGACACAGAAAGAATGGAGACTGCACGGACTGGGCTACACCCCTGCAGAGTGCGTCATCGACAACGGTAAGGAGGCTTTCATTTCATGTACATTCACTGTTTGACCAAAAATACAACAACAAAAAAATTTAATTTTGTAGCTTCTGACGAGAACGAGGTCAAAGGAGAAACACCAACTTATCCTCCTGACGATGTGGCTCATGATGGTGAGTCAACAGTGTAGCACTTCCTGTATTACCACATGACATCACAAGGTGGAACAGGGTGTTTTGAGTGTGAGAGAAGAACTCTAAGCCTAAATATGCAGGGTTTGTGTGTTAAAATGTGTGAATGAAACAAAAGAACTCCAGGTGTGTATTTGTGAAGTGAATATGACGGGTTAGACGACTAATTTCTCTAAAATGTAGTTGCAACACAATTTTTAAAAACATTTTTCAAAACATCTCACCTAGTTTTCCCTAGTTTGACAATTTTTGTGAAGCTTATAACTTTACTTCTGTTTGGTAGCAACTGTACTGTAAACAAGGGCCAAAGGTAAAAGGTTCAACGGAGATGATTTTCCAAATAAAAATACAGATAAAATGATTGAATTAAGTTTTAAGCCGTCTCAAAAAAAGATTTATTGCACGTAAACAGCACCTGCATTTTGTGAAACTGTCTATACTCTGTTTTGTTAGTTTAGTTTAATTATTTCACAGTTCGTCACGATTTGCTCAAATGTTTTCAGTTAAATCCATTCACTTCTTACCTGCATCTCCACCTGGTCCATACACAGAGGGGGCATGGCCTTTGTCGGCCATTTTAAAGCCTCTGGGGGAGGTCGTGGACCGGACCATGTGGAGGGGAGAACTGGTTTGAGCTCCTTTTTGTTTCAGTGTCTTTGTGTAATTTGGTTTCAGTATTTTTGTGTTTCTGGTTTATTTGACACACTTTGCTTAAATGGACTTCGGCCTTCGCACTTTAAGCATTTAGATTCTGCTAAAGTTCAAACCGAATCATCCCCTATGAAATGAAATGGTCCTGACCTGGGGGAGGTCCTTCTGCTGGGGAGAGGATAAAAACTCTGGGTTCGTCCATCAGGAAGGGACTGCAGTGTATTTGGGATCATGTGGGTGTTAAGTTTGGCTTTAATTGAATGGACTTATTTTCTGGTTATTTGTCTGAAGAGTTTATTTTGTAATGCAGTTATGTTACATTCACAACTGAAGTTCTTGTAATACATTTTGTCTGGTAAAAGACACTTTTTTGTAAGTCTGCTTCCTTCTTTGACCACACGGGGCTACGATTTAATATTGACCACAGACTATCCCAAACCAAAGAAAGTAAATGGCTAAAACACAAGAGCCCCTAACCCTAACCCTGCTTTTACTGAACTGTTTTGTCAGAAGTTTCAAATGAACAAAATTAACCCCTGATCTTTTTGTTTGCAGCTTCTAAGTATAAGATAGTTCGGCCTCTTTGCCAAGGAGATTTTGGGGTGATTTTTAAAGCTGTGCGCCTTGTCGACCAGTTGCCAGTAAGGTTTTTTTTTTGTTAATATGATACAATTTCCATTTGTTTCTTCATCGTTTTTTCCTTTTCATAGGTGGTGATCAAGTGTATCCCCAAGCACAGTGTCCCGTTTACTGAAATGGTGAGTCAGTATTTTTTACCTGTTTATTTATGGCTTAAAAGAATGACTCTTATTGTAAAATAAAATTGTAATGCCTCAGTGCTGTGTTTTCATAGCATTATCACTGTAAGAACTTCATATGTTATGAATTCATAGGACTCATAAAGGAGCACTTCTTTAGTCATAATAGATTCTTTAATCATTTTATCGTCACACATTATATTATTTACCAATGGAACAAGACGTTTTTGCACTTAAAATAAACCAGATGTAACATTGCTTGAATTAAGAAAAACACACTTATTCCATTATTTTACTTGTCAGTTGAATCTACTCAAATAATGTTCTTAATTTAAGTCATTTTAACTTGCCTAATTATTGCTTTTTGCATTGTAGCACCAGAAAACATCAAACTTGAGCGTGAAACCTGTTATTTATCCCTCCTTTGATATTCGGACTATTTCTGACATCATGAAGTTTGCTGATCTGTATGTTTGACTTCCAGGAGGTGAAGGGGATCTTGACTAGACTCCCGGTGGAGGCGTGTCTGCTGATGAGAGTGGGAGCTGGCCCTGACGACGCCGACTCCAGTGTGGCGCCTCGGCTCTTGGACTGGTACGACCTGGGCCCTGAGGTGGCGCTGATCATAGAGAGTCCTCATCCCTGCATGGATCTAGTCGACTACATCAGAGAAGAGAAGACAAACGGTGTACCAGTCCCAAAGGCTCGGGTAAGTGGTGAATTATGGTGTTTCTGTCGCTGTGGTAACAAAAAATAGGAGGTCTAAATAATATTTAATTTATTTATTCCATATTGTACCATTTTGAGATGTTTGAAATGCCGTGTTTCAGCGTCTCTAGAATTAAGGGCGATGTCACTTCCAGATCCCAGGCAGCAATGTAGCAAAATAAAAACAAACTAACAAAAAAATAAAGGACAAATCAGCTCTGAAGTGAAGACGCTGAAGTGACACCATCACCTGACAACTCTGTGCAGTTGTTTCTGCAGGAGTTTCAATTAATTCACTCATCTCCACTGTGTAGAGAGAACACAGTGAAGTTTGAGTAGATCCCTGTATAGCTGAGAACATGTGAGAATAACTGATACTGAAACATTCCCGTTCATTTTAATGAGACGGCGCAAACAAAGGAGTTCCATATTCGTCATATATTCCTTCAAGTATAAAGAGTCAATATTTGAACGTTCAGTTTCAGTGAAGTGCAGTAATTTATATAGAATTTGTGGATCTTGATGAAATGAGCCTAAAGTTCCCTAGTTAAACCATTATGGCCTGCTGTATCTTTGGTACGATATGTCCAGTGTACCGTTAGATTCAAGAGATATTAATTCTGCATTTCGGCTAGGCTAATTTTGACACTTATTATTTTGTATATGAAGACGGCATTCTATTCCAAAAAAACGCTTTTATTATCTTCATTGTGGTATCAAGTGTTGAGGAAATTGTTGAAGTAAAATCATCAGTTTGCAATGTTTTGTTTTGTACTAACACTCACTAACAAAACCTTGTAGGAAATGGTACGAGCCTTTAAAATGTGTTCTCTTTACAACACTGGAACACAAACTCTTCTCAGATTTTTGTTAGTATAATATTTTAATGTTTTTCTTGTTGTAGATCATTTTCCGTCAGTTGGTGGAGGCGGCTATCGAAATGGAGGCGAAGGGAGTGTTCCACCGGGACATTAAACCCGAGAACGTCCTGATCGAGCCGAGAGAAGATGTGCCCAGAGCCAGGTTCATCGACTTCGGCAGTGGAGTCACCTGCACAACCAGGCAGAGGTTTAAAGAACCACATGGTAATATTGAACCTTTTGACAATATAACTCCCTCACCCCCAATAATTTAGTTTTGTTCGTTTTCTACACAAAATCCTACTTCAAGCTTCATCCTGTGGAGGTAGCTCGGTAATGGTCAAATCCATCTTTTCTATCTTTAAGCCACTCAAAACACTTTAAATCAAGGAACCACTCGCCCAAGCGCACACACATTCACACACCAGGGAATGCAGATACTGGGGGTAAGGTGGGTTAAGTGTCTTGCCCAAGGACACAACAGCGGTATTCACTTGTGGGATGTGGAACCAAAGCTTGTGAGCCAGTGGATCTGACCGCTCTGTCAACGAGGTTTATGTCGAGAGCGGGATTCGAACCGCCAATCGTCCCAACCAATGCTAAGATCGGTGGTTACATTACAGTTTTTACCATCGCAAACTGCTGCTGTGTCCTTGGGCATTAAAGTGTTTGTCCAGTGTCCAAATGAGTTGGAAAAGTCCCAATATTCTGTTTTGAGAGACTTTCTTAAGTACAAATTGGAACATTTAATACCAACGTTTCTTTGTTCTGTTGATACCATGGGTGAAATTACACTCTTTAATTGGATCCTTCAAATGTACACACAGAATCCAGTGTATTCTGTTTTGATTCGCCAATGGAATAAAAAATTAATAAATCTTTACACCAGTTGCAGTGACCGTAGTCTGCAAAGCTTTCACCCACTAACGTGATGGTCAGCGATTCAGTACCCACTCCATATACCAGTAAATGTGCCCTTGGTAAAGACACTTGACTCACCTTATCCCCAATTCATTTTACAATCCATGAGTTTCAAACCATAAGTTATCCATCACGATCGCCTTTTCCATCATTTACTATTTACACTGTGGTTTTCAGTTGGACCCATAAACTGTATCGTGAAAATCAGTGCGTAAAGAATTTGAGTTTGCTCATAATTCGGCTTTATTAAACTACTCAAAAATGAACGGCACAGGGTTTATGTCTTGAACGCCCCTGAACAATCACCCCAAATGACCTTGCTAGTACACCAAAAACCCCACCTCCCATAAAGCTTTGCTGCCAAGTTTTTCGGTCTCTACAAGCAGACATAGCATTCCCGCTTGCTGCTGCCGTCCAAATTTTGATCTTAAAATGTTTGTTTTAACTCGTCCTTTATTTTGCTGTTTTGTGCTTTAAATAAAGATATAAACAATAATAACAGATCGATCAGTTGCCCCGATTAGCATTAGCAACATGTTTGATTGACGGCAATAACGGCTCATTGCTAAAACATGAAGGCGAGTGTATCTTCAACAGCCTCGCTCCTGATTGGCTCTCTCAGATTTCCAAATGTAATGAGCTCACCTCACACTCCCTCAGTGCACTTCTTCACACAGTCTATAACTGGACCTTGCCTTATGTTTGTTCATTTGTTCTAGGTACTCTAGAGTACTTGACTCCAGAGTGGTTAAGAAACACATCGTACACCTCCACCTCCGCCACGGCCTGGCAGCTGGGTCTCACACTCTTTGTGATGCTCTTTAACAAAAAGCCTCTGGTCAAAGAGAGCGCCATTGCATCCACACGAGCGCCCACATCCCGAAATCTGCATCGGAAGGTACGAACCAGATTATGAGAATTTTAGCATTATCACTGGGTTGAAGAACAGATTTCGAAATAAAATCTGAAAATATTGATTGTGAGTTCATGTTCTAGCTGTATTTAAGTGCACTAAACACATCACCTTCTAACTTTATTTTGTTTACACAGAATGCCGAGACCTCCTGAGGGGTTGTCTGGCAAAGAACCCAAAGAAGCGCTTCTCGCTGGAGCAGATAAGGAACCATCCGTGGTTAAACACGGACTAAACCGACTCCACCTCCTCATCAAACCCTGGTAGTTTGAACAGAAGACCAGAGCCTGACCATAGCAGGTGCTGGTCTTCTGTTCAGCTTGGTTCAAAATCACAAAACAGTGTTGCCAAAGGAGTAATTTAGGCAAACTTTACCTCTAAGGTGACCCTTAGAGGTAAAAATAACAATAATATAGACAAGAAGCTTATCTGTATTATTGTACACTGGTGCAATCACTACATCCAAATTGGGACTTAAATGGTACAGAACCAAACCAAAACCAATCTAGGAGTGTGAAAGCACCCTTAGTTTAGTTTAGAGTCCAGATTATTTAGGAAACCTGGAAATATAAAATTGTTAGAAATTTGGTTTCTAATGACTTTGTATTAAAATTAATTGGCAAAAGGAGAAAGTACATTTGTCAACTGGATTCTACCTGGAAGACTGAGGGATTTTACACAAATTAAAATGAACTGGCAACATGGCATCCAGGCAAAGGCCTCACGACACAGATAAAGAAAAAGAAGTCGAAATTCACAAGTCTCTTGTGGATGGCGACTTTCACAATCTTTCTTTCTGTGGTGGTGAATCTGGATGTGATTTTTGAACCTAGTTGAACATGTGAGCTCTCTGGGGTAAACAGGTAAGTCAAGAATCTTTAATAAGGTATCTACATCAAGTTCACTTTTTGGCCCTTTCCCAATACCTAAGAAGTTTTACTCTATTCGATTCAACATGCTTTCGTAGCTTTTTATTAGCTTTATCTATTAGCCAGCCTTTCCCCTGTTTTTGGTTTTACACTTGACGTCAAAATTCTAACTGCTAATTGATCATCTGTGACTCATGTGCATAGAGGCCACAAAAACAATGCTTAAGTTGTTTTTAATATGTATTAGAAGTCCATTGTAAAAACACTATTTCACAAAGTCAAGAATATTGTTTTAGATAAATTGCAGTTAGCTAAAGGTATCAGTAGACTTTTAGCTAACTGCATAAAAGCTATGGTTAATTTACATTCAAACTGAACCTCGTTAAGTAGAGTAGAAGTCGCTCGTAGAAACGGTCTTATGACAATTCCAACTCCAAATGACGAAACAGGAAGTGACATTACCACCATCTGAAAAAAGAAAAAAGAAAATTGCAATTCTGCCACATCGAGGTCTATTACTTGAGCCAAAAGTTCAGATAATCTCTGTTCAGTATCTGTGTGGGTCTTTGGCTGTGTCCAGTGCACATTTCACTGTGAAGTCGACATAGTGAAGGGTGAACTGGTTAAGAAAACCAAAGGGGCAAAGTAAGTATGAATGGTTCAATTACAGGTTAATTTTGTACATTTACAAAGGCTTTGAACATTCACAAACCCTGCTGCGTTACCAAATGACTGCGATAAATTGCGATAATGTGATAATGTTTTTTTACGTTTTCAACTTGTGAAAGAGTAGCTCAAGGTAGCTTTCAACTCATAACACCCAGAGGGGAATCATCAGGGACTTCAGGGCCTTCACAGAAGGCCTCATTTCAAGGCCTCATTTGTCTGGCCTGCAGACGCCAAGTGTAGTAAGAGCGCAGTGCACGTTACATTGTAATCTTTGCGCCATCACTACTGAATTGTCTAATGAGACACATGAAGGAAAAACATGTCATTACGGTTGTGTTCAGTTGTTGATGCGCTTGTGTGGTTGTATTGATCAGCTTATAGTATCTGTGGTGCACATGTTTTTATGCATTTGTCTACAGCTCGCCCTGCTTCAAGCACCTGTGCAGGTGTGTGCACGCGTGTGCTTTAACAATACACAGTATCTGATTTTTTTTACAGGTTTAAAAACTTGAATAACCAAACTAATTCAGTACAATGTTTTTGCAGCTGTTCAAACATATTCTTCACTTCCATAATGCGTCCCTACCACCCTCATTATTCAGTGTGATGAGTTTATAATTACTTTTCAATATTTTCAGAAAACAAAGTGCTGTCACTGTAATGCTAACAACTAGCATGCTTATCACACATTTCCTGACTGAGACAATATAAAACTTTATATTGCAGGCAGTATACAACAGACTTATTTTGACCTCTAAAGCTACTTGTACAATACTTCTATACTAAGGCATGACAGATTTGACTTAACTAATAAACATGAAAAATAGAAATCACTTTTACTCAATGTTGTGGATAAGAGTTACATAAATATTTTCAATTTAATATCATGATCAGATTATTCTAGTGCATGTAACCAGGCTTAACAAATCCCTACCAGAGAACACTGAGCTGATCCTGTTTTCGAGTCTGTTTTTTCGCCTTCGGTCCAGTGTTTGTGTTGTTTTGGTGAGGATGGGAGATGAACGGGAGGCCAGACCAGAGCCTATGGACGGCTCTGCTCCTTTGAGATACAGCTCAGGCTCAGTGCACAGGCTGTGAATTCAACTGTCGTAAAAATGTGAAATTATGGTGCAAGAGTTTTACTGTGGCATTGTCATTTATTTTCTAACGCTCGTAAACCCTTTAAGAGACACACATGGGTGGAGTTTATTCCCCTGCACTGGCTTTAAAGCTCCATACAGGGCTATAAGCAGCAGTGATAAGGATAACTCTTTTTAGGAGCAACATTTTTCATTGATGTAGAGACTTGATCAAAAGTGGAGTCTAATTTTAACCATTGCACTTGGTAGTAATATCCCAAAAGGTTTACACAAGCTGTTTTAGGTCCAGATATGTTCGCAGTATTGTAAAGGAGTCTAGGTATATTGAAAATAGTTTGCCGTCGGAAGAAGTAGCCCACATTCACAAGTGTTTATTGGTATTGGATCCATTTTAACCATTTTTATGTCCAGGGGCATTTTAGGTCACAGTTGATATCCAAAAAGGTTTATATAATCTGTTTTAGGTCCAGATATTTTTCAGTATTCTAAATTTTTTAAAACTTTGCAGGATTTTAAAGGGGTCTCGCTATAATGAAAATAGTCGTCTCTCTGAAGTAGTCCACATTCACATTCAAGTGTTTTTGTAATTAGGGATTGGGAATGTATAAACCTTTTCGGACAATCTATTTTAGCTCCAGATATTTTTGGAGTATTTTAAAACGATCTGTTATATTGAAAATAGTTGGCTGTTTGAAGTAATAGTCCACATTCGCATTCAAATGTTTTTGTAATTAGGAACTCTAATCCATTTTAACCATTTTCATTTCCAGGAGCATTTTAGGTGACAGTCATGTGTAAACCTTTTCGGACAATCTATTTTAGGTCCAGACATTTTTGGTATATTTTAATGGGGTCTAACTATATTGGAAATAGTTGGCTGTCTGTAGTCTGTTTTTGCGGTGGGCGATTTGGATAACGTTTCTAAATCTAATTTTAACCATTTTAATTTCCAGGAGCATTTCAGCAAAAGTCCGTGATCTCCAAAAGATTTACACACTTTTACAGGTATTTTTGGAAACTTATTATTCAATTACAGGTGGTTGCATATCTTAAAAAAAACACAAAAAAAACCTTGGCCTTGTTTGGTCTTCAAGAAGATGGAAAGATTTAATGCTATACTGTGAAACATTAGACAAAACAACATTTTCATGGAGAAAATCAGGTGGCGGACCATCCATCCATCCATCCATCTATCCATCTATCTTCTTCTGCTTATCCGGGGCCGGGTCGCCGGGGCTGCAGTCTAAGCAGGGGCTCCCAAGCTTCCTTCTCCCCAGCCACTTCCACCAGCTCCTCCGGACAGACCCCGAGGCATTCCCAGGCCAGCCGAGAGACATAGTCCCTCCAGCGTGTCCTGGGTCTTCCCCAGGGCCTCCTACCGGTGGGACATGCCCAGAACACCTCCCGAGGGAGGCGTCCAGGAGGCATCCGGACCAGATGCCCGAGCCACCTCAGCTGCTCCTCTCGACGTGGAGGAGCAGCGACTCTACTCCGAGCTTCTCCCGTGTGACCTAGCTCCTCACCCTATCTCTAAGGGAGCGCCCGACCACTCATTTCGGCCGCTTGTATCCGCGATCTTGTCCTTTCGGTCATTACCCAGAGCTCATGACCATAGGTGAGGGTAGGAACGTAGATTGACCGGTAAATCGAGAGCTTCGCCTTTCGGCTCAGCTCCCTCTTCACCACAACGGTCCGATACAGTGACCGCATCACTGCCGACGCTGCACCGATCCGCCTGTCAATCTCACGCTCCATCCTCCCCTCACTCGTGAACAAGACCCCGAGATACTTGAACTCCTCCACTTGAGGCAGAGACTCCCCACCCACCCGGAGAGGGCAATCCACCTTTTTCCGGTCGAGAACCATGGCCTCGGATTTGGAACAGCTGATTCTCATCCCAGCCGCTTCACACTCGGCTGCAAACCGCCCCAGTGCACGCTGCAGGTCCTGGTTCGATGAAGCCAACAGGACAACATCGTCCGCAAAGAGCAGCGATGAGATCCTGTGGTTCCCGAACTGGACCCCCTCCGGCCCCTGACTGCGCCTAGAAATTCTGTCCATAAATACAATGAACAGAACCGGTGACAAAGGGCAGCCCTGGCAGAGTCCAACATGCACCGGGAACAGGTCTGACTTACTGCCGGCAATGCGAACACAGCTCCTGCTCCAGTCATACAGGGACCGGACAGCCCTTAGCAAAGGGCCCCGGACCCCATACTCCCGGAGCACCCCCGGGAGTATGGGGGTTTGCCGCAGCGACAGGCACCACAGACCTTGCGGCCACAGCTACCAGCGGCCGCGTCGACAATGGAGGCCGAAAACGAAGCCCACTCGGACTCCATGTCCCCCAGCCTCCCCCGGGATCCAGGAGAAGCTCTCCCGGAGGTGTGAGTTGAAGGCCGCACTGACGGAGGGTTCTGCCAGATGTTCCCAACAGACCCTCACGATACGCTTGGGCCTGCCAGGTCTTTTCGGCTTCCTCCTCCGCCAGCGGACCCAACTCACCACCAGGTGGTGATCAGTTGACAGCTCTGCCCCTCTCTTCACCCGAGTGTCCAAGACACACAAAGTCGATCATCGACCTCCGGCCTAGGGAGCCCTGGTGCCACGTGCACCAATGGACCCCCTTGTGCTTGAACATGGTGTTCGTTATGGACAAACTGTGACTAGCACAGAAGTCCAATAACAGAACACCGCTCGGGTTCAGATCAGGGAGGCCGTTCCTCCCAATCACCCCTCTCCAAGTGTCACTGTCATTGCCCACGTGGACGTTGAAGTCCCCCAGTAGAACAATGGAATCCCCGGTCGGTGCACTGTCCAGTACCCCTCCCAGAGACTCCAAGAAGGCCGGGTACTCTGCACTGCTGTTCGGCCCGTAGGCCGACACCACAGTGAGAGACCTGTCCCCGACCCGAAGGCGCAGGGACGCGACCCTCTCGTTCACCGGGGTGAACTCCAACACGCAGTGGCTGAGCTGTGGGGCTATAAGCAGGCCCACACCAGCTCGCCGCCGCTCCCGCGGCCAACGCCAGAGAAATGGAGAATCCAACCCCTCTCAAGGAGTTGGGTTCCAGAGCCCAAGCTGTGCGTGGAGGTGAGGCCGACTATATCTAGCCGGTAACGCTCAACCTCCCGCACAAGCTCAGGCTCCTTCCCCCCCAGCGAGGTGACATTCCATGATCCCGAGAGCTAGTCTCCATGTCCGGAGATCTGGTCGCCGAGGCCCCTGCCTTCGACTGCCGCCCAGATCTCTGCACCCGGCCCCTATGGCTCCTCCCACGGATGGTGGGTCCAGGGGAGAGCGGTCCCACGTCATCCCTTCGGGCTGTGCCCGGCCGGGCCCCGGCCACCAGGCGCTCGCCATCGAGCGCCCACCCCAGGCCTGGCTCCAGGGTGGGGCCCCGGTGACGCCGATCCGGGCGACGTATCTTGCCTCTGAATGTTCATCATCATATGGGGCTTCTGAACCGCACTTCGTCTGACCCGTCCCCCCGGACCTGTTTGCCTTGGGTGACCCTACCAGGGGCATAAAGCCCCCGACAACATAGCTCCTGGGATCATTCGGGTACTCAAACCCCTCCACCACGTTAAGGAGGCGGTTCGAGGAGGGGACGTGCCACGTGGGACGTGGCAGGTGGCGGACCTTCCACCAGAAAAGTTACACAATAAAACTAGTGAAATCAAATAAGAGTAAAAAAATACCACCATGTCCTCCATTTTGATTCAAAAGTACCAACACTGTAAGGCGGAGCACTCGGTTTGTCCCCAAAACCAAAACTTATTTTCCACCACAGCAGCCCTGATTCTCTTCATACGTCTCGCAAAGCGCCTGCACCTCAAAGAGTCTGACCAGAACCCGGACATGTTGATTTAAAACAACACTGGAACAAATGGCCCCGGGTTAAATCTGGAATAGCTTATTTATTTTCGAGCTGATAGGATTTCAAGGGTCTCGTGCCTGCTATACGGGACTATATATTTTTCCAGTTTTCGCAGACTGCTGAACCTCACTCTCACATAAAAGTCCAGACAGCACCTGTAAGTCAAGAGCCACTGATAACCATCTGTGGCGGAGCAAAGTGGTGGGAAACGCCATTAGAAAACTGTGGAGGAACATGGACCTGGAGATCTACCACTGATAAAGTCTTGACATGTGACACAATTAGCTAAACTATAAGAAGAGGTCGGTAGTGATGAGTTACATATGTTCGGTTTAAATTACATGAAGATCTTTTTGAAGAACTTTAATGTGTAAGATAGAGCTGTGCGTTATTTTTAATCAACAGTAATCAACTTGGGTTACTTTAATGGAGAAGATTAGCCAATCCAGTGTCGGTAAAAGCATCTGGTTTGAAGTTTAAAGTTGGTAAGAAGAAAATCTGCTATTTTTATGTTTAGGAAATGAATATTGAAAGCCATTTTTACTTGCATTTAATAAGGAAGATTGTGATTTGTCAGTATGAGGGAAAGCAGGGGATTTCTGAATTACATGTATTGCGCTTAATAACTAAAATCCGATTAATTACCATTGTGCATTTATCATTTTGATGCCTAACTTATGCACTAACAAATGGATAATGGTTTATGTTTTATAGGCATCTAACTGTACCCTGTCTAAAACATGCCATAGCTCTTCTACTTTCTCAATTTCTTGCAGCTGCTAAAATGAGTAGCTCGCTGGAAATTTAGTTTTTATAAAAGGCTCACCAGAGGAAAAAGGTTGGTGAGTCCTTCTAAGAGTTGGGTTGTCACGTCATAAAATTTTCGTAACATTACCTGTATCTAGGTCCAGATGTGACTGCTGTTTAAACTTTCACCTTCTGATAGGGTGGTCGTGAAAACTTCCCATGTTCTTTGGAGATGACTAAAAGGAAATTAGACCATAGAGCATGAAGCATAAACCTCCATCCCAACATGGAGTGATCTGTTTGTAGCATGTCTCAAATGTGGAAAATATCTTTGGAATTCTTGTAACATTTAGGAGAAAATCTTATCTGACGTTTCACCTGAGATAAATAAGAATTTGGTGCTTTGCTTTTTGATTCCATGCTGTTTCTTAGTCTTCTGTTGATTTTATTTTATTTTTTCTGTAAAATTGCCATGTTTGTTTTTCCCAGAACGGAGCAAGTGTCTCTCTGATTGGTTACTCTATCTCTACCAGTCTCGCCCTCTGGAATCTGGGAGGCTGGATATGCTTCCAGACTTCCCCCACTTCTTTGCAAAGTTTCACCAAAGTGCGTGGTTCTGTCTGGTAACCACAGAGGCAACCATTAACTCATATTGTTATAGGTATCTTGAGCCAGCAGTAGCTCAGTTGGTAGTGTCCTCTGATCCAAAGGATAGCGGTCTGAGTCCAGATCCCACAGATGACTGCTGTTGCTGTGTTTTTGGGCAAGACACTTAACCCCCCCTCAGCCCCTGTGTCTGTCTACAATGGTGTATGAATGTGTGCGAGTGGCTAAAGCGCTTTGAATACATTGAAACGCGGCTATATAAAAATGTGACTATTTACCATTTACTAGATAATGCTACTAAACATTGTAGTAAATTGCGTCTTACTATAGCTTTAGTTGCTTCATTCAGATGCCCTAACAACTTTCCAACTGTCCCCGTTCATCCCAGCTACGGTCAAACGATTCTTAGTCTGTTAGATTGATATTTCACATTAAACAGCCATCTGCAGTTCATTATCAGTGTGATTATACATTACTTAAAACCTCCATTACTCATTTGGTTGAACTGTCTCATTGTCATATGACCCTGTAATCCTCCCTAATTCTGTCAAATGAGGATGATCAATTTCGGACTAGTTATATCTGAATCCATGAATAATACACTTGACCTTTTTACCCCCATCTTCAAACTCCACATGTTTTTTGATTAAATTCCATTCCTGTGAAATACTGGCCTCTACAAAGTCCAGTAGTGGTGCTAAAAGAGCAATTAATGTTTCAAATGGTCAATTGCTTTAATATTTCTGTCACGATTATTATAAAATTATAATATTGAAGCTATTTTATGGTACTGTTACAATTTTTTTTTTTAAAAAGCAGGATTATCCCAATAAAACATGGTTTAAAAAGAAAGTATCATTAAAGGTGCATGTCACTGTTCAGGTGGAGGGTTTGTCTCATGCTTTTCCCCTTGGAGATGTCATTGCTTTGTCTGGAATGTTTCACAGTATGGTACTCAACATTTTTATCTTCAGGGAAACCAAACCAGACCCAGTTGTAATGTAATAAATGTAAGGCAGAGCTATTTAATCTTATACTGTGGAACATTCTGAGCAGAGGAATGACATATCTATAGAAACAAGCAGATGACAGACCCTCCACCAGAAAAGTTACACAATGCACCTTCAAAATGTCTGAGCTGCAACAAATAAATAGCTGAATGAAGCAATAATTACCCATAGAAGCTATTTTTTCAACTCTCTACAGTTCAAATCAAAGTGTATTACATCAAAAATAACAACAATCCCCCCTATAGTAATTATTATGACAGGCCTATGCTTTAGTATGCCGATTCATCACAGTTTCACTCCGTCTGACCTTTAGGATTCGTTCGCTCGACGGTAGGCGGGTCCTTTTTTTATTTAACCAATCGCTGCTATTTGGTCGTGACATATGTAATGCGCCGGAACACTCAGTGGTGTCCAAGTAATTGGCGGCACAACAGCAAATCCCCTCGGAAGAAGGTCAATAACGTTGATAAAATTCACCAAACATTCTCTTTGTTCCAGCTTTAAAATCCTCGACGTCGGGAATCGTTGCCAACACAAAATGTTTGATTTCATCTACATCCGTCTTTGTTTACTGGGCTGAACCTCAAAAGGGATCCAGAGGAGCTGGACTTTGACGTTGTGGCTTCAGAGCTCTTCGCTGATTGGCCGGTGCGCCGAATACAACTTCCGGGTTTCTTGCAAACCGCCGAGTGTATGGTGATTCCTGACCTAGGTGGCGCCCGCCTGGCTAATGCTTTAATTGATCTGACTTTGAACTGGTCTCTTTTTTGACCTGGTTTAGTCATGGTCTAGGTCAGTGTTGAGTAATCTTGAGTAATTGCCTTGAAGGTGGAAAAGCACTGTATAAAAATGTGACCATTTTACATTTTTACAGTCTTAAAAACAAAACTAGTTCATTTTAAAAGGTTTGCTCTGGTCCAAAGTTATTCCTTACTTACCTTGTGTGTTCAAAGCGTCCTAATTCTTCACCACAGTGACTTTACAAGCGCTTTCCTGAACTCTGCTGTGTTAACAACACGTACATGCTAACACGCATTTCCTGATTGTTGACCAATAAAAGTGGAATTCTAATTAGATGCAGACAACACGACTGCAGACTTCTTTTGAACTCAAGAGCTGCTTATACAATATATCTCCACTGGGGCAAGACAACGTTTGCTGAAATAGACGGAAAAAAATCTGGTACTGGACCTTTTAACGAGAATAAAACAAAGCAACTTCAACTGCTAATGACTTCAACAATACCTTGTGAAACCAATTTCGCCAATATTACACCACCATCAATCATTTGTTTCACTTCTATGTCAAAACTTCCTTCGTACAAACTTCCCTCCATCTAACCCCAAGTTTCATATCTGCCTAAAATGACGAAGCACAGTTCCCACACATACGGCTCCTTTCATAATACCGCCGCAAAGAGACACAGAGCTCTGGCAGCTGACGCGGGGCACATGCAGTTCTGGTGATGAGGCCTTGTTTGGAGCCGCATTCAAACGGGAAGCAACAATTTGGAGCGACACTTGTTAGCACAGCTGTGAGGAGCCCGATCCAAGCCCCCTGCTACAATAAAGAAGTGTGCACGACTCAGGCCTATTCATACACCAGGAAGCTTATTTGCCCCGATTGGCCTCCTTTGTGACAACTTTGGCATGTATTTAGTGATGGAGTTTGTAATGGGTTTATGTGTGATTTGGGATTGGGGGTACAGTTGCAGGCGTTTATATGGTGCTGAATATATGAGTCTATGAAGTGAATCAATGTAATCATGTACGCTACTTGATATATGGCTAAATAGACTATTTGGAACACGCAATCTCATTTTGGGTTTCTGAATTTAAAATGAACAAGTGTTTGCATTGGAATATAAAGCTCAGAATAAGCAAATTTAGTGCGTGTGAAATTCAAGTCTGATACTAAAACAAGTATCGAAACAAGATACTCACTTAAGCAAGTATCGATACTGAAAATAAAACTGGACCTTTCTTATCACTAGTGATCACATGGTATATAATAAACAAATACTATTAGTGTTTAAAAACAACAATATTCTCTAAAAAAGATTTTTTTCTTTAGTACCAAAATCCAATTTGAAATTCTAGTATTGTGACACTATGTGACTCTTGTTGACAATAGACAGGGTGCTTAGGGTGTTTTGGTTCAGATTTGATTCTCTTCTAGTCCACTGGTTTTCTTATTTGCCTCGATTGGCCTCTTTTGTGAGGCCTCGATTGGCCTCATTTGGCATGTATTTAGTGAAGGAGTTTGTAATGGGGTTTTGTGTGAGATTGGTAGATTAGAGGCATTTATAATGGTGCTGAATATGAGTATTTGGAGTGAATCAATGTAATGTATGCTATTTGTCATTATAACTTGACATACAGCTACATGGACTATTTGGAGCATGCAATCCCATTTTGGTTCTCTGAACTTAGGTTACGTTTACACTGAAAAATATCACCGTATCGGAAACGATTTACGTCCAGACACGTCGTTTCCCTATCCACACAGTAATGCGAAACCACCTGAAACGCTAGTCACATGACTAGGCTGTCATCATGTTGTCACAATGTCATGTGGGCGGTAAAAACAAGGAAGTGGAGCACTGTGTCTGAAGTTGCAGCAGCCGATTTCGAGCTGAGGAAAATGGCAACCGTGAAAACAATCTTTTTGTGGACCAATGACAAGGTTCAGTTATTACTGAACGCAACACTGGATTTCTGCAAGAGCGTCACATGACCGATGTCACAAACCCAGCAAATCAGGAAGACGCAAGTCACAGTGATGTGGTCCAATAAGGATGGCAACTGGAGCTCCGACATCAATGCATCAACATTTTCAGGCATCCACACAGCGCCGGATTAGATCCGTACTCTTCGTGGGAGCTGGTGGCTCCAGATCATTCCATCTCTGGAGCCAATTTCCATCGGATTAGTGTGGACGAACACTGTAATCGCAACGAAAACGACTCGAATACACACACATATACATAGTGTGGATGGAGCCTTAAATCAGTGTTTGTGTTGAGGTATAATATTTATAAATTGATGTTATGTATTATATTCTGTATTGTATTATTTATTTATTTATTGTCTGCTGCCTGAAAAACAAATTTCCTTCAGGACCATAAAGTATCTAATCAGAATAAGCAGATTCTATCACAATAAATGTGAATTGTCTGAAATTTGAAGTGTCTGTCTGTTATAAGGTTTGATACTCAAAAATATCAAAAATCAGATACTAACCAATACTAAAACTAGTTTTACTACTTATTTACTGAAAAAAAAAATATCGCAAACGGGATAAAACTGGACCTTTCTGGAATAGTTTTGTCATAACTAGTGACCACATGGTATAATAAAAACATACTATGATTTAATATTAAAAAGGACGATATTGCCTAAAAGTAGTGTATTTTTTACTATCAAAATCAAGTTTGAAATTTTAGTATTGTGACAACACTAGTCTGTGGAGAATCTTTGACAATAGACATGCTTCAATTTTGTCATTTGGTACTGTTTTAGTCCTGGTTCTCTTCTGGTCTTATTCCAGGCTTGGTTCAGAGTTTAGGGTGTGGTCACACTTTGTCGCCAATTTACTTAAATTTAAATATTGTCACCCCTCTCTGTACTCTCTCTACATGATCCTGGCGTTTTTATTTAGCTATTTTGTACGTAAATAAATTCCTTCTGTTGGACATAGCTCAAAATTTGCTATAACGGCTAGCATCATGAGCGGTATGGGTGACGTCACTCTCGCTTAGTCAATTTCTGTATACAGTCTTTGTGTTGGAGTCCTGTGCTTCTCCATGGAGATAGTACATTTTAATGCCGTACTGTGAAAAATTCCATGCACAAAAATGTTCCATGGAGACAAGCAGGTAGCAAACCCTCCACGAAGTTACAGTGCGCTCTTAACTTTTATCCAAATTTTTATCTGCTCAATCCATCAATGAACTCCTGTCCACAGTCTCTGATGGACATTCACCCGTTCTGGACAACGTTTGAATGACTCGGCTAAAACCATTTGCGTTTGGCCCATGTGCGCGCAGCCTGGGCTCACCAATTCCAATCAGGATCCATCATGGCGCCATCTGTCAGTGTTGACACGCCTCCATATTGTGTCCTGTACATAGCAGATTTCCATTTCATCCCTGTCTGAATGTGACGCATCCAGCCCCGGCTTCCATGGCAAAAATGTCCGACCGGCGGTGAATCACTCATCAATTAGTCTTCAGAAAGCAGATGGAGGGAGGGACAAAAAACTAGCTGGAAAAATAGCAGGAAATTCGACAGAAATAATTGGTGTTATTTTGGAGAGGCGGGTTGGAGGCACCTGGAGTTTTTACAGTCATTTTCTGCACAAAAGTAACACCTGCACTGATGATGCGTGATTAATACCCTTGTCTCAGCACAAGTTTTAATTGGGCTCCTTCGACTTTTGTATGCTTAAAAACAAAAGTTTGACAAAAAATTAGCTGGAGTCTTGTTCAACAATGTCTATCTGATGAAAATGTGTAGCTTTTGAGTTGATTTTTTAAAGAGAAGGTATTATGCGAAATTGATTTATTTTTGAGCTTCCCACATATAACATTGTTCCCTTATCAAAAATATGTCATTTAGTGATCTCTCCCGGGCTCATTTCAAACGCTTCTTATTGGTAGCTGTAAGATTCTGCCCAATGCTTCGTCCACAAGCCTACGTCCACTAAGTCCACTCATGCTCCTGCACATTAATTTTCCATAAATATACAAACACATGATACAAAACTTGACAAACCTGATGTGATGTGTAGTAGAGGGATGCATGCTGATTGTGTTGTGACAGCGCTCTGAATGGGGAGTGACTTAGCACGGAAAGTAAGGGGAGGGGAAAGTCAGAGCATCAAAAACGAAAGTGCAACTTGTAAAACATGTTAATATCTACGATAAATGGAGGTGATCTAAATATGTTAAGTGTAATTAATACCTCACAGTAGAAAAACTGTAAACAGGAAGGAAAACAATTTGTACGAAACTAAGAAGTCCTGGTTGGAGGAGGTGGGCCAAAGCAGGGCACACCTATGCACGGCGATGTCACCCGCACCAGGAAAACACAAAACAAAGTTTGCTTCAAAATATATGGCGAAACCGTGTCAAAGACCGCGGACAGCAACACAAACCCACAAAAGAGCGCGCACCGCAGCAGGACCCACACCCGTCTCACCACGCAATAGGCACCTCATGCCGCTGGACCCAGCATCATGTGACTGCGCACTGCCTGTAACCTGGCAGGTGTTGGGGCGACAAACGCATTCTAACTGGAGATCACTGGACGTCCCTCAGTCATGAGAACTACCTCAGGTCACAGTACATTATTTCACCTGTTATGTGACTGTTCTGAAGACAGAAGAAACACACTTCTCTCACACTGTTGCAGAGCACAAACTTGTCTCACTGACGATTGTTCTTGTTTGCAATAAAATTTTTTTTTTAAAAAACATCTGCACAAAGCCTATCCACTTTTCTATGTGGATAAGAGTACTAAAGTGATGATTCAAGGGACAAAAAAAAAAGTGCAATTAATTGCAAGTTAACTATGACATTCATGAGATTAATAACCATTAAATATTTGAATCGATTGACAGCACTAATATATACACTTAATGCTGTGCTGTAGAGTCATAACTCTATATGGAGACCAGCAGGATCCCTCCAACAAAAAAGTAACATTCAATCTGAACTAACTAGAAAAGATGGTTGTGTGTTTACTTCGAAAACCCAAACATGCATAGGCTAATCCTCCAGATGGGTTCTTCTACTCATGAAAATCTGAAAAGTATGAAAATCTGGAGACAGGTCAAAGTATACGGAATGTAATCTAAACCTTTTCGCCTGTGCAAACGTCATATTTGGCAGGAGAGTGTCTGTCTGCTGGTGCATTGAGAAGAGGCCAAAACAATATCTGCTATAGTGAAGCACTCAAATACAAAATTGGATATTGATTGATTATTTCATCTTCACCTGTTTCATTTCAAGAGATGATGGGACTTTTGGCGCGCAGAACTACAAAAAACTACAAAGAAAAAAGTGTATAGCCAAGATTTTTCTTCACACCAGCAACATTCAGAAATGGCCCCTAACTGAACTCACCGTTATTGCCATGATTCTTTTTAAAGGGCCAGTACTGCATTTTTTGTAATAATAATAAAAATAATAATAATAATAATAATAATAATAATACATCAAATTTACATAACACTTTTTTTGGACACTCAAAGCCGCTTTACAAACAAACAAATAGGAAGTGACACTATAGAAAACGGGAGGAATCATGGGGGGGGGGAAATGCCAGATTGAACAGGTAAGTTTTTAGTCAGGATTTGAAGTGCCGTAGCGCATATGACTTCCTGATGGATTGTGGGAGTGAGTTCCAGAGATTGGGAGCGGCAGCAGCGAAGACTCGACCCACCAAGGTCCAGTGCTTTGTCCTCAGGGGAGTCAGAAGGTTGGTGTCGGCTGATCTGAAGAGGCGGGTGGGACTTTGCAGATGGATGAGGTCAGTGAGATCGGGAGGTGCCAGGTTAAAGAGGGACTTGCAGGTGATGAGGAGGACGTTGTATTGAATGCAGTATTGTACGGGGAGCCAGTGGAGTCGCTTAAGGACAGGAATGATCAGCTTGTATAATAAAATGAGACGGCTGTGTCCTGTCTGCATCAAATTGTAAAGAAATTGTACCCTCTGCGAACAAGGAAGTAACACTGGAGCAAAGTTGGTATGCTAGTTGTTTGTGGCATTACATGACTCTTCTCTGGCCTCTGAAAGTTGTGAAGAGCACATATAAACATTGAATAATTAGGATGCTCGGAATGTGTTTGCAAAGTGAAGAATAACTTTGAACTCCCTTTAGACCCTTTAAAACTGACTCTTGCTGTTACCTCCCCAAAAACATACCTGTGTTTTGTTTCATTCACACATGTTTGAGTAATCTTGGTTTATCTTGGTTTGACTACATCTCATTCTCAAAATGCCACCGTCGCCTCAAGCCATTCCTGACCAACCCAAAGCCAGTTGCGAGAGCTGAAATAGAAAGAAAATATTCTAGTGAAGGTGTATGGAGTTTAAGAACACAGAGGACCACTTCATGTATTACCACATGACATCACAAGGTGCAACAGAATGTCATCTGTTTGAGAGATTATAACTCAGGCTAAATATACAGGGTTTGTGTGTTAAAAATAGTGTAATATAGTGCCCTTCATGTTTTTAATACAGTAACACCAGGACAGCACCTTTTAATTAGAACACATGTACTTTCCATGCAAAAAGCATGCAGAAATAATCCAACCAAACTCACTGCTTGGGTGACTACCTGCATCTCAGTTTGAAGCACTGCTGTAGGAAGTATTAAGAGCCAAAGGGTTAACACGGACATCTTTCTGCGCTAATCTCTGGCGTTTACATAGTACGGAGCAGAGGAGCGCGTTGGCACCATTTCACGGGTCACTACGTCTGCACAAATTAGATTGGAGGGTTTACTCAGAGCTGTGGAGAATAGGTGGTGTGTGAGAGAGCTTGTCATAGCCACCTCAGCAGGGGCCTGTGTGGGCAAAAAAACTCCAGACTCAATCATCAGGAACGCCATAAGCACTTCAATTTATCCCCGGAAATCCATCAAAATCAGAGCAGCGAGGTGTCGAGTCATCAAAGTACTGCGAAAAATACTTAACCAACGGTTTGATGCAGGAGGTAATGGTTAATCAGAGTTAAATGGTGCTTATGTTAAAGAGTGGTATTTTGCAAAATCCACTTTTCGGAGCTTTGTTATTACGTTCCCTCATAAAAATATGCCTAAAGTGGTTTTATATGTCATCTCTGCATATTTAAGCAATATTTTCCATTTAAAAAAAGAGAATGAAACAACATTCAAACAGTGTGGGAAGACCCCATGCATATGGCATACCAGGTGCTACAGTGGGATGGCAGTGGCCTTAGTGTAGACCTGTCACAATAATTACTGTATTGGCTACAATAGATGTCAGATAGAACAATAGTTTTTAGAAGTCAACATTTATTGTGGGTCCATTTTTGTTATTTTTCTCTTTTGGTATTAGGTCTGAGCTGTGTAAGGTTGAATAAACAACTCTTGATACAAACAGTAGAGTGTCCAGTGCCAACTCCATAAATGCCCTAGTGCCACCCCTAGTGCCACCCACGAGAGACACTGACCATTAACATTTTATGAAATGGTAACCTAGCTGAAAAGTTTTAGCGCTAGCACTAATACAACAATGTTACACACACAGTACTGGAGTCAATTTTCTTTGCGGTGATAAGTACCACACAATTACTACGTGCTAAACACAACTGCATTGTGCCCACTGCATCAGTAGAGTCACTGCCGTTCTTCAGGCCAGACCTTTGCCATAAGCTCTATAGTCAGTGACCACAGTATTGTCCAAAACCACCGCTACTGAAAGAGCACACTCAATTGTTTTGGTTCATGTAGGAAGCAAATGTGCCAGTTTAACCAATGAGATGACAGAAAATGCACCGACTGGGGCTGCGTTAGAATGCTTTCAGGGACACTGAAAACTTTGAGTTTCCGATCGCAAATGATCAACAAAGCTCTTTGTTAAATGCTTTAATGGTCCATTAGGCTCCGCTACTGAGCCCCTTTCAGCGCACATTTTGTCATTTCATTGGTTAAACCATCAGTATTCCATGTTAAAATCCCCTGCATATTTCCCCTGTTTAGTTTAATATTATTCAATGCATCTTGGATTTTCTGGATTCAAGAAACTATAACATCAACCACAGATAACATTGCCCATGCCTTTTATTGCACTGGAATTGTCCGACACATCATTATCTCGATGGAATTCATCGGGTTAGCATCTTTCTGCACTTAGCTTGTGCTTTAGTCTGTTGTGTGAAAGCACTAATCCCCTCCAGAAGGCTCCCATAACTGCATTGCATTAGGTGTTGGTGAAACTTTGTTAATGTATCGTCTTGGAAACCAAAATAAACTCGTAGTGTTTTGGGTACAGAGTGGATCTCACCTGTCAGCGCGGAGAGCCCAAGATAAAGGGATTACAGATACTCCAGCACGATACGCCTTGGATAAATACGGATTTGAGCTCTACACAGTCATTTTCCTCTCTCACTCTCCATGCCAGGCAATATGAGAGACACTGCATGCCAAAGAGTTACGGATGGCTTCATATAACAGCATCATTCACAGGGAAAAGGATGGAGAGTATCTGTCAGTCTATGATACAAGGCTTTAGGGCACCAGGGAATGCAGTGGGTTAGATCGGCGCTGTGTTTCAGATGGAGGTGGAAGAGTCTATAGTGCACAGACACCCACAGATGTACAGGTGCTGTATACAGACAAATGTGCACTGTTGGGAATAACACTGCAAGTATAATGCCGTTAGTAGCTGCATTATTTTTTACCAGTAATGCGTAATCAAACTAATGACTGTTTCTTCTGCAGTAACGCTGTTGTGTAACAGGGCTCGTTACTTTAATGTGAGTCTCAGCAGCACAGACAGATCAGACTCTTTCAGCTCATTCAGAAAAAAGTTTTTCCTTTGTTTTGGTTCTTCCCAAAACAAGACTGAGACGAGGGATTAGAGACGGATTGGCTAAAACAAAGGTCGACTGTAAAGGTGACCAATCAGAAGCAGCGTGAGGCGGCCACAAAGACTTTTCATTGGTTTAGCTCAGACAAGAGAGTGAATGCTGTTTTCACCACATGTGAGGAAATATGCCCATTCTTGTGGATTTCATGGACATTTTATTTAGCAACTCTTTTGTGATTCACCTCCGGTTTTACACATGTAAAGTGCTGTCATGTGGCGTGCACATGTTTGTAATAACATCGGTGCATTTGGTTAATGCTGTTTGGACACAGTCTGCTGTATAAAGAGAACAGCTGTTTGCCCCATGCTGTTGTCACTCTGCAGTTGTGAGTCTGTGTTTGTGCTTTTGAGCTCTGTGGAGAATACCTTATAATGCTGGCACAGGGTGCCATGGGTGCATTCAGTGATTTGCAGGACAAATAAGGCTGAATATAGCTTGTTTTTATTTGAAAAAAGCAGCTGGGGCATATTATTGAGGATTTTTCTTAGTTATATTATTTAAAAAACTTTATCTGGTAATTTGTTACTTTCATCACAGTCACACAGTTACTTTGGTTGCAAAGTAACAGGTAACTATAACCAATTACTTTTTTGAAGGATCATTCCCAACAAATGAGTGAGGGTGGGAGGGGGGAGTGCTTCACTGGGTCAAAAGATGTAGAAGAAGGAAGTCAAGTTGATTTTTAGGGTTTACAGTGTAATTACTACATGTTTATTTAGCCACAAGATTCATTCTTACCAGTATTTCCTTCTGTGCTACTGTACACATGCCAGAATTCATTTTAACCCACTAGACTTTGTTGATAATCTTTCTCTTTCTCTCTTTGGTCTGAATACCTCAAACACAATCGCTGTCACTTTCCCAGCTCGCTAGTGGGTGGAGCTAAACTGTCCCTTTAATGTACCCCTGAGGGATGTCCAAAAGTGAGAGTTTGATGTTTTCAGGAGCCAACAGTTCTTTGCATCATTTATGTTTGTCTAAAATGCTACAAAGGCCCTGAGAAGAGAGCACAGGAAGTGAATGCAGCCTGTGTTAGCGTGCACTTTGATGTCTGCGCGGATAAGGCACGCTAAGCTAAACAGGGCTAAGTATTGTTGATAGAAGAAGCTAAATAGACTGAATAAAAGGCCCACGTCAGTGGAGTTGTTTGTGTGAAATATTGAATGAATTGAGTAAACTGTTTGACAGGCAGCAAAAATAAAAAGACTACTTGTTTGCGTAGTATTTTTTTCAGTCTCTGAACAACAAAGCAGTCCTATAGATTTATCCTGGCAGACGGACAACTGGAGTGGATTTATTCATGAGTTTCAAATGATGGTAAAATAGGGCTGTTGCTATGATAATTGACCATATAAAAATATTCAGTTATCAAAGGTTCAGACACATGTGACTGAAACCCATGGGCAATTATTGTCTTAAGGAAACTGATAACATTTTATTCACTTAAACCCTTAAAATTCCATGTCCCGGTACCGGGTCATCGTATATAAACAGCGAATACCGAGCGACACACACGCGACCCAACTTGAGACACCAACACATGTAACACATCACTAGAAAGCTATGGCTCTCGTCTTTCCGACCATAAACACCATTTTGAGGTACAACAATCACAGCACTTGCACCAAAACATTTTTCAAACCGCACCCCGATACTAGTAATTTAGCGTTCCCTACCTTTGAAGGGGGTCTATGGTCCAAACATTGATCCTTCCCCACAATTTTAGGCATCATTCTGTCCGTAACAGTCCAGAGAATATAATCCGAAAAAGCCATAAGGTCCAAAAACGAATTAGATCCACAGGGGGACAAAGACTGCAGCAATTCTGTTCCTAAAAAAAATAGTAATTGCCATTTTTCTCCCCATTTTTATCCGATTCTGCAGCCAATATTGACATTTGGAGCTAATGTTTGATGTCAAAATGTTCCCCCGGACATTAGCTTTTGATTGATGGCGACTCTGGCCAATTACAACAGTGTGGGGGTTGACTGTAGCGAGGAAAAGCCAATGAGTGTCAGACTGGCAAAAGTTCACTCCCAACTGTCGGCCTTGTAGATCCAAGCTATTAGGTTGCAGGATAAAAGTGATGCTACGTACTTGTAGCCAATGAGCTGCTGAACACGGAGAGGTATTATGTGGCGGGGTCAGGGTTTATTTGGGAGGTGCATTTTGCGTGCGTAAAGGGTAAATAGTATTTCCGGGAATCGGTGCGCTCGCACGTAATTTGTCGTCTCTGTGCGTAAATCGCTTTCTGTGCTTTGTTTTCGTTTTTGGGGTTTTTGGAGCCCTCATTGATGTCTGTAGGTTGAAGCATTCAAAAGTTATTGTATTTTTTCCAGACGTTATCCAAGTTTATCCAAATTGATCCAGTGTCCATTTGGAGTCTCCAAATTGTCCCTCTGTAAAAACGCATGAACTAAACCATGTAAATAATGCTGTAAAATGCTCATTTTTAGAGCTATTGTTTTTAAATTTGAAATGGGAGTAGACAAGACCTGATACTTTGAGGAAATGCTGTGTTGAAGTCTATAAGTACCAAACTTAGCTGTTTACACTCTTGTTTTTACAATCTAGGCGAAGATAAAAAGTCTTAATTTCTCTGTGTTCCAAAGAGTATAACTTTTTATTGGTTATACTTAGAGTATTTTTTTTCTTTTGTGGTAGAAAATACAGAATGTTACCTTTCCAAAATGCCAAAACTTTTACGTATACTCCAAAGGGTTTAAGAACAGCTTTACTTTGTAACTTTTATTACATTTTTCAGGCGTTTTACTCAAAAATACCCGGATTTTTAAAGGTTTAATGAACTAAAAGCTTAATAACAAATTAACTAAAGGATTATTTTAGGGTGTTTATTAAAGTTACTGACTGAATTGTTGCTATAATACAATTTCTTCATTATGCATTATAGCTACCATTTGTAGTTACCAATTGCCGGCCCTGTTGTGTTTTCACATAACACCATTATTTACGTTACTTCAGTAATAGTCTGACAGAAGAAGACCAGAGAACATAGATCAAACCATAAACTGTATAAATGGGCATAGCTAACCTGCTAGCCACCATGTTCCTGAAAAGAAGTTAAAATGGGGGCTCTTCTGGATTCATCGACTGTTTCCAATTGACTTTACATTGAAAAATTGCCACCCTGTCTCTGTAACTGCTCCACTGAGTGATTTTGGTCTTAAAATGTTCGTATTAACCTGCTCCATTGTGTTTTTATTTTGTTATTTTGTCCATAAGTAAATTTCTATTCCTAATATGGAACTTGGCTCTAAATTTGGCCTTATAACAACTACCCTTTGTCCACTTCTTTATTTCTTTATACAGTCTTTGGGTGAGCGTAAACAAAGCCCAGGTGAGGGGACAGGTGCCATCTACTGGTGAAAAACAGGAAATCTAACGAAATCACAGATGGTAGCTTTCAGTTTATGCTTTATTAAGTCTATGAAAATGTAGTTAATGTTAAGAATCACCAGATAATGTATTTATGTAAAGCTATTTATGGTTGTTGCTCTAGTGGGAAAATCTGTTGACTAATTGGGATCACAACATTGCATAGTAATTGTGTGTAAGTGATTTGGTGTTTTTATCAGCCACATTTTTATCAGCCTTTTACCCTCCCTGACTGAATTCCTCCATGTTAATGAAGGGTCTTGCTCAGGGACACAACACCGCTTAGGTGTGGTTCCCACTTCCTCATCCCAGATGGTGGACAAACACTTCAATAATTTATGAGCATAATGTAAATTCCATTGTGTAATCCACTTTATCAACAAAGCCATTATACAGACGGAGAGAGTAAACATCATCTCAGAATATTATCCCTCAAGCCTGATCGCCATATGTTTAACTTCCCCAAAGTCCGTTATTATTCAAGCAACATTTCATTTATTTTAAAGGCACTATACCTGGTTTTTACCGTCTTACAAATGCAAAAATCAGAAGTAGATCATTTTAAAACAGTCTGCAGTAGTCCAAAGTTATCCCCTCATTTAAGATGGGCCTAGACTGTACAATATTTTCAATTGTGTCACTCAGCCCCAGCTCAAACTGTACGACCAAATCTCAGGGTTTAAAAGTTCACAGCTCACGATTCATGTTCTCAAACTATACAAACCGATGCTCTTATATGATCTGCCTGTGCACACTGTACATCCACATCACAACCGGAGTTCTTGTTCGGAAGTACAAAACTACGGAAAGTGCGGAGAATGCTGGGAAAACACAAACGCATTCCCTTGGCAATCTGTGCCATTTTCTGTGTCCGTGCATGTGCGGTTTGGCAAATTCTGGCAAATCGGCTCGTGGAACAACTTCAACAGTGCGAAACCCTCATGAGAGGCAACTGGATTTCAAACAGGTTTGATATTCTTGCGACCAATCAGGAGCTGGTCGAGAGGTATTTATCAGTTCTCGTTATGCCATACATACTCCACGGAGCGCAACACAGGAATGAGCCAAAACTCATCTCGATCCCGAAAACAGACCCATGAGTGAAAAATCCTCTCAAAAAGGGCCAAAATTCACACAGTGTACGCCGGGCCTTACCTTATGCATTCAAAACATCCTAATTATTAATCATGATGAGTTTGTAAGTGCTTTTCACAACTCTCAGAAACCAGTGCAGAGATTTGCCATAACGGTATAGCTAGCAACAACTAGCATGCTAACACGCACTTCCTCATTATTGGGCAAAAACTTTATATATAATATTTCTAAATCTTACAGGTTACTTTTCTGGTAGAGGGTCTGCCACCTGCTTGTCTCCATGGAGATGTTGTGTTCCAGTATGGCATTAAACTCCATGGAGGCGAGCAGGTGATACCACAGGGCCAGTTTAAATGTCAGATCTGTGGAAAGGTGAGCTCAATAAGAATGCACAATAAGAAGGTATCAAGGTATTTTCTAGCAATAACATTCTGGAATTGAAAATTTAAGGCTTTACTGTGAAACATATCCATGGAGACAAGAAGGTGGCAGAAGGAAAAGGGTACATAGTGCAGCTTTAATGACATTGCAATTGTGGCCCCCAAATTCTGTTTTAATCAGAATTTCTGCATTTCAATTACCTCTGCACATCACACCTGCTTTTAAAACTGCCCTGAAATATTGGCCAACAAAATTTAAGATAACAACCACAGGCCCCAAAACTAAATCACCTACAATAACATTATAATGGCTCCGGGGCCCTCACTGCCGCATAGAAGGTCAGTTTTACAGTCGCACTGGAAAAACGGCTCATACCGATAGGCAGAGGAGGGGAAGTGAAATGCGTTGAAACGATCTCACGATCTCAAATTAACTGTAGCATGATTGAACGGCGCTATAATCACGTCGTGAAGTTGCTGTAATGTGGGAGTTTAAAGATGGCCGGCGGGAGATGGGATGAATGAGCGGAGAGCGGGGGAGATGTTTAGAAGAATGACGGAATAGGCGTAAGGGGGCTGTAAACAGGTCCAGAGAGACACAGAATGGGGAAACTAGTACGCAATTCGTCTGTATAAAAAATAACTGTCATCTTATATGCTGATATCGCATATTTGTGAATCTTGAAATACAGGTAGAGACGGATGTGTTATTGCTTTGCCTAAATTATACTTGTATCTGCTTTATAATTATAATGAATGATTCCTGTGGATCATTATGTTATAATTTGCACATTTTAAATCGCCATATTCATCTAAAACAACTTAATAAAATATATAACCTTATTACAAGTTAGCAGCTTTTCAGAGGACTGACCAAAGCTGCTATTACTTTGTTATCTGAGTTGTGCAGACGACACATAAAACTAAACATTAGCTGTCTTAAAAGTGCCTAGTAAGCTGGTCAACTTGTGGATACAAACAACTGACTAGCACTGTGCCACCGAGGGACTCGAAGGAACATTCTCAAGGCATCACTGTAGACCACCTTTAACCTCTGCAAACTTGATTTCTGATCATTTGACCACTATTGTGCAGTATAGAATGGTGTGATATAGGTTTTAAAAGAAATAAGAAAACTGTGTGGCCATGTGGGAGCTACGTCGCTATAATAATAATAATGCATCAGTTTTATATAGCACTTTTCAGGACACTCAAAGACGCTTTACAGAGCATTATTCATTCACTCCAGACCCGGTGGTAGTAAACTACTATTGTAGCCACAGCTGCCCTGGGACAGACTGACGGAAGCGAGGCTGCCAATCTGCGCAATCGGCCCCTCCGACCACCACCAACACTCACGCACACACCACTTTCATACTAGGCAATGTGGGTGATGTGCCTTGCCTAAGGACACTACGACAGTTTTTGCCACTGGCGCCCCACTGTGGCACCTGTAATTCCCAGTGGTCTCCCATCTAAGTACTAACCAGGCCCGGCCCTGCTGAGCTTCTGAGATCTGACGGGATCAGGCTTTGACAAGCCAGTATGGCCACAAATAAACATCAAAACCAAGAGTCGTGAAACTGTCGGCACCTCCAAAGGGTTGCAGCACATCATGCTAGCGAGAAGCATATTTTTTCTTTTCCTTTGTACCAAAATTACTATGCGTCATTGTGGAATCCTACGCATATCACAGATCAAGGGGGAAAAAAAAGGGAGAATAAAGTACAGAGCAGTAGACATGCACCAGTGGTGGTGAAAACGAGATGGCAATATGGAGTCTTTAAAATAAGATGACTCAAACATGGACAAATCAGTACAACGTTTAGAGTGTACATGAGAAGGGGAGACAACTATAACATAACATGATTAAACGCTCTGAAAAGTTCATTTTGCATAATAGGTCTGCTTTAAGAACAGTGGGAAAAAAAGAAAAAAGATTTGTTTCTATGTGGTGGAACACCGCTCCACAGATGTGACCTGTGACTTGGCCTACTGGCACAACCTATTTTTCCTCTACGGAGATAGATAAGCTTAATGCCATACTGTGGCATACCAGATAAACCAAACAAGCAGGTGGTGCACTCTCCGATAAAGTTACATCGTGAAACTTTTTACATGGAAGGCAAGAGCCTATATATCTCTACTCTATTGGGGAAAAATAAGTGGGCCAATCCAGATTTCCACAACACTATGCTATTTTATGACTTAAAGGTTCACTGTGTAACTTTTGTTGGGGGCCCATTACCTGCTTGTTTCCATGGATATGTCATTGCGCTGCCTGGAATTCAATTCAATTCAAGTTTATTTATATAGCACATTTAAAAGAACTTCAGTTGACCAAAGTGCTTCAAATAAAAGTTAAAGACAGAAGAAAGATATACTTAGAAACAGATAACACCATGTGAGAACTATAATAAAAACCAAGATAAATTGACTTGTTCTTATTGAATGCCAGGGAGAAGAGATGAGTTTTCAGTCTGGTCTTAAACTGAGTTACAGACTGAGAGGATCTGACAGGAAGAGGAAGGCTGTTCCACAGTCTGGGCGCTGCCACAGAAAAGGCTCTGTCACCTCTCATCTTGAGCCTAGTTTTGGGCACGACCAACAGGAGCTGTTCGGCTGAACTCAGGGAATATCCCAGAGTATGACATTAAACAGCTCTTCCTTACATTTATTTGAGATAAAGCAATAACATCTCCATGAAAAAAAGCATTTGATGGTTACACAATGTACCTTTTAAAGTCCTCTCAACAGACCAAAACTCAACTTTATTAAATTTGGTATTTTGCAGTAGTTTACAGACAAGATGTCACACTTCATGCTAGTTTTTGTTTTATCCGGATAGGTCCTGTAATTAAACAGGTTCAAACCCTAAAGTTCTGTGAGGAGGCTGAGGTTTCTGCTGCTATGGTGACGTTTTCCACTTTTCTCAGTAACCAGAAAATGATATATTGGTATCAAATTTATTTTTAATCCTAGACCCAAGGTGATGAAATGTATTATTTTTGTCAAACATGTTTTTTTTTTTCGGCAAAAAAATCCAAATTGAATCCTTGAAACCCAGACAAATTGCCCATGTTTAAGAGTAGCACCACTTTAAATAGTTTTTACGCTATCTTGTTTGTATAGACATCTCACTAATTTCCAACACTGCACAACTTTTAAGCCAAAGTACACACTGCAAATCATGGATACAAGGTCAGAACAAAACAAAACATTTCCAGAAAGCGCCGGACACTTCCAACTCGTAATGTCATTTGTCAAAAACTTCATAATGACCACAACACACATGTGACTCTGATCTCCTGCCTTTGAAAATACCATTACCATCAAACCATTTCCTTTATTCACTAATGTCCACAATCGTTTGGCCATAATTGTGCTGTTTTTCTCCCTCGAGGTCAAATAAAGGGCACAATTACAGATTCCCAAACGAGAAAACTAAACTTCACTGGACAGCGCAACCGCTCGCACTGAAAACACTGCGTCAAAGAAAACCAAATACCAAAGTGTTGGAAATGTTTTTGTTTTGTTGTTTGAAGCAAAGTACTGTAGGCAAGTTTATTTTTCTTATTTTTTCTTCTTTCTTTTAACATTTTAACCCAACAAAAATGTTTATTTATGTATTTTTACAAGGGTTGTTTAGATCGTAGTCTTTGTTTGTTTTTTTTTGCTGAAAAAAAAAGGTTTAAGTATCAGTAATATCTAGTTAAAGGTACAGTATGTAACTTTTTGATGGCACCTAACCCATAAGTTCATGGTAGTATGAAGTTAAACCATACTTCAGAATATTTTCCATGGAGATCGAAATGTTTTATGCCTAACTCTGGAACATTATAGCCAAAAAATAACATTTCCAGTGATATTTTTTCCAACATTTTTCAAGCAGGAGAAGCTCTCCTCCAGATCAATTCAGAGTCAGGTTTGTGGAGATGCAAGCCCGCTCAAGTATTTCAGTGCAATAAGTACAACCAGACTGAAAAGAAAAAGCTTTTAGTTTAGTCTTTTTTCGTGTCAACAGAATGAACCATAATATTTGTTTAAGCCTGTCCCACTGCTATCCAAATTATGTATAATAAACACTAATACATATAATTTGGGGCAATTTTATACATAGATTGCTGTATTAAAAACAACAAACATGCATCCATCAACTTCAGTGAAATACCAGATTTCTCATTTTAAATTCTCACAGCTTCAAACATGGCGATTTGGTGGGTCAAAAGCAGCACGATGGGGTCCTGGGAGAAATTCTGGAAAACATCCGGAACCCATTGCCAATTGCTGTCAAGCCCTTTCAATCGCGCATACAACAATTTCATTAGATGCTCTGGTAACATGGTTCATTAACACGTAGTTACAGTCCTTAGCGGGAGTGTTCACAGATTTTTGCCTTGGCTTCTATAGCTTTCTCCCCCCAGTATAAAAGTCATGCTGTGATCAATTAGGCAGCCGGGTAAGTGGGAGAGGATTTTCTACCCCGGGCCCAGTCCTGTAATCTGAAGACATGTGCGACTGAGGCTCTGCCCAAAACGGGCAGTGGCTGGATTCAGAATTTAACTTACACTTTTAAACACTTTGGAAACTCATTTTGTTCATGTGGAGAAACAGCGTGAGTTGGTGTGAGGAGCGTGACCCAATTTTAACCCGAGAATGTAGTTTTTTCTCTCTTCATCACTATTTGCAGAAAAAACTGAGCATATACTGAATGTAGTAAATGGACGGAAAGTGTGGAATAACTAAAACATAATATCCTGTTGCTTTTGGCACTTTGCTTTGATCCTACCTTTGTATGGCATTGCACTAATGAACCCAGAGAAGAAGCAGAAGAATTTCCGATGACCGCTTTCTTGCTTTATTTATTTGATGTCTTCAGTATGTATCTACTATGTAAAAAGGAGTAAAGAAAACCTTCATTGGTCGTGCAGATTTATCAAGGATGGTCAAACTGCCTTGTCATCGTCACTTGGGGTTATTTTATCTCACCATGAGATAGTTTCACTTTCTGCTTTAGCCCAGTTCACAGTTTTTAGTCTGCAGAGTCACAGCTGTTGCTGAATGACCTTGTTATTTCACTTCAAAGTGTGCCCCAGAAGCAAGAACCTCTTCCTTTAACCATTTAAACTTTTTTCCTTTGTTACCGCATTGAAATACACAAACAAATACATATTCATTTTCTACAATACAGAAATGAATAGTCCCAGTCTCTGCTTTAGATAGACGTGTGGAGACCACTTTGATGGACAGCTGCTGTGGAACTCTCCGCTTCAGTGGAAGCTGGGAGCCAGGGCCTGTGTAGTTTATGCAAAACTGCAGTGCGTCTTCTTTTATGTCTCTGTGAGAAATGGCATCTGGTTTTTGCTGCACTTTTAGCACGTTTATCTATTCAGCATGTAATTTAGCGGTTGCTAAATGAGGCCTTATGTTTATAAAGATTGGAACGATTTCTTGTTGCTACGCTAATAATAATGCTGCATTCCAGTTTTCGAGTTTCAACTTGTATATTCAAACAGGAAATCCTATTTTGAAACTCACTGTGCTGGACCCAAGTTAGAAAATAGATAGAAAAGATAGAAGATACAAGATAGAAAATCCACCATGACTGCACCATCCACTGCATAAGTTTGATACCTGACTACTCTAATGTTGGTACTCCAGCTGCTCCTGCACGCTGCTTTGCTATGATAGAGAACTGCGCCAAGGACAACAACACAAAAAAGAAAAAAATGTACTTGTACTTATTTGATCTGCATTTCAGCTGATTTGAGTCCTTTCCTATTTTTTATTTTATTTTAATGAGTCTTTACTGTATACTTTGTTCCAATTTTCCAACCGGAACACAGGAACTTGGCAAAAACATTTCTCTGAGATTTGACCTCTAGCAAATAAATGAAACACAACATAAATTACATGAAGGTAGGACGGCCATCCAATTCAAAATGCCAACAATTCCTAATGAAAAGAATGTACTATAGTATTCCTTTAGAAAACCACAAACCCCCACTGAAAAGCCTTTCTTGTCCGGTCTTGCATCCACGACTCCCTCCCCACTCGAGCAGGTCTAAGGACATCCGCCTCATCCACCATAGGCCCTCCTCTCTTCTCCCTCTCTTCTTCCTCTCTTCTCCTCAATTAAGAGCCCTTTTCCTCGTTAGACCCATCTCCACTGAAAGTAATTAAACCTCTGCGCTCCCCAGCCTTAGAGTGGCCACTTGAAACGCTCCATTGATCCTGACTTCGGGGGAAAAAAAAAACGTAGCGTCAATATAGCGCTATATGCATAACGCTTAATAGCTAGCCAATGATTGAGAATTCCATTGGCATTTTTAATAGCTTTTACAGTAGGGACACATTTAGAACAGCTTGGGTTATCGTGAGCTATGTAATGATTTTTCTCGGCATAAACCGTCTAGTGAAGCTTCCAGGGTTGCATATCGGCAGACTTGACCTTACAGTGTCTTGACGATTTAGCCGGAATTACCGTGGAGACCATGTTGCCAGGTGATTGATTGAAAAGATCGATATTTAACTCTCAAATGGTTGTGAGGTTGGGGAGGCAGGTCAGTCGAAGCCGGCCCGAAAGCGAGGATAAAGTTTGGAGAAGCAAAGGGAGTTCCAAGACTTAATCAGTGGGTGTTTAAAAGGTGAGCGGTGGATGGAGAGAGTGATTGGAGGTGACGCGGTGCTAAAGTGCAGTTTGGAGTTTAGTAAGGTGTGGAGGACTTTAAGTGTATATGGCAGGTTGCACTACTCATTTCACTAAAACATACAATAGATTTTAGACTAGATGTGACTTTGTAGCTCAGTTGCTAGTGTGTTTATCCACTGATCTGATGGTTGGCGGTTCGAATCTCTCTCTCGACATAAAACATCATTAGGAGAGCGGTCAGATCCACTGACCCACATGTTGGCAGTGCAGTTCCAGCTCCCGCAGATGAATGCTGTCGATGTGTCCTTGGGTAAGACACTTAACCCACCCTTCCAGTGTCTGTGTACACTGGTGCATGAATGTGTGTGTGAATCGATGAGTGGTTCCTTGATGTAAAGCGCTTTGAGCCTTGAAGCTGGAAAAGCGCTGTGTAAAAATGACCATTTAGTGTAGAATCTTCCTGGTTGGACATGGGCAGCAAATATAAATGTACTTTGTGTAAATTCTCACTGAATTTTGGATAGAATTTTGACATACTGCAAGTAGAGGTATTCAGTTTTAGAACTTGCCTCTATTTCCTGTATGTTTTTACTTATCAAGTTTTTTTTTTTCTTTTCTTCCACAAACCAAACTTGCTCCAAACCAACCAAACTCACCTCATGATTTCATGGAAGCAGAAAATTCTCTGTGGAGATGAATACGTTTTATACAACACTGAAGAATATTGTAGTCAAAGGAACCACATTTTTTTGGAAACAAGCAGGAGGAGTCAGGTTTATGGTGCTGCAAGCCCGCTCACAGTAAGGATGCATGTTTTCTTACGTTTTCCGTTGCAATAACAACCAAATTGAAAACAAACAAACAAACAAACAAAAAACATGCTTTTATATTAATTTTGGTTGAAAGCTACATACTATGGCTTTAACTGATGTAAATAATACACATTTACAAATATTTACTACAGGTCTATCCCACCAAACCAAAATAATCAGAAAAACATGAAAACCTGTTATGTGCACTTGAACATTAATGTCTGCTTATGGGATCACATTAGATGGAATGGCAGATGGTGTGAGACATTAGTGTTTGGTAAGAGTGTGTGTCTTTATGCGTCTATGCGTGTTGGAATTCAGGGGTCGTTGGAAGCGGAGGTGGAGATGAGACAGCAGATGGGACATTGGGCATATAATGGGGTAATGGGATGACTGTTTGTAGAGTCATGATGGAATATGATCTAATGAGTGACACATAAACGTAAAAAAAAAAAAAAAAACAGAAATACAACCATGATTATATTTTCTTATAGTGTTACAGTATCTTTGCCTCTGAAAAAACAGCTTTTAGAGAAGAAGTATTATGCTTTTTTTTTTTTTGTACCATGTTATAACATTATACTCTCATCCAAAACATGCCCGAAGAGGTTTTAGTTGTCATCTGTGGATGTTTGAGTATTTTAGTGTTCTCTATCTGGCCATATTCAAACCCTCCTTATGGTTAGCAGTAAGATTCTGTCCACTGCTCAGCCCACAAGACTACTTCATCCGTGACTGAATTAGGGATGCACCAATACCGATACTGGTATCAGCCCAATACTTCCATAATATACTCTTACTCGTTAAACATTTGCCAATACCACGCACCGATATGACACATTACGCAGTATCCTGAATAAGCCAGTATCCCGGTTATGAAAAACCAGTGCCAACATAGCAAAGGGTAGAGTTCAGTTTGTCAACTGGACAAGAGTTTTTGGTAGAAGACGTTTCGCCGCTCATCCAAGCTGCTTCTCCAAGATAAATAAAGCAATTGTAGCCGACATAAATGAAAGAGCTGCACTGCACTCATGATCTCTGAAAAGTGTAACATGAACCATCTCCAACACGATATACGCACAGAACAGACTCACCATCAGTGGCACATCCCTCTGTCACAAAAAGAACACAAATATTCCACTGAAGCAAATGCAAATGAGCCATGTTGTTTTAAGTTTTGTTTCTGTAAAAATATAAATATTTTTTGCGCTTGCGCATTTGTAAGATTGGTACAGTATTGGTATTGGCAAGTACAGAAATGATTGTACTCATACTCGTATCGGTTTTCAAAAAAGTGTTCCTAGACTGAATAGTAGTGCTTTGGGAGGGTAGTAGAAATAGTAGTTGTAATAAATAGTAGTAATACACATTCTAGTCTTTATAATCTATAATATATATAATAATATCTATCTGTGACTGTGATGTTTCTAAAAATGGGTTGAGGTCATGGAAAGACAATTAAGTCACTGCATTTCTTTTAGCCAGCATACCAATCTTTCAGGAGCATTCATAGACTGTATAAAGAAGTGGGCTAAGTGAGTCTGAGGTCACCCATAGTGTTCAGTCAAATGAAGCTCACAATGCTAACTGTTATAGGGGCGAATTTGAAGCCAGGTCCATATTAGGAATAGGATTTTATTTATGGACAAAATAGCAAAATACAAACACCAGGATTATGTAGAGCGGGTAAATACAGACATTTTAAGACCATTATGATGAGGCTCACTGCAGCAGTTATAGAGAGAGGGGCCACAATATTCCAATGTAATTCATGCAAACTTCCTATTTGTTTCCATTTAAATATATCTAGTCTATGGGAGCATCAGTTTGCAAAGAAAAACAAAAAAAGAAGCAAAAACAAGGAGTGAACGGTAGTCAGTTAGCAACAAATCACAGCAATAAAGACTCACACTCCAAGGTTACAATGAAAACCTCCACCACGGCAGAGCCAGAGGAGGGTGAGCTATACCGTCCGCTACTCCTCCTGACCCGTTCTGCACTGTCAACCCACAGGAATCCAGCCAGCCCAGGGAGGGTCCGTGGGAAGACAGGAGGCTGGGTAAGAGAGGAGGTGAGAGGAGAGTCGATGCGGATGCCTTGGAAGTGATGAGATGTGAGATGGTTTGGAAATGTTACAAGAAGGGAAAAAAAAAAATGTTTATGGGGGCGATTCAGGAGGGATTACGAAAATCTGATCCATCACCGCTCCAGCAGAGAAGAATACGCCCACGACTTCCTGTTTGGACAGTTTGGTGCAAGTAGGAAAGTGTTTGTGCCAAGAATTAGAACAAAGAAGATCAAATAGGAAATATTATTAGTGGCTATTGTGGGCCGTCATGCTCTAATAATAATTTTTAAAAGACAAATTGCGCAATTTTTCCGGAGATTTAGTATTAAACTAAAACATACAGATATTAGTCAGTGTTTCCTTTAATACATGAAACTATGGTGCCCCTCCCATACTCCCCCATATAGCCTAAAATAACCCTGACTTATATTTTGGCATAGCAAAATTAGACTTTGTTACTCAAGTTTAAAAGTTTAATGTAGGTAAGTGAAATTTCTTCTCCTCAAATTGAATGAGATGAAATTATTTAAATAAAAATCATGAGTTAGTAGTCTTATTTACTAAAATTTATGGGAAACATTGGATCAGTATTTAACTTTTTTACATTGGAAACTACAATATTCATCTTAAATTGCTTAAAAATAGGAACGGATTCAATGACTTCCTGTTTGAAACTGCAGAACTGTGGAAACATAAAATTTGCCTGTAGCAAGCAGTGGATTTTCATTCAGGTGTTTTTGTTGAAAATTGACATCTTGACATTTTTTAACCACACATACACGGCACGTAGTCAGATTTTGCAAGAAAGTACAGGAATGTGAATGTGGATAGGGGGTAGGTGAAAAGTATATAGGCCACTGGTGAAAAAAATCGAAAACTTACATTTAAACTTATGTTAGCTTTAAAGAAACATTATCTAAAATCTTACAGCGTATTTAAACGACCTACTTTTGCTTACATTAATATTGGAACTTCACATGTTCTGACTGTAAGGTATAACATGTAAGGAAAAGAAATGCTCTAGTCCATGACCGTCTCTGTGGTCATAGCAATTAACCAATTAAAATCTAAATCTTATATCTTTCGAATAGGGAAAGGTCGTCTATTTTGGTCCTCACTAGGCAAAAAATCTATTTAAAATAAAAATCGAGTAAGTCAAATCTGTCACAGAAAAAACACTCATATTCCACTGAGTCGTGTCCTTTAGTCCAACTGAAGCTGACTGCATCAGCGCACAAGGAAAGAGCTACTTTTTTCCAGCATTTACAACTTTATGCAAATTAGCCCTGCAGTTTTAAGTTTTGTTTCACATTATAATCTCAAACGGGCTGATGTGGCTCTATAGTGGTTATGGTTTATATGTATATGTAAAGTTGAGTTTATTTATGCAGATTAGCAATAGTAAGTAATAGTAATAATAGAAATAATAATAGTAATATAATTTTCTTTTGTTTGTATTGTGATTTTGATGTAATTCTTATTCTGTAAAGCACTTTAAATTACTTTGTGTACGAATTGTGCTATACAAATAAACTTGCCTTGCCTAGTAATAATAATGATGACAATTTCAACATAAAAAACGTTAATGATTAATCAATAATCAGTCAGTAATACTCCCAATGATCGATTAAACGAAGAGAGGTTTTCACAACATAGTGAAAGTTTTGGATGCTGCTATACGGTCAAATCAAACTGAATCGATCACCCAGCTCTAGTCCTCACAAAGTTCTTCAAATCAGGAGGAAATTGTTTATCTGAAACCCATGAATATTTATGCATCTTAATTTTACATTTGGTCCAGTGGAAGCCAATGTTTTGCTAGGCAGATTAATATACTCCACTCCGCACATTCAAAAAACATCACTTTATGCACCCACAAATACACTTGAGCCCTGAAATCCTCCATTCTCCAAACCACATCTATAAATATGACTTTGTCCCTTTACACTCCGCCCTCGGTAAACTCTTTTTAGCCGCCTACTCTCGGCCTTCACCCTTGTGTCCCTCCCCGGCGTGTTGTTACTGCAGTGACAGCCCGGGTAAACAGATTGTGACGTGTAGTTGGATTTATCATCTGGGTAAATGCTGGCAGGCCGGACACCCCTCTCCTCGCCGCTCCACCGTGCTCCAACCGTACAAAAGATTAGCCCGAGCCAAAGCACACTCCCTCCATCTCTGCCTCCCTGTAAAAACACCCCCTAAGGTCCACTCAAACAAACATAGCCACGGTGTTTTCATAGCTGCCTGGTGCAACAGTGGTTTGGGTACATATATGGGCAGTAAAATATCAGATGGCGAGAATACTCAGATAAGCCAGTAGCAGCGATGGAAGAAGTACTCAATTTTGTAACTTAAAGGTCACCTGCTTGTTTCTGTCACGTTCCACAGTTTATGCGGTTCCACAAGTTCCACATTTATTCAATTACAGGTGGTTTTACGGCTCAAAAATACCTAGAAAAACAGGGATTCTGACTGTGAGCGGGGTGGCCTCTCCACAGATCAGACCTGTAACTTGGTCTGGTTTTGTTTCCATGAAGATAGAATTAATTGTAGAATGAATGGTAGCATTAATAGGTTTAATGCCATACTGTGAAACATTCCAGACAAAGCAACAACATCTCCATGGACAAAAACAAACATTTGACAGACGTCCTACCTGAGAACTTAAGCTTTAAACATACATGCATATAAACCCACATCAAAACTCAGCTCTAATTGGACTGGATTATCTGATTATTCCATACGATTTGTACTGGTCATGTAAATGCAGCCGTGCACTTAATGCTTGCCCCTGTCGGCTTATGCCCATTAGCATGCATGTGTGTTTTTCACGGCGTTCCAGAGCTTGTTTGCGTGGGACGATGTTTTGCCCAGTGAAGCATAATGTCATAAGAGTCCAGCCGACTATCAATCATCGAGTTTACAACACGTGAAGCTTGCATCAGGCTTCTCTGTTTACATCATATTTCCCTTATGCAATCCTGACAGTGTTGTGCAAGGCCGTGGACAGACTGCGTTTAATGTATTCGGTTTTGAATCCCACTGTTTCAGAGATTTATTTAAAAGAAAAATGTTTCATATTTTGTGGAGTTTATATTTAAGTGTAACATAACCCAGATCATAATAAAACATATTTACTGTATATGCATAGTCTGTTTAAGATCAGATAAAATAACCTTTATTTGTCCTGTAATGTAGCTAGCTGTAGGCAGGTAAACCCCTTTGTCAAAGCCTGATTTCTGAGAAGCCGAGCAGAGCTGGGCCTGGTTAGTGCTTGGATGGGAGACCGCTGGAAATATGAGGTCTCACCGTGGCATGCCAGTGACCACTGTCGTATCCTTGGGCAAGAAACGTCACTTACACTTCTTAGTCTGCATGTGTTTTGTGAGTGTTGGTGGTGGTGGGAGGGGCCGATGGTGCAGATTGGCAGCCTCGCTTCTGTCAGTCTGACCCAGGGCAGCTGTGGTTACAATAGTAGCTTAGCACCACTGAATGTGGAGTGAATGAGGAATGCGCTCTTACAGTGATTGATTAGCTCAAAGCTGTTAATATTGGAAAAGAGATTGCGTCGCTTTTATGTTATATTGTATATCTACTCGGCCTTTATGATCAGTCCCTGTGTTATCATAAAAACATCTTGTATCTTTACAACCAGAAACAACACTGAATATTTTACATGCAGGCGATGGCGTGTTTGTGTGTGGGGTTTATTCATGCATACATTCATGTGTTCCCCCTGGAGGCTGCGTAACAAAAACAATCTATAGAAGACAATGTGAGCACAGAGTGACCCATAAACCAAGCTCCACTCATTCCTAACAGTGCACCATGTCATTCTCCTGGAGGAGGGTCGACCACCCGCTCTTCTACCGAGAATGTTCCACAGTAGAACCATAATTATGCATTTAATCACACATGCTTTTATTGCTCAGATACTTGGCCTGGTGGCATCACTTGTTTTATTCATAAAGATGGCAAATCAAGAACATGAAACAGTTACATAGGTGAGTATTACACAACCTGTGATAGAGCTGGCAGTCATATTTACATCTAGATTTTGTATTCTTGATCTCACATAAATTAAGAAGTGGGTAGAATAGTCAACCATATTAAGTAAGAATAGAGTTACTTCAAAATAATAATACTCAACAAAGTAGTAGTTCAAGAAATTACTCATGTAAGAGTAACTGACTGGACCTAACATCTGATTTGTAACTTGTAGTCAATATATAGTTAAAATAATGCACAGAATCTTTTAATTTCCAAGCATGAGAAGAAAAAAAAAGAGAAAAACTACATTATATTTGAACAAGCAGTACAAGAAACAAAAAAATCAAGTAATTTGATATTGTCGGCATAAAGGTTTTGTCACACAGGGAAGCGTAACTCAAATTTTACTCAAGTAAGAGCACTGTTACTTCAATAAAAGTATTACTAAAGTAGGAGTAAAAGTATTCTTCCAAAAAACTTACAGGTAAATTTAATTGAGTAGGCTAAATGTGAAAAGTACCCACCTCTGCAATGCCGGTACTGATGTGATTCATTAGTATCATGGTTCATTTGAATTGTATCTCAACCTTACTGCATTTTCATTTGATACGCCCCCTACACAACACCACTGTATCATTTCACGATACAAAAACTGATTTGTGGTTGCAAAGTTAAACAGGCAAAGTTAATACCTTGAATCGCACCAAACTTTTCTTTCAAAAGTGAAATTTTATAGCTCAGCTCACATCAAATCGCCATAACCAGCCGCTTTATTTCTGCTTACCTCGCTCTCCAGAGAACACAAAAAGTGCCTTTAAACATCCGTAAAAAGTTGTGAATCATTTTATTTGTTTCTTACCAACCCACATATGCAGCCCTCGAAGTCGCTGAGCTTGTAGGAATCGTTCGCCCGTACACTCACCTAATTCTCCCCCATTACGAGTTGCAATAAAATCACCTTAGCATCGGTAAAAACGGTGAATGCTTCAGTTCCCAGTATATGAAGCCGGTGTATGGCCTAGTGAGATTTCCCAATGGACTGGTGGGCGAGGTTGGCAAGCCTGACCTCTGTAAAAGCTTCCGTTTTTGTCACCGGCGCGCTGACTGAAATAAATTGGCTGGGGTCTCAACGGAGAGTCTCTGGCCGTATTGCCGTAGACGTGTAGTGGAGCTATGGGGAGCTTCGGAGGCAGAGTGAATGAATTGGAGTGACCTAAAGGCTGTAGGGAAGGTGAACCTGACCGTGGCCGTGACCCCCTCAGACTCAAGTGGAGGTAGAGGTGGAGTTGGGAATACTTGGTGTGGGAGCGGAGGAGGCAGTATTGGGCAGAAGAGGAGTGCGGGTGTGTGGTGTAATATTGAATCAGATGGAAAAAGGCGAGGTAAACTGGAAATGTGACTGTTTTAGATAATGGCTGTGATTTTTAAATCTGTTATATATATTCTTTCTCTTGTAAATTAGTATTTTGGTTGTGTTGTAAAAGCGATACTTCAAGACAAAATCCAACAACTCCCCCCTGTCTGCATCTAATTCTAAAACTTTTATTGATTTTAAACTTTTAAGAAAAAGCCCTGTGAAATGTTATGACGCTTTTGGGAGAGAGCCGAATGGCAGTGCTTAATAATAATAATGTCTTGCACTTGTAATGCACTTTACAGGCTTGTCAAAGCCACTCAAAGTGCTACACTCTAGTCATTATTCATTTACTCTACTGGGTAGTGGTGAGCTACTACAATAACCACAGATGCCCTGACACAGACTGACAGAAGTGAGGCTGCCAATCTACGCCATCGACCCCCTCACACCACGTTCACACGAGGCAGGGCTGTGGGGAACACTGTCACCCCCTTATTGTTATGATTATTATTATTATTATTATTATTACAATCCACTTTATTTATATAGCACATTTAAATCTTAAATCCAGAGGGGACAGAGCTTTTTCTGTGGTTGGTCCTAAACTATGGAACGCCCTGCCCCCCCACGTCCGAGCAGCTCCCACAGTGGAGTGTTTTAAGTCTCGTCTTAAGACCCACTTTTATTCTCTGGCTTTTAACACCGTTTGAGTTGTGTGGTCCTCTGTGTCTTTTATTGTATTCTAGGTTTTTTTTATTATTTTATTGTTCTTAGAGTATTTATTTTTTATTAATTTTATTTTTTTAGTGTTTTTATCTTTTATTGTTTTTATTATTTTATGGTATATTTATTTGTATGCACACTGGTAGGGCATTTGATTACTTGTTTATTTTAAACAGTTTCTGTGGTTATTTGTTTATTTTAAATGATGGTTTTGTGCAGCACTTTGAAAACGCTTTCAGTTTATGAAATGTGCTATATAAATAAAGTGGATTGGATTGTATTTACAGAATAAGAAATACATTAAAATCACAATACAAACAAAACATAAATAATTATCATAAAATTTTAAAATAGAGATGGGACATTAAATTAGAGAGAATTAGAAGAGAAAAGTGCAGAATGAAAAATGAAAACCTTTCAGTCATATGCACAGCTAAACAGAACCGTTTTTAGCCTGGATATAGGAATCAGTATGAAGTATTGAGTCTACTATTCTTAGTATTGAGTTTGAAATTTAGTATCGTGACAATATGACTTTTGTATCTGTAGCATATAAGAAATTATTATATTGTTTGTCTAAATATGCAACAAAAAAAAAAAGTTTCCAGCTGACTGTGTGGGATTACTCAGTCCATTTACCACACTGTGTACTCAGTCCAAGTTTAGGGGAATTTCAAAAATAACTTTTCGCATTGTGACTTTTCGCAGTGGAATTTGTCTGCACTTGCACATCATGAGACACTGGTTACTAAAAATACAGCGAATATAGAGAAAAAACACTCAAAATGAAACCGATACAGATAACAGATGTGTGGAGTGAATGAACAATGAACTGTAAAGCGCTTTAGGTGTCATGAAAGGCGCTATATAAATTCAATGATTATTATTATATTATATATAGATATAATGGAAAGAAAGACTGGAAATGTGACTTTTTTATTTGTTGACAGAATTAATATTTTTGTGATAGACAGTACTTTTAATACCTGAACAATTGAATTTACAGAGTAGTTTTTTATATGCAGGATATATTAAACCATTTTATCATTAGGTCTGAACATGAAAGGAAATAGTTTTAGTTGTGGTTTCCAGCTGACATCATGTGGTCTGTTTACTGTATTGTGTCCAGTACAGGTTTTACTGGAATTTTGCAAAGGACCTGTCGCAACTTGTAAAATCATCATGAGACATTGTTCTCAAAAATTATCCTCCTGACACATGTGACCGCACTGTACTTCCCCAGAATCTTTGGAAATATTGTGAAAAAACCCACTCAAACCAAAATTAACTAAGATGTACACTACGCACTTCATACTTTGCAGTGACATTACACTACGGGGGTTCGCTCTACATGTATGTTTATGGTGGAATGTTCAGTAGTCACTATGGAGACACAACGTACACATTAATAAACACTGTCAAAAAGTACAAAATGGATTTAAAGAACCTATTTTCAGGAGCCTCTGATCAATACGAGTGTTCATGGTCTTGTTTAGGTGTTTTCAACAAAAAAAAATGGAAAAGCTAACTGAAAAACAGGTTAGATTGCCTTAAAATAAACATTACATTAAAGTTTAACAGAGCTTCAGACGGAGCAGTGCCTTCAGTTAGCATCAAGGAAGGAATTTTGATGACATCAGCTGCAAAGTGCACTGCAAATTTCTCTAATCTTTCTCTAAAGATAAAGATTAAAGAATCTTTCTCTAAAGATAAAGATTTAAAACATATATCAGGTTATTCATCTTGTTTTCGGATTTATTATCATTTTACTAGTTCTGAGACTGCTTCATTCGAGTCTAGAGGTTGTTAATTTTACTTGCCAAGTTATCTTAAAATAATCTTGCTGCATGAACGGATAATTTCACTACTAAGTTTTTTCTCATAGATTTAAGAGTTTATATCTTAAATTTTGGCCAAGCTTTTTTGCAGCGTTTCAATAAAGTTAGTGCTGTATTTCAACACTCCAAACAAAGACCTTAAGTATTTCTACACAGCAAAAAGTGGAGTGTTAAAACTGACTCTCACATAATCAATTTTAACATTTTCACAGGGTTTATATGAGTCCAATCTGTTCTAGAGTTAATTTAACATTTTTGGAAATGTTAATTAATGTTGTTTAACCCCGAAATCAAGAGTTATATTAACACTTAAGAGTAAATGGATAACACTTTGTAGGGTTATCCTGATTTAGCTAAACAACACACAGAGGTCTTTTATTTTTACACTTTATTTTAGTTAATTTAAGATGAAATTATGTACAAAAATGGTTCAAACTCGTCTTCTCTCACAGGAGTTTAAAGTGGTGGGTGGAAGTTGACTTAAGGCAAGGCAAGTTTATTTGTATAGCACAATTCATACACAAGTAATTCAAAGTGCTTTACAGAATAAGAAACAAATACAAACAAAAAAAAACAAACAAATCAAAAAATTTTAAAATAGAGATGGGACATTAAATTAGAGAGAATTAAAAAAAATTAATGAACACTAGTGGAAGTTGAATTAACTTAAACTGCATCAACTCTGGAAAATAGCCCCGACTCGAACCCCAATTTAACATTCAAATAGTTAAAATAACAATTTATGTTAAAATCATCTCGCCCCTGAAATTTTAACCCTCCATTTTTTTTTCTGTGTACCACCACAATCATTTCACAACAACTTTACTTCATATTTTCGCAGTACGTGACCACATTCGTGCACTTACTGACCTGGACCTCACTTGCCGGTCCGCGCTCGGTCAGTACCTGTGGTCAGCGAGTGTGGGTGTGTTGCCATGGTAGCGGAGGCCTATATGAATATTAATGGGCGCAGAGTCACAGGGCAGATGGTGCAGCTCCACAGTGCATCTGCTTGTCGTCCCCCGCTGCACCGCCGCCCCTCATCCACCCCCAACCCCACCAACCCTCTCCGCTATGCACGCCTCAGCCCACCGCACCGCCATCTAACCGCGGGCCAGGGGAGAAGGGGACAAAACATGCCAAAACAACTGCATGGGTCACAAGGAAGTTAGAAAGTTTGGGTAATTTGTTAACATTATCACAGCAGCAAAGGAAAATATGGTACAAGATGTTGCATGGTTAAAGCAAAATGGACTTTTCAGAGGTTTTAACCATGTTATAGCTGTTTCCCCTTCGTCATTTGCCCTCTTGAAGTTGTATTTGCAGTGATTCATGCGTGCTTGAGCAGTCTTTTTACACTTATTTTCAAGACGCCATATTGCCACCCCCCATTTCGCTACCACGGCATACAGCCATTTCTCTGTAATTAGTTTGTTTTCCAATTTTATTTTCTTAATCGATACGCCCAGAACTCAGCAGTGTCATAGTCATTTTGGTAGGGAAAAAACAAACAAACACACAAACTATCCATAACCTGCAGCTGTTTTTGTTGCGATGATGTTTACGCCGATGTCTGCTCCCATTGGGCACATTCATTTTCTAATGCGAAAGTCTGCGGACATCTTTCTTTTATTAACTTGTTTTAGATGAATATTGTGATTTAAAATGTGCATATTATAGCATAATGATGTTGTAGATTATAACTATATAGAAGACACAAGCACAATATCTGTTCTTTAAAGCAAACAAAGGATACTACATTATAAAGAAAATAAAACTTAAATGTGACACTGGGGAATTCGAATATGTGGTAATCTTAGAGAGTTTGTGGTAAGCCTTACAAAACAATAACCTTATAGTGGAACCCCTGAAAAACACTATAAACAAAACAAAATATGTGATTCAGCTTTTGTAAACCGCCCCAAAGCTTTACCTCCCTCAGCATCTTTAAAACAAAACACTATACTCTGCGTGGAGAAGCATTTTGAATTATGGGTCTGCACAAAAGGTGCTATACAAATACATAAAGGTATTATATTAGACCAAGACAGACAGAAAAACTGAATCCAGAGAAAGAAAAGGAAATGTATGTTGTCTGAATCATACTGTAAAGGGTGATTGTAGTAGCCCTTTAAAGAGCATGACTGGCTTCACACAAAAGAAAACTATCAATGCCAGTGCTTGGTGCAACAGTCTGACATATACATATACATTGGTGTATATTTTTGGTTGAGAATCAAGGCAAATGTGGGCCATCCAAATTCTAAATACTGTAGTGTATAATTAAAGGGCTGAGATTACACGATTTTCTGATGTTTCTATGTTATGATGTTGTTTACTCATCACAAACAGACCTGGACGTTTTGTTTCATTCACATATGTTTAACACACAAACCCTGCAGATTTAGGCAGAGTTCTTCTCTCAAACAGATAACGCGCTGTTCCACCTTGTGATGTCATATACAGTTGTGTTTTTAATAATACATTTTTTTTATTTATTAGGCACCTTTCTGGACACACAAGGTCGCCTTACAACAATATAAACAAATTATGATTTAAAACATACAGTTAAAAGCCTACAGTTAAAGTGGGACAGTATTTAGTAATGTATTAGACAGTATTTGAATTGATTTTTAAACTCCACACACCTTCACTAGAATGATCTGGATGGCTTCAGTCCTGGAATTGCTCATCTCTACTAAAGAAATGGCAGCTGTTAACCTGAAAAGTGCCACTTCATGACATCACAAGGTGGAACAGATCATTTTGAGCTTTGGAGATGTAGACAGGATTACTCAAATGTGTGAAAGAAACAAAACAGAACACCAGATATATTTTTGATGAGGTAACAACATTATAACATGACGAGTTAAAGCATAAGAGTCAGTTTTCCACAGGATTTAATTAAGTATTTTAAAAATACATTTAGAGGATGCACCTGTTCTTCTCACATAAGTAAAGATTTTGTCTCCACTTGTTTCTCCAACCGCTAAAGTTGCAATTACACAATTTTATTCCACCACTTGAAGCATTTAAGTGAATCTTAGGTACACTAATGCTACTGATTGTCCTTCTTGACGCTTAAACATACTGTACATCTGCTGCTACCGTGGAATTAAAATAATCATTACAGATAATTGTTTAAAACCACACTGAGCATCTGGAGACGTGACTGCAGCCTCCATTTCTGACCTCTTAACTAGCACAGAGTGAATAATTAGCATTTACGAACGCCCTATTCGTATACTTATTTAATTAGGCCACTGCGCTGTACACACTGTAGAATGCTGATCGGATGTGAAAATTCTCAATGGTTTTATGTACACGCACTTTGGCCCTGACTACTTCTAATCTGGTCTCTGTTACAGTACGTTATTTAAAAATGGCCTTGAGATAAGCTGCTTGTGTGCTTCCTGTTGGTGTTTGGGGAGATTTTCCGATATGGGTGCAAGAGGAGCCAGAAGTGGAAGTCGGAGACAGGGTCAGAGGAGTGAAGAGTTGATTGAAGAGTTGAACGGATTGTTTAGTGTTTGGATTGGACTAAGAGTTTCATAGGTTTTCTCTTTGTTGTGTTGACACTGGTTTTGAGGTAATTTGGTTGTTTAACCCAAACCTTGCCGTGGCTTTTTGGGCCTGTAATTGGTCCAAATAGACGACTTTTTGATGCATCAAGAGCCCGACTGAATGTAAACAGGGATGGGACCAGACAATTCCCACAAGACTAGAGATTGGGTCCATGAAACAAGACGAGCCAAGATAGAGCGTTACATAGTTCATAATAAATAAATTACTTACAATTATGTTCACAATTTTCAGTTTTTATTTTGCATTTTACATTTTTGCTGTCACTGTGACTTGCTTGTTATGGAAACTGTGGCTTCTTCAGGAAAACCTCAATGTTAACCTTTTATTTGTTGATGCCAAATGTAAACACATGGAAGAAATATCATGGGATTGTTTATTTCATGTGTGTACAATCTTAATGAAACTGTATGTAGAAGTCTTGTCCCATCCTTAGAAATATACATTGTGGAAATGTTCTCACAGAGGTTGCAAATGCAGCACTAATTGGTCTCTGGGAACCAGCATGTCTTATACATACATTCATCTTAATCATGTATCAAAAACAGAGAATTCAATTTCATGTCATACATATTTCATTACAAATACATATTAAAGCCACAGTAGTCAAAACAAAACAAAAAAACAAGCTCTATTTTGGTTATGCTGCTCTGAAAAAAACAACAACTAAAAAACGCACGCCCATACTTCCTGATGTGCCACCTTCAAAGTTGTGCATTTTTTAAATAGTTTTTTTTATAGTAGTTTTATCATTTACTACCATGTTATTGGCCACATCTGTACAGGGAGCTATAGACACCATATGAATAATGTATGTGTCATTGCAGCTAACAGCTTGAAGTCCTCTGATCAACTGTCTGCATGACGGAGTGTTTAACCTCTGATTTCTCAACATGGAGCAGGGTCAGAATGGTCGTGTAATGTTATGAACTGTGACACGGGAGCCATTAGAATTCTCCGGCCTCATTCACAGTAATAGGCCATTCCCTTCACCAGCAGATTATACAATAACCAAGCAGACCTAATCACTTTACTACTCCCATCAACTTCATTTGACATGGATGAGTTCTGAGGCGTGATAACATATGACCCCAATGTAAACAACTACCAATGTCAACCACTGGATGTTTGCTCTAAATGTTACTGCAAATATTTTTGTCTTTGTAAAATAAGAAATCAATAGACACTGATTACAAGTTATACCAGATGAAACAGGACGAGTAGGAGGCTATCAAAAACAAGCAGGGGTAGTAATTCAAATGGCAGCATTAAACATTTGGTGAGTTTTGAGAGAAAAGCACCAATGTCTCGTCCAAAGTGTTTTCCTCTGCACGGAATTAAGTATTTCTACTAAAACAGGTCATCGTGTCACCAAGTTTGGACACTTCACCTATGGCTTCCAAACCACATGTCCCGTGATTGTCTGAACCAATGGCGGCCCAGTCACAACACCGGGATTCTTGATTTTGTGAGTTCAGAAACACCATGAGAATTCATCATCCGTAGCTTAGACAGTCCTGATATAAACCAGGAATGTATTGTTCTGATAATGGTAATGGATCAAATATCGACTTCCAATTATCAGTTCATCCGTATAACCTTTAAGTCAGGGATTTTTTCATCAAGGGCCACATATTAAAACACAGACCAGCATGAGGGCCGATCGAAGGTCATAGACTGGTGCTCAGAACAGTGAGTAATTCAACTATGTGCATTTATAACAGGTTTGAATGACCCTCCAGACCTTTGTTCATGCTTAGACCCTCAAAAGGACACACAGAATTTGCTTGATCAAGGTAGAGTTCAAAAACATGCAGTAAAAAGTACTACTTGCGGTAGTATGGGCCAATTCACCTGGAAGCCTGAGGGCCAAAAGAATTTGGTCTGAGGGCCACATTTGGCTCCCGGGCCATAGTTTGGATATGCCTGCTTTAAGTTAAACGTTTTTCTGTAGTTGTTTTGTCTTGCTATACTTGCCTTGATAAATTGGGATTTTAATTTTATTTTTAGGAAATAAATTCTGTTTTCAGTTTCTACACTGGTATGATTGATATCTGGTATCTGCAGATCCTTCAAGCTGTAGTATTGGAATCGGTATCAGAACTGAAAAAGCTAAATCAGTGTATCCCCAATACAAACTACTGTTGAAGTAGTGAATGAAAAATCACCGGAAAGGTTGCGTGTGCATCTTTAATCCTGTACATTTTTGTTAGTATTATTCATAAAGATGGAAAGTATCATCGGTTCGAACTGCCTTCCTTCCTTTCTTGGTCCATCTCCAGCCCACAAAGCATCTCATTCTCTCCTCTTTTGCACACCGCCTCACTCCTCCTCTGGTGCCACTAAATCACCAGCCCAAGGTCGGCCCCGCGTCGTGCTCTCATAATTACCACTGAGGGTAATTATTCTCCTCCACAGCCAGTCTCCATGAGCCCTCCACACCTCCACCCTGTCACCTGAGCCGTGCGGGCAGGAAAAATGAACCCCGTCCTGATCCATAATAGGCCCCACAATGGAAACCCGCGCGATCGGAGTGTGGCTAAGAACAAGGAACACTCAAATTTAATGATACGTCTTTCCTTCCAGCCCTCCGAAGACGCGGCGTTGGTGGCAGGGGTGTCATTAGCGCTAGCATGCTAAATGAAAGTCAAAGATTAAGGCAGGCGTTTCTTAAGAGGGGCGCGTTACTCAGACTACACACAGACTTTTGGGGTAATTAATACACTTCTTGTGCCATGTTTTTCCCACTCGCTGGCAGCCACATGTGGGTACTTTGTGTTGCCTTTTTCTCCTTCAGCAACTTTTAAAACTGAACTCGGCAACTTGTCTTAATATTTGCAGGGGATTTTTTTTCTCAGAGGAGCTAACCCATATTGTGGAGTAAAAGTGTAAATGCTCATGAAAAATCAAGGAATGATGCTGCTGTTCACAAAAACGATCAATCTTTATGGGCCGTGTAGGGAACTTTGTCCTTTGCATTTGAAACACCTTTAAGGGGTCATAATATGTAAAAATCTTTCCAAATTTTGCAGGCTGCACAGTCTTGTGAACATATTCCAAGATGCAAAATGACTTCTCTTTGGGAATGAACGGCTCAACCCGAAAACAGAACGAAAATCAAACATTAAATTTAAAATCTTGATACATTTCTATACGTTCTGTGGGGACACCCTGTATAATTAGGGATGAGTTTAGTGCCTTGACCAGTGCGTGTCTACCAAAAGGTTTTCACAGAGCGGATGCTGTCGTGGTGATTTTGTTCTGCATTTGCACAAAGTTGACTTCAGTTCAACTCTGCTATGCTCAGGTCGCTTGGATCACACCACTGTCCTCTCCTCTTCCTCTCTTCATGCTCTCTTCTTCCTCTAGGCTCCTCTTCCTCTGGTCTCCTCCTCCTCTCCTCCTCTGGTCTCCTCCTCTTCCTCTGAACTCTTCCTCCTCTTCCTCTAGTCTCCTCCTCTTCCTCTGGTCTCCTCTTCCTCTGAACTCTTCCTCCTCTTCCTCGAGTCTCCTCCTCTTCCTCTTGTCTCCTCTCCTCTTCCTCTGGTCTCCTCCTCCTCTTGGTCTAGTCTCCTCTTCCTCTCCTCTTCGTCTAATCTCCTGCTTTCCTCTTCCTCTGCTCTTCTCCTGCTCTTTTCTTCCTCTGGTCTCTTCCTCCTCTCTGCTTTCTCTGGTCTTTTCTTCTGGTCTTTTCCTCTTGTCTCCTCCTCCTCTTCTCTTCCTCTGGTCTCTTCCTCCTTTCCGCTTCCTCTGGTCTTTTCCTCTGGTGTTTTCCTCTGGTCTTTTCCTCTGGTCTTTTCCTCTGGTCTCCTTCTGCCCTCCTCTTCCTCTTGTCTCCTCCTCCTCTTCTCTTTCTCTGGTCTCTTCCTGCTCTCTTCTTCCTCTAGTCTCCTCCTCTTCTCTTCCTCTGGTCTCCTCCTCCTCTCCTCTTCATCTCATCTCCTCCTGCTCCAGCCAAAGAAGAAATGAACGAGCTGGTCACTTGCATCACTCACGCTCTACTAAACTAGAACGTGTCTTGGCTAACCTCTGGAGCTTTCCGTGGCCTAGGACTGTCAGCATTTAGTCAGTTTAATCCATCGATGGGGTCTCAGTTGACCAAAATTTGGATTAGTTGACCTATAATTTGATTGAGGTGTAGTGTAGTGTAGTCTTGTGAGTGTAGTTTAGGTCAGATACATAGACACCTAATAGTTTTGAGAGCTTTTGCCACGCCTCCTTTTTAGTCGACTAATCGAACATCAGGACATGTTTTTAATCATCCAAGGATTTCTCCAGTCCACTTCAGCCCTATCATGGACAAACATTGAAAGTTACATAAATCTGGTGCTGCTGACTCCAGTGTAATGCCCAGTTTGTACGCTACTCTAATGGTCCCCAGAGCTGTGACCCCCCAGCCCCACCCCCTCACCGCTTTAATTCACCTGTCACTCCCACCTCCCCCCTGGACCAAATGTGTTGACCTCAGCTTTTTCCCCCTTACCCACTGTCCCATTTTACCACCCACATACCTGTACTTTAAAGTCTTATATCACACAAAAGTGACTCTTGTGAGCTTTAAGACACATTATAATGCCGTTACCTCCTCAAAAACAGGCCTGGAGTTGTATTTTGTTTCACACATGTTTGAGTAATCCTTTATTATTAGTCTGTCTACATCATCTTCTAAGGTCATAAAGTGGTCATTTTCAAATCGACGGCTGCCTTTTACCTTTAGCTCAGTAGAGATAAGCAATTCTAGGGCTGAAATCATCCAAATGATTCGAGTGACGGTGTATGAAGTTAAAAAAAAAACACTATCCACATGACAGGACAAGGCGGAAATCTCCATTTGAGAGAAGAACTCAGCCTAAATATTCAGGATTTGTGCGTTAAACATGTGTGAATGAAACAAAACACAACTCCAGTTATGTTTGTGATGAGGAAACATTATAAAATTGCGTAATATGTGCCCTTTAACTATTATAACTCAGAACCATTTCTATTTCTACATGTATATGCATTCTGATATGACTTTATGCATATCAAATAGGTCTATTACATGACTTCCATATGACAGAATATGGCCGTTCTGTTACGTAACTGACACTGGTAATATCAAATACGGGTGCATTGGGGTTATTAGTATTCATAGGCAAATTATATGTCTATAGATTGTATTTAGTCGAGCAGATATAAAAGTGGATGAATTATATGGTGAATTAAAGATTAGATTAAAATTAAACTATATTAAAATCAAACTAATATGGACAATGGTGTGGATGGAAGGGGGTTTGTTCTCCCAGCGTATCAGCTCCCTGCCCTCAATTTACTTAAGATTAAAACAAGTAAAAGAATGCCATAGCAGTTTGCAGCAATTTCTGTAGCAATTTTTTTCAAAGATAAATCCTTGAAACAAACAAACAAAAAAAAAAAAAAGACGTGAAATGAAAATCTGCTGCAAGCCACTGGGAACTGCCACTATGAAGTTTCTCAAATCTGCAGTTTTGAACAGAATAACACGTGTCTTGTTCTAATACTGAGCTATTTTAGATCATGCATGTTAAATACTTGGAAAAAGCATTGTGTTATATTTATTGTCCATTGTAAATCTGCATTTTTTGTGCGTTACACTTGTTTTTTCACCAGTTAGTTGTATTTCACCAGTTAGTTGTATTACATTCAAAACACACAATAGCTTCATCCTTAGTAAGAAATTTGGGGTACAGCTTGAAGGTCTCCTCTCTGAAGCTGTGATTGGATCTGCGCCTGTCAGATGCGCAGGGCCGCGTGTCAGGTGCGCTGTGCTGTGGACCTGTCCGGATGACAAACTCTGCCTGTGGGCCCTGTGAGCGACAGCTCCATCACAGAGGCCTGGAGCTGGAGAAGAGTCTGAAGAGATCACACTAGAGAAGAGGGGAGTGAAGAAGGGAGAGAAGTGAAAAGAGAATAAAAGGAGAGAGGTAGTGGTGTGAGCCCCGGAGTGACTGTCCAAACTGTGTTAGAATAGAGAGAACACTGACAGCTTGGCCCAATTGTTTTCATGTTTATTAATCCTGTTCATATGAACATATGTAGAAGTTTCTCTCATTCTCAGTATATGGACAGTCCATGACTCACGTGAAAGCTCAGAACCTCCAGAATTCACTCATCGAGCTGCAGAGGCTGTACTAGCACTGCTTCATTTGGCTGCTAGTGCTGGCATTTAGGTAGCGACCATGTAGATCAGAGAGCGTCCTTAACCCTTTTATACCTATTTAATTCCATCAAAATCCCACCTGGATTTTTTTTGTGTTTGATTTAAAAATGTCAGCAAATGTCCTAGGAGTAAGTGCTCTTGCCCCATTTTACCAGGAAGAGTTCAGCTTTCAAGATCTGGCAGTTGTTCAACATTACTGTATGTGTATTAACGTGTAATAACAGAGAAGAAAGAGAAAGAGAAGAAAAACACAAAATGACAAAAACATACAAAAAAAAAAAGAAAGAAAAAGCACCGAAAAACCACTTGTTAACTACCGCCGCTCTCTCCAAATCTCTGCCACTCTGCACCTGATACTACAGGCTCCATGCTGGGTGCTGCAGAAATTTACCATAATAACCCTATGTGGGTAAAAAGTGCAGGAACTGTCAGGAACTGTTGGAATTTTTCCGATAGCGCATGTAGTTTCGGAGATACGGTAATGAGAAGTCGCGCATGGAAACTGGGAGCTCGGGGGCTCCTGTCAGTCTAACCAGCAACTTATAACATAAACAACTTTGCAATTTAAAGAGGGAGTATTTTACTTCTATGTGGTTTTAACTGCTAACACATAATAGATCACCATGTTACTTGTTATTGTTTTGAAAATACTATATTCACAAACTAACATTTTTAATAAGTTAACGTTCATTTTTGATGCTCTAAGTCACCTCCTCATCCTCAGAGCACTATCATAACACAATGTTTTATGCCATATTTTTGTATATTTATGGAGAATTGTTGTGCGGAAGCATGGGTGATGTAGGATTGTGGGCTGAGCATTGGACAGAATCTTACAGCTAAACATGAGGAGGATTTGAATGGCCCTGGGAGAGATCGCTAAATTACTCAGCAAAGGCATTGAACATCTAAATCCCCTTTAGGCATGAGTTTGATGAAGTTAACGTGAATATTATGACATGGTAGAAAGCAATAAACAAACCAAACAAAAAAAAAACAGTTATTACCAGTGAGAACGACAGTATATTTGATCTGAACATGTTTTGTACAATTGCACTGTTTTGTATAATTCTTCAAAATTCAAAAAAGTTTATTGTCAAATTTACATATGAAAAATTTAAATTGCGTTCTATCTCTCCATCTTCTAAATTAAATAATAATAAAATAATAGGAAAACTCCAAAGTTGTTCTTAAGAGACACAGCCTAGTGATTAGATAATAATTCTTATTGTTGTACTTTTAGGTTGACCATGTTTACCATCTGTCCAGGGTCCGCAGATGAAAAAAATGGGCTAATTCTGGTGGTAGAAATGCTAATTAATGCACACTATCCCCACTATATAAACCAAATAAATACATGTCTACCTCATATCTGGGGACACCGTTAGGTCAAGTTATGGAATAAGAACTCAAAATCTTTTAAATCTCCAATTTTCTGATGTAACAGCTCTTCCAAGTTTTGATTCTGGTGTAGTCATGTGTCTAAAGCCCTAACTTTTGAAAACAATAGCAGCTTTATTATAACGCCTCCTCCGCTGGCCCTTTTTTCCCATGACCTACCTGTGTCCGGCCGTGCTCCCCTTCGGAGTGTGACTAAAAGCTCGCAGCAGGCCTGTCTCTGCACCAGGGCCTGTGAAGTGATCAAAAGCACGCTGGGTCGTAATTCTCCTCCATGCACTATCCGTACACGTATATATATCTAACCTTAGCATCTGGACTCGCGCTTCCTCCACCCCATACTGCACACCTGGACCTCCACTTCAAATCCAACCCAGGGCCCGAAAGCTCCATCGTGCATCAAAGCCTGACCCCTGACCCTGTGGTATAGAGCAGCAGGGTCCAGGCTTTATTCTCCTGAGAGCTAGCACTTTTTTCTTTCTTTTAAAAAATGTTCCTGTAAAATTGCCTGTGTTTTTATGGCGTGGCGATTTAGTAGAATTTTATGATGGATGCCCTTCTACCGCAACTGAACACATTGCTATATTACGCTATTTTCTTCTGTTTATGTTATAATGTTTCCTCATCACAAAGACCTGGAGTTGTGTTTTGTTTCATTCACACATGTTTAACACAAAAAAAATACCAAAAATACTCTATACAGGAAGTACTGCGATTCTTAGAAGTGTTATGAAGGTGTTCAGCTATGCAACTTTTCCAGTGGAGGGTTTGCTCATTGCTTGTTTCCATGCAGATGTTATTGCTTTGACTGGAATGTTCCACAATATGGCACTGAATATACTGTAGATCGTGGAGTCAGCAGGTGACGCAACCAGGAACATGTTACAGGTTAGATCTGCGGAGAAATGAGCCACATTAGGAATACATGTTTTTTAAGGTATTTTGGTTTACAAGAGACTTCACTTGTCATGCGTTCTACTTTGCTTTTATTATTGACAATTTGGTACACAAGCTGGTGCAGTTAGTTTTTTGTCCTGCTTCAAAATTTTCAATTTGTTGTTTGTTGTAGTTTAATTCAGTCCAGCATTATACCAGGTTTGCACTGATTTGGACATTTTAGGCCAATACCGATATTTTGAAGAAAGCTTGGACCAATCAATATTAGGCCGATATTTGTTTCTGATAGGCCTATTATTAAGCACTATATGTTTAGAGACAAGTAAACTATAAAATATTTCTTCATTATTACAGTAAAATTAGCAGTCCATTCTGCCAGTTGTTTAATTTAGTAAAGGCTCTATTTGTACCTCTCCAGTTGATACCAGAGCTCAATATCGGCCAACTGGTACCTGTGTTTTTGGCCGATACCGATACTGGGCCTATATTCAGTATATCAGTGCATCCCTAGTCAATGTTAATGTTAAATTTATTTATAAAGTACACAGTAAATTTACAGTATGATCTGGTCTACACTGAAAAACCTAATATACTGATTCCACTTCTCTTAAGAACCTGGGTATGCCTTGCTTTGGTCCTGGTCTAGTCCTGGTTGTATTTTGAGAGCAAAACTGTGAGACCACATTTGTTGTAAATACTCGAACTACACACAGACTTCTACCGTGACCCGTGACCCCTCTGCGTGTTTCCTCAGTACCTTTAAAGCCCAGTTTGCCAACACACAAAGCATCCAGTAGCATTTTCCCCGGTCCGCAGGGAACTGAGCGGTCTATTCGGGAGGCTAAGTGCTTTCCTGTCTCCGTACACAGACAGCCATCATTGTTGTGGCTCCTGGGGGACGTGTACGGGGCCATTCTGAAGGAAACCAACCCATGGGGCCCTAGGCATCTCCTGGGGCCTTTTCACATACGCTCACTCTCTTCTGAGGTTCATTTACACGGAGAGGTGAAGGATGAGCGGCTGTCTCTGTGCCAGGCATCTGAAGAGAGAGGAGTTTTGTTGAATAGAAAACAGCAGTTATTTTTCTTTTAACAAGTGGAGTAGTTAAAGGCGATTTACCTCATTTTGCCTGGCTTAAAAACGTGAAACATCAGAGCTAGTTGATTTTAAATGATTTGCAGTGATCCAAAGTTATTCCTTACTTACCTTATGCATTCCGAACAGCCTAATGATTCACTGCAATGAGTTTCTAAGCGTTTTTTATAACTCTGAGACAAGAGCGTAGTTTTGCTGTGATGTAGGGTTGAGTGGTAATATGGTATCCAGAGGTATCAAAAAGTAGCAACGGTATGAGTTTCATTACTGTCATTTAATAAACCTGGACCTAATATAACATTAGGAGCATTTTGGCTTCAGGCCAAATGACAGTGGAGAAACGCAATGTCGACAGAGCTACGACCCTGCGTCAGGCCAGAGATCCCACCACAGTCGCTTCAGACACGGGACACAGCGTCGACTTTCTCCCCTCCACTCTCTCTCCTCCTCAAACGTCGTTACGCACAGAGATATCCATCTACATGCAGTGAGGAAGAAGGAAAAAAACCCTGACTGACGGCTCGTGTGTGATGTTGAAAAATTTGCGATGGAGACATTTTATTGAACATTGAGAGTCGAGAGGGGACGCGGTGCTGAAGAGGAGAAAGTTCCCGCTTGAGGGGGAAGTCAGACTTTCACGGAGGAAACGGTAACTTCTCCGAGTGCCGAGAGCGCGGGTCTGTCAGATACAACATGCTGCAGTGGGAAATATCACACGCCGTGGACTGTCGCCTTTTACTTTTTATTCTGGAATCTGCCTCTTCTGCGCTTTTCTGGTCTTGGATCATTAAATGGAGGGAGATACGCGCTGGTGAAGTTTGGTTTGATCAGAACTTGTGCCTCATCTTTAAATATAATGCTGCTATTCTGTTTCTGAATGGTTTAGGTTTGCAAACTACAAAATAATTCTTAATTAGTCACGTTAATAACATATACCCCGGTAAAATGCTGAGAAGTACGTATCAAAATTTGGATACTGCTCAACACTGCCGTGATGATAAAGCAGACAATTAGCATACTAAAGTCTACTAAAGTTTCCTGATTATTGGACAGTTAGGTAGGTATTTCTGATTATAAGCACCTGACTGCAGAAAAATAAAGATCTACTATTCTTAAACTTAAAACCTGAAAAAGCACGAGATTTCTTCTTTAAACTACATCAATTCAAGAACAGTGTTAGAAAATGTTTAAACTAGCAACTGAAAGATGCCTCCATGCTTTTATGTACTACTGCAAATCAGTCTCTGAGCTATTAACTGAAGAACTGTCTGCAGAGCAACTTCTGAAACATCCAACTGCAATAAATCTGCAACTTTTAATTACTACTTTCTGCTCCTTCAGATCTGTGCCGTAAATTTTCCTGAACTCGGATCAGACCAATTTCTCTCATTTTGAAAAACACTGAAACTATATTAGAAAAATAAAGGAATTGTCCTCTTAGAATTAGTCTGACATTTTTGTCTAAATTGATTTCTGTTCTTGTTCATGAATACCTTCTATACACTTTTATCAAGATTGTAGCATGTTTTTTTTTTGTTTTTTTTTGTTTTTTTATGTGCAAAAATCCATCTCCTGATTCTCTTGTGCTCTGTATTGTGGTCAAAACTTTAAACCTCAATGGCAGTGTCCGAATGTCCACACTATTCCCTACTTAGGGCACTGGGCGCACGCCATTTTTAGTGTTGTCCGAATGTCCAGTTGGTGAAAGAGTGGTGCACTCAAAATTTCCCACAATGCACCTTGAAAAGTAGTGGGCATTGGTGGTCATTAGACTTGTCGACATAGACCACAATGCTTCGCGAAAGTCGGGAAAACAGCGTTCAGCGACAGGTGTTTAAATGGACACAACACAACTGAGTAAAACCGCTGGTTAATGGCACTGTAAATCCTGATTCTGAATAAAACAATCTTAAATAAACTGTTATGATGGTGTTAACGGTGCTAGTGTTAGCCGATTACCGTAATAATCCAGTCCGTTTACATGAAATCCATCTTAACAAAAACTCATATGATTATTATTAGTCCATAAACACTTGTGTGTCATTCTGATCTGAATATGATTTATGACAGAAATCAAGTTTTATCAGAGTTTAGCTGACATTTTTTTCACCCAGATGCCAGAGTCACTTGACCCGAATGTAGTGAGCTGCGTGTCCAAATCTCTCTGTGAATAAGTGCACTATAGAGGACGCTAACGAGTGTGGGACTATGTAGTGATTAAGCTGTTATAGCCTAGGTTTGACATTCGGGCACACCCAATATCTTAGAACTACTCAGAATGCAGATAACCTTTTTATTCTAAGGGGAATGAAAGATTAAAGAAGACATATGACAGTGTGCTTTTGCGTGACACCCCGCTGGATTATAGTTGTTTTTTTGGATTTGAATTGAAATATTGATGTAAAACAACTCAATAAATTAAACAAGACTGGGCGACTTCCAGATTGGAAAATGGTGGAGCCAAATGAGAGCCAACATCGCAACAGAGTTAAGTGTGATGCGTGATGCAGGTCCAAGACAGGCAGCAAAGTAGCAACAAACAAAATAAAAAAGCTAGAAATTAGCTGTGATGTTAGTTGGTAGTTGTATCCAGAAGTGACATGGTCTCATAACAACTCTATGAACGTTGTCACAGTAAAGCGGCGCATGCTGTCAGAACCTTCTACAGATAGAAACCGACCACGCAAGTGAACAGCTGTTATATTTTTATTTTTTTCCATTTGTGTCAAAATTATTACATGATGCTGTCAAGTTCTACCCGTATCACAGATTTAAGAAAATAAATTTGGAAAACAAAGTAAGAACAGAGCAGTGGGTGTTTAGCAGCGGTGGTGAAAATGAGGGTTGTTTGCCTCAATGAAGATGAATACAAGAATATAAAAATCACTCAACCTTGCACGAATAAGTCTGAATGCATCTTTGAGTGCGTAAATTACAAGGGAAACAACTATAACACGTTAAAAGCTGTAAAAAGTCAATTTGCAAACTTACATCTCGAAGCATAGTTTTAAACTGTAGCCTCATAAGAATAAAGGGAGGTTCAGGATGCAGCATGTGCGTGGGAAAAATGATGCTTGATTGAGATAAGTAAAATGACAGAGGTCCGGTCTGTGGGAAAGATGGACAGGAAAGATCATTGTCTGTTCTAAATGGTGCAGATAGGAGCAAGAAAGGCATGTGATTAAGCATACACCACCCAGTAAATGTTATTATGAACTTTAGATATAGTTTGACCAGTAACTGTCTGGGTGGGTTTCCTCCAGGCACTCTAGTTTCCTTCATCAAACCAAAACATGCAGCATTACTCCATAAATTCCTCCTGGGTCGTCCTGACCCATCCTCACTCAACTTTCTGCTCATGTTTATTTTTTTCAAATCGACATGTGGACGGTGCAGTTGTGATATTGTTCCATACCAACACAGACTGAATTGAACACATTTATAAATGTTTTGCAGAAAACAAACACAAAACAATGTCCGTTCTGGGAAAGATCGATCAAAGGGCTGGCGGAACAGCTTGTAGGGCTATTTGCGCACCCTGTTTTTAGTGATGTCCAGTTGTTTTTTCAGTTCGGTTCACAAACACCAGTGTCAAGCCCTATTGGAGCAGTACCCAAACAAATCAGTCCCACCCTTGACTACCATTGGTAGTTTTCACGTGTTACTCCGTGGACATACCCCAGTACGAACCAGGTTTAGTTTGGTTTGTTTCACTTTTGGGTCGGTCCTTGTTCACATACACCACACATTATTCACCCCAAACACTGTTCCGTGACATGAGTCTAGTTAGAGGCCATCTGTTGATCGCCAAACTTATTTCTATGACAGCGGACTTTAAACGGACAGAGCCCCGAAGCAAATGTCTTAAGTTATAGCTATTCCTTAATTTAACAGTGCATTGTGTAACTTTTCTGGTGGAGAGTCCGTTAAACACTTTTCTTCAGGCAGATATTATTGTTTTGTCTAGAATGTTTCACAGTATGGTATTAAATTCAGGGATGACCTGTCCTGGGGCATCAACACCACTGGGCTAGTGAAGAAGGCCCGGCAGAGACTTTACTTCCTGAGACTGCCCAGGAGGAACAACATCTCTCAGAGGCTGCTGGTGACATTCTATCGCTGCTCACTTGAGAGCATACTATCATGTCTCTGTGTGTGGTTTCCCGACTGCACTGGGGCACAGAGGAAAATGCTCCAGTGGGTCATAAAGGCAGCACAGAACATTGTCGGCTGCCCTCTTCCCTCTTTGGATGAGCTGCACAGTTCCCGCTGCCTCAGTAAGGCTAAATCCATCCTGAAAGACCCATCACACCCCGGTCACAAACTGTTTGAACTGCTGCCATCAGGCAGGAGATACAGGTCCATAAACACCAGGACAAACAGACTGCAAAACAGTTTTTACCCAACAGTCATTAGTTTACTAAATGGGGCCACTAAAGCATAGTTTTTACATTTATGAATGTGGAAGTGTGTGGCTGGGACATGTGTGGGTGTCTGAGGTTGTTAGGCCCTTTTTATGTACTGTACATAGTGCCTGTATATTTGTATCTTTTTACTATTTTACCATTGTATTACCTTTGTACTGAACAAGGAATGCACTTAATTTTGTTGTATTTGTTACAGTGACAAATAAAGATATTGTATTCTATTCTAAGTAGGGGTGTAACGGTACATGGACATTCGGTTTGGTGCAGGGCTGTGCACGAGTAAGTTTGCGCAATTGAATTAAATGGTCGATTTTGTCAAATTGGGTGTCAAATTTCGTTCAAGCTCCCCAGCACTACATGGCAGACATATAATACTACATCCTGACTTAGAATGTCGTCATGCTTTAATACAAAATAGTCGAGTTAGAACACATTGAATTAGCACGAGTGGGGCTAGTTTGGGAGCAAGCCATTTATCAGTGCGGTACTGTCTAACTCTGCGGGGGAACGGATGGCTGCTCGGTACGGGCAGATTCCCTTGAGGTGTCTTTAGCGGCTACCCCCACAGCCCCGGCAAATGGCGTGGGATCAGCCCCCGGGTGCTTCAGGCACGACTATCGACTAAACCAGATCTAAACCAGGACTGAACCAGGTCTGAAACAGCTCTGAACCAGGTCCAAACAGGACTGAACCAGGTCGAGACCAGGTCGAAACCAGGTTGAAACCAAATATCAACAATTATAATTATAGTAGTTATAATTATTATTATTAGTCCTTATTATTAGTAATGACTTTCACGGTTTGTTTACTATTTCCCTGAGCATTCAGTATTGTGCTGTATTGTAGCAGACACAAGGTGAGGGGCCTTTTGAGGTGAATGAAGCGCAGCGTTTTGTTATTCAAACGTGACCTTTTTGCATTTTGTGTACCATCACACCCCTAGTGTTAAACCTTCCTATCTTCATGGAGACCAAGTTATGGGTCAGATCCGTGGAGCACCAATCCCACTCACAGTCTAAATGTCTGTTTTTCTATATAGTTTTGAGCTATAAAACCACTTATTTTAATAAATGTAAGATAGATCTGTTTAACATCATATTGTGGAACATTCAAGGTGACAAACCTCCAACTGAAAAGTTACCCAGTGCACATTTTAAAGAAGGACTGAATGTATGGGGAATGTCTTTATTCACTGCACCAAACAGAATTGTCAAAACTTAATGAGGTCCATACATTTTAATATATTCGATTTCATACATAGTTAATTAGTGAGATCACAGAATCCTGCTTTATTAATTATTCTTATTGCCTTTTAATGTAGTTTAATATGGAATCTATGTAGGCATTTCCCCACATTTTAAAGCACTAAGATAGATAGCAATATAAATAACCTTCAATTTCATAACTTTGCTAACTTTCAAAATTCCTTATTCAGCTGAAATTCTCTGAAATGAAAATGAATAGTTGTGTTTTATCATATTTTACTATGACTGAGACACCATAGGATGAACTTTGGATAAAACAGTATAAAACTATTCAGTATAACAATTCCCAGAAAAAAACAGCATCCTTAGAACTAAAATCAAATCACTTCACATTTGAGTATTTTCACGTTTCATTTTAGTCTGTCCTTTCTTATTCTCATAAGCAGCAATATATATATTTTATATGGACGGATCACGAATCACTCCCATCTGAACTCACCGGTGACCAGACTAGATTAGAGAGGTGTGTGTTCTGAATCCCAGGGCCGTGAAATTCACCCAGCTGCCAACAAACTTTCCAAAGTCCACCTCCATAAATCTGAACTAATTATTGGCTCCAACTCCCTCAAATTCATATCACTTTTTTTTTTTTTTCTACCGGCCTTGAAACCTCCTTTTCAACTTTTATCCAAAACAGCTTCAGATCATTTTCCCAATAAAATATTAAACCCTCCTTATGACCTGCCAGGCCTCCATAACTTACTTCCACTCCTCTCTCGCTTGTATCTCACACAGCTCTGCAGGTTGCCCCTCTCCCCGATCATTTTTCTGCATTAACTTTTTAAACATTAAGTGAAATCTAAAAACATGGACTGGGCTTTCTCACAACATCACATTCCTGTTTCTGCAAGTAATAATTTTGAATAATTATGTGTAAAGAAGCAGGTTTATCTATCATTTGTATGAGAGGAAATGAAGCGCGCTAGTGTCAAAAGTATGTCCGTGAGCATTCATGCATGACTATAGGTTTAATTGAATAAAAGATACAAGTAGGAGAATATTTATAGGTACATTTTATTGCCCTGGTTTTAGTGGTGCAATAGGTTTCTGGGCCAAAATGCAAATATTCTCATAATGCATTTAGGTTAGGGCTGTAGTCATAGAGTGTTTATATAAATGGACATGGCTAACCTGCTAGTGGCCGTGTTCTAAATAGGAAAGGAACATGGGTGAGATTTGGCTCCATCGATTCTGGCTACAATGCACTTTCTATTGAAAAATTGTCACCCCTCTCTGGCTGGCAGACTTGTCAATTTGGTCTTAAAATGTTCATACTTGTGGTGTTTTTGCTGCACTATTTTCAGGGTTCCTACCATGTCTTAAAAAGCCTTAAAAGCATTGAATTTATGAATTTGGAAATAATACCTTTAAAAGACTTGAAAAAGTCTTGAGTTTTTATATCTGGGTCTTTTTGTGCAGTATGAAAATTCTCCGAATATGTCACTGAAGATCCCGCGCTACAGAGCCACAAGCAACAAGCTCAGTAGAAGAGTAACATCAAAGACATTCTCAGCAGAACATAAGTTTGATTAAAGCCATTAATGTTGTTTTTTAACGGTGGTTTTACGATACTGAGTGACACGTTTCATACTGGAGTTATGGGAACGAGTCTCTAGTCCCCAGATTCATTTGTTTAAGAAATAAATTAACACAAATTCAAGAATTTTGTTTTTCGTTGCCACTAAGTCTATGAAATAAGCTGTGAAAGAGGTATTAAGTTTTTATATAAATGGTCTTGAAAAGGTCTTAAAAAAAAAACTTTAAGAATTTAACTTGAAGAAACCTGAAGAACCCTGTATTTTGTCCAAAAATTTGTAACAGGCAAATCAGATGCCCTCTTTCGCCGAGGTCGTTAGCGTTAGAAATACATTGACAGTGTTGCCCTACTATACCACTGATGCGGGTATGAAACCTGTAGTCGTATTTCCAAATATGGAACCTGACTCGCCCCAAATTTGCCCCTAAAACTACTAATCTTGAGGAGAGTAAAATAATGCAGACTAAAATAAATGTGTTTATACATTATATGTTGGGTGAAATATGCATGCAGTGTGTCCTAGGCCTTTGACAACATTTTTTTGGTATTATTACTATATTATTTTTAGTGTATTTATGAGACGGGGACAATGCACAATACACATTAACCTTAACAGGAGAGATGTATTGTGCCAGGTTGTACCACTAGAGCTAATTTCCACCTCCCTGGTGCATGTGCATTTGGTCAACAAATTTTATTAGGATTATAAGAAAGTATATGTGCAGCAGCACACAGGAGAATGCAGCAGAATTAGTTTTGCCCCAGTACAGATGCACTGTAGAAGCAGCTATAGGGTCAAATGAGTGTACTGCCTGCAAACAGTGGTCTAACTTTATCGTCCGAGAACCAAGAAGAGCACTGTAGCATGCTAGTTGTCGTAAACATTACCCTGACTGCATGTCCGGGCTCTGACGGCTGTGAAACATGTTCATCATGGTGAATAATTAAGATACTAATAATGTGATAGGAAAGAGAGGAATAACTTAACTGCAACTGCAAACCATTTCGGATAAAGTCATTCTGTTTTCACGATGTTAGCACTTCTCTTCGCTTTCTCCTTGTAATAAACCTTGTTATCTATTCCCCTGACACTCCTGTACACCTCCCAATCGGCCCTCACTGTTGACACTTCCCCTCTGTCTGGGACTCGCTTGTCATTGGGAGCCGTGTAGAGTGGCTGGAGGTCGCGGGGTGGCTAGTCGGGGCTCACGTTGGTATTTGCTGGGCGGGCCTGGATTGGCGATGTAATCTTGGTCTCCGGGTGTGTGGGAGCAGGTGATTTATGGCTACGGTGTTTGTCTGTGGAATTACCGTTTGATTGCTTCATTCCTGGCGCGGCCCTCGGATCCATGCTAATGAGTAAAGTGCTTATCAGGAGCACAGCCGGGGGTAAATCCAATTCAGCTGTGGGTGTGACGTAACAGGAAAGCACCGGGAGAGGAGTCTGTGCTTAAAGTGAATATGACAGATTACACATTTCATTAAAACATAATATTTATGACTTGACTAAAATCTTAAATACCGGTGTGTTCAAATCTATGCAAAATAGACTTTCAGGAGTTTTCTACATGTTACAATGTTGATCCCTCATCAAAAACCATGCCTGAAGAGGTTATATATGTCATCCTTGCATGTTTAAGTAATGTAGCAATCTCTCTCGGACCCTGTTCAGTGCATAAGCCTATTCCACCTATATTCCCGCACCAAAATTCTCCATAAATATACAAAAGCATGATACAAAACACTACACTATAGTAGATTCCTGCACTCCCGCAGGACCCGATGCAAAACAGTGCACAGTGGACACATTATGAAAGCTCATTGTGGACGGGAGTGGGTGGGATGATAAACTGCAGTCCCGCAAACTAAATATGTGATGAGTGTAATGTAAAATATATTGATTAATGTGTGCCTATCATACATAATTTGTGCTGGATATTTTATTTGGCATTAATAAAAACATTTTAAGCAGCCTAAACTTGCAAATATGGTCTAATCTTGTGCACATTTTAGGCAGTTCCTTTCCGTTCTCCGTGTTTGATAGAGCTTCGAAGTGAATGTACCCGTTTTGCAGGATTTGAGTCGGGAGCGGGATAAAATATCACAGATGCGGGTGGGAGTGGGAATGAAAATTACAATTCTTTTTGTGGGCACGGGCCAGGACTGAAAATTTTGTCCTGCGCAGACCTCTACACTACAACTTCACAAACCTGCTGTGATGTGCAGTAATTTCATTATCAAAATGCATTAGCGAGTGGGCTGTGATGGCCCCATGAAGGGAGAGTGAATGAAGCTTATTTAACATGTTAATACCATAGACTGTATATGTGGACATAGCTAACCCACGAGCCGCCATGTTCCAAATTGGAGCTGTTCATGGGGGCACTTCCAGCTTCATTGACTTACATTGAAAAGTCATCAAAATTAGCACTCTGTAGCTCCTGCAGTCTCGTCGTTTTGGTCTTAAAATGTTTGTATTAACCCATTCTACATGATCCTGGTTTTTATTTAGCCATTTTCCATAAATAAATTTCAACTCCTAATATGGAACTGGCTCCTGATTTGCCCCAATGCTCTGTTCGTGGTAGTAAGTTTGACAAAATCTAGAAAAACATGAGAAAATGTCCCAGTTTTCTTCATCTATATGTCACTGTAGCGTTACGTTATGTTTGGCTAATCAACAATTCCAACCATACCTCAATTTTCATCATTTCCCCACCGACCCACAACTCCGAGTGCACTGGGTACATGCGATTAGAAGAGACAAGGACGACAAATTGAAGATGATTCCAAACAGCACATACGTCTGCAGTCTTCATTTTACCAACGATCACATTTACTTCAGTGGGTTTGATCACAGTCGGTGAGCGCAGTGTCAGGAACTACACCGGAAGTTGTCATTGCATGTTTCCAAAGGTCTTCCTGGTTTGTATCCTATAACTGCTAGTCTTGTGAGCTTCATTTGACTATAGCCCAACCACTTTATACCCTCTATGGTTAATATTCTGTTTTTTTGGCTTATAGCATTTTTGAAAGAAGAAAAGGTAACATGGTGATCTAAATGGAATGTGTTTGCAACATAACTAAACATAAACATAACAATTCACTCTTTAAAAACAAAACAAAAATATCTCAAACTTTATACTATCAAGTACTATACTGATAGACCCCATTAAGAATCGATTATGTCATGGCCACTGTCCTATTGAGTAGTTTTGGACGTGTCAAGTCTTCTCACTTCTGTTTGACTCTTTAAACTCAGTATTTACTCGACCCGCTGATAGATTTTGTGATGGTATTTGAACAGGCACTTTTATATGAGCTCGCTGGCACTATTTGCTGCTCGATGAGAGTGGAGAGAGGCGCAGGGACACGAGTGAGAGGACACGGGTGGTTAGGCCTCCATAGGAGCTGTCTGTTTGTAAGGAGCATTACTCCTCCATTACAGTTGGTGTGGACAGCAGGACTGAAGCTCTGGACTGGGTCAATACTGAGGAGGGCGGCTGGCAGCTCCGCTCGATGCCACTCACACACTGGGATGTCTGCTACAGCACGGCTTTCGCTGCTCTAAAGACGTGAATAGGAAAATATATCGTAAAAGTAATGCAAAATTTCAATAGAAACAGAGATAAATAAATGAATATAAATTAAACTTAGAATTGTTTAAACAAATCTGAATATTACCTTTTAAATATTCAGCACATACCCTATATTTTCATGACCTCGAATTAAACTGTCAAATTTCAGCAACATTTAAAATTCAAAATCTGATTAAAGAAATTATCATCATAAGTAATCAAAATAATAATAGAAATATATAGTTTTACAAGGAAGTTTCACATAGCAAGTGATGTGTTAGGCCACGTATCAAAAGCAACAGAAATTGCAAATTGCTAGATAATTTAAAGGTTTAAAAGCGGAATCATTTTGTAATACAGGTGCACTAAATTAGCCGGACGGTTTCACTTTGTGGAAACCATCTGACCTCGCAGCATTAGGATTTGTTTGCTGGACGGTAGGTGAGCCCTTTTTTTTTTTTTTTTTTTTGTAACCTTTCGCTGCTATTTGGTCGTGTGCGCATGGCTTATGCAGTCGTTGATGGCTTTGATTTGTTGTTTGGCTGGTGCGCCGACTACAACTTGTGGGGTTTTTGTGACCTGTATAGTGTACTATGATCCCTGACCTAGTTACTGGAGAGAAATGAAATTGAGCGGAAGCACTAGGTGACGCCAGCCTGGCTAGCACTAAGTAACATTTCAGGTGAATTATCCACAATCTACTACGGAAATTGTTTTGCTTGGAATGTTCCAAAATATGGCATTAAACAAATCTATATTGTGGGTGTCTTTTATTGCTAAAGAAAATAACTTGCTTATTGTGAGGGCTGCTCTTAACAGACCTGAGTTGTAACTTGGTCTGGTGGAAGCACCTGCTTATCTCTATGGAGGCAGGTGTGTTTAAAACATACTGTGGAACATTCAAGGCATGGCTATGACACACTAACATCAACTCCACACTCCTCCCCTCCCCTGTTGCTCCTGTGAAATGTTTGTGTTTTGACTGTGCTGATGTTGCAGAGAGGGTTTTTTTTGGCGTAACTCACACCATACTATGTCCCAGTTATGGAGCATGGTCTGGGACGGTTCTTTTGTCCCCTTCTCCTCTTATCCTCATGTTCTGCTGCATTGTTTCTTCCTCTGTTATCTATCATCCGGTCCAGTCCATGTCTACGTAGTACCCCCATGTCATGTATTATGTGTTTAAATGTACGGATGGGGTGACAGATCCAATTTCGATTCCTTTGTATGTCTTGTACATGTAAAAAAAATCGAGAAATAAAAGCTACTACTACTACTACTAACTTGCTTTTATTCCTATTCATCGACACAAAGGCCCTTAACTAGATTAAACTTTAAAATATTTGGACAATTATTGAATTTGGCAACTTCATGTGTGGGTTATTTCACCCTTAAATAATGTAATTATAAATGTACATCTAATTCTTATATATTATTGTTATTTTAGTTTTAATTTAGTTTTCTACTAATTCATCATTTGCTGACACAAGCAACAACTGCTCTCAGCACAACTTTCACAATTTCCCCCCATCCTTCTCCAACTACCACCCTCTCCACGACTGTTATGTCCAAGAATTAATCTGATTTTAATGAGGGATTTCCGCCTCTAATCACCAGCACTTGTAGTTGGTTTGTCGTGTTCGTAACCGTGCCAACCGTCTCAGCACCCTCCCCGCCATCACAACTGTCAGGGCTCCTTCGGCTCCTCCGTCCCGCCTTGGAAGAGTCCCGGGCTGGATGAGGGCCAGACTACAGTGACAGGATCTTGGACCGGGCGGTATCTGGACCTTCTGTGTTAGCTTGTTCCGTGGATGTGCTCGGTGTGATGGGTGGAAGGACAGGGCCGGCAGGGTGCTCCGGTTCACCTGTCAGTCTGTGTTAGGAGGCACAGGGGCGACAGGTTCACAGGGAATGAGTGCTGGGTTGGATACAGATGTCTGCTGTTGGTACTGTAAAGGTCCTATATTACATAAAATGGACTTTTGTGAGCTTTTAGCCGTGTTATAATGTTGTAGCCTCATCAAAAACAACCTGGACTTGTTTTGCTTCATTCTCACATGTTTGAGAAACCCTTTGTTAGCTCAAAATGCTCTGTTCCACCTTCTGATGTCATATAACGGTAGTTTTCATGCTAACAGCTACCTTTTCCCCCTTTTTCAGTAAAGATGGGCAATTCCAGGGCTGAAATTATCCAAATTCTACCATAATGTGGGTCCTTTAAGCACTGGATGTATAGCAGAGGGTAATGACTATACCAGCTGAAGTTCTTTTCAATTAATGTCCGTTTACACTGTATTTTTAGCCTATCTTTTGCACACTATTATTCCTTGAAAACCTGTCACTGAGCCTAACAGTAAGACCAGCGGTAGACCAGTCACCCAGGCCACCCACGGGAGAAAATGGCCTCTTTGTGAGACTCTGGGCCATGCACTGGCCTGAGCTGTGGAATTCAGGTCTGGCTGCGTGCAGTGCGTGACAGCTGCCTACAGATAAGAGAGACCACACTTAACCTGGACTGTACCCAACTGTACTGTGCATTTATCTGCGGAGCTAATCGTCCTGATGAAACCTCAACATAGCACAGGACCCGAGGTACTGAGGATAGTTTGTTCCACTTGGTCTTTAATTTCCTGGAGACGTTTTAGACACCAACCTGGATGTGCATGTGAAGCGAGCCACGTGTCCTAAAAGCTTTATAAAAAAACTTCATCTGGTTTGAAATAATAAAGGAGAACATATCACAGTGATGCTGGAGTCGTTTCACTGGCGTCATGTGGAGTGGAGTTAAAATTGAATTGAAAATCTTCCAGACATATAAAGCTGTAAATGGCACAGCCCTATCCTATCTGTAAGATGCTACTAAATCATCCAAACAGAGCACACTGCTCTTAAAATGCTGGAACGTTTGTGGTTCCTACAGAGTGTCGTAAAGCACAGTAGGAGAAGCTCCTTCTGGAATCAGCCCCATGTCCATTTTAAAGAGGGTCCACAGCCTCGAGCTTTAAGACGAGGCTTAAAGTGTTTATCTTTTAAATATCTTATGCCCAGGCCAGAACAGTCATTCTCACCAAAATCCATCTTGAAACAGACGGTACTCACCCAGACCCTATATGACCGGGGTGAACAAGATAGGCCCACCTGTCACTGCTGTAAAAAGCAGGCCACATAGACAGGACTGAAGGGGCTCTTAGACACTGCAGCACAGGTAACACTGATGGCACAAAGTGTGTTGGAGAAGCCCTTCAGTGAAGCTAAGATAAGCCAAGGCCTTAAAGGTTATGTGCTGTTGAAGAGACACACGACTTGTCACAGTGACCCTGTCACCCCAGATCCCTGGGACAAAGTTCAGCAGAAATGGATCAGAAAAGACATGATTGAAGCATGTTATAAAACAGCATCTTGTAAACATTGTTTTTAAAAGTGTTCTAAAACTAACAATGTATTATTATTATTATTATTATTATTATTATTATTATTATTATTATTATTAATATTAATAATATTGATAATAATAATAATAATAATAATAATAATAATAATAATAATAATAATAATAATAATAATAATAATAATGATATTTCTTTTTGCTACCGGCATTCATATAGTAATACATTTTTACTTTTCTCCAATACCCCAGTGATACCTATAAAAATGTAATAACTGTGTACATGAACTTTGATAATCACTCAGAGTTTAAGAAAATTTGCATATAGATTTACTATTGCACACCTTCAAATGATGGGCCAGATGTATTTATAAGATGCCATGCTCCAAGTATTTTACAGACTACAGTTATAGATTTACTAAACAAATCATGTACTCGGGTCCCATTGGAAGCTGGTGTTAGTTCCACTCAATCTTGCATTTCCTGGAGCTATTTGGACCAAACGCTCACCTGTGGAAGTGGATGTATGGAGGTGGTTCAGGATACAGACAGCAGGCCAGATGTTTCACTGCGCAGACCAATGGTTCGTTTGATAGCATTCTGTCTAAGGATCAGGTCCAAATGTCCACAGAACAAGAACTGAATCGGACAGTGAGGCAATGAGGCAGATTCAAACATCATGCAGGGACTAGTTACTTCCTAAAAATAAGTTGGATGTGTAGTTTGTGACTTTGCTTTATCCCATATAGGTGGTATTAGTATGATATAGAGTCAAACGTGTTTCCTCCTCATCTTTATCTTGTATGCCAAATGTATGTATCCCTGCGTGTGGCTGGTTGTAACAAATGCCTTCCATATTATGACACTTTGATTTTGAGTGTGCATTTGGTTAAATATTTAATGCACAATGAAATCTTTTTCCCCACCATCTATGCTCCCACATGTCAATTCTCCATAAATATACCAAAAGATAAACAAAACTGTACACAGCTGCTTTACAAACCTGATACGATGTGCAGTAGTTTCATTAGAGGGATGCACAGTGATTGTGTTGTGATAGTGCTCTGAAGGGGGAGCGACCCAAAAGGAAGGTGAAAAAATGTAAAAAAAAAAAACAAAACAAAAAAAAACATTAAAACATCAATATAGCATTTTCAAGATAATAACCAGTAACGTGGTGATCTAAATTTTATCAGTTAATTCCCCGTAGAAGTAAAATGGCCCCTATTTAAAGCTATTTTTTAGGATTATTTATGAATCGTTGTTTGTTTTTTGTATTGTTGATTGATTTGAATGTTTTTCGTATTCTGTAAGGCACTTGAATTGAATTACTTTGTATACGAATTGCGCTCTACAAATAAATTTGCCTGCATTTACTGTTGGAATAATGTGCATTCCTTATTACCCAGTGGGCATTTAAACATAAAATGAAAGTGCACCAAAAAAACAAGTCAAATCATACCACAAATAATTCTTCATTCTTTCACTCACTTCTTCTGTTGTTTCGAAACCTAACCTCCACATTATAGTTTGATCAAATGTTTTATATGCTAAACAGGCGTGCGTCACTCTCCGTGGGGATCAGAGTAGCTTCAGTCTTCGTTTGCATATACTGTACTCTTTTTATTCTCTTCTGCCTTTCGTTCGTACAACTAGAGCGCTTTTATAGCATCAAACCCAGAGTAACCCGGAGTTCAGTCGGGGTCGGGCAAACTTCTGCTCAAATCTCCAAGGAGCATCTTCACTTCAGTCGCAATTTAGGCGTTTTTCATGTTCGTGTCTGAAGAGAAAGGAAGAAAGATGTTATATACAAGAAGTGCAGTATGGTGAAGTGTTTTGTACAAGTACACTGGGGAAGGTTTCAAGTTTGGGTTGTGTATGTGGAATTCCAGTGTGTGGTCTCTAGTTAGGTATTTCAGCACTATTCAATCTGAGGCACGTTCTAAAAAAAGAGGAATTTGCAAATAATTGTAGTAGTCTGGACCCTAGCCTGCAACATGGCCCGACAAAATTGACTCTTGTGAGCTTTAAGCCATGTTTTAGTGTTGTTGCCTCTTCAAAAACATACCTGGAGTTGTGTTTTGCTTCATTCACACATGTTTGAGTAAACTCTGTTCCACCTTGTGATGTCGTGCTGGCCAAAAAAAGAGTTGCCCCTTGGATTTAACAAAGTAAAATAGGTACGAGGTTGCTGCAGTTGGTCAGGTCCAGGTTCTGCAGCAGTGTGTGCTCAAAGAATGAGGTCAGCTGAACCTGAATATACTGAATGACCAGGTTATTCCATCAGTGGATTTTTTCTTCCCTGATGGCACGGGCATATTCCAAGATGATAATGCCAGGATTCATCGGGCTCAAATTACCATCTATCATCATTAATGCAAGATCTTGGTGAAAAATTAATGCAACACTGGATGGAAATAAATCTTGTGACATTGCAGAAGCTTATCGAAACAATGCCACAGTGAATGTGTTAATTTTTCACCAAGATCTTGCATTGATGATGGTTGAGTCTGACTGCTGCACAAAGCCTTCTCCAGCTCATCCCAAAGATCCTCAATGGGGTTAAGGTCTGGACTCTGTGGAGGCCAATCCATGTGTGAAAATGATGTCTCATGCTCCCTGAACCACTATTTCACAGTTTGAGCCCGATGAATCCTGGCATTGTCATTTTGGAATATGCCCGTGCCGTCAGGGAAGAAAAAATCCACTGATGGAATAACCTGGTCATTCAGTATATTAAGGGAGTCAGCTGACCTCATTCTTTGAGCACGCACTGTTTCTGAACCTGGACCTGACCAACTCCAGCAACCTCACACCTGTTTGCTTAGTTAAATTCAGGTGGCAACTTATTTTTTGGTAAGGCAGTGCACTTTTTACCTTTAGTTCAGTCCATACAGGCAATTCCATCGATCTTTACTGTGCTACGTGTTTGGCTTGGAGTAGCACCTCATCCTGCTTATCTCTATGGAAATGTTGTTCCTTTGGCTATAATATCTTTGTCTCCAGAGTTGTGAAGGTGACATTCCACCACTAGAAAGTTTCATGGTGTTGCTTTAATGTGTATGACAGTGATAGAAAGGCCTCTGGCACGGGCAGCTCGTTATGACCCTCTCAGTCTGTACCAGTCTGCCAGCTTTGGCTCTAGACTTATCTTATCACCACCCAAGCATTTGAGTAATGAACTCAAGTAAAACACATCTGACAAGTTCATAAAGACCAGTAGAAATCAATTTAATGAAATGTATTTCTCTAATCAAATGAATTAAAGGCACCCAACATTTTAAAAATGTAAAAAAAAAAAAATTTTTTGCAATGGTCCAAAGTTATTCCTCATTTACCTTATGCATTCCGAGCATCCTAATTATTCAGAGGGATGAGTTTCTAAATGCCTTTCACAATTTTCAGAGACCGAAGTTTTGCTATCACAAAACCTAACTATGCACTTCCTAGCAACTACAGCTTCCATTATAATGCTTTATAATTAGATTCAGATACCACACAGCAGACTTATTTTGACCTCAATAGCTGCTTTTACAGTACTAGTCAATCTGTTGATGCAAGACACATTTTGCTTAAATACGTGAGGGAAAAAAATTAGGACCTTTTAAGATTTTCTGCACATTCAAAGCAGATTTAAATGTTTGGTGTATTTTTCTTCACACCGGTCACTCACTACATAATCTTCTTGTACCACAGCAGAATAAAAGTTTGAAAGTTCATGTCAAGGAGAGCTCAGAGAAGTCACAACCAATTCTTTCTAATAATTGAACTGTCTTATTTCAACATTTGTCTTAATACCATAGTAAATGTTAGGATATTGTGATCTTCTGTGTTCCTAATTAGCAAACGTGACCCATAAGTAATACAGTGTGAACCACCAGTTTGGAGGAACACATTGTTCTATGTGCAGCACGGTCTAATCCGTCATATACAGGAAGTACATTTAGGCAAGAACAAGATGTGATTCAAAACAAATTGCATCTATTATTCTTTTCTTGTTTTTTTTTTAGTTTTTTTTTTACAAATTTACTTTTCCTTCTCGTCTCAAAGTTCTGATATCTAGTGTGGTTTTGCCGACAGTAAAGCAACAATATTATGAAATAGGGTTGTCAAACTTATTGAAAATCAGATTCTAACGCTGTGTCCCAGTCGCCCTCAGGGATCGGAACTTGAAATGATGTAATCTCTGAGTTAAACACCAAATGTACGTTACAGCTGTCAAGTCGGAAAACCAATGATCAGTACATTACAGTAAAGATAAAAGATAAAAAAGTGCTCAGATCAGCCAAAATGCAGATCCAATAAAACTACAACAGTTAATAACATTTAAGAGAATATCGTCTTTTGGTGACATTAGCTCGGTTTACATGTTTGCAACATTACCATAACAGAGCGTAACAACCATGGACTGTATAAAGAAGAGGATTACGTGAGTGTGCTGCCACCCAAAGCGTTCAGCTCCAGTCAAATGAAGCTTGAGGCCAGCAGTTACAAAGGCGAACTTGGAGCCCACTACTAGTATCATAGTAACCAAAGAGCCAATCGGACTTCAGAAAATCTGACCTGCAAGGACCACTGGAAAGCACTATAAACAAAGCTAGTCTAGTAACTTTCCTTCCTGAAGAGTTTTAGAATGATTCAAGCTTTATAATTTACCTGATTCAGTCCTCGTTTTGTCCTCTGTCCCAGCAGATTTATCCAAAACCAGTGATTTGTCCCAGTTTTATACCAGAAATGTCCCCTGATGTCCCTATTTTTGAACTATTTGATCTCTGCCAACAGTAAAAAGAGGGATAAGATGTCATTTGTTTAGGTAAAATACAGAAAAGCTGCTGAAAAATGTTCAAAACACAAAGAAAATGTGACTATACTGACTCACACGTTAGTCACGAATGGGCCAAGTTCAACAGTTTTCCTTAATTACGCATTTGTTTCACAATTTTATTATTACCAACCACCACAAACCAGGGGTGTCCCAGTCTTTGATTTTGAAAATCTGGTCACCCTTATAAAACCACAACAAAAAAAAAGTACTATTCTGTGCTGAAAATTACTTTTGTCTAAAAAAGAGGGTTTCTATTTTCACTATGGTTTTAAAATCAATATCAAGTGTCGAGCCTTTAACTGATGTTTAAAGATCACTGTAATAGTTGTCAGTCAAGTGGAATGTGATGTTTAGTTTTTAAGTTCAAAAGAAAGTAAACAAAGTCAATATTAAATGCACTGCAGGATGTCACGGCAAGAGATCTGTATGGGTAATGTGATATGGGCTCCAACGGTTGTCTGTGAATTCTCATCCAGGCAACATTCAATTTTTGACTCCTTTGTTCCATGCTAGATATCCTATTTAAGCCGGAGACATTTTTGTGCTGCAATTTCTTTTACTTTCCATTTTAGACCACTCTGTGCTTCCTGCATGACATTGTGAAGTGCTTAATAACAAACCCATGAAGAAAGAAAGAAATGTGCACTTTGTGACTTTTCTGGAAGAGGGTCCACGTGATAACATTAGCCATGTTATCACGTGGACCCTCCTCCATTCAATATAGTCGCACTTCTGTCTCCATCCACTCTGGCTCTAATTCACTTTTCACTATTTCACAGTTCACTATTAAAAAAAACATTGCTCCTCTCTCTGTAACTTGTTCTAAATGGATCTAGGGTTGGGCGGTAATATGGTAATACAGTATCCCGCGGTATCAAAAAGTAGCAACGGTATCAGTTTCATAAACGTCATCCAAAAAATCTGCATAAGAACCAAAAAACACAGCACAAAAACCACAGCACAGACTTTTTCCCCTCCGCTCTCTCTCTTCAAACGTTGTTACGCACAGAGATATCCATCCACACGCAGCGAGGAAGAAGAAAAAAACGTGACTGACGCTTCGTGTAAGATGTGGGGCCGAAAAGTTTGCGACGCAGACGTTTTATTGAACGAATCAAGAGGGGACGTGCTGAAGAGGAGAAAGTTCCCCTCTTGAGGGCAAAGTCAAACTTTCACGGAGGATACGGTAAAGTCCAATTTATGGTTCTGCATCAAAACGTGTTTATGTCCCCCTACGTGCACCTCCGAAACTTTCTAACTACGTGTTAACGCGATGCAGACAGTAAGGGGAAAACAATAAGGGCTGTGATTGGTCCTCTCGACCACCTCTCTAGATTTCTGGTACTCCGCTTAATATATACTTTGAGTAATAATGCGCTTAATGCAGCTTTGCACACATTTGTTTATGTTTTACAGAAACAAAACTTTAAAACGCATGGCTAATTTGCATACAGTATAAGCGCTGATAAAAACAGCTTGTGCGCAGATGCGATCGAATGCGCTGGCAAAGTTTGGTTTGATCACAACTTGTGCCTCATCTTCAAATATAATGCTGCTCTTCTGTTTCTGAATAGTTTAGGTGCAAGCTACAAAATTTGTGATTAGTCATGGTAATACTGTATACCCCGGTAAAATGCTGAGGCGGTTTAACGGTATCAAAATTTGAATACCGCCCAACTCTAAATGGATCTGGTGTTTTTATTGATCTATGTCATCTGTGAATCAAGATGTGAACATTAATAGCAGACAAATCAGGTGCTTTCTTTCACCAAGGTCACTCGCTCTAGTGTTAGTAACAGGTTTGATTGACAGTGTTGCTAAGCTGCTTCTTGCTAAATCAGTGGTGCAGACACTAAGAGGCATTACCTTTAACAGCCTCACTCCGGATTGGCTCTTTCCAAATATTCCAAATATGGACCTCAAACTCCAAATTTGCTCCTATAACTCCCGCCGTCGATGAGCTTCATTTGACTAGAGCCGAACACTATTGGTGGCGTCTCAATCACTTAGTCCACTTCTTTATACAGTCTGTGACGATAAAACACGCCTGAAGACCTGAAAACCACTCCAGACCGCTGCGGTGTACAAGAAATACAGACTTCTTCCGAATTCTTTGTGCCTCACCCCGACCCCACTCACTCTGGATTTTGAAATGAATGTTAAGGTTAGGGCCAGCGTGAGGGTAGGGCTTATGGACTTACTTTGAAAAATATCTCTTAAATGTGAGAAAGCTGGGGTGTGGGAATGTAGAGCTGTGGGAACATAGGTACACTCGATTGTGTGACAGCAAAACTCCATTGAAAGTTGTGAAAAGTGCTTCTAAACTCACTGCCATGACTAATTAGGATGCTTGGATTTCGCTAAGAAAGTGAGGAATAAGTTTGGACTGCTGCAAACAATTTAAGATGAAATAGTTCTGTTTTTTTGCTTTTTCAAGACGGCAAAAATTATGTTCAGCGCCTTTAAAATTGTCCAATTTGACAGCCTAAATTGCAAAGCCAGTTCAAACACACTGACTTCACTATTGCTTTGCACAGTACTTACAGTCAGGCAGATGACTTCATTGTAATAAGGTCTTCACCGCAGAATAGGCTACAGTTCAGACAGTGTACGAGTCCGTAACAGAACCCAGGCGCTCTCCTCCTGACAGCTCCAGCAACACATGAACCACCGTGTCAGAAATTTTCTTTTTAATAGCGCATTTTTGCTTCCATGAACGCACCACTGTTCCAGCCACGTTTCAGATTCTGTTTTCTCTCGACTGTTTCACACATATAATTCAGGCCACCGTGAGATTCCCCATTGCAGTGGAGTTGTAAAGGGGCCGCAACTGATTTTTTGTGTGTGTATTTGCGCAAAACATATCTTGCCCGTATACATAAGTGAACATAGCTAACCCACTAGCCACCGTGTTCCAAATAGGAAGTGAGCATGGGGGCACTTCTGGCACCATCCACTCAATTCACTTTTATTGAAAAAAATATATCTGAGTAGTAGGGGTGGGCGATATCTCGATATTTAAAATATATCGAGATATTTTTAAAACTCGATATGAATTCTGACATATCGATGTATCGCTATAATGCTTACGTTTACTTCTGGTTTCGCCGCTTCGCTTGTCTCGCCTTCTTTGTGCCGCGCTCGCCTCCTCCTCGCTAATGTCCCCCTGTGCTCATCCCCGGAGCCCGGAGCTCAGCCGCGGACTAAACCAGGACTAGGACTAAACCAGGACTAAACGCGGCCGCAGAGCCCGGGGCTCGGTCGCGGACTAAACCAGGACTAGGACCAGGGCTCTACAGTGCGCCCATTTCACTCGCATTTGCGAGCAAATATTTCGTCGTGCGAACGTCGAAAACAAACAGGCGCATCTGTGCGAGCGCTTCTGCAGCCACAATAAGGAGCTGCGCACAGACGTAACGTGACGAGTTAAACTTTCTAAATGCACGTGTCCCAGCGCGAGCGCAACCACATGACACCTGCAACCGCGCACAACTCCAACATACGAGCTCCGCGTGTGGCTGATATCACTCATACGAACAAACTCCGTTTCAAAACACACCCACGCCCCCTTAAACGAGGAGCGCCCCGCAGCAGGACCCACACCTGCCCCACTCATTAGACAGCCCCGTGCCACTGGACTTCCCTCTCTAAAGCCAGAGCTTTGTCTTGGTTTGGTCACGGACTCAAGGTCTGAATACTGAGTGTGATCATATTTGTCACAATGTGCGTTTGGTTTGGTAAACGTGCAGAGACTAAACATCACTTTAAAACAAGAGAATGTAACTCCAGTTAGGAATGTCAAAATACAGGTTTAAAAATCCTGCACTTTATTCACTTTGAAGTAGTTTTCTTTAAAGTACCAGTGGAAGTTCTCTTAAAGAAGAGGTTTTTAAACTGTGGGTGAGGGTCCAAAAAGGGCCACAGAGTGTTTAAGTGCAGAACTAAATGAATATTAATCAGATAAAATTTGTCTGTTGTTTTTGCAGTAGTGTGGGAGGGGGGTATTTTTCCTGTAAAGATATCGAGATATATATCGTATATCGAGATATAGCAAAATATATCGAGATATATTTTTTGGTCCATATCGCCCAGCCCTACTGAGTAGCTGCTGTTGTTTGATTTTAAAATGTTCACATCATCCCGGCCTAAATGATCCCTTTGTAGTTCTCTATTTTGTCCATTTTGTGAGTGTTGGTGGTGGTCGGAGGGGCCGATGGCGCAGATTGGCAGCCTCGCTTCCGTCAGTCTGCCCCAGGGCAGCTGTAGCTACAATAGTAGTTTACCACCACCGGGTCTGGAGTGAATGAATAATGCTCTGTAAAGCGTCTTTGAGTGTCCAGAAAAGCGCTATATAAAACTGATGCATTATTATTATTATAAATCAAGTTATGAACATTAGTAACGGACACTTCTTTCCCTGAGGTTGTTTCCACTAGTGTTAGCCACAGGTTTGATTGACGGGGTAGCCAAGTGCCCACTCCCTGTTAAACCAGTGGTGCAAGCAGGAAGGGCTGTTAAATTAAACAGCCTGGCTCCAGATTGGCTCTTTTGTTGCCATGACACTCGTGGTCAAAATTCCAAATATGGAAGTTGGCTCCAAATTCGTCCCTATAACTGCTAGCCTCAATGAGCTTCACTTGTGGCTTGTCAATGCCTGATCTTGTCAGATCTCAGGAGCTAAGCAAAGCCGGACCTGCACAGAACATGAATGGGAGACCCCTGGAAATTCCTTAGGCAAGACACTTTACCCACATAAAGAGTGACGGTGGAGGGGCCGATGGCACAGGTTGGCGGCCTCGCTTTCGTCAGTCTGTCCCAGGGTAGTTAGGGCTGCAATAGTAGCTTATTTCCACCAAGTGTGGACTGAATGAATAATGCTCTGTGAAGCGCTTTGGGTGTCTTGGAAGATGCTATAGAAATGTAATGATTAATTAATCATTTTGAGTGGAGCCAGAAGCTATGGGTGACGTCAATCATGAACTCCCTTTGTGCACTTCTTTATACAGTCTATGTAACTGTTAGCATGCTTGTTGTCGTTAGCAGTGTTGTGAAGGCAAAACTCTGCTCTGGCCTGAAAGTTGTGAAACGTGCTTATGAACTCATTGCGGAGACTAATTAGGACGTTAGGAATACGCCAAGAAAGTGAGGAATAACTTTGGACCTCTATAAACTTTTTAATGTAGTTCTTTTTTTCACATTTTCAAGACAGTTTTCAGCTCCTTTACAAACTTTAACATTCCTTCTTAAGTTGGGCAGATGACTTCATTGCAAAGTACAGTTCAGATGTTACTCCTTCATAACAGAACTATTCCTTCAGTGTTTCAGATTCTATTTTCTCTTGACTATTTCAAATATAAAATTCAGGTCATCACCAGACTCCCCAATGCTGTGGAGTTTTAATGTAACCACTGCCTTACGAAGCACCCCCACATTTGTCAAGCGTAATGATGAACCCAATATGCTAAATGGAACGCAAGAAAAGTAAAATGGGGTGATTGATATCGGGTTGTCACGAAATGGGGCGCCGGAAAGCAAGAGAAAGAGGAGATGTATGACAGAGATTCCTCCCGGGTAAGAGACGACATCTAAAGGCTTATACTAATGTCTTCTGTAGCATACTGTGTGAGCGTAGGCTATTCCCTGGGTTGCCTCTTTTGGTAGACTTTTATATTTTTCTTTGTCATTTTGGAGATTAATTTAGTGCTACATAGTGATTTGTGTTAAAGTGCTTATGTAAGGAAAATGCTGAAGATTGTTTTATGTATATTAAAGAGTAATACGCAAAATGAACCCTTGTGAGCTTTAAGTCACATTATAGTGTTATTACCTCCACAAAAACAGACCTGGAGTTGTTTTGTTTTATCTACACGTTTGAGTAATTGTTTATTATTAGTCTGTCTACATCACCAAAGCTCAAAATGCTCGGTTCCACCTTCTAATGTCATGAAGAGATAGTTTTCAAATTACCTTTTACCTTTTGGAGTTGACAATTCTAGGGTTGAAATAATTCAAGTGCTTCTCGTGAAGATGCGTGGAGTTTAAAAACACTGTGGAGCCCTTCTCGCATTACCATATGACATCACAAGGTGCAATGTAGTGTTTTAAGTTTGAAAGAAAACTAAATATTCAAGGTTCTGTGTAAAACGTGTGAATGAAACCAAACACAACTCCAGGCCTTTTTTGATGAGGAAACAACATAACATAGATCAGAAAATGGCTTAATATGATCACTTTAAAGGTGCATTATGCCACCACCAGGTTGTCTCCATGGAGATGTCATTGTGTTTGGAATATTCCACAGTATGACATTCAACTTATCCATCTCTGATCTCAAAACAGACAAGCAGGTGATGCAACCAGTCCAAGTTACAGGAAAGCCCATTCACAGAAAGAAAGCATATTTTCAAGGTATATAATGGCATATTGTGGAACTTCCAGACAATGCAATAATAATAAATACAGTTTTACTGAAAATCCTCTTTTGTCTGAAAGTATACTGTTAAGATATTCTCAAGTGGCATCGCTTCAGCTAAAATGAAATGTCACATTTACATAGCACTTTTCTATAGCCCCAATGGGCACTCAAATGCTTTACAAGGAACCATTCAGATACCTTCATACACCAGTGTACGCAGACACAGGGACAAGGTGGGTTTAATGTCTTGCCCAAGGACACAACAACCGTCTACAACTGGAGGAATCTAACCAACAAGGTGGTGACTTAAATGTGCATGATTTTGCAAATGCATGAATGAAAAATAATGTACTTCATGCCACGTATGTTTTTGACAAAGACACAAACAATGTTACAAGATCAAAAATGAAACAGAACAAGGACTTGTAGTGGTAGTGTAAGGATAGTCTCTTAGTGATGACAATTTGAGCTCTAAAATAATAAGGCCTTAGCACAATGAGCTCTAGAGAAGGTATTTTAGCAATCAGTCCTGGGCCTTGTTCAAACCCTCCATACAGTTGCCTATAAGGTTCTGTCCAGTGCTCAGCCTACCTCACCCATGCTCCCACATGACAGTTTTCCATAAATGTACAAAAATATGATGCAAAACTGTACACAACAACTTCACAAACCCGGTGCGATCTGCTATAATTTAGGGGGAAAAAGTGAAAACTTATGTGAAAATTATTAAACATGTTAATACATCATTTTCAGCAAATATAGCATTTATAACCTTTTCAAAACAAGCAATATGCTTTGTGTTTGCAATTAATACCCCACAGAATTGTAATAGCCCCTCTGTAAAGATGGAAAATAGCTATTAGCTAAATCTGGTGCAGAGCATCTCTTCTCACTAGAGATTAATGTCTTCTGTGCATTGTCCTTGTTAAATAAATAAATAAATAAATAAAGGTGCTTTGTGTAACTTTTCTGGTGGATGGCCTGTCAAATGTTTTTCGCCATTGTGATGTTATTGCTTTGTCTGCAATGTTTCACAGTATCGTATTAAACCTTTCTATCCCGGAGACCAGACCAAGTTACAGGTCAGATCTGTGGAGAGGCGACCCCGCTCACAGTCAGAATGCCTGTCTTCCTGGGTATTTTTGAGCTATAAAACCACCTGTAACTGAATAAATGCCAGGTAGAGCCGTGTAATGTCACACTGTGGAACATTCCAAGCAGAGTAATGACATGTCCATAGAAACAAGCAGGTGACGGACCATCAACTAAAAAGTTACATAATGAAGACATTCTTAAAGCTTACGAAAATAAAATCTTAGAATAGTAGACTTTTTAAAACATATTTTTCTCTATGACATTCAGACATATTCGCAGAAAATATGCATTAAATCTGAGGAGATAGTGTTGATTTTCCTTGCGGGATCCCCCTCTCCCTTGCTCCCTCGCTCCCCCGGCTGCAGTAATGGTGTTGGCAGACATCTGGAACTGCTTTGGCCCCAGCGCTGGAGGTCACTGTCTGCACCAATACAGACCGCTGCTCAACCTTTGCGAAGTGACAAGTCTTCATATATCTCTCCATACCGCCAGCCCCTATGTCCCCCATTCTCCAGCCCCCACCCAGCCCAACACATTCCTTTTACTCATTTCCTGTGGCCCTCATCTTCAGAAGTGTAAAAATGCAAAGGGACAGTACAGACGGAGGTGAAAAATAAGCCAAATAAACTTGAAATGAAGGCCCCTTTTTTTAAATTGGATTAGGCTATGTAATACTAATACATGGTTGTAATGTAAATAGAGTTGGATTATTTTGACTTTATTGGAATGATAATGTCAACATCAAAAGTATAATAGAATTCACTGCAGAGTTGATGGTTTAAAGGTCCTATATTACACAAAATGGACTCTTTTGAGCTTTGAGCCATGTTATAATCTTGTTGCCTTATCAAAAACCTGGGGTTGTGTTTTGTTTCATTCACACGTTTGAGTAATCTTGAATTATTAGGGTCCAAACTCTTCTCTCCATCTCCTCCCCTTCACTTTAGTCCTAATAAATATATCAACCTCCATCACATCGCTTCACAACGACTCGCCCTCTTTAGTCCATCACAGAGAATCCCCGAGAAATACAGGCCCCTTGAGAAAAGGAGACATATTGTGCTCAGACTGTATATAGCATAGCTCATTCCCAATGAGAAGTGAGCATGGGCGCGCTTCCAGCTCTATCGACTTTCTATTCAATTCACTTTCTATTGCAAAACTGTCTCCCCTCTACATGTTCCCAGTGTTTTTATTTAGCCATTTTGTCCAGGAATCAAATTATGAACACTAGGGCTGTCCCGATACAATATTCAGTATCAGTTTCGGCTCCTGGTCCGGCTCTTTTATGAGTATTGGACAGTATCGGATTCAGTCACATGATTGGACCGATACAGTTTCACATGTTTTTGCAGCATCTACGTGCTTTACGGCAGCCGTAAATTAAAACGCCACCATGTCTGCTGTGTGGGACTTTTCACTACAGTGGTCCCTCCTTTATCAAGGGGGTTATGTTCCAAAAATAGCCCGCAATAGGCAAAATCTGCGAAGCAGAAACACCCTGTAAAAACTGTGAAACCCCTCCGCGATATGAGCAAATTGACCCGTAATCTAAACTGAGGAGCGCGGGCATTGAAAGACATAGCTATGGGTAGTTGTTGACGCTGTTTTTGGTTCTTATAAACAGACACGCCACCTTTGATTGCACAGAAAACAATACACATGTTCTTCCTCATCCAATCGGGGTGCAGAACACAATGCATATTCTTACACTGTAAAAAAAAAAGCAGGCAAAATTGCACAAAAAAAATCCACAAAAGGTGAACCGCACAAGAAAACGAGAGTCAAACAGTTTCTAGTGGAGGAACCAGCAGAGCTCACTTTAACACTACCAATTTGATTCGTCACTTACAAACATCATCCGGACGATTTTGAGATTTCCAAGCGCAAGGCAGAAAAGCCACAGCAGCAAACACAGGCGGAGGTATCGGATTGGGATCAGATCGGAAAGAGCACTCCTTCAAAAAATCAGATCGGATCGGAAGCCAAAGAATCTTGATCGGGACATCTCTAATGAACACAGCTATACACAACTATAGACTGGCTCTTTGATTACTACTTTTTAAATTTGTGCAAAAATGGCTGCACTGCGCTGCCAACTTCTATATGTATTATTGATTAAGAAAATGTTTGTTTTCCAATTTTAAAAAGCAGTGGGCGTGTATTGTTGGCAATGAAAACACATCTCAAACTGATAGGAAAATTAAGACCTACAATTGGAATAAAGGATCACTAAATAGACGAAAAAAGCATAATTTGAAGTTGTTTTAGCATCATATTGGCCCTGTAATACCTGTAATTATCAGTCTCTTTACTGTACTGCTTTGTGACTTTACGTTGTATCTTTGTCCCTTTGTCCTGTTCCGGTCTCCTTGTCTCATACCACGGCAATGTCATGTTTTAAGGGCTCATATTCTTTTACTGTTTATTTGTAGATGGGCGTACAGAGGAGGGCTGGCTTTATTTGGGTCTTACAAGAGCATATGGAGAAAGGTTTGTTGACGACCGCGAGATTTATCAGGAACATTGACCTTGTGTTAAAGATAATGCGCACGTCCTTGAGAAACTGGTAGCATCTGGATCAAAGCTGCTAGAGACCCGTTAGAAAAATATGTGACACCACCAGGCCATGTTAAAGGTCAGATCTGTGGAGAGGGAGCCCACTCACAGTACAGATCCACGCTTTTCAAAGTATTTCTGAGCAATAAAAACACCTTCAATTGAATTGCCGCAAAAGACAGATGACTTTAATGTCATACGGTGGATCATTCTGGGCAAAGCTATGATTTTCTTGACAAAGGTACCCCCAATTTTGTGTTGTATTGAGTAAAATGTGCCTTTCCCTATTACAGGTTTATTTTCTAAGGTCAAAATAAGTCTGTGCCGATAGCATGCTGGTAAACTACACTTCTGTTTGCTGAAGATAGTGAAAATAATCATAGTGAGTCATTTGGATGCTCAGAATGCATAAGGAAAATGAGGAATAACTTTGGACTGCACTGTGAACTAGTTTTGTTTTTCATATTATAAAGACAGCTAAAATCTGGTAGAGCACCTTTAATTTAGAAAACTTTTATATTTTAATTAACTTCTTTTTTTGTAGGATGCTTTATTGCTCATGTTTGTTTTTTATTGATCATGTTTGTTAGGGTGGTCACTTTTTTTTAGATTCTCCAGATTAAAACCCTGCATTTGGTTCCATATCTGGCCAGAATATTTGGGTCCAGACTTTATGCAAATTAATGAGTATTTAGAGTTTGCTTATACTATAACATAGCGAACCAAATAAATAAGGTGTATTCGAATAATCTGTCATTTTATTCTGCAAACACAAACTGAAAAAAGTCCATTAAGTCTATAAAACGCAAAATTAGTCACTTTCCAGGAAACTTCATGTAGCTTGAGCAACCTCTAAAACATCTTTTTCTTCCAAATTTCTTCCTAAATCATCTTTTGGATGCTAAAACCTAATGCAGGGTTCTAATCGAAGTTATCTGCCACTTTATTTTTTATCATGCTTTGATGGACCACCCTAATGTTTATGCTTTTTACTCCATGCAATTAAAACGGAAACCTACTACGGAGACACTACTTTTTGAACCTGGTATTGTTCTGACTCCTCCTTGCAGAAAATGACACACAGTGGAGCACTTCCTGTATCGCGGCATAACATCACAAGGTGTTTAGGCCTTGTAAGAACACAGTCTAAATATGCAGGGTGTGTATGGTACAGAACATAGCGTAATATGGTCCCTTTAAAGTGCAGGGTGTGTGCAGATCAGCAGAGGGGAGGATGTGAGAATCTCCTTCAGCTGTTCGAGAAAGAGACAGTCGGACAGGTTTATTCTTCATGATGGAGCAGCATGTGGGCCCTTCCATGTTTGTCTGGGACGACCCTTCACGCTCATACATCAACGTCTGCGAAGGCCGCCAGCTTCCTCAGGACAGTGGAGAATTTGGATGTTATGGTATTTCAGTTTATAACTCTTAGTTTCAAAAGTGAAGGCAAATGAAGTCAGTTGAGGTTATAACAGCTAATACGCAACCAAGCTCCATATTTAGCCATGCGAGTGCCCCACCAAAGAGCCAATCAGGAGAGACGTTGCTGAAGTTGTTGAAGTTGCTGCCTTACCCGTCCTGCTTTTACTGGGTGGGCGCTAAGCAATAAGGCACAGTAGCTTCCAATTAAATAAAATAATACGCAAATACTTCAATGTTCGTATGGTCAGTGGTTTTTGCTATATAAAACTTAAAGATGCACTATATAACGTTGTGGCTGGGAGTCCGATAGCTGCTTGTTTTTATGGATATGTCATTGCTCTGCCTGGAATATACCACAGTATGACTTTAAACAGCTCCACCTTACATTTATTCAATTACAGGTGGTTTTACTGCTCAAAAATACCTAGAAAAACATGCATTCTGACTGTGAGCAGGGTGACATCTCCACAGATCTGACCTGTAACTTGGTCTGGTTGGGTCTCCATGAAGATAGAAAGGGTTAATGCCATACTGTGAAACATCCCAGACAAGGCAATGACATATCCATCGAACCAAGCAGTTGATGGACCCTCTACCAGAAACATTACACAAAGCATCTTTTAATAAAACAATTGGAAGTATACACTGTTGTTAATGAACCGTTCATCTGATAACTTTTAAGATTTTACCTAGAGGTAAGAGTTTCCATTGCAAAATTGTTCAGTATATTTACACCAGATGCCCTACACATGTCCAACAACTGTTTTCTGGTTGAGAGAATTTAGAAGAAGTTTCATCAGTAAGCACGAAGTTTAGTAACTCCAGCGATTCCAACGTAGACCAGTACAAGCTTGAATGATTGGTGTTGTTTTTTTTGTTTTTTTAGTCTTGGTGTTTATTTTCTTTGTCCTTAAATTTTACTTAAAACTTACCAGCAACCCAGAGGCAGTGTTTTATTTTTGTTTTTTTTTAGTTTGGTGTTTGGTCTTGGTTTTGGTCCTGGTTTTGGTCTTGGTTTTGGTCTTGGCCTTTGGTTTTGGGGTTGGCCTTGGTTTTGATTTTGGCCTTGGTTTTGGCCTTGGTTTTGGTCTTGGTTTTGGTCTTGGTTTTGGTCTTGGCCTTGGTCCTGGTTTTGGTCGTGATTTTGTGGTCTTGGCCTTGGTGCTGGTTTTGGTCGTGATTTTGTGGTCTTGGCCTTGGTGCTGGTTTTGGTCGTGATTTTGTGGTCTTGGCCTTGGTCCTGGTTTTGGTCTTGGCCTTTGTTTTGGCCTTGACCTTTGCTTTGGTCTTGGTCTTAGCCTTGGTCTTGGTTTTGGTCTTGGCCTTGGTCCTGGTTTTGGTCTTGATTTTGGTCTTGTTTTTGGTCTTGTTTTTGGTCTTGGCCTTTGGTTTTGGGGTTGGCCCTGGTTTTGATTTTGGCCTTGGTTTTGGTCTTGGCCTTGGTTTTGGCCTTGGTCCTGGTTTTGGGTGTGAATTTTTGGTCTTGGCCTTGGTCCTGGTTTTGGTCTTGGCCTTTGTTTTGGTCTCGATCTTTGTTTTGGTCTTGGTCTTGGTCTTAGCCTTGGACTTGGTTTTGGTCTTGATTTTGGTCTTGGTTTTGGTCTTGGCCTTGGTCCTGGTTTTGGTCTTGATTTTGATTTTGGTCTTGATTTTGGCCTTGGTCTTTGTCTTGTCCTTGGTCTTTGGTCTTGGGTTTTAGTCTTGGTTCTAGGGAAGAGAATAGCTACAACTATTTTTCCATACATCTATCAATAAATAACTACTTTCGGCAGTACTTTTAATTAGTATTCCATGATTATAAAATCAGATTGAGTTTAACCTTGGTGCTTTCTTTAACACCGCTGACCTGAATATTCTCCCGTATCATTGCCCTGCCTGGCTTATGTCGGTACGCAATCTTATTTTAAAGACATCTGGTAACTTAGCATGGCGTATCCATAATGCTACACGCCATATGCAAAGCCCGGTAGGAGGTCCTATAGCCACTTCAGCTTCACATGACAAGTAAATCTTTAACTTTTCACTTACGCACTGCTCCATCCATCACCAAAATGAGGTGTGAACGTTCTCTAGTCAACGTGATCGAAAGTCAAACATTGCCGACCATTTGTTATGCTAACATCTTGATAATTTTGGCTGTGGAGCTAGCAGGCCTTCCAGGTGCTCAGGTGACAGATGGCTAGCCGGATGGGGCCCTCCTTTCGGGCTAGTCCTGGACATCTTCTCTTACACGCCCATGAACTCGCAAGGAGAATGTGGCAATTAGACAAGACATGAAAAAAAAACCTTGATGGATTTAATTTTTTTTTTTCTGTTTTTGTTTCGGTCCAAGGGCAAAAACTTGAGGAAGATGGATGAAACACTTCGATCGCGAGAAATAAGTTAGTTTAAAGGATTTGGAGTATTTGATTCTACAAGAGTTGGCTGTAGCTCCGGAAACATGTGGTTTTAATATACGACTGTACTCCTCATATGTTAGAGCTGTCTTCTGAGAACAATGGATTTCTGCAAAGAGTACGCTTAAGCCGGTCAAGAAAATGAGTATATGTAGTAGTAGTAGTAGTAGTTAGTAGTTAGTAGTGGTGGTAGTCGTAGTTAGTAGTAGTGGTAGTGGTAGTGGTAGCAGTAGCAGTAGCGGTAGTACTATTAGCAGTGGTAGTAGTAATAGTGATGGTAGTAGTAGTTAGTATTAGTGGTAGTAGTTGTTGTAGTAGTAGTAATAGTTAGTGATGGTAGTGATTGTAGTAGTTGTAGTAATGGTGGTGGTAGTAATAGTAGTAGTAGTAGTAATACAAAGTAACAATGTAAATAATTTTATTGAATTGTAAAAGTATTATACTTAGTAGTATTGTTATTGGTATTTCATGGAGTAGTGATATTAGTTCAAGGAGAAGTAGTAGCATTATTATAAAAAATAGAAGGTGGAGTAGCAGTAGTAGCATCTTAAATTATTTTATTGAATAGTAAAAGTACGATGCTTAGTAACAAGTATTTCAACAAATGATAAAAATAAACTTGTAGTAGTAAAAATGGTAGTCAAAGTAAAGGTAGTAGTATAAATAGAAGCTGTTATAGTAGCAGTGATCGTATTACCCTGTGTAGTAGTAGTATAAGGAGAAGTAGTATTATTTCAAGGTGCAGTAGTAGTATTATAAATAGAAGGTGTAGTAGTTGGAGAAATAGGAGAAATGCTAGTAGTATTAGTAAGAGTTTTAGTAGTGGTAGCTGAAGGGGTACTTCATGGAGTAGTATTATTAGTTCAATTAGTAGTAGTAGTATTATAAACAGAAGGAGGTGAAGTAGTAGTAGGAGAAGGGGGAGTAGCAGTATTAGTAGTTTTAATTGAAGGAGTAGCTCAAGGACTGGTGGTAGTAGTAGAATGAACAGTAGCACGAGTACAGTTCCAGTATTTTGTCATGTATTTCATTGATTTTTGTGGCCTAAAAAGCCAGAAAAGAAAGGAATTCTGATTTTGACTGTGAAAAATGCAGCTTTATCATAGTTTACAAGGACACTGCCCAAACAAGAACTGCTTTGACATTCAGCGGTCAAACATGTTTTGATCCTGAATGAAGGTTTTTAGTTGGTACTTTAATTGAATTTGGAAAAAAAAAAGACACACACACTATTTTGCTTTGATCACAAAAAAAAAAATGGAGTCACTGAATTTTATAAAGAATTCATTCGATCAAATTTGGGCACATTTTTTAATTTGGAAGGCTAGATTTCAGCTTTATTGAGATCACACATAATCACGGTTTATTATGAAGGAAGTTGAGAGGTGCACTACAGTTATATTGCTTTGGCAAATAATGTTAAAGGTTGTAAACAGTATTTGGCTTCTACTGCTGTTCATATAATTAATATAATTTAAAGGGTCCATTATGCAAATTTTTTAAATCTATGTTATAATGTTTCCGCATCAAAAACAAAACAGACCCGGAGTTGTGTTCTGTTTCAGAGTCAGAGTCAGTTTTGCATGATACAGGTCAAAGGAGCATAGTAATAAATTGCGAGTACCTTGCATATATATTTTCTATAGGGGTGTGCAAATATATTGAAATATCGAGATAATAAATTTGTTGATACAGACTCTTTATCGTGAGCCGCTTTATCGATATATATATTACCAAGTGTATTTTTTGGTATCTTTTAGCATTTTTTTCCTGTGACGACGCAATTCTGATGCTTTTTTTATTGGAAGGGAACTTTTTCATGCAATACACTTGACATATTCACTGTTTTGATCATTAAAATAGATGTTTTCCATATTAACTCTGCACAATAGTGGTTTAACAAAGAAATATTGTATTGTTATTTAAATTGCATTAGTTCAGATTTTCTTTTCTTTGTCCTTTAAATTTCCTTAAATCGTACCTAGTGACCCAGAGACGAGTGCTCTCCCCTAATGAGCCTTAATTAATTAATGGACCACGTTATTTTCTTCATCAATATTGTTTTTGGAAAGGCACCCATTATGTATTCAGCTGCATTTTATAATCATTTCACAACTGAAAAAGCCTCTGTTTATTTTTTTGTTTGAGTAAAATTAAAATTATCCACCAAAAAATCTACATAACATAACAGAAGTCAAGTTATTCCTCACTTACGCATTCTGAGCATCCGAATTATTCATTGTGATGAGTTTATAAAAGCTTTTCACAAAGTTCAGAGGCCACAGCAGCAATATTAACAGCCACTAGCATCTCAACTGCGCATTTCCTCATGCTAGGGCAATAAAACACTTTGTAATTAGGCGGAGACAGCACACAGTAGACTTATTTTGACCTCAAGAGCTCAACGGTGGCCAGACTTTTGCTCCAAATTTTGCTCAAATACTTAGATATAACTTTGATACAGGCCCTTTAATGTTATGAATTTACTGATGCATGAAATAGTTCTGTACGGTTTAACCAAGTTGCGTTTTTAATTACGTTTCAGAACAGGATTTGACCTATAATGTATATACTGTAGTTCGTAGATAGTCAGTTTCAATATTGTAAATCATTTCATACCAAGTAGCTCTGACTAAATGGTCCGAAGCAAGCGCACTGGGTGGCCTCGATTTGGGTCCAAAGTCTGGTTCGTTTGCCTGATATCATCCATTATTTTTATTCAAGTTTCAATAGTACAACTCCATCCAACTAAGAAATATGCTCCATAGACTGAATGTGTTAAAAGACAAATTATGAAAAATGAGCCAAACACAATAAATTAGACCGTCAAATACAACGTGGGATGGAGGAAATATGAAAAGTTATCCAAAACAAGTTTAGACTATATCACAATTTCCGCACAATAGAAATACAAGTCATGCTAGCATGTCTACGTTCTGCCCATTGAGTGTCCAAGGCAAACCAACATGCTAACGTCGATGCGGTGAAAACTGGGAATAGGCCCAAGTCAGCTCCTCTGAGACGCTACTATGAAAAAGGAGGAATATAAGAGGAGAAATATTATGAAAAGACTGTTTTTAAGATGTCTGTAAATTGCCTGGTTTGTGTCATTGTTGTTAAGCAAAATGTGTCAGATTAGTGGCAGACTCAGTACTCAGTTTTGTTAAAAGTACAAATACAGGGGCAAAAGATGACTAAAATAAAAGTAAATGTATCGCATGAATAAATCTACTTAAGTAAACTATTGAAGTGCCTGTTTACAGTTGTATTTTAGAGTAAAAAGACATAATTTTGCATAGATTTTTAACTGTTAAAGCATCAGATGTAGTGATTTTGATAAAGTACTGAGCTGATTCTAAGTGATTTAATTGATTTCTTAAATATTTCTAGCTGTTTTTGTGTATTTGGTTTGCTCAAAGTTGGGACGTTATGACAAATTACATCTGTTAAAAATAAGTTTCCACTTTTTCATCAGATCTCAAACCATAAGGTACTTTTTACCTTTCAGTCCAGATCTAAAATGTAGTGGATTAGAAAGTACAGATATCTGTGCTGTCTGCAGCTAATTATAAAGCGTTTTATTGTCCAAAAACCAGGAAGTGTAGTCATTGGCTTCACCATGAAAACACAACTCTGCTCTGGCCTGTTTCTTACAAACTTATAATTGCAGTGAATAAACAGGGTGGTTCGAACACATTAGGAATGGACTACTGCAAATCATTCCAAAATGAAGTTGTTTTTCACACTTATAAGACAGAAAAAATAATCAAAAAGCACCTTTAGCGCTGCTGTTATTAAATTTTCTCATATAAAATAGCTGCAATCACAATACACACAAACTTTTCTACTTGTTCTACTTTAGTGCCTTCATGACACTGTTCCCGCTGATGGTGATGCGTTGCTAAATTTGACACGTGCTTTTTGTCATCTTTTTAAAATAGAGGTGTCCTGTGAACTGAAACTAATTTCCAATTTTCAAGCCATAAAAAGTGAACTATTAAGCAATTAAATTAAATTAGCATATTTTCCGGACTATAAATCTCTCCAGAGTATAAGTCACACCTGCCTAAAATGAAGAAGAAATAAACATATACAAGTCGCATTGGACTTGGGGAGAAATTTATTTGATAAAATCAGAGACCAAAAAGAGACATTTCATCTTGAAGTTATAGTAATAATAATAGAACAGAGAACAACAGGCTGAACATGTGTCTGGTGTGTTCACGTCACATATGAACAGTTATTCAGAAAACTAGAGCATAAACAACAGAACAAGTTTACCAAACTCTCGAGCTCACTCCAAATCACTAAATCCTCGGTGTCACTTCTGAGCAATTTCGCCAGCTCTAGCTAAATCTAGTTTTTATCCCACAGTGTGCTTTTTTTTTTTTCATCATTACAGTTCGGGTTTCCTCCGCTTTTCGCCAGTCAAACACAAATTTCTCACTCACTCCAAGGTTTCTTTCTGCTGCTCGATTACTGTTTTCGGCTGAATATTTCTCTACTTGCAGTTTGTAATCTGCAGAATATGATTAACAGTTCTCTAAATTAAATGATAGATTATAATATATAAGCCGCCCATGAATATAAACCGCAGGACCACTCAAATCATGAAAAATGACCAAAAATACGGTAAACTAGGTCTTTGTTACTTTTTAAAGGGTCTGTACCTATTTTTCCCCATGTATTTTAGAAAGATTTGTTTTGCCAAAGTACAGGTATTGGGTAAGCAGCTCTTGAGGTCAAAATAAGTTTGTTTACTCTCTGCATGTAATTCTAAATTATTTTATTGTCCAAGAATCAAGAATGTGCAGTTAGCTGTTACCTTTCCCATGAGGGCAACATTCTGCTCTGTTCTTGTGAAATGTACTTATAAACTTCTTGTGCTGAAGACACGTGGAATTAATTGAGGAATGCACTGCAAATTTCTCTGAGCTTATGTCAGGTTATTTATCAGATTTATGATTTACTTACTAGTTCTGAGACTGCTTTATTCTAGTCTAGAGGTTGTTTATTTTATAACTTGTCAAGTAAATTATCTTGCTGCATGGACAGATAATCTCACTACTTTTAAGTCATTTTCTGATAGATTTAAGTGTTTATATCTTGAATTTTGGCCAAGCTTTTCTGCAGTGTGTGTTTGGACCACTGCAGACTGTGAAGTGAAGTTATATTTTTCATGGTTTAAGAAAAATCAGGTAGCGTGCTTTCAATTTCCATTTTAGCTCCCCCAGTAAACTTCTAACTTTGCCGCTGAAAGGCACATGAGTCAGTCTGTGGAGCTGAAGTTCGCCCACAGTAAATCAGTCTAGTGTTGACTTGTATATTAGCGCTTTATGCAGTGTTTACGACCATGGACAAATCAGTTCTCCACGGGATATTTACACCTCCAGCACCTTTCTGGCAACCACCCTGGCTTCCCTGCTGTCCCAACCCACCGAAACCTCCTCTCGGCCGGGCACTTCACGGTCGCATGCCCCCTTACGCGCTCGCACTTTCTCCGGGTTATTTATGGCGCGAATGTCCGGCCACCTTCCGTCCAATTAAAGGGGTGGACTGGCTTTCGTGCGGACCCCAGTTCATCACGTCTCTCTTGGGGGCGATTGTCGAAGGGAACGGCTGCGCAAGGCTTTTCCATCTGACCTGCTCCGAGGGGTCACCGGAGCCACTTGCCTTTAAGGGAAATGCCACTGAATTCCATCCTTCAAATATATTAAAGGTGCAGGGCTTGACAGTTCAATTTGTGCGAACTGGAGTTAAAAGCAAAATGGAGCCGATTCATTACGGTACTGCATGTGTCAGGACATTATTGAGAGTTGAGAGTTAGTGGGTTAGCTTGCGCGATTTTCCAGACGTAGAAGTGCGGTCATGAGAAGTGGTGATTGCCCCATAGATCTCTCTAGATGTGTACCATATGAGTAACTAACTTAGGGGTGTAAATTAGTCATTGCGTCATTCAGTAGATTTGCTTAAAATTAAATAAAGTGAAGGACACAATGATAATCAAGCGGAAGTTTGAACTGTCTGTGCTCGGATTTATAAAAAACTGAGTATTACTGATGCTTCTTAAAAAAATATAAGGTGTTTTGACGCTATAAAGAAACCGTACGTGAGATTTTAAGTTTAAATTGCATAAAGATGACCTAACCGTGTCCCCAGAAACGATATTCAAATCAAAAATAGCACTTACCGGTAACAACTCTAATGCTGATTCTTGATTACAAAAACAATGCACATGATGGCCAAGTTGTTTATGTCTTAATTTGCTGTTTTGGTTCTCAAGACAATTATCTAATCAGAACGCAGAATGAGCCTCGTGCGAGTCTCTCATTTGTGTTGCCAGTTTCAGTGCTGAAATCCAGTTAGTTTAAACCTAAAAGGACTCGCTCTGATCTGAATGGTCACTGTCTAAACCCCAACGCCTGCAGCCAATCATGACTCAGTGCTAATGCAGCCTCTGCAGCTCAGAGAGTGAATTCTGGAGGTTCTGAGCTTCCACACAAGGCATGGCCTGTCCATATAATGTCCATATATAACTTGTATGTGTCCTCTATATGCAAGTTTAGACCATCACAGCTGTCCATCCATCCATCCATTTTCTTCTGCTTATCCAGTGCCGGGTCTCGGGGGCAGCAGTCTAAGCAGGGACTCCCAGACTTCCGGGGGAGGTGTCCAGGAGTCATCACAACAGATGCCTGAGCCACCTCAGCTGCTCCTCTCGATGTGGAGGAGCAGCGGCTCTACTCCGAGCTCCTCCCGTGTGACCGAGCTCCTCACCCTATCTCTAAGGGAGCGCCCGGCTCCGCGGAGGAAACTCATTTCAGCCGCTTGTATCCGCAATTTTGTCCTTTCGGTCATTATCCAGAGCTCATGAACATAGGTAAGGTGAGGAACGTAGACTGTGGTAAATCAAGAGCTTTGCCTTTCGGCTCAGCTCCCACTTCACCACAACGGTCCGATACAGCGACCGCATCACTGCTGACGCTGCACCGATCCGCCTGTCGATCGCACGCCCCATCCTCCCCTCACTCGTCACAGTTGTGATTACATTTTTTTTTTTTTAAACCAGGGGAGTCCAAATTTTTTTCATTAAGGGCCACAAATAAAACACAGATGAAGCTGAGAGCCTGTCAAGAGCTATAGACTGGTTATCAGTAATTCAAATATGTGCATTTCCAACATGTTTGAGCATGCTTAGATCCTCAAAAGGACACTATAAATATTTGATATCAGCTTTATCAAGCAGCACTGTATATTTTTCTAATGGCTCAATACAAAGCACTGGAGTGGGTATTTGCATAAAGAATAATCTACAATGGGCCCGAATTGACAAAAAATAACCAAATAACCAAAAGGCACTGAGCTGACACTGTTTTCTAGTGTTAAATTCCATTGTGTTTATCTTCACTATACATTACTCTATCATCAGACTTTACCCCCTCCCATGTCCCTCCGTCTCCTCTCGGTGGTACAGTCCCTCTCTTGTTTTCGCCCTCGGCAGTGTGGAGGCAAACGCAGCAGGTCGTCTCGCTGTCTTCTTGAGGCTTTAGTGAAGGGACAGGATCATAAACAAAGTGTGCTCTGCTGGACCCTGTGGACTGTGAGCAGAGGGAAGAGCCCATAAACAGGACAAAACGTAGTACCTGTGATAAATGCGACTGCTTTAAAGTCAACGGCAGAACTGTAAAAATACACAGATGGAGTTATGTACGAGGCCTGGGGTCCTGAGGTCAGATCAAGTGATGCTGTAGTGTAGGATCCAATGGAGATCTCTGGAGAAATGGAACTGAAATCTATGTGGGAATGGTTACTGACAATGTAGATTCTGTTGCTTCTGGGTTGCTACCCCCATCCATCTTAAACCAGTTAAACTAGGACTAAGGCTGTGTCCCATTACTTTTTTCTTACCCCTTCGTCTTACCTCTACCACTTGGTTTTGCGCGTTTATGTGAGGGCAAGGGGTGTCTCAATTCTAATTTTGATCATACATAACCACTTGAAATGAAGTAAGCTCTCTACCAGACTTGAAACCACGATCTCAGGTAGGTTGGGATCAGGATGGCAGCATCACCTTGACCAGCCAAGAAATCTCATAAATGTCGGTATTTTGAGCAGTTGTAATTATCAATTAACAGTTCAACATGATTTACAATTATGACACTCATGTTCTACGTTACTTTTAGTGAACTGTTGTTCACTGTTGTTGTGTGGTTTAATTGTAGTAATTTCTGTTTAGCCGACACTATCGTTGTCATGGAACTTTCATGTTTAGACAAGCGAGTTATTTGTCTTTGTCTGATCGAAGACAAGCGCACAAAGAAAAAAAGAGCCCAGGCAACTGACATCATGATCAGAGAGGACGGCATCTTCGTTTGTTTGAGTCAGTTGTTGATGGTGATGGGATGGTGATGCAAATGGTAATCGAGGGGTGTCCCATTTCTTAGGTGAATATTCGTACCCCTAACCCTCTCAGCTCTGTATCGAGAGGCAAGACAAAGATGTAGATAAAGGGGAAGGAAAGGGGGTAAAACAGAGTAATGCGACGCAGCCTAAATCACGACTGAAAATAAAATCTAGAATTTAAACCAAGTCTAAACCAAGACTACACCAGCAAACAAGAGGAACATTTTTTGATATTTGGGAGATGGGCTGCAAGTTGAACTTATCTTAGAATGTACCAGAATGTAACATATCTGGTTATGTTATTAATGGGATCTTTGCCAGTTTTTACCAACAAATGTGGCCCCAATCAATGAGTTATTGTCATCTTTGTCCTTGTAAGATGGACATGAAATTAATTTGTTCAAATATAATGTTATTTCTTTGATACTTAACCCTAATTCAGCCACATTACTGTTTAATGGTTGAAACAATGGGGATATTAAAGAGCCCATATGGTGATATTTTCTGATTTAGATCATAACCAAATGAGTACATAGAGTAAAACTGCATAACTTATACTGTATTTCTCAAAGATATTCCAGACACAAGGTGGCTGGTTTGATTTCTCGTATATAGCGCAGTCGTGTCATTGGGCATGACATTTTCCAGCATCCCTCTAGTGTCTCTGAGTGCATTTGTGATTGTGTGATACTTGATGTGAACAATTTTGAGCCACTTCATGTAGAAAAGCACTATAATTTTGGTTTTGCATGGTTGTTGTTGTTTTTTTGTTTATTATTTTCAACCTGCCTTCATTAACCTTTTTCCCACTGCAGTATCTGTTATCCGTGCTTCCAGTAAACCTGTAATCAGTCTGTTAAACCCATTACCACCGCCACTTCCAATGCAATACAACAAGTCCCCTATAGCATCTCTCGTGACATTCCAGGGCCACGGTCGGCATGTCCAATCAGTTTTGTCGGCGGTTTGGGGGTCAGAGGTCGTTTCCTTTCATGGTGGGAAGGGTATAGTTGTAACTCCATTCTCTGCGCACACATACATCACAATGACATGCTAACCCAGCACAGGAGGCCCCCCAGAGGCCTGACCCACACCGAGACAACGCATCCCAACTGGGGGCACGTCAGCACCGTAACCTGGGTATGCCCACCGAGATGGATCTGTTTTCCTCTTTTAACTCGCGCTTCACCTTTAGCCACTTTTCCTTTGTTTAGAGGTCCTACATTACACAAAATTGACTCTTTTGAGCTTTAAGTCATGTTATAATGCTGTTACCTCATCAAAAACCCTTTATTATTATTAGTCTGTTTACATCTCCAAATCTAAAAATGCTCTGTCTCACCTTGCGAAGTCATGAAGCGGTAGTTTTTAAGTTAACATCTACCTTTTACCTTTTATTTAGTCGAGATTGGAAATTCTAGTACTGAAATCATCCAAATGATTCTAGTGAAAGTGTATAGAGTTTAAGAACGCAGTGGAACACGTCCTGTATTACCACCTGACATCACAAGGTGGATCAGAGTGTTTTCTGTTTGAGATAAGAACTCAGCCTATACTTTAGAAATACTTGTGCTCATTTTGTTGCTTAGTTGACATCTTTAGGATCCTTATTTCAGTGTTACAAACCAACTTACTAAAAACAAAGGAAAGTAACAGACAAAATGCAATTTAGGTTAAGTCGCGTTTATAAGGTGAATGGGAGCCGCAATAGAACAAAACAAATTTACGTAAGGGAATAGTGATAAATTGACTGAGTATGACAAAATGGCAACTATCTACCAGTCAAAAGCCAGAAGTTCAGTAGATACTAAATACTGAGCATAATTCGGTCTGTATTATTTGTGCATTTAAATCTATACATTAATATTTTGAAACAGAGAAATATGCTATTCAGAGAGAAACAGAGAGAGCTATTCATTCAGTTAGTCTCCACAATAAATAAATAACTCAGTTTTTATTCAGATTTGTCCTTGAGACCTATTGTGTCAGGCATATTTTCTCGGTTTTGTTTGAGTCTTTTTAGGAACCACCGATCATTTGGAACCACCAGGATGTTCACAACCTTTTTCCACCTTGTGTTGAACTCATGTCAATTCTATCATAACTGTTGTATAATTCTGGGGTTGTTTGATCCCACATTTTTCCCATCAAACTTAACTTTTGATGTAATGCACCGTTATTCATTTATTTGTATGTCTGACAAAATAGTGAGTCCTGAAGAATAACAATCAAGCTGTAGTTTGCATATGCATCTCATAAACTATAGCAGTGGGAGGTGACGTACTCATTTTTGTAACATTTTTGTAACATTTTAGTAATTTTCACTTTAAGAAGATGCTGAAAGAACTCCTCTTAAGTGACAGTTGCGCCTAATTCCCCAACACCCAGTTACGAACACCTCCAAACTCATTTACATTTCATTTACATATAAAATGTATATGTATTTGGTTAGAAACGCCCTCTGAACTTCCATATATGGCCAATAGGGGTTTGGTATTATGACGTGAGAAAGCGCAAGGGGGAGAGAGAACGAGGAAGTCAGCTGGGGCACGTGTACAGACTACGGCTGTTTTACAACTTAGGGGTGCATAAGAGTGCGCTCTGTTCATGGGGGTGATGGTGGAGGTGATGGGGATGTTGAGTCCAGGGCGGTGACTAGGGCTGTGTCAGAGGCCCATACAGAGCACTGGGGCTGGGAAAGAGGCTCACTGTAGAAAGTCTGTTAGACCCAATAGACACATGCTCTAAAAAAAAAAAAAATCCTCATAAATGTTATTGGATCACATAGTATGTCACAGTAATGTTTACAGGAAATTATTTAAGAAAATATATAACTTAAAATCATGGAGGAATTTGAATTTTTTGTTGCATTATCAGATATAAAAATATTCTAAAATAGTTGACTTTTTGTTCTTATGAGTGCTCCTGACTGTATGTAAGATTTGTTCTTCCAGAAGAACATTTTCGGTTAAGAAAACGTTTTGTGAATGCCACAGATGTTCGTAAGAAGGCCTTAAATACACATCTGCTCATGAGAATGTTTCTTGAATTGGGCCCAATGTTGTTACTTTCGTAAAATGCGCCGATACAGAGGTAAAGATAAGATAAGATATATCCTTTATTTGTCCCACAATGGGGAAATTTCAGTGTTGCAATGCACAGAGAACAGCAAGAAACAGTAGCAGCAATAGAAGTTAAAAATAGACAAACACTATAAGGATCTATAAAGATAAGGATTATAAAACTATGTATCATATAAATTGCTATCTTAAAACAATATATACAATAAATTGCAATCTAAAAACTATATATACAATAAATTACTATCTTACATTATTGCAAAGGGTCACTCAAGTAAAAGTATCACATGAATGTTTTTTGAATTTTGTGGGAGTTTTTTTTATTTTATTTTTTTAATCGAAACTTGAACTGGTGAACACATGGTGAAAATAAGAAAATACAGATCTGCTCTCAAATGTAGTGAAGTAAATGTAAAAAGTATCCACTAAAAATGTACTGAAGTAAAGTGCAGATACCTAAAAATTCTACTTAACTCAAGTCAGTCAAGTCAAGTCAAGTTGATTTGTATAGCACAATTCGTACACAAAGTAATTCAAAGTGCTTTACAAAGAAATACATTAAAATCACAATACAAACAGATCAAAAGATAAATAATCATCATAAAATTTTAAAATAGGGATGGGACATTAAATTAGAGAGAAGAGTAGACTGCGGAATGGAAAATGAAAACCTTTCACCTTAAGTACAATACTTTACTACTTGTACTTTGTTACATTCCACAAACTAGTCTCTCATCTGGTAGCCTGAGAAAGTACTTTTTAATCAAACTCAAATATCTTTGTAAAAACATAACTTCCATATTTTGGCTGCTACACGTACCTATAAAAAACACTATAAGTACGCCACTCCCTCCCACGCTCGCCTATTTCTCACCATTACACCCAGACTCTGTGTTTATGCTCGGCTATGGCACAAATCCACATTATTAGCATTCCATGTGTTGCTGACACCGGCACATGTAAACAGGATTTCTCCGATAAGCTGTTCCAATTGCACTGCATATGTACAATCCACACTAAGAAAATATACAGCGCCGAGTCTGTCCAATATTTGTCAAACAATCTTACTGTAATCCTACACAGAACGTACCCTATAGTGCAGTTTTACAATGGTCATGGAAACTTGCACGATACTTCATCAGCGTGTTCGCTCAGAGGTTAACCGTTCACAAAAATATAATAAAAAAGACCCTAACTGCACGTAAAGTTGACAACGTGCTACTGGAAAAAGATGAATGGGTTGGTATAAACAGGGCATTTGTCAGAGTGTACCACATGCATGTTTCAGGCTGATGAAGCAAGAAACCCGCTCATACATGGAGAGAATATGCAAACTGTTGACAGAAACAGTGACCACTTTCTACAAACAGGACCGTGGACCTTCTTGTTATGCAGTTAAAGTGTATTGATGCCTCTCGAAGGGCACTTAAAATGAAAATGGTCACCGGGAGTTTCCTGTTTTCTTCATTGTGTCCCAAATGTGGAGAAAAGATACTTAAGGGGTCCCTGAGTTTTTTCTTTTTTGTTTGAAAAGAGGTCTGAACTGAATTTTAATGAATTGTTGCTTCTATATAATACTGTAATATCATTAATACTTAATACTAATAAAATACAACACTCAATACAATACTCAATACGATCAATCAATAAAATACTGTTCCATTTTAACTGTAGGGCTTTTAACTGCATGTTTTTAATCGTATTTAATTTGTTTGTTGTTGTAAGGCGACCTTGGGTGTCCAGAAAGGTGCCTAATAAAATAAATTATTATTATTATTATTATTATTATTATTATTATTATTATTATTATTATTGTTGTTTTATATAATCTTTATTCACAAAAAAATAATAACATATATATTGGATTATAAAGCATTTTCTGGTCCAAGAATCAGAAGGTGCACTGTTAGCATGCTTGTTGTTAGCATTACAGTGATTTTTAGGAGTGCGCACAACTTTAGAACAGCTTTTTCAGACTTTGAAGTGAGTCAAAGCAGATTGCACAACCAAGACCCTCACACCAAAATGTATTTTTATTTGAGACATATGCTCTTTATTCTGGCTTACATACATAAAATATTTTAAAACATGAAGCAAACTTTGAAAAATGCAAATCACAGTTCACAGTTCACTTTTAACAATTTGCAATGGTCCAAAGTTATTGCTCAGTTGTGAGTGAGTTTATGAGTGCTGCCGTAATGGTAACACTAACAACAACTAGTATGTTAACATCCACTTCCTGATTATCAGACAGTAAATCTCTTTATAATCCGATGGATACAACTCACAGTGGACTTATTTTGACCTCAAGAGCAGCTTATACAGTAGATCTGTGCTGCGGCGAGACAAATTTTGCTCAAAAACATTAGAAGAAATGGGGTACAGATATATTACCTCAGCTTTAAATTTTCTTTTGGTGTGAGACTAGTCAGCTGTGGCCATCTGACACCTCAGGCTCAGTGGGACACTTTCTAACCATCAATCACAGGCGGGGAATGAAAGGTCCCAGGTCTGGTTTTAATTTGAGTTAGTAAGTAAACACACACACACACACACACGCACTTAGATTTGACCTCATCATAGTACAAAGCGATCTGTACTGTGCCTCTGACTCCCATCTTTCAATTATTCTTTTGTCCTTTCCATAATTACTTTTTCTCCTTTCATTAACTAGCTCCTAAGTCTGTCTTTGATGAGTTGCCTGCGGAGTTGTCCCGTATTATGTAAATTTAACTCTCTTGAAATTTTAAGTTGTCTTTACTTGAATTGATCATTCAGACTATTTCATTAACACCGTTTTTAGTTTAATACACTGTAACTACACTAAAGGGTCTGTATTACGCTATTTTCTGACCTATATTATAATGTTTCCTCGTCAAAAGCACACAAATCTTGCATATTTAGGCTGATTTTGTCTCAAACTAAAAACACTCCACCTTCTGATGCAATAATAATAATAATAATAATAATAATAATAATAATAATAATAATAATAATAATACATCAAACTTATATAGCTCTTTTTTGGACTCTCAAAGACACCATGTGGTAATGCAGAAAGTTCTCCTCTTTGTTTAAACTCTAAACTCCATTCACCTTCACTAGAATCATTTGGATGATTTCAGATCTGGGATTGTCAATCTCTACTGAATAAAAGGTCAGATTAGGCCGTTAACTTGAAAACTATCACTTTGTCTCTTCGTCACAAGGTGCAAGAGAGCATATTGAGCTTTGGAGATGTAGTAATAGCAAAGGATTACTCAAATGTGTGAATGAAACAAAACACGACTCCGGATATGTTTTTGAGGAGATATGCACAGCTAAAAGCTTAGATGAGTAATTTTTGCATAATGTAGGACCTTTTAAGCACTGAAAACACACTTTGAATCACCGTCATTACATTTACGTCCGACCATAAAAGTTTCCTCGCATCTGTGTCACTCCTCTGTGATCTCATATTGTCTATCTCCCCTCACCCATCCATCTCCTCGGGCCCCGGTTCCTCTGCACCATTCTGTTAAATGAGCTGTCATATCCGGCCATGATTGACGAGTTACGAAGCGGAACCCTTTGCCCGGCGCGGCATTCTTCCAGCTGACGGTGTGGGTTTTTGCAATCACACTGACGCTGCAACTCCAGAAGGCTAGCTAGCGTCGTGCCGCTCGGAGAGACAGCCGCTGATGACGAGATTGCCTCAACTCCATCAAAAACGGCGGATGTTGTGGAGGAAATGACGCTCCGGCGCTTATAGGAGCAGCTGTAATTAATGGAGGAAGCGCCGGGTAGATACGGGAAGGTGGAGTCGCGGAGGATTACAAGTAAATGTCACCGACAATTAATTTTCTATGGCACAAAGGCAGAAAATGAAGAGCGGCGTAATCTGTTGAAGTCAATCAGATTGCAAATCCCTGTGACAGCGCAGTGGAAGATGAAGAGGCTGCGCCGAGTGGCAACGCTGCACCTTAATTAATATATTTTATGCTGTCATGAGCTTTTGTTCAGGAAGTAATTAGGAATACACTGAAGGAATGTGCGAATATGGAATTTGCATATTTATTTGTATGTTATAAAAGCTTTTCCTGGCACTGCTGTTGTGCAAAATGCAGTGGTTTTAATTGTACTTCGAGTTGCATTATGTAGTTTTTAATGAAGTAGTTTTTTCTGGTGGGGAGTTCACTATGTGTTTGTCTCCTTGGGGATGATTTTGCTTTTGTCTGGAGTTAGGTATGGATTCACATGCACTTGGTTTTATTGCTCAAAAATACCTTGTAAAAACAGGTTCAGAGCCACTTTTTCACAGTTCTGAGCTGTAACTTTGCTACTAGCTGCTCCATTGTGGTTTTTAAACTCCATCCATACACGTTCACTAGGATCATTTGGATGATTTCAGCCCTGAAATTGCACATCTCTACTGAACTAAAGGTAGAAAGTAGCTGTTAAGGCCGCGACACACTATTATATTTTTCGGTCTTAAATGATTTTTAAACGTGCGACAAAATGCGCATACCACAGACACAAGGAGAATCTTATGAGAACTAAAACTACTAAAGACTAAAAATGTGAGCGCGATCGCATCAGCTGTTTCCTGTGTTCAAAAGATCAGAGCTCTGCACTTCGAGTTTAGATACAAGACAAAACTGTGTTATTTGTGAAATGTGGTGCAATACTTCAGATACATGATTTTTAAAAGCATAAAAGATTGGAGATAAAGTCCACAAGAAGTAGAGTCAGTATCACTGATCTGCAGCTTCACTGTGTGCTGTGTGGGTGTAAACAAACACACGTGAGGAAACACTGTCTTTTTCCTTTCAAAGAGCGCCTCAAACTGGACTAATAGTGCGGTTTTGTGGACTCGATGTCAGCATTTGCAGAGGACAATTTCTATGGATAATGTGGATGAGATGCTGCACTTTAAATGTACCACTTTACATTAGGTGAGCAATAAAGTCTTTATTTTCGCTGTTTCCCGAGTTTGTATGTTGCGTCTCTGTGTCCGTCACTCGGACACTCCGTTTTATCAGATGTTTCTGTGGCTTTGTTGATGTTTGGTGGTTATGATATGACAGTGACACTGCACATGAGGAGAGCAGCGGCTTCAAAATCGCACACGGAGACAAAAAGTTGGGTCACACCTCCCCGAACTCGGGAAGAAGAAATCGCAGCCAAAATCGGGCAAATTCTCCTGTAATGTGTGGCGGCTTTCAGTGTGAAAACTACCTCTACATAACATCACGGTGGAACAGAGCATTATGAGCTTTGGATATGTAGACTGTGGCTGTAGATGAAAAATAAAGGGTTACTCAAACATGTGAATGAAACAAAACACAACTCTAGGTATGTTTTTGATGAGTAACATTATAACATGGCTTAAAGTGTTCGGGAATCCATTTTGTGTAATATAGCACCTTCAAACAATTTTCATTCTAAAACAATTGGAATTGTGATTTTAAAGCCATAAAAATCTCTCAATCTCTCGATAAATTACTTGACTAAAACCATATTTGATCGAGAACACATGAACAACATGACACGAACAGCTTTGAAAAGACGCACTGTAACTGTACATGAATGATGTATAGTGGAATAATAATACTCCATAGGGGACCTCCACGAGAGCCCGAGTTGTCCAACAGAAGTCGCAATAACACTCATCCATCACTTAGCAGCGTTTGTCATATTGTAAAAAAGACCTATCTTTACTCTCTCCGTGGGTGTCATTTTCCCCAAAACTATTACTCAACCGCCAACGTATGTACGACTTGTTGCAAGGTGTTCCGTGCAGATAAGTCATCTCTCAGACTGACAAAAAAAACTCCCAGCAGCCCCCTCTGTGATGAATGCTCCATTGTGATTGTGTGTCATCATTCTTCTTCTTTACGTCAAGCAAACTATAGGTGCTCAAAGCTGGAACGCAACTCAACCTCGCCTTGTGTTGACCGGGCACTTGTTCACACAGGCTTTTTCAAACATCCCATCCGCATTTAATTGTTTTTCTTGCACGTTTTGTATGACAGAACATGAGAAACGGCTCCGAACTGCAATCACTTCACTGCCCCTCTCTCACATATGGAGGTATTTAAATGGTAAAACAGTCAAATGAAAGCGTTTTTTTTGTTTTTTTTCACATTTCCAACTGGGAGCGGAGCTTTATTTTCACGGCTTATCTGGTCTTCGGAATCGACTTGGCCAACTGCGCCCGGACTTGGACTGTTTATTCAAAATGGAGCGAGGGATAATGGCACTCAAGATGTCAAATATGCAAGTCTCGTATTTGTCTAATGGCGTTTTGATTCGCAGAGGAGGGAAATCACTTGGTAGTTATGTATACAAAAGAATTACACTTTAGAATGTGCTGGGTTACTTTTTCTAAAAATAAGCTTCTATAACCGTTGCTTACAGTGGGGGAACAGAAATTATAAGGGGATTTTTTGGGGGAAAATGCATATAGGGTACTATGTTGTATCTTATATGGATGATATCAAAAGTGCGGTAGTGATTTTTAATTTTTTGCTTTACTATTTCTTATTGTCTGTATCTGACTGACTATATGAATCCACCTTTAATCATTCAGATGTTTACCTACAGTATATTTTGCAACCTAAAAATGTACTTGTACTTATGACATGGAAGCATACGGTCTGGTACATGAACAAAAGATGGTGTGTTGTTTTCAGTGGCCAGTTCTCATTGGCGTGAAATGCTAAAAAAAAATGTATCTTCCGCATGACTTCCTGAATACTAATGTCGCCCACCAATGTGACATCCGAAACTTGCAGTTCTGACCACGGGTACGGGACAACGGGTACACGTAAGTAGTTGCTGAAACGAGCAGGTTTAAAGTTCTGGAATTTTACGGTCGGGTATGCGGGCGGGTAGTGATTACGCACGGGCGGGTCAGGTGAATTAGTGAATGTGGTGTGCTCTCAATCCCACATCCAGTGCTGCCAGTGAGAGACTTTTCCTCTGCTGGATTTTTGATCCAAGAACACAGAACACAGCCAAAACCTGGGACTGAGGACGATATACTGTTCCTGCACAGTGACCTTGGTTAAGATCAAATTAAGGCTTTTATTTTGTATTAAACTGACATCGGTTGTTTTTTTCATTTTTTGTTTCGATGTTATTGAGTTATTTAGGGCTCAGGTGGAGCAAAATGTTTAGCCCACAAGTTTAACCTACTAGGGATTAGGCTGCTATGAAAAGTGGAAAGAAAAGAAAGAAATGGAGTGCATCGTGTATTACTAGTTTAAGTCTTGGCGATGACCTACTACTGCTTTTTGTTCGCTGTTGTTCGGTGAGAGGTGCATCGAAAAAAATTAAGTGCGTCAGTTTGAATGCATCCAATTTGAGTGTGATTTATCACGGGCACGGGCAGGTAACGGGTGGAATGTTAACGGTTCCGGGTGGGTGCGGTGCTGTACTGTGCGGATGCGGGCAGGTGCGGGTCTCCAAAATGGACCCCTGCAGGACTCTGACAGGTAGTAATCTCATAGTTTTGTGTCTCAGTTAGCAGTAAAAAAAGATAGTTATGTCACAGTTAGACTCACTTGTTTATTTTAGCTTAATGTGAGATTAATTGTGGGGGGGTTGTCTTTTTTAATCACTGTAAAGCGATTTGTGTTGCAGTTTTGTATGAAAAGCGCTCTATAAATAATATAAATAAAGTTTGATTGATTGACTGATTGATTAAGATTTGATTGCTTTGACGATTTTAAAAATTCTTAAGTTTACTTCTAAAAATACTGAAGAATCCCTACAAAATCCGAATTTTGGGAAAGCTGTGGATGTCCTGTCTGCCTGTGTGAATTCCCAAAAAGTACATTGTTGTCTATGGGAGAATTCTTTCTGCACCTGAGCTCCCGGGAGCTGCAGCACCTTTAGGGATCAGTTTTATATATTTTTTCTTGAATTATTCATACCAAATGAAAACTTTTGGACTGTGTTTGCTAGTGTGTACATTGTGTCTCCATAGTAGCTGCCAAACAGTCCACCATAGACATACAAGTAGAACACTCCCAGCGTGATGTTACAACTCTGAGAAATAGGCTAGTGTTACAGGATGAAAAAGTACTTTGCCTCATTCAGTTCATGTGTGTCCAAACTCTTTCCTTATGTCGTCAATCCCATGTTCTTTAATCCAATTTTTAAAAACAAATATTCCATGTGGGCTGATCCTTTTGGCAGATATTCCAGACCAGGATAATAGCAGTGAAGAGCTAATTAGCATTGGCCATGCACAAACAAAGTCATTCACCCACACGGCGCTAATCTTCATTGTGTCGGAGCTAAGTGTAGCCGGTGAGTGCTAGCTTTAGCGCTCTCGTGTTCACTTTGATGAATTAGCTTAACGGCTAGTTTGCTACTTAATGATGCAAATGTACTCATTACTTTTAACAAGAGTCGTGCTATAGTGGAGTGAGGTAAAGACGCCCGTGTGGGAAGGCATCAGTCTAAGTCAAAGTAATGGCTCTGAAGGCACACACGGAAACTACAGTGGTATAGCCCAGAGAGAGGATGTACAAATGAAAACAAACACACACAATCCAACATTATTATAATTTCTATATGCAAAAAGGAAAAAAAAATAACAAAAAAAGGGAAAGTTCTACATTATGTCATCAAACAGCTTTACTTTACATTTATTCACTTACTGGTGTTTCCATAGCTCAAAGATACCTAGAAAAACAGGCATTCTGACTCTGAGCGGGGTCGCCTCTCCACAGGGGAGCGTACCTATGTTCCCATGGCCCATTGGTCCCACAGCCCATTGGTCCCACATCATTAAGAATTGAAAAAACATTTTTTAGGCCCAATGGTCCCACAGCCCAATGGTCCCACAGCATATTCCCAATGTTTCATGTTCCCACATTTCTAAGAAAGAAATCAAATTCAGGCCCTATGTTCCACAACTAACCCTAACCCTACCCCAACCCTAACCCTCCGCTAACCCTAACCCTAATGCCGTGGGACCAATGGGCTGTGGGACCATTGGGCCGTGGGAACATAGGGCTGACCCCCTCCACAGATCTGACCTGTAACTTGGTCTGGTTTGGTCTCCATGAAGATAGAAAGGTTTAATATCATACTGTGAAACATTCCAGACAAAGCATTAACATCTCCATGGAGAAAAACATATTTTATAACCAAATCCTCAAATCAACCATTCTTTGCTTTGTTGAAAAATATTTAGTACAGTCATTTCACTTTTTTCTTTACTAAATAATTCCATATTTAATATCCATACTTCATTTATATGATGTCCTCCATATGTGTCTAAAATTTCAAAAGGAAAAAAAAGGGAAAAGAAAACATGATTGAGATGTGTGGCCAAACTTTTGACTGGTAGTATAAAGTGAATAATTTTATTTATTTATGTATTTATTTATTTATTTGTTTGTTTGTTTGTTCATCTTATTGGGACAATGCATGTTAATGAACGGACATGACAAAATGCATGACTGTATTGACTGGACTGTAGCCACAAGGCTAATTTCCATCCGTAGTTCCGCAGGTCAGGGTCACAGGGGTCAAAAATACATCAGTAACAACAGTAAAATTTACATTAAACAATAATCAGACCTTATATACAAATTTCCATACTCACCAACTGCACAAATATATAGATAACCATACAATTCATAGTCACTTTTACACAAAACTCCATTAACATTCAGCTCAGTATCCACACTCCACAGGCAATGTACAACAACTTAAAGGGTCCATAAGAGACACACAGTATCATAAACATATCATGGCGTCTAGTGTGTACAGGTTTGGTTTGACCAGAGCCAGTTTCTCAGTTGAGCTTTAAAAGAATTATATGTCGGGCTCTCTCAGCGTTAAAGGTAAAACTGTTCCACAGGTTCCCACCTCGGACAGACAGAACCGTCTGACTGAAGGTGCTACGTCTGTGGGGTACGATCTGATCTCCTCTGGCGGAGGCTCGTGTCGTTCTTTGTGAGTTTTCTGTATATTTGATAAACTCCTTCAGAGGTGGAGGAGCGAAGGAGTGCAGAACTTTATAAATCAAACGCGCTGATTTTAAATGTATCATGTTATTAGCTATAGCATATATGCATTGTTTTATAATATGAACTTGCATAATGCTTTTAGAGGCTTGTTGCAGTCAAAGCCTTTCACTGTACTCATCACTTGGTGGTTATAAAGGACTTTTGTTGTATTGTTGTAACAGTCACGCACACACCAGATTTAAGGTGAATTAGGCAAGTTTAGGGTTTAGGTTTAATTAACTAATTATTTAAATATATATATATATATATATATATATATATATATATATATATATATATATATATATATATATATATATATATATATATATATATATCTTACGAAAAGTGTAATTCATCAAAATTAAGTAATTGAACCCTTTTGCAATCTTAAAGTTTTCCAACATAAAATAAATGATAAAACTCGCAGTCTAATAAGAAGTAAGCTTGTACCTTCTGAAGCTGCCAAGGTCAGAACAAAATCACCGCTGGTCCCAGGTTTTATTTTTACTTAACTTAATTCATCCAAATTAAAAAGTTATTATGACAACCCCTTTCTGTTCCCCACACTTCTTTGGGGAGGACCTCCAGACTCTAATTTAACTACAGTCCAGGACACTTTCCAAATTTTCCCCATAGACCTCCCACCCAATGAAAACACTTAAGGCCGGTCTTTGGTCCAAAAAACTTAATTTGTAAAACTTCCCCAACTCATATACTAAAAATACATGGCTATTCGTGTAATCCAATAGGCCTGTATATAAATGCCTTTAAATGCGCTGTGTCTGATTTTTATAGTCTTCAAAACGTGAAAAACTAGTTCATTTAGACAGTTTGCAGTGGTCCAAATTATCCATCACTTACCTTATGCATTCTGAGCATTCTAATTATTCACAGTGCGTGTTTTTATTGTTGGCGAGCCCGAACTCCCAAAAAGTTGATTTTTTGGATCTTTTTTTAACCTGTATTATTGTTTTTTTAACCACTGGCTGCTCAGATTTTAACATTTCAACCCACAAAGGACATTACATGGGCGAACTGGTCACAACCTTCAGGCCTGCCTCTGCTTACCTCAGCCTCCACCTGTGACAGTTGTTTTAGTCTTAGCCAAAAGGTGGCCGGGCTGGAAAAACAGATGTCCAGTGTACTTAAATCGCAGGAGGAACGTGATCCGGATGTAATTCTTGCCTTTGCCGTCACCATGGGCTAGTGCTGACATCAACTACCATTCTAACATGCACTTCCTGATAATCTGACAGTAAAAGACGTACAGGTTTGCACCCTGAGGAAGGCTACGCTGGGCCAAAACACATGGTAGTGTTTTGTTTTTTTGTCAATAGCTATTATGTAATAAAGACTTTTAAATTTTTCTTTAAAGTGCATGGTGTAACTTTTCTAGTGAAGGGTCCATCAAATGATTTTCTCCATGGAGATGTTATTGCTTTGTCTGGAATATTTTACAGTATACCATTAAACCTTTCTATCTTAAGCAATCAAACCAAGCCAAGTTACAAGTCTGATCTGTGGAGAGACGACACAGTCAGAGTGCCTGTTTTTCTAAGTATTTTTGAACTATAAAATCACCTGTAATTGAATAAATGTAAAGTAGAGCAGTTTAATGTCACACTGTGGAACATTCTAAGCAGAGCAACCACATATACATAGAAACAAGCAGGTGATGGACCCCAATATTTGAAAAAAAATAAAATAATAATACAGTATTCCTACAGTGTCTTAAAAAGTCTTAAAAGCATTGAATTAATTTTTTTTAAAAGACTTGAAAAAATCTTAAATTTTTATATCTGGGTCTTAAAATTTGTGCAGTACGTAACTTCTCTGTATCGCATTTCTCCTCAAATGTTTAATGTGTCAACCACCATTAGTCGGTTAAATAACGTCGCCAAAATTAAGAGTGACGGAACAAATGATTGAGAAAGCAGCGCAGCCCGGGTCAAAATACTCTGAACACGTCAAGATCATGTGCTGCAGAACCACAAGAAAAAACTAAGCAGAAGCTCGTGAAATCAAAGACAGTTTCAGCAGAACACAAAGTTTAATTTACGCCATTATGTTGTTTTTTAACATCGGTTTTACGCTACCGAGCGACCGATTTCATGCTGGGGTTATCGGGAAGTCTCTACTGTCCATATTCCTTTGTTTTTCTTTGCCGGTAAGTCTATGAAATAAGCATTAAGTTTTTATATAATAGTCTTAAAAAGGTCTTAAAAATACTTGAATTTAACTCAAAGAAACCTATAGGAACCCTGTAATAATAAATTTGTAACACATTATACCCAAAAGTCAGAGCTGTTTCCCTTTTTCTGACCCCAGGAGCTGCTTTTACAATATATCTGTACTGGGGAAACATAGATTTTCCTTAAAAACACAGCCGGGTACAGGCCTTTTCACATCCCCATGCATCTTAATGATAATATTTCCATTTTATTGTATCTTACCTCCTACATCTTGCACCGCTGTGGTACTTGACCCAAGCATCACCCCAAATGCTCCTTTGTTTGTCACAATCATTCAAACAGATGTGATGCGAGTGGAAATATAAATCTTTTGTTTTTTCCAAGTCGTGGTCAGTGGAGCGTGGCCTTCATTAAGCTCTCTATTCTCGCTAAATGGATTCTGGGCTTGTTTGTGTTGGGTATGCGATAGGATTAGGTCAGTGGAAGATGTGAATTTGTTTTTCAAAAATAGGAAAGCATTTTGGAGTAACGTACACCGCTGAGGTAATGCGAGTGAAATGCGTCGGAGCTGGAACTCTGGCTGATTTAGCGGTGTTGGCCGGCATAAGTGGCGTAATTGGCTAGCGCGAGTTAACCTTATGGAAGCTAATGATAACAAAGCAAACAGTCCAATGTAACGCCATCGCACATTGTATTTGAATTACGTGATGTAAGTTATGGAAATGTGTTTTGGCACGTGTAAATGTGCACTATGAAAAGTTATGAAACTCATGTGCACAGTTTGGGAATTACACGTTTCTGCAGCAGTGGTAATTTGTTGGAGGTTAAAAGTAAAAAAAAAAAATTCTGTTATCTTTAAATCAGTTTATAGTTTCCTTATTTTAAACAGCTAACTTATAAACATCATAAAAAGAAAAAAAAATCATATGATCAGGTAAGCAGCGGGGTCCTAAAAGTCTTAAAAAGGTCTTAAATGTCATGTTCCTAAATCACGGCCTTAAAAAGTCTTAAATTATGCTGTCGAATTCTTATTTTTTTCACAAAGGTCTTAAATTTTACTAGTCTATTTTTAAATACTCAACAGGGCTGCAGTGCAGCGTGAGACAAGACAATGTGAAAGCTTAGTTTAGAATGTTATAAATGATTTTTTGGCCATTTTGCACCAATGCATATGACTATAAATGAGTTCTGAATGAGATTTTATAATTTTTTGTTAGTTAAAGCAGTGAGTAATGGTCATTATGGTCCAGGGAGAATAGCTTATAATTAATTGTAAGTCAATTAAATACAATCAGTCAATTCAAATACTGTCTAATACATTACTAAATACCAAGTACTAATAAAATACAACACTAAATACAATCAATCAATTAAATACTGTCCCACTTTTAACTGTATGTTTTAATCGTACTTAATTTGTTTATTTTGTTGTAAGGCGACCTTGGGTGTCCAGAAGGGCACCTAATAAATAAAATGTATTATTATTATTATTATTATTATTATTATTATTATTATTATTATTATTATTATTATTATTATTATTATTATTATTATTATTAGTGTTTTTCGGCCGCATAATAGGTGCGATGTTGGTCTTAATTTTCATTTAAGTGGTCTCAAAATGGTCTTTAAAAAGTCTTAAATTTGAGGGAGTCAAACCTGGGGATACCCTGATTATAATTTTATATAGTTAATTCCAAATTGTCATGACAAGAATATTCTTGTAATTTATTGTCCACTTACCCAAAAAAGTGCATACTACTGAAAAATAAAATGGAGTCAAGCCAAATCAGTATTTGTAAATCATATGTTATTTTAAATTCAAAATGTATTTATTTTGATGCACTATGTAATTTCTCTGGTGGAGGACACAAAAATAAAGAAACACGTGTATGTTTACTGTGAGTGAGGTCCACAGATCTAATCTGTAATTTGGCTTGGAGACGTCACCTTCTTGTCTCCTTAGTGACAGATAAAAATATGAAATGTTTTAATGTAAGATTTGATCTGTCGTCATCTGGACACTGTTTTTGCAATCAAGACCTTTCAGTTTCCATCCAGGAGCCATTTCAGTCTGATGGGTTGATAGGTTTATGTAACTACACTGAGTTGGATATGTCCTTCCCTCTTAGTTTAATGTTACACTGAGTGACACTCCAGGCAAAGCAATAACATTTTTATGGAGACAAATACATAGTAATGTGATCTATAAATAACAGTCTTCGTCTGCGTAACCTTGATGCAGTGAAAGCTCATACTGTGCAGTTCAGTGGCTCTGTTCCCATGTTACGGCTTTCGCTGATAAGACCAGTGGAGGAAGTCCCATCCTGCATCAGAGCACCCAGAGGGGAAACCAGGGGTCAGCCCACATAGACCGATAAACCCTCTCCCAGATCCTGCTGCCAGTATGCTCCTATTCAACCATCCAGTAACAACAGTGTCACACAGAACAGGGAAATAAACACAGACAGAGGAGGGAAAATGTAGAGAAAAGTAAGAATCATATTTCAAGACTTTAATGTGATCGTAGATAATCTCGGTGTTCCATGCTTTTCTAAGAATTTCACATTGTTTTTGGAGGAACTGCCTGACGGTGACTCATTGCCTCTTGTGGATTATATAGGAAAGAGGAATAATTATGGTCCCTGTTATTTTTATATCCCTTAAAGCAATTGGTCAGTCTGAAAAAAGACAATCAGAATCCAGAATTGTACATTGTATGAGACAGATTCCGTTGACCAAAAAGTAATGTTATAGTCTCAAATTATTCTGTGCACATAACTACACACTATATATAGTTGAGGAGCAAAATAATCTCTATTCATGATATATGGAATTAAGATACAGATGTAGAGACGCTTTGGTTTAATCATTTTGTCAGATGGTTCACTTTTCTTCATGGGTATTGTCACTATGTTCTTTACACCAACATAACCTGAATTCTACCTTTAGCCAATAATTACTGTCTCATAATTATAATGTGCAGTTAATTTAAATTAATTTATGAAATGTGTAGGCTACTCTTCCAGTTCAAAACTTGCATTTGGGCATCCACTTTCTGGGTTTCAGAACGTATATACAGTATATATACTAAGTGAATGTGATGTCACCACAGCGTCAGCGTCGCTCAAATGAGGCTCCCGATGCCACGGTTACAGGAGCGAATCTGAGCCAGGCTCCATATTTGGAAATCCAACCGTGAGTATCTTAGCAACCACGAGAGCCAATCATGATTGAGGTCGTTAAACGTGCCCGTCCGACTCATCGCGGAGGAGCAATACTCTGCTCCATTCTGCATGGACCGCTGTATTTCAGTGATTCTTGAGAATAATAAGGAAACTGTTAGCTTTTATCATCAAACTTTAAATAATAAGTTTAAGTCATTGATTTATGTTATTTGTTCTGTTATGTACGAACAACAACTAGCTGTCAATCAAACCTGTTGCTAAAGCTCGGCGGCAGCGACTTCGGGGAATTAAGGCATCTGATTGGTCCATTATTTATGTTCATATCTTGATTTAGGAACAAAATAGCGAAATGAAAAATTCAGGATCCTGTGTCGCGGATTCATACGAACATTTTAAGACCAAAATGACGAGGCCACAGCAGCAGGTACAGACAGAGGGGCGATAAGATCCCAGTGTAAGTCAATGGGGAAAAAGGGAGAGAAGAAGCCGGAAGAGCCGCTTGGAGCACTTCCTGTTTGGCACACTGCAGCTAACGGATTAGCTTTGTCCACTCGTATATACGGTCTATGGTTTCAGATGACATCACAACGTTCTATTGGCAAACAATATTTAGCTTTTACTGATGACAATTGTAATGCTGATGTGTTCTCAGTTACAAAAACAGAACAAAACAGAAAGTCTCATTTGGGTTGCCAGTTTCAGTACTAAAATCCAGTTGTTTTAAACCTAAAAGGACCTTCTGATCTGAACTGTCACTGCTTAAACCCCAGCGCCTGCAGTCAAGCATGAATCAGTGCTAGTGCAGCCTTTGCAGCTCAGTGAGTGAATTCTGGAGGTACTGGCAACCCAGGTTCAGTTGAGATGGTAAAAGCGCAGCTACAGTTCCTTTAATGACTGTCCAAAGTAAGCGATTAGCATCTTTTTCACCTCAAAAGCACTTAAACAGCCCATACTACTCATCATAAATTTGCAAACGTGTTTCCGCTTAACATCACAGAAAATCCCTGTATCATTATCTCCTCTCCTCCCTACCTCTTCCTCTCCTGGAAAAACACTACTTTTCATTTCGGTTCGGAGCGCTCCCAGCCGGGCACCTGCTGAAATAATTGGCGTATTAGTAGAAGTGATCACTCTCTGCGGGCGCGATGGTACAGTCAAAACACTTGGTAATGAAGCATGCATCAGCAGTAATTTAGTGGCTCTTAGGCGAGTTGTGAGCTCGGCCTGTCAGCTGATTATCGATGTGTGCTTAAAGCGTGTTACTGGCCCCGAGCTGTCATCTGACAATCTCTGAGACAACAGACAATTAAATTTACCCTTTTCAAAGTCATTCTCGCTCGGTTTTTACAAGCGCGCACTTTAGACAAATTCGCTTACAGAGCAGAGGAAACTACACCTGTCCAGTAATGAGCTCAGATAATGTGGTGCAAATGGGATTCATATCTAAACACTTTATAGGAAAATGACTCTTTAACGGGATTGCACCCATTTTTATTTCTTTTATAGGCTAATAAAGTTAATTTTTTATTACCAGAGTACAGATATATTATAAAAGCAACTCTTACGGTCCCTGAAATCAAAATTCGTACCTGAGATCCAAAATACACTGTATTTTACTCTACTTTACGTAAATGTGAGACGGGTCATCGGTACATCTCCCAGTTTTCAGATGAATGACAGGTGGATTAGCCAATCAGGGGCAAGCATAATCTGTGCATCAATAAAAAAGAAAGGAGAAAATAATTTTGAAAATAACTGGCGATTTTTGCAGAATTAATGAGCGAAACACTAAGTTCTGTTAATAATGGGGTGAAGTTTGATTTTGTTCAACGTGAAATAGCAAAGTAATAAAATTTTGTGTCACTGAAATAAAGACATCTGATTGCACGAGACTGTCTAATCTGGCTAAAGGCGTGAGGGAGGACACAGTCATGAGACTGACACTCCTCTGTATAGAAAAATGCAGTGATATGGACAAAAAGTACCTCCTCTGGCTGCCAAATAGCTGAGAAACTAGTTCATGAGATACATATGCAGACTACAGCGTGCATTCCTGATTACTCTGCTGCAGGACGGACAAGTTTGTCAAACATATAAATAAATACATATCTGCACATTGCAAAACATCACTGGTGAGTTTGATGTGGAATGTCTGGGTTTGGTTAATGCGAGCATTGACATCATTATAACACAAAGTAGAAAATTTTGGTGGTTACAAACATTTTTTTGAAATGACACCTTCACATGAAATCACATAAAAAATAAGACATACATAAAACCAAGCATAATGTGCCAGGAAAAATGATTACTCTCTGGGACAAATGTTATTTTAGATATATTATTATTATTGTTATTATTATTGGTAATAATAATAATAATAATAATAATAATAGAGATGATTAAAATAGTTAAACTAATTATCACTTTAACAATTAACACTTTAATCATTGTGTTACATCAAGCATGTCCAAACTATGGCCCAGGGGCCAAATATGGCCCTCAGACCAATTGTTTTGGCCCTCAGGCTTCCAGGTGAATTGGCCCATACGACCGTAAGTAGTACTTTTTACTGCAAGTTTTTGAAATCTACCTTGATCAAGCAAATTCTGTGTCCTTTTGGGGGTCTAAGCATGAACAAAGGTCTGGAGGGTCATTCAAACCTGTTATAAATGCACAGATTTGAATTACTCACTGTTTTGACCCCCAGGCTATGACCCTCACACTGGTTTGTGTTTTAATATGTGGCTCTTGAAGAAAAAAGTTTGGACACCCCTGTGTTACATGGTATTCATCTTGAACACAAGTCTGCTTAAAACCATCGCGGACGGGGCCTTTTCTGTGACTGGCCCCAAACTCTGAAACACTCTGCCCCCCAACGTCCCAACAGCCCCCACAGAGAAGTGTTTTAAGTCTAGTCTTAAGACCCACTTTTACTCTCTGGCTTTTAACACCGCCTGAGTTGTGTGGTCCTCTGTGTCTTTTATTTATTTAAATATTTTTATTTGACCTTTTTATTATTTTATGTGTATACGTGCTCTTATTTGATTTTACTAGTGTTACTGCTTTTGCGAGGACTAGTGGAGGCAAATACAGCTTTATTTTTATTTCTATTGAATATGTTTTATTTATATTGTGCAGCACTTTGGAAACTGTTTTGTTTATGAAATGTGCTATAGAAATAAAGTGGGTTGGATTGGATTGAAGATAACTCGTGCGCTTTGAGAGATATTTAAAGTGCAACTCTAACGGGTATCCACACTTCAAACTCCGCCCCTGCAGCCATGTGTGTGTAATGTCACCAACTACTTGAAATTGTTGATGCCACTGACGGCAGAACACACTTTTAGACAATTTGACCAGAAAGCTGCAATTTTACATGGTTTGCATGAAAGTTGCCAACAAATAATCATATACTCAAGTTTATTTAAATACAAAAACAGAAAAAAACGAACAAACAGATAACACGATACATAGGAAAACTACAATAAAACGCCATTTTAGTTGCGAAAAAAGTAGATTTGATGTTTAATTCCACTTTAAAGCCAAAAAAACAAAAACAAATGCAAGGACAAATTTGACCTTTATACATAAGCGCACTGTTTCCTACCATATTTTCCACTCGACATGCGTTTTACATACACTGTGACGGTCTTTTTGGATGGCACCCTTTTTAATAACGCGCTTTTGTTTTACGCACTTTCTCGTAAACGCGATTACATCTGAACCCTTTCATTAGCGCCACTCGCTGCGTATTTTGTTGCTCAAACATTCCAGCCTTAATTCCGTGGTCAGGCAAATAAAAGTGACCTTGGCGTAATGGCTCTTTTAAAAATGTCTGCTGCTTCCAATCGCGGGCCTCTCCCACTGGCACGCGGCCACCAGCCAAATAGGAATCTCAATAAATAACGTAATTGTTGAAGCGGGTGTATTAGCTGATGGGAGACGTGTCAGAGGAGAGGTGGATTACAGAATGCAGATCCTGGGGAGGAATTATGGGGACGTTTGCGATGGCCGCCTGCCACTTAAAAGCTCTTCTGTTCAGGACAAAAAGAATCATTGACCGTCTAAATGCGATGGCCAAGCTATTATCAGTAAAATTTGAAGCACATTGGGAAGTTCATTTCAGTTCGTTTTACCATTCATCACGTCAGTACCTCCATCGCCAAAGAAAATTGAGGTGTTTGCGTTGATTTAATTAAAAATGCATATGTCCGATGTACTACATTAACAGTATTTAATGCAGTAGAAAAGAGTGAACTGGATTTTGGAGTACACAGTTTCAGTAGGAGTAGGGATTACTTTCTATACGTACTTTTTAAAAATTGTGTCTACATGGGTCTTGATACATGGGTCAATGACATGATGCTGTCCAATTGCAATTTCCTCAGTTAAAAAGGTTCAAATTTCATAATAATTCACCGCATTTCTGTAGTACCTCTGACCTCCATGGAACTAAATCATTTTTTTCAGAAAACATGAGTTATTCTGCATGTGTTTTTTTTTTTAACTTAAAGTGTTAAAATGTCATGTGGTGTGACTAATAACAGCACTAATTCTATGGCTGGAGTTTTAATAACAGACAAAGTAGACTTGGGTGAATAGTTTTCTTTAGGCATTTTTCTTCATTTGATGCATTTTGCAGGCCAGTAGTTTGTTCATTAAACACAAGCAGGTGACTGTCATATTGGACAACAAAAGAAAATATCAATATGCATTAAAAATCTAAAGAAATGCCAACAGTTTGTTTCTATACACTTCATATTACTCAGAACTTAGATTAAGATCCCAACCATGTTTTAGAAAATAAAACTATTTTAAGGTTATTCTCGGTCGCACCACGTGGCATTTTACACTAAAAATGCTTAATTTAAATGTTAAACATAGATTTATGCACCTGATACTGTAAATATTTGAAAAAGTTCAATAGAAACTAATATTTTTTATATTTTAAAATCTGCCTGTTGCAAATCCTTATACGTCATTGACCCACATACAGGATTCAATCTAATGGTCCAAAAATGTGCATCGTTTTACTTTTAAGGACACTATGCAAAATCCATACCTTCTGATTTTGTCAGATTTCATCTAAGCAGGGCTGGGCCTGGTTAGTACTTGGATGGGAGACCTCTGGGGATACCAGGTACTACAGTAAGGCACCAGTTGTTGGATCCATAGGCATTTCACCCATATTTCCTTGCCTGAATGTGGTGTGAGCGTGAGTGTTAGTGGTGGTCACACAGGCTGATGGAGCAGATTGGCCTTTTGCTTCAACTGTAGCACTGTGTGTGAGTGTGCGCGTGTGTGTGTAAATGAATAATCCACTGTAAAGTGCTTTGAGTGTCTTGAAAGGCGCTATATAAATCCAGTGCATTATTATTATCATTATAAACAATCATGAGCTTGTTATTGTCATATAAAGGTTTCCCATCATTCTAAACGTACTTAGAGGGGAGCTCCGCCACGTTTGAAGCTAAAGTCCATTGCTAGAGGTGGTCAAATACTGTCAGAAGCCAAAAAACGGCACAGTATGGTAGTTTGTTGTCTTGACAGACTCACTACCACAGCGAGATCTATGCCGAGGCAACACTGATCTGTGCCGTTTTTTGGCTTCTGACAGTATTCGACCTCCTCTAGCAACGGACTTTAACTTCAAACATGCCGGAGTTCCCCTTTAAAGTTAGAGTTGAGTGCATTCAGGTGTAACAGTACTTTTAATATCCTGCATTTGAGGCGCCATTTCTCCAAATATTCCCGTTTTACTGTGGTTTTCAAAGCTATTCTGGCAAAAAAAAAACTCCATAAATTTGTTGACAGCGCTCCAGAATCCATCCACTTTTATTATTTATTATTTGATGGTGAATATCAACACGTTACTTTCGGAGCCATAATTGTAATTGTCGTCATACTAAACCCCGCGCTTTATTTCACATTATCCCCCAGCCCCCCGCCCTCCCGCTCCCCTGTCCCGGCGATACCTCCTCTATAGGCTCGTGTGTCTCCTATAGTCGGCTCTAATGAATACTGCTGGTGCCATGTGTCAGCCTATTAGTCAAATACCTCTTACAGTTCTGCACTTACACCCCACACACACATACACACACACACTTCTTTGTTCATATCCTTGCACCTTAATGAAGAGCAGCTCAATTAGACTCAAACATATTAAAGTCCCTGTGTCTGGGCCGTGTATTCGCTCATTACCAAACACCGTTCCCTCACAGTGAAAGGGTAAACAAGAGCACACGGAGAATTAGCATGGCAGCACAGATAAATACTGACAGCACAATGTTTAACCCCATTTGCATATTTTGCCATTGGTAACCGTGTTGTTGGTTATAATGAATGCAGTATGTTAATTTGGCGTTGTATGCAAATGAGGTTCAGAGGGGTTTCACGCCGGAGCTGAGAAGGTTTTATGATGATGATGATTATCGCTAAAATAACAGTTGTCCGGTGACTATCCACAACGGGAGTTATTCAGAATAGACAATGGTCAGATAGACCACGAGCATGTTTATTCACGAGCCATAGTTACTGGTCTGATCAGCCACTTTGGTTTTGAAAAGAACATGTTTCTGTTAATCAGCTTTAATCAGAGCTGTTATTAAACTATAGTCGACAGTGGTGTTTTGACAGTCAGTTTTAATTTAGTTTTAGGCTAAATTTAGTTGATCTTTTAATTTAAAAACTTTTTTGTCTCAAAACATTCATACTAATTTAGTCGACTAAATCCATAGATGCAGATAACACACAACGGTGTGATTTTATCAAGTACTGATATTATGGGAAGAAAACAAGATAATTTACTCATTTACAAGTTAAGCAATTCAGCTCTATTTTTTATATATATATATATATTTTAATAATGACATTACATTGCTTTATGGGGAATTCACATGTACTTGTTTGGCACTAGAGTATTGCTTGAGGCCTGCATCGGAGTATTTGGACCCGGGGCTGTGTTGTGTTCTCATTTATTGGTTCCTCCACTCTTTATTTACTCTACGTTATTTAACCAACTAATGGTGGTTGACAAATTTAACTTTTGAGGAGAAATTTGATACGGAGAAGTTACGTACTCCACAAATTTTAAGTCCCAGATATAAAAATTCAATACTTTTTCAATTCTTTTTAAGGTATTATTTCCAAATTCATAAATTTGGTGCATTTAAGTACAGTAAAGCATTCTTTGGACTTCTCTATCTATATGTGATCAGCTTATTTTACAACATTTTCACAACACGGGATGTTATCGAACCAAAGAACACTGTACTGGATGACTTTCCATAGCAGTTTTGGTCCTTCACCAAATCCATCACCCTTGTTCTTTCCACCTGCCGACAAACTCCATTCCGGGCACACCTTATTTCTTCGTGTCAGTCTCATGGCCATTTGATTCCTGCAAATGAACCTCTCAAAAAACCTATCAGCGCACGTGCCCGTTGTCTCCAAAACGACTTGTCAAAGATGGATGCCCCCCCTCCCGAGCCCTGTAATCAGTTTGCAGAGAGCGAATGAGATGGAACGCCTCCTTCCCCTCGTCTTCTCTCACCGTTGTCTCCTGGATGGTGCTAAAACAGGCCTTGATGAATCGTGCTTGTCATGGCCTGGAGAGGAACTCTGGCTTTGTGTATCACCTCATTTCTCTATCATCTTAATGGAAATCCCACTTTGATACTAAGGTACGATTGATGTCCTCACCCCGAGAGCTGAAATATCGTAATCCGTCAAGAACCTCCCGTGTATCTCCAGTGGCCATCACGGAACATATGGCGAAAGTATGCAAAACAAAAGACGCATTGTCCTCGCGGTTAAATGGTATATTCACGGAGATGTAGTTAGGCGGAGATTGCTTGAAGTATGGAAGGATAGCTGATGCGAAATTATTTTTATGTGGTCGATTTTAAAGTTGCTATCTGAAAGAGAGTGCGGTCAATGGGAGTTCAAGGTGATCATTTTCAGAAAAGAATTACTCTATTCAAATGTAACAGGTTCAGCGACTGAACAAGAACTGTGGGACCAAGAGTTCATGGTAGAGTTTAAAGCTATTGCACATTAACAACTAAGCCTTAGAGAAGAAATGTTGCTTTTTTGGTGTTTAAGGTGAGATGGCGAGATATTATAAAACACAGACTTTTATGAGTGTTAAAACATGTTGAAAAGATGTTCCCTCATTACTAACTTAAATTGTATTTTGATTTTGATTCATGCATGTTTGAGTAATACTGCATTTTTCTACATTTTCAGATTGTGTGTAGAGAAAATTTCTGTTTTCATCTACTCCCTATCTCCCTATATATAGAGTTAAATTCAGTCAATTTTCAAAAATAAATCTCAACAAATAAAAATATGGTCGTGAGCTCTGGGCAATGACCGAAAGGACGAGATCACAAATACAAGCGGTCGAAATGTGTTCCTCCGCAGAGTGGCCGGGCTGGTCACATGGGAGGAGCTTGGAGTAGAGCTGCTGCTCCTCCATGTCGAGAGGATCAGCTGAGGTGGCTCAGGCATCTGTTCTGGATGCCTCCTGGACGCCTCTCTCAGGAGGTGTTCCGGGCATGTCCCACTGGAAGGAAGCCCCGAGGGAAGACCCAGGACACACTGGAGGGACTATGGTTCTGGCCTGGGAACGCTTCAGGATCCCCCTGTACGAGCTGGAGGAAGTGTCTGGGGTGGAGGAAGTCCGAGAGTCCCTGCTTAGACTGCGGTCCCCGTGACCCGGCCCCAGATGAGCAGAAGAAAATGGATGGAATAAAAATCACAATATGAAACTATGACTTAATGAACAAAATGTAAAATAATTATCGATGTATGAAATCTGAAAAAGCACAAAATGTCTTTTTTAAGGAAATACATTTTGCTGGACTGAACCTCCTGTGGGCTCACCACCTGCAGAGGTGGGGGGGGTCAGGTGCTATGAGTATTGGGCAGCAAGCTGCCCCCGCGACCCAGCTGGATTAAGCGGGAGATGATGGATGGATGGATGGATGGATGGATGGACTGAACCTGTACAAGTAGTTTTGAGCTAATGCAACTTCAGAGTGACCATATTGACTTGGTTAACAGTAAACCACATTGAATTTAATGTCACTTCATTATGAGGGATACAACTGCGTGACATGCGGGATATGCTCTGAAGTACCCAGAATGGATACTTTGGTCGATCCGATTCATTTTTTCTTTTGTCGTCTGATTCACTATACTTAACTGACTTCATGACTTTACACAGTTGAGAAATTCTGGCTTCCCCCTAGAGCAAAAACAGCTTGAATCTAGTGTTCTACATCATGGGGGTGGTAATCCAGTAAGTCCTCCTCTCTATTTTTAGTCCATTCAGCCTTACTAGACTTATTTGAATCCCCTGCACACTCAACTTGCCTTCATTACCGTGCCCCTTGCAGCTATTGTATTTAGCATAATTTAAACTAACTCTCTCCACAGTGCACATTACTGTCTTAGTAAAACCCAGGGTCAGATCTACAGGGGTGCAAAAGGGTGATTGCAAACTCATTTTAAGATGGTTAAATAATGTCTCTTAATGACAGTGTATTGTCTTTGCACCCCTCACAAACTCATATGTGCCCTCAGACAGTTTGGTCCAGACCCACAGCTGGTAAAACCTGAAAATCAATGAAAAAACATATAATAAAATCTATATTCATAACAAATGTGGAGCAAAGCAGTTCACTGACAGCTGCCAAAAGAGCAGTTCTGATTTTGCATTTGTATGCTCTGCTGTGGGGCTGTGTTGCCACTCACCTGTCAATGCCAAATACATTTACTGAAGAGGGCAGCGTAGTTTATCGCTCTCACCGGGGACACAAAAACTGAATCTGGCCACCACGGAAAAATATACATGAGCAGAGGTGGGTAGAGTAACCAAAAACTGTACTCAAGTAAGAGTAACGTTACTTTAAAATAATATTACTGAAGTAGAAGTAAAAACTGGCAGAGAATTTATTAGTAAGAGAAAAAGACATTTAAAAAAAAAAGAGTAAGGAGTGTTTTCTGTGACAGAAGAACTCAGCCTAAATATACAAGGTTTGTGCAAGGGATGTCCTGATCCAATATTCACTATCGGTATTGGCTCCCGCTCCGGCTCTTTTATGAGTATCGGACAGTATTGGATTCAGTCACATGTTCAGACCGATCCAGTTTCACATGTTTTTGCAACATCGACTCGCTTGACGGCAGCCGTAAATCAAAACGTCACCATGTCCGCTATGTGGGACTTTTCACTACTACAGAACGCAATTGCTGCAAACAAACAGTTTCTCGTGGAGGAACCAGTAGAGCCACTCTAACACTACCAGTTTGATTTGTCACTTACAAAAGAATCATCTGGACAAGTTTGAGATTTACAAGTGTAAGGCAGCAAAGCCACAGCAGCAAACACTGGTAGAGGCTTTTCAAAGAAGAGAAAGACTACATCGAAATGGTGACAAGTCCAAGAAAATAACACAGAGGATTGTCGAATTCATCGCTTTAGATGATCAACCGCTGTCTGTCATGGAAAACATAGGCTTTCGTTGTCCTTTTTGGAGCCAAGGTACGAACATCCTTCATAATACTAGACAAAAAGATGTTGGATCGATATAGGAAAGAGCACTCCTTTAAAAAAAATTGCATCGGAAGCCAAAAAATCTTGATTGGGACATGTCTAGTTTGTGTGTTATACTTGTGTGAATGACATTATAACATAGATCCATGAGCCATCAACTCAAAACATGCACTGTAGGTGTGAAAGTTGTGTTAGTGAGTGATGGTGGTGGTCGGAGGGACCGTTGGCGCTAGTTGGCTTGGCAGCCGCGCCTCTGTCAGTCTGCCCCAGGGCAACTGTGGCTATAACAGTAGTTCACCACCACCGGGTATGGAGTGAATGAAGAATGCTCTGTAAAATGCTGTGTAAAGCACTTTGGGGACATGTCTCTGTGTAAAGCGCTATATAAATATAACCTTACTTACCTTACCTTACTTAGATCAGAAAATGGCATAATTGGGACCCTTCATGAAAATAATTTGTACATTTTCTTTTGGTTATTCTTCACAATCTATGGCTTCCCTATAGCGCATATGCTGATCAGCCTCTGGTCTTGGCGTGAAGTTTTGGCCTCCTTCTGGTACATGAATGCAACCTGTTCCATTTATAGCATGGAAAAATGAATCAACAAACACTTGACTTTCCCCCTGGCGTAACACACAAAAGACATTACAAGCAAACGGGTGCCACGGTCCGCTATTAGGCACACAACAGTTGGGACTTTATACGCTAAATTGGATGCTAATTTCCATCCAGAGGTAGCCCCACTGCTTTTGATTCGATACCAGAGTCATTTGTGGTGGAAAAAAGAACTCCCTACAGCCTGCTGTTCATTAACAACAGTCTAACAACAAATTAATATTTACCCAGAGGCTCACTTCCTCATTAGTGTACCAGCGTAGAAGTTATTTTCATCCGTGGTCCGTCCGAAGTTTGTCCAAGTAAGTGACCTTTTGCAAACTGATTAGCCCGCCTTCTTAAAGTAGCGATGGACACAACCCCATTTGGAGTGTAATATGATAGGGATAGAGTTAATTAGTCATGTGCTACTGTAGGCAAGACTAATGGAACATGTCATGAACCTTGGCTGTACTCTGCACTTTCTATTTATGCACTTAATTGCTGAATATGTTTAAGCACAAATGAAAAATTGTGGCTTTTGGGCAGATGCAAAAATATTCAGCCAATTTGCAGAGGTAAGCAGTACTCCTTTACATTGATTTGAGTACATTTTTAAAGAGAGTAGTTTTCTGGCTTTTACTCCCACTTGAGCATTATTTTTATTGAAGTACTACTTGAGTAACAGTTTTGATTAACATATTTTTCTGACTATAAGTCGCACTTTTTTCAGGGTTTGGGTGGTCCTGCAACTTAGACTCAGGTGTGACTTATATATTACATTTTTCACACTGACAGACCATAGACCATATATATGAATTGTATATATATGAATCAAAAATGGAAAAAAAAAACTAACTGTTATCTGTTCATTTTGGTTTTAGAGACAAATAATAAAGAAAAGAGTTGTTTTCTCGTTTTCTTATTTTTGGCTCTATATTGAAAAACTAATGAACGAATGATACATGGATTCTTCTCTATTGGGTTGTTTTTATTACTATAACTTCTATAACTTGCCTTTCAAGATGAAATGTCGGTTCTTGGTCTCTGATTTTATAAAATAAATTTCCCCCTTATAGTCTGGTCCGACTTATGCATGTTTTTTCTTCTTCATTGTGCACTTTTTGTCTGGTGCGACTTATAGTCCGAATAATGCGGTCTCTGTTATAATGCTGTAAAAATGCTTTCCTTGTCAAAAACATACCTGGAGTTGTTTTGTTTCATTCCCACATGTTTAAAGGTGCATTGTGTCACTTTTCTGGTGGAGGGTCACCACCAGGAGTGGAGCCTGCGGCTTAATTTGACTCAACACAAGAAACCCAGCCCGGATACGGAAAGAGTGATGATGTAGGCTCGGTTGCGCACGCATTTTGGCAACAGAAGTACGGCAGACCAGGTTCTACAAAATGATTATCATCAAAAGATTGCAAATATTTCCTCAACAAGCCGACTTTGACAAATGGTGTCCGACTGCCAGATCCTTGTGCGATTAATGAGTAAAACTTTAGTCCGTAGAATATCAATTCTGACAACCACACACAGAACAACCAGACATTTTGGTGTTGGAAATGTTTTTATCTCCATCCTCTTCTGTCCGTGTTCACTCTGAATGAATCGGAATTGACGGGGATCAAAGCCACTTCTGTTGCCAAAATGAACCCGCAGCTTTTTTTAATTTATTTTAATCACTTCCGGTCTATATTTAAAATGCAATCACTTAAATATGTGTAGTAACTTGTTTCAAATTCAGAGCCAAGTCAAAAGCCCCATGCTAGCTCATTAGCGTCACGTTAGCTTACCCTAGCTACTTGTAGCAAGCTCCGCCATGGGCCCATTAGCCGTCTTTGTCTTCTCGGCCTCGGTTGAAAGTCAGACATCCATCTCCACGACGACTCATTTTTCCGCGCTATAAATGAAAGCGAGGCTCTTTATCGAGTCAAGGCCGACGCGCCATCAGTCCCTCCACCGCCAAACGCAATTCACACGTTATTTTTATTACATGATCTCAAAACATCACCTCCTCCAAGGTCAGCCACGGCCTTATCTATAAAGCCCCAGATTCGTTTATAGAACAGTCTTTCTTTTCAAGTCTCGGCGCTTTGTGTGAGATTGAATATTGTTTCTGCACAAGGCGTAAGCTAACGACGGGAACTCCAATCGCATTCGCCATTCGGAGTCCCCATTTTGAAAAGGCAAGTTGTGATATTATGGTAGTAAAAAGCTCAGTATCTATATGAAGGGCTCACAAGGCTTTGATTAATATTCTGTTTATAGTTCTGAAGCTGAACAGTGACAAGGGTGTTTTTATGTTAAGATGGGTACAGTGGGGTATGTGATCTTATCGCTTTAATTGACGCTCCCAGTGGCAAAATTTTCTTAGAGATGATTGTGAGGAAATGTTTGATTGTGTTTTTGTCCTGCTGGAAATGGCAGACGAAGGACACAAGAACGTATTTGATTTGGGCTTATTGTTTCTTTTTTTTTCTACTTTTACATCAGCACAGCAAAAACTGGAGGGTTAATTTCAGAGTAAAATATTTCAGAGTTGTTTTTAACACCAAAACTGTTATTTTAACTAATTGAAAGTTAAATGGGGGTTCGAGTCGGGGTTATTTGCCAGTGTTGATACGGTTAAAGTTAATTCAACTTCCCCTAGTGTTAATTTGGCACTTCCCACCCAACACTTCAAACTCCTGTGAGAGAAGACCAGTTTGAACCAGTTGTGTTCATAATTTCATCTTAAATGAACACAAATAAAGTTTAAAAATAACACCTCTATGTGTTGTTTAGCTAAATCAAGATAACCCTACAAAGTGTCATCCGTTTACTCTCAAAACGTTAATATAACTCTAAAGTTAGAGGTTAAACAGAAACTTTGAAGTTAAATTAACTCTTGAAAAGATTGGACTCGTATAAACCCTGAGAAAATGTTCAAATTGATTCTATGGGAGTCAATTTTAACAATCCACTTTTTTGCTGTGTTCAGTGCATTTAACAACTCAATAAACGTAATGTTAGAGGTAAAATAATAATTAAAAAAGTGAATGTTAGCAATATTAGGATTATGAAGCAATTTTCATTATTTTTTCTTTTAAGCAGCCATCATTTATTCAAACATATGGATCACGTGTGTCTCTATCTGGCTAATACACCTGTCAGTCACACCTGTCATATTTAGCCGAGCAAAGAGGCCCCAAGTTCTCAATGCTTAATCTACCTCATACTTTTTTATGACAGTGAATTTTGCAAGTGTGAACATTCATTTGGGAGAAAATGTCCAGTCAATATTAAACCAAGATAGTCTGTTTATTGTCAATAACATTCTATCAAAAAGTCAATTTAGTGGCAACCAGTTGATTTCCAGTTGTCACTAAGAGCTTCAGACACTCTGCTCCCGCCCTTTGGATGAACTACCCTGAGTCTTTCAAGGTGAAAACTCCAGCTCCTGTCTCTTCTGTCAAACACCCACCCCAAAGTGCAGCCTTCATCATCATCAAGAACACTTTGAACGTACATTTGGAAGAAATGGATTCCCAAAGTGTTGTTTGATAGCTCCGAGGGCCACTAGCCAAATGCAGGGCCCAACAATTGCCATCTTCCCAGTACTTTCTACATTCTAAATTGCTTTTTTGGTACATTACTTAAATAACAGCCTTGGTGTGTAGATGAAAAGAAAACAAAAAAGCTATGATTTCATCGGCCATTTGAAGCCTTTTTGCCGCTCCATGGCCAGCACTTTGGGTTTTATCTGGATGACCTCTCACACAGTAGTGCTGTAAAGTGCTCGTCCAACCCACTGTAACCTTTGGTATCAATTTTTCCTCAAAAAGAACGTGGAGTGACTGTAATAGTGCCGCTGGCCTCCAATCCAAAACTAGACAAAAATCAAGTTGGTAATTTCATTTCTAGCTTTTATTCAGTGACTATAGTGAAAATGGAACAGTGTAATGTGAAATGTTGTCCAGTGCAGTGTAACAATAAAAGTATAAAGGCAATTGGTTGAACTAAGGTGCATTTAGACCGAACCCATAAACTGAATTTTTGAGTATATGGACTATGGCATAGCAAATATGTTACTGAAAATGTCTGAATGTCGGACAGGAAGTGGTAAGAAACAACATATAAAAACAAGCACATAGATTAATATTACTTTATATTCAAGATGTAAGTGTTTTTGGATGCTTAGAAATTTTTTCACTCCACCCTTGGTTATGCAGTGTTCTCTTAATTTTTTTTCCAGAGCTGTATATACTGACAAAGATACTGAAAAGTATTGATTGATATGCAAAAACATTGATACTGGAAATAAAAAGTCCACTTTTCAGGTTTTTTTTTTTTTTTTTTTTTAATTTACGTGGACATATATTACTATATTATTTTCTTTTTATCAGTTCAAGCAAAGTTAATGATGACAAGGTAAAAAGAAAATGTATAGTCAGAAAGTATTTAATACAAAAGAACACTGGTATCAGTATTGGATCGGCATTACAATACTTGTCATTGTATTACTTGGTACCAGATCGAAACAAAAATAACTTGTATTACCCATCTCTAACAAGCACCCATAAAAGTTTTAGCCCAATTTGTATTTTATTTGCTCTGGAACAAGCATTTTCAAAACTACATTTTTACATTTTTCCAACAGTGTACAGTATTTTCATTTTGTTTGTCCTTGCTCGAATTCCAACCTTTAAAAATTAGGGTCAGATAAGTCTCCCCGGCCTTGCGTTTGACACGTGTGAATTATACCCCACATACACACACCCATAAATCACAAACACGCTCTATTTGCATGCGCACATTTGTACCGCGTTAGTATTCGGACACACATGTATGGCTTCGGATTCACAATGCATTATTCAAACCTTCTGCTGCTTGCTCGCTGGCTTCGCCCTTGTCCTAGCATGACCTTCTGGTAGCTGTTTAGATTCTGTTGTCCGAGGAAATAAAAAAATAAGCCTGAGAACGGAATACAAAACGCACCAAGCGAAAACGTGGACTAGCGAGCCGCACCTGAATGGGCAGAGGTCACGGAGAGGTCGCAGACGGATTTGGATTTTGGAAAGTTACACGTCGAGAGACACGGAGTTCTACAGTAAATATAAGCGGGCTTGTACAGACTGCTCAGGGGACTGCATCGCTCGGGTCACGGAGGAGTAGGAGAAAGGGATTATGGGCTTTGCAAAGGGAATTTAAGGTTAACTAGAAACCCACGCCGTAAGTGCTATCAGGCAGCGTTCCAGAGAAAAAGAAAGAAGGAGAAAGAGAAATGGAACAGGGCAAGAATAAGAAGTATTTGCTATGATAGTATTGTTGAAAGGCAAAAACACCAATACTATTTAGCTGCTGTAGAGGTTGTCACAGCTAATTGTTGTTGCCATTCTGATAATGTAGTAGTACCACAGTCATTAGGGTTGTGCGGTATCCAAATTTTGATACCGTTAAACCTTCTCAGCATTTTACCGGGGTATACGGTATTACTATGACTAATTAATTATTTTGTAGCATTCAGAAACAGAATAGCAGCAGTATATTTGAAGATGAGGCACAAGTTCTGACCAAACCAAACTTTGCCAGTGCTTTCGATCGCATCAGCATCAGCGCACGAGCTGTTTTTATACTGTATGCAAATTATCCATGCGATTTTAAGTTTAATTTCTGTAAAACGTAAAGAAATGTGTGCAAATTAAACATATCTCGCATGTACTGGTTCAATTACAGGTGTTTTATAGCTCAAACATACCTTAAAATATGACGTACATTTGGGATAGCGGGTGAACAGTGCACATAGACAACCAAACTTGGGTTAGTATTATTCAAGAAAGCTTTGCAAAAATATAGCAAACCAAATTTAAATTTTAAAATGGTCAAACCTTGTGCTATCCTCCAACAACACCTAGTTTTGCATTGAGCCGTGCACCAATACCAGAATAAGGTGAAAGTATTGAAACATATAAGCTCGCAGCAACTCTGAAAAGTCCCAAAGAAGTTAAAAAGGCTCAAAAGGGGTCATCGATTTGCCATTTCGCTAACCACCCCTTTTCAAAAACGCTAACGGAAATGCTAATAATTACGCATCATAATTATCCCGCGCAATTAATTACAACAAAAAAACCTCTTCTCTGCTTCTCCAGGGACTAATTACCGGTCGCATTCTGAGAAAAACACCAAGCGAGAACCTGTAAAGAGAGGTTAGCTGAGGCCTTTGCGAAGCAGCGATGCCAAGAGAACAACAAAACCATCTGCAGAATATAAAGTCATGTTGCGGAAGTGGATGCGGACGATCACTCAAACTGTCAACCGCTAATTTCGCGCTAACCCTTGAAGCCCCTTTTTACTCGCTACATTAACAAAAGGTATGGAGAGGCCCGGGGCTCTTAATGTGCTTAACAACGCATTAAATGGTGTGATTACAGGACCGAGCTGGATGCAGAGAGCTCGGATTGTTCGGTGTAAGTTACTGGCCGGTCCTGACAGGTGAAGATTTGTACACGAACGAGAAGTTGCACTGACAATGGAGCACAAAGGCCTGTTTATAGCTTGATGTATGGTATTATTAGTGGGGATAGAAGTCCTGCAGAAATGGCACACTGAGCAATAATAAAGCTTGGTAATGGACAGGAAGAAGTAAAGGTTAGAGCCGGGAATTACAGCGTTCCTCACGATTCGATACGCGATACATGACTCGCGATACGATACGCTATTACCACGATATGGCCAAACATCTCATAATCAATATATTATAAAGATACTCTGTGATTTACTGCTGGTTTTAAGAATCATACACATTTTTGCAACAGTATTTATCTGTTAAAAGTGCGCTGCCAACTACAAACTTAGCCACCTGCTTGACTCCATGTTTTTCCCTGAAATGTTCTCCAGTATGGCATTTAATTTAAGTATCTCCATGGAGACAATCAGGCCGCATCACCAGGCCACGTTACAGGTCTGATCTGTGGAGAAGTGGGCCTGCTTATAATAATAAAACATGTTTTTTGTGGTAGTTTTAAGAAATAAAAACACCTGAAATTGAATAAATACAATATATATTTGTTTAATGCCATACTGTGGAACCAATACGATCAGCATGGAGACAAGCATATCGCAGACCCTCCACCAGAAAGTTACACAGTGCACCTTTAAACCACTGCTTGCATTGAGTTGTTATGAAATACAACTATTTTAATAATTATCAAACAGTGAATGTCAAGTGTACTAAATAAACAAGTTTCCTTCCACTAAATAAGCACCAAACTTATCTTGCAGTCTCAAAAATTGCTGTAAGATACCAAAAACACTCTTGGCGATATACTGATACAGCAGCCCACGATAACGATACGGTATAACCAAATTTAGTATCACGATATATGGATATTTCAATATTTTTGCACACCCTTAGTAACAGTATCACAGTTGTTCAGTGGTCAGATGATGCATTGTGAGTTTGGGTTGGCTGTTGGAATAGACCGGTCACTTTCTCCCGGGAAGCTGTGACTAGAAGAGCTAATTACTCCCAAAGGTGACTAAGGAATTAAAGGAGCTGCACCTGATTTTACTGTCTTCAACTTGTTCCAAAGTTATTCCTTACCGTATCTTTCGGACTATAAGGCGCACTTAAAATCCTTTAATTTGCTCAAAAATCGACAGTGCGCCTTATGTATTAATTCTGGTTGTACTTACTGACCTCGAACTGATTTTATGTGGTCCACGGCACTCAAAAGTCTGTCAAAATGTTTTAGTATGACTTTGTTAAGATACGAAGCCGCTCCACGTGATGGATTGTCGGAGAGTTATGGCGATTGTAGTCAGGAGCCTTGCGCAGTAACACGTACTGTGCTTCAGCATCATATTATGGTTTGTGTATAAGGAGCCCAAAATGGCCCAGAACTCCAACCTCTAGATATTGGTGTCAACATGTTCAAAGTTAAATTGCGAGCTGCGTGGGAGCGTTGGACGACGGAAGGTAAACACTCCGCTATCTGCCAATGGATCGTGGATGCCTGGGCTACGATATCAGTCTCGCTTAATGCGCCTTATAATCCGGTGCGCCTTATGTATGAAAATAAACCCGCGCTTTATAGGCCGAAAAATATGGTACTCACATTATTCAATCTGAGCATCCTAATTATTCACCGTGATGAGTTTATAAGTGCATTTCACAACTTACAAAGGTCAAATCTGATTTTTGCTGTCACATAATCCTAACAATAACTAGCACGCTAACAGCACACTTCCAGACAGATGTCTCATTTCTACCATGAGAGCTGCTTATCCAATATATATGTACTGGCATAAAAAGTCAGATATTAAAAAAACTCTTAAATTTACTAACTTCAGTAACATTTCTATTGACATATTTTAGTCAAGGAGGTCTTAGATATGTTAGTTATGTTCCTGTGAGGCAGTTGTTTCACCTGTTTACATACATACAGCCTATAGCATTTCTGTACTGTAGGTGCAATAGGTTTCGCTGTTGTCTGCTCTGACAGTGCGCCGAGGGGGATTCACTTCAGCAATGGAGCAGCTCTGACAGACTTACGGTAAAAGCGAGACTCTTCTTTCCCTATTTCATTCACATCAGGAGAGAGTATAGATTCCCAACAAAGCAACAGGCCTAGACCTAATGTTTCTTCATCTTGTCACACAGACAAAACCACACACAATTCACAATTCAGGACTTCTATTGTCCCGATTTTTTTCTATGAGATTTAAAGGCGCATTGTAACTTCTATGGATTCACTACCTGCCTGTCTCCATGGAGATGTTATAGCTTTGTATGGCGGGATCCACACTATTGTATTAGATCTTTTTTACACAGCTTCCACTTCAGTTAGATGTGTTTTTATAGTGTCCTATAAGACATTATATAGGCAATTTCTACTGGTAGTACATGGTTGTACATGTATATCTTGCTCGAAATAGTGCTTAATCTTTTAATAATAATAATAATAATAATAATAAGAATAATAATAATAATAATAATAATAATAATAATAATAATAATAATACATTTTATTTATTAGGCGCCTTTCTGGACACTCAAGGTCGCCTTACAACAACATAAATTAAGTATGGTTAAAACATACAGTTAAAAGCCTACAGTTAAAGTCGGACAGTATTTGATTGATTGTATTTAGTGTTGTATTTTATTAGTATTTAGTATTGTATTAGACAGTATTTAAATTGATTGTATTTGTATTTTGGCATGTCTGACCTCAATTATTTTTGGGACTATTACTGTGCATAAAATGTTAAAAACCCAATAGACAAACTGTTAAAAAAGAGGTGCTTTTATAGTGAAATATCTTGATCAAATGTGTCCTTGCTACGAGTGGGGTCTCCTCTCAACAGATCTGACTTGTAACTCTTATCTGACTCTTGCTTCTCTCCATGTAGACACGCTTAAAGCCTTATTATAGTGTGGAACTTGCCAGGAAAAGCAATAACATCAACTTCCATCAGAAAAGTTACATAATCCATGTTTATTAATGGAAAACCAGTAAAAAATATAGTCAACATTACCTTTTGTATGTTAGCCTTGAAGTGTAAATATACCTTAAAAGTCCTGTATTACACAAACTGGATTCTTGTGAGTTTTAAATTAAACATTTATTTATTTTTTATTTATTATAAGATTGAGAATGAGGAACACAATTTCAATTTTTCATCTGTTTCATATGAAAATTGACAATACTATTTTTCTATTTGAATTTGAATTGAATTAAGCCATGTTATAATTATCTCATCAGAATTATACTCAGACGTGTGATTCTGATTTTGATTTGTTTCTCCCATTTTTGTCTTGCCATGCTTTATTAGTTTATTAGTCTGTGATGTCGTGAAGCAGTAGTTTTCAAGTTAACATGAGCCTTTACTTCTTGTCTAGTAGAGATCGGCAATTCCAAGGCTGAAATCATTCAAGTGATTCTAGTGAAGGTCTATGGAGTTTAAAAACGCAGTGGAGCACCCCCTGTATTACCACATGACAGCGCAAGGTGGAACAAAGTGTTTTCTGTTTGATATAAGAGCTCATTTCAAGTTTATTGTCAAGTCTTCATATGAAAAACATATAAAGAATAGAAATTGTGTTCCTCACTCCTGTGCGTATAAATAAATGATAATAAATGGAAAAGTCCAAGTGTTCTTTGGGGAGTTCTGTTCTTAGGGAGTCCTCCTGGCAGCCTGGTGATTTGTGAGTGAAACAAAACTCTTGCTATGTTTTTGATGTGGAAACAACATTATAACATAAATCAGAAAAATAACGTAATACAGGCCGTCTGAATGATACAGTTTATAGCCCACAGGTAAAAGTGCAGGTGTATTGTGACCTTTAGCCCTCCTCTTAGCTTTAATCAAAAAATAATAAACTTTGAGCTTTCTTTAGTGGAATTACAGTTTTATTAGGTTTCCCTCCGTTTCAAGTTAAAGATATCAGAGACGGAGATGTAAAGGCTGAACTGCGCTTAAATAATTCAATAAAACATGAAATATTACAAGATGTGCCTCTGTGAACTTTAGATATTGGAAAATATATGGAAAGAAGATAAAGTTTGGGTTAGAAGTTATCTGCGTAGTGTGAGAAAGTGACGGGGTTGATGGAGTGGAACCGCAGAGCTTGGCGCAGACCGTCACGGCGCTCTGATGTGGTCCTGTATCACTGCGGTCTATGATTTGCGCTAAGCTAAGGGAGGTGTTTTGGCTTGCGCGGATGCCATATTGGCGGTACCGTTTTCTGCATGAGTAATGACGCTAAATCTCGCCAATTTGGGGTGCCACCGCTTAAGCGAAAGTGTTTCTGGAGAAGTCATGTTTCATTTGCGTTTTCCTAGAGCTATAGAGTTTGATTGCCAGTGTGTGTTTCTGATTTGGAGTCGAATCATGCTACATTATTGTATTATAGCGGTGTAATGATAGGAGCATGACATAGTCCCTAAACCCATGTCATATGTTCAGTATTAGCTCCTGAGCGAGGGTGGGCCCGCTGGTTTGCTTAGTGCAACTTATTTTGTTAAATGTTGCAGCAGTTACTTTCCGATGGCATATCTGTGTGCAATTTGACAGACAGAAGATGGCGCAGCTCGTATATGTGACAAAGTAAACCGCTAACCGCAATTGTTCAAAATTTATTGCAATCACAATTTATTATTACAATTCAAAACGGGTGTCTGCGCCGACTTAGAGGAGTGATTGTCAAAGTGGGGGGTCGCGAGACAAGAACTGACGGTCATGAGATGATCTTGATCACTGGTGTCGGAATGATGCAAAGTTAGGACTGTTGCCATGGCGATTAGCAATTTAAAGCTACATATTATGCCGTTTGGAATGGGAAAAACATCGCCAAAATGGAAAAGGTAACTTTAAACCGAACCCCATGAATAATAATTTAAAAAAATGATCAATTTCAAAACTGAAAACTGTATAATTTGGAGATATGAACTCTAATAAATAATTCAATAATATTAAAATTTTTAACTTTTTTTTTTTTTTATGAAATTGTTACTTGCATTTGTTTTATTTTGCTGTGGGGGAACTGGGTTAGTTGTATCATTATTCTGAAACCCCTGACTTCCACAAACTAATATGCACACTGCAAATTTCACTGCAAATTTCTCTAATTAGAGAAATCAGGTTATTCATCTTGTTTTTGGATTTATTATTTATTTACTAGTTCTGAGACTGCTTCATTCTAGTCTGGAGGTCGTTTATTTTAAAATAACTTGTCAAGTAAAATTATCGGTCCATGCAGCAAGATACTTTCACTACTTCTAAATCATTTTCTGATAGATTTAAGTGTTTATATCTGAAGTTTTTTGTAGTCCAGCTTTTGCCTCTCAACCAATCGCAGCTTAAGCTATTCATATAAATGCACTTTCTTTACTTTCCGTCAAACTGCCATTTTAGAGACATACCACTAACCTCTACAACCCATAACCTCTTCAACTTCTTTATCTCCCTATTTTACTAGCACCATTATCACAGTCACCATTGCTTAAGACAGTATACTTTCTATTCAACAAACTACCTCATGTTGAAGTGTTTTTGTCCCAGCAAGAGTTTTTTTTTTCTTTTTTTATGATCAGATTTGTATTCAGGTATTCATAGTTTCATTTGCCGTGTTAAAAGTTGCAGATTAATTACAGTTTTCCCCGTTTTAACCCCATACCTCCCACCTAACTGTCCTGAAACCACCTTTTGATGAGCACATATAAAGCAAAAAACAAGGACAAAAAAGAACGCAAAATGAATACACATAATCCCGTTTTTTATGTACTTTTATTATTTTTATTAAATTTTTTATGATATGTTCCTTCTTTCTTGGCAACGCGGCTCAGACAACCGTAAACTCAACTAAAGTGACAAAGACATCCAAAGGGAGGAAACCTTTCTTACGTCAAGAGTCCACAACAACACGGAAGACCTTTAGCTCCCAGTGTCTGTTTGCAAAACATCTCTAAACCTTTTTTTAACCTCGAAGTCCCTAAGGCGGCCCTCCTTACCTCATCTCTGACACTACTGTCTCTTCTCCTTCCTCCAGACAATTTCGTACAACGGATAACCTCCTCGACTGGGGTCATCCGTGCTTTTTTTGCGATCCACAACGGCCGTAAATGACTTCCCCTTGTTTATTATCTTAAGGCTTGCACTGAATACGGTGGAAAAAAGATATTGGGCCAAGTTGTCCTGCAAATATTCGGCGCGGTATCCATAGCAGAGGTAGCACCCCATTCCAGCTGTGATAACAAGGGCCCGGATGACACTTCCTCTGGGTTGGGGGGTCGATTGCAGGGGTCATTGAGCAGCGCTAAGAGGCCCCCGTGACACAGAGCGCCACACGGAGACAATGGGGGGAAGGACGGAGGGATGGTGGCAGAAGGGCTGTTGGCAGTACTTGAAACGCCAGGGCTGTTCGCTTCAAGTGGCAGTATCTGTCAAAAAGAACGGCCCCCAAGAGAGACTCAACCTGTTAAGGATGTGTGTGTCTGTCTGTGTGTGTTTTTGAGTGTGGATTGGGGTAGATTCAAGGGCCAGATTATGTAACTGTAGAACATACGGTGATGCAAAAGATGAATATACTGCTTAGTCATCATGGTTTTCCAGATCATAAATTAAATGTGCGCTGTGTAACATTAAAAGTGCAGGGTCTGCTTCTGCAATTTGCCTGTCTCCATGGAAATATTATTATTATATGTTTGTATCACGAGGGAGACAAGCAGGTTTCAGGACTACTAGGGTGACCAGACGTCCCTATTTACCCAGGACAGTCCCAGTTTTGAGCCCTGTGTCCCCTGTCCCAGCAGATTTATCCAAAACCACTGATTTGTCCCAGTTTTATACAAGAAATATCCCAGATGTCTCTATTTTTAGACCAATCTGGTCCCTGCCAACAGTAAAGGGAGACGTACATTGTCATTTGTTTCAGTATACAGAAAAGCTGTTCAAAAATGACCAAAACACAAATAAAATGTGACTATACTCACATGTCATCAATGGTCTCTGTAGAACTATTTTTCTTAATTACACACTTGACCACCAAAAAAAAAAACGAGGATGTCCCAGTTTTTTATTTTGAAAATCTGGTCACCCTAAGCACTACGCTACATTACAGATCAGATCTGTGGAGAATCACCCCTATTCACAGAAGGAATTATTGTATTATTGAGCAATAGGAACACCCGTAATGAATAAATGCTAGATGGAAATGTTTAATGTCATACCATGGAACATTCCAGTGACAACAAGGTGGCGGACCCTCCATTAGAAAATTTGCGCAGTGCATCTTTTACAATCAATTTTCCAAGAAAGATACCCAGTTTTTTCATGTTCTAAAGTAGTGTTGTCATGATATGAAAATTTCTAACTTGATTTCGATACTACGGAATAGAATTAATTTACTGATTCTGTTATCGCGATGATAGTTAAAAACAAAAAGACAAAAACGTCTTTATACAATAGAATGTCATTTTGATCATTAAATCCTAGTACTTTGTTTTTTATTCCCATGTGGCCATTATAGTATTGATTAGTAAATGGTTTTCAATACTGTTTTAGAACCCTATTCTAATGTAATTTTTATTTGCCCCAGTAGAGATATATTGTAAAAAAAACAAAAAAAAAACAGCTATTATGATAAATATAGAACCCGTGTGTTCTCTGCATGTAACTTAAAAGCGTTTTTATTGTCCATGAACCATGAAGTAAGGATGGTGTGCAGTTTAACATGCAAGTTGTTGCTGATTGTTTCCATGAATATATTGCTTCTACATTGTCCATAATCCATGTTGCAGCATTAAATTCTAGCATTCCAACAAGCAAAACGCTCTGCCTGGCTCATTCCTTATTGTCTAGAAACGTTATGAAACAACTTTATAAGCAGTCTTACCTTTGTTGATTTCCCACTGCGCATGCGAAAGCCCAAAAGACTTGATTGTCGACTCCAGCAGCGGCGAGACGCAACAAGTGAGGATCAACTACTGACGGTGAAGAGAAACTGAAAGCTGTTGAAAATGGTTCGGGAATGTATTTTTTTAGCGTTTTTCAAAAAATATAATTCACTCGTAAATAAATGGGATTAGAAACGACATTGGCGATCGAGTCTTTTGGGCTTTCACATGCGCAGTGGGAAATCAACAAAGGTAAGGCTAAGGCTGCTTATAACGTTGTTGTATACTGTTTCCAGACACTAATGAGTGAACCAGACAGAGCATTTGTTTGTTAGACTTGTGGCTGTTGTAAGATGGGTTAAAGTGGTGTTAAGCTTCTTCATTGTGAAGCAAATTGGCGTTTTATGTGGAAGTTAAGAACTTGCCCAATTCACTACACTAGTTTGTTGCCTTGACAGACTCACTGCCACAGCGAGATCTCCACCGAGGCAACACTGGTCTGTGCCGTTTTTTGGCTTCTGACAGAATTCGACCACCTCTAGCAACGGACTTTAGCTTCAAACGTGCCAGAGTTCCCCTTTAAAAGATTGACTGGTTAAGTCAATGTCCTCTATAAAGGACACAAATGAATGAGCCGGGTCTCAGGAGGATATGTTTAATGCCATAGTGTAGAAATTCCAGGTAAAGCAATAACACCACCATGGAGACAAAGAGGTGGCATACCTTACAATCAAAAAGTCACAACATGCACCTTTTAAAAGCATTTTACTTACTTCACTGTAATCTGTTGATCAGATATTTGTATTTAGAAGTGGGCCTTTTTAAAGACCGTATTAAATACACAATCTACGATGAGAGGGATTTTTCCACTACAGGTACTTTTGAAACACTCACCACTATTCAAGGTCAAACTGTGAGTTCATCTGCATTCATCTCTTCTCCGTGGAGGGCCACTTTCTAACCTCCACTCATTTCCACTGGATTAGCGTAGCCTCGCTCTGTTGACTTCGCCATAGATCCTCTCCCTTTTGTGTAGAAGATTCAATAACACAACTTCGCATGGTACATATTTTGAAAGCGATATTAATCCGGCTCGCATGAGATAATTACTTTTGCGTCACCACGAGGCAAGATGGCTGAGGCAAAATTGGTCCAAACTGTGAGAAAAACATAATTAGGATTTTTGCAGTGTTCGATTACTGATAATGCAAGCTCAAGTCAAGTGTATCAAATGTTGTAATTCTATTTCTTATCTACGGACCCGGAATTAGCCGCAAATTAAGGCTAAATTCAATGGAAGTTACTTGCAGCTTTCTCAAATGACTTTAAAGGGTCCCTCGAGCTCACCAGTGCAAATCCTGCTACTTTGACAGAGGCGGAAGAAGTACTCAGTGGTGTTACTTGCAAGTACTGTATTTATGGACCTTTATAATTCACCAGAGTAGTTCTTCTGAGATTAAAAGTGCATTGTGTAACTTTTCTGGTGGAGGCCCCGTCAAGTTATTTTCTCAATGCAGATGCTTTGTCAGGAATGTTTCACAGTATATTAAACCTTTCTATCTTCATGGAGACCAAACCAGACCAAGTTATAGGTCAGGTCTGTTGTCAGAATACTGGTTTCTCTAGGTATTTTTGAGCAATAAAACCACCAGTAGTTGAATAAATGTAAGGTAGAGCTGTTTAATGTCATACTGTGGAACATTCCAGGCAGAGCAATGGCATATTCACAGAAACAAGCAGGTGACGGACCTTAAACCAAAAATTTTTCTTTTTCCTGGCCTCAGAGGGAAGCCTGTTGAACATGTTTTTAGTAGTAGGGGCCCCTGGAGCACCCAGAGGAAACATGTCCAGAATATGGACAAAAAAGTAGTTGTGGAAATCGAAAAGCAGCTGTTCGCTCTAAACCCAAACAACACGAATCTTATCTAATTGGCTCTCCCCATCGAGCATCGGCCTCAAGGCTGCTGCTGGAACAAACAACTTCCCCCGGATGAACATGGCAGACAAACGCTCTGGCATTCTTCCCCCCAGTCGAACTTTCCTTGGGATGTTGACTCTGTCTGGGACCTGGTCAAGGTCGTCTCATGGCAGCTCGGATTGGGTGCCAGGCGGAGTCTCCAGGCCCGCCCTGTATCCCACACCTTAACTGTCATCTTGTCATTATGTGTACAGTGTTTTGATGTTATGTGCTTTCTCTGTTTTCTTTTTTCAGTGTAATGGTTCTAGATAGTTTGCATCCCAGATCAGATTCAGTTAAAAGTAAAAAAGAAAGTCATGTCACAGATAGTAATCTCAAGATTCACCTGTTTGGCTTAGCTTTGTGTTATTTTTTAATCACTGTAAAGCATTTTGTGTTGCATTTTTTGTGTGAAAAGTGCTCTATAAAAAAAGTTTGATTGATTGATTGATTGATTGATTGATACCCAGGCACAGGTATTAAGGCCCCAGAATAGAACCCAGGGCCTTCTTGCTGTGAGCTTTTCCCAAGTCAAACCTCCAGAATTCACTCACTGTGCTACAGCGGCTGCATTAGCACTGGTTAATGATTGGCTGTGGGTGCTGGGGTTTAGATCAAAGAGAGTTCTTTTTTCTCTCTATCTAAATACTGAAAATATCTAAGTCTTTATACAATGAAAATATCCAATGAAGTAAAAATAAATGCTTCAATTGAATTCCAGCAGAGGCCATTTCGACTGCTTCCATTTCCAGCTGTGTCCGATATGCAGGACCGCGGGGGGTTTCCCTGGGGCTCGAGCAGGGCCTTGTTGTTATATTGAGGTAATAGAAGTTACACAGGAGGGGGGGCTGTAGGTGCTGGAGAAGAAAAGGCGTTGGGGAAATTTACGGTTTGGACTTCGTGAGAACGTGGCGGCCGCTGGGAGATGTTTTAATTTGGTTTAACATGCTGAAGTCAGGTGTGGGTGGTCTCCGGTGCTGTCACTAGCAAAGCTCTCAGAAAGCAATTAGCATATCTGTCGTTTTGGATCGGGTTTAGAGTTGAGTGGATATATTTTTCCTTATTTATGTGCTGAGTGGTGTGTCGTTTGGCAATTGATGTGAGAGTGCACTGATGATGCTGTGTTAACATGTGCTTCGGATTCAAATGGTAATAATTTACTCAAATTTACATATTTAGACTCCATCTACTACATGTAACCAATATTGAGCCCTTATAGAAATTATATGCTGGGTTCAATAAGTACTTTGCAATGACAGTGTTTTTTTCAGTCTTTTGGTTACATGATGCAATGTTTATGGGTCTAAGAAGTGAACAAGAGCATAGATTCAAAATAAATGAAATGCCAGGTTAGGTAGGCATCTTTCTCTGTATAAATGCTTCTCTGTCCATTCATGGTTTGCCTCTAAAGGCTAATCCTCCAGCTAGGCACTCGTTATGATCTGGAAAGGGATGCCCCAGTTGTTGCTTGCTTCTCACGACACAGGGCTAAACAATACTGAAGAATGCCAGGCCCCTAAAACCACACTTTTACAATACTTTAAAGGGAGGATTGGGTCTGGAACCAAATCCTGTCTCCCTGGAGGGATTGGGTGGGACTGACAGGCAGATTTATCAATCAGAAACAATAATAATGATGATAATAATAATGCATTTGTTTTATACAGCTCTTTTCCGATTCTACAGTTGCTTTATCATCGCATGCACGATCACTCCACAAACTCGGTGGTGGTAAACTATTATTGTGACCAATGCTGTGGTAGAGAGATGGAAGCGAGGCTGCCAATCGGCACCATCAGCCTCTCCAACAACCAACACTCACACACACCACATTTGTACTAGGCAATGTGGGTGAAGTACCTTGCCTAATGACACAACAACAGTTTTTGCCACTGGCGCCTCACTGTGACATCTGGACTCCCATCCAAGCACTAACCAGGCCAGGACCTGCTTAGCTTCCGAGATCAGGCTTTGACAAGGAGGTTTGGCCAACAAACCAACCAAACCACCAAACAACCATGGCAGCTTAGAAAACTAAAAAACACATCTGAGGTTTTTGTTATGAATGATACAAAAATATTTGAGAGGAGATGGTTATAAATTAGCGGCTGTGGTTAGCATGTCGCATGTAAGTACAGTTGTTTGACGCACTGTGGTCTAATTCCAGACCCTCTTTTAGAAGACAAATTTTCCCATAGACGTAATTATTAATGCATGATATCTGCATAACGCTTTATTTGAACATTTTAGTACGAAACAGCTCTCTTATAGATTAGGGTGGTCCAAAAAACATGCAAAAAAATAAAAGTTTAATTTTCGCTGATTTGAACCCTGCATTAGGATATCACACATCTAAAACTAAAAAGAGTAAAATTTGATACAATTCTGAGTTGATTTGGGTTGCACAAGACGCATGAAGTTTCTAGACATTGCCATCTCGTCTCGTACTATTATGTCATTGTCGGCTGGTCATTTGTTATTATATGTATTTCCCTTTACTTACAGCCAATAACGTTTTTTTTTTGTGTGTGTGTGTGTGTGGAAGGATAATGCAGATTACAAAAAGCACCGTCCAGTCACTGAAAGTTATTAATGACACAGCTGAAAGAGCAGGAAAGCTGAATCAAGACTTTCTCATGGAAAATTAAGATGAGAAGCAATTTCTCCTTCAAGCAACCAGTTTCTCCTTCAAGTTTTTCAGGAACATCGAAAATGTGCCTGATTGGAAGAAGGGGACTGTTGTTAGTGTTTGAAACTCAGAGGAAGAATTCAGGAAGAGAATTCTGAAAGTGAAGATGACAAAAGTTGACTCAGAAACATTGTTGGTTTTGTGTGTTGTTATATTTGACAGAGAAATCGCACATTTACATGTGGTGGGGAGAGTGTTTATTGGTGTAGGCCTTGTGGTTGTGACTGCTGCATTGTTCCATTATAAATTAAAGAAATTAAAATGAACAGAGACAAACTGAATCTATGTGCCTTTACTTTTTAAATTTAAATACATTTAGTTACTATTTGGGCACAGCTCGCAGGCTACAGCTGTGCACATAAAGGATGGAACGAGTGATCTTTGGTTTGTGCAACCTCTAAATATTCTTTGATTTAGCTGAATTTTTTTGTAAACATTGATTGTAAACAATCAATCAGATCTAGAGAAAAGGGGAAAAAAATTGGACCACCCTATTATAGATGTATGGTTAAAAAAAGGGGCTGTGAGTTTGTACTAAATTTAAATGACATGATTTGGGGAAAATAATCTAAATCGGCCTTGCATTTTGATCCAGCAATATCTGCAGTTACTCCAGATTCTAAACAATTGGCATCAAGCATGAAAATATCGATCGATCTCTACACAACATCTTAAACATCTCCTTTGGGTCTATATTCAAATTCACTGTAAGTTTTAAAGTATGACGACTGTATTACACAAGCTTATACAAACATATCCAAGCCGTACAAAGAACAGGAGCATAAGTCATTACCTGGAAGCCTTCAGTGCCCCAAGCCATAATGCTTGACCTTTGGCCCTTCTCTTTAAAGCTACCCTTTGCCCTCTGCCCTCCGGAGCCACGTCGGACATTACCCATGCTCTCCAACTCGGCAGTAAAAATGAACCATGGCTCCTTCTACCTGGTGCCGCTTGTATCGCCCGCGCCATGTTTTCCGTGCAGATGTTTGTCATAAATATTCATAAAGCTGTTTAATGGCGGATCATTACTCCGGTTGGGTCTCTTTGCTTTGGCAGCCCCTCAGTGAAGTCTCCTGCCAAATGGGCTCTTGAACTCTGCTCTCCAGCGCCTCAGGTGATTGATTGAAACTGTCATCGCTGGAATCCTCTGACCGCGCTCCCCAAACAAACAGACGGCCCTTTCGAACACAGGTTTCACACAGGAGAGCCCAGTCATGAATAGTCACTGCAGGTTCTAATGGGACGGTTAGTCTCATAGTCAGAGTTGTTGGTACTGACAGGTAATGTAACTGATGTATAGGCCTGTCTCGATAGCACATTTTAAAATGTTATTTCAAGTATATTGCTGAAGTAAATATGGATGATAAATAATAATACTTAAATCAATTTATGCCACTGACACAATAACCAAAGAGCAGATTTTAAACCACTAAAACTATTAATAAATCAACAGCAGAATGACTCTTTTGTGCTTAGTTTGCATCTGGAATGAGTCAGAGAAGTTATTAATTCATCCTTCTATGGCTCAAATCTGATCATATTGGCAAGAAAATATTGTAAAAATTCTCAGTGGTGGAAATAAAATGTACAGATGATAAATATTGACCCCCCAAAATACATTACATACTACACACATTTCCGGTACTTCGCTCAATATATACATTGAGTGATAATGTGTTTAATGCAGCTTCACGCACATTTGTTTACATTTTACATAAACGAAACTTAAAACCACATGGCTAATTTGCATACAGTATAAGCGCTGAAAAAAAACAGCTTCTGCGCCGATGCGATCAGCTTCTGTTGGACTAAAGGACATGAGTCAGTGGATTATTTCTGTTCTTTCTGTGACAGAGGATGTACTGCTCATGAGTCTGTTCCGTGCTTCAATTGCGCTGGAGATGGTTCATGTTAAACTTTTCAGAAATAGCATAGGCTGGGTTAAATCCTCACCCTCCAGCGTTGTTGTGTTAATTACTTTGCGGAGCATAGGCCGAGCTATAAATCAAAAACTACGACGACAAGGCGACGTAGCGTTGACACGTTGAGTCAAAGCAGAACTATAATTTGGCCTTTACGGTTAGCAGTACGAGCCCACGCCTCTTGTACAAGGCTCCGCCCACAAGCCTGAGTAACCAAGAAGCTCCTACAGCGTTCATACTTTGAAGGACACCAAACATTACACTCCAATACAACTTCACAAACCTGATGCAATGTGCTGGTAGAGTGTCTGTCTACTGATCTGAAGGCAATATCAGATGCCACAGATGAATAGTGTTGTTCTGCTCTTGGGCAAGACACTTAACCCACCTCGCCCCCAGTGGTGTATGAAACACTTTGAATGCCTTGAAGATGGAAAAATGCTAACGTATATAAAAAAATATGACCATGTAACCAAAAGTTTCATTGACGCACACTGATGGTGTTGTGATCACGCTCTGAAGGGGAGGTGACTTAGTGTTGGGAGCAAAGGGAGTAGAGAGCGTCAAAAATGAAACTGAAATGAAATGTTTAAGGCAAATATAGCATTTTCAAGTTGCGTAGTACGGCTTTAATAGACCGCTGGTATGGAATTTTCCTCTGTGAGCTGGAATACCCAAGCTCCCACAGCCACACATGTTTAACCATTCCTCGAAGGTGCCATGACATGCACCCACTCCGCCTTCGAAGAGGTGAACCGTCTTGTTTGCATCCATTTTCACGAGTTCTATTTCTTGGTTGACAGACGGCCACTCTTCGCTCCCTAATCCTCACTGAAAGTTTCAAAGCCAAACAAGCTCTAGTCCTCCGGTCACGCTGCAAAGAAACGGTGAGATGGTGGAAAAAAAATAAAAAGATGCTAGGATTTCTCATGTTGACGGATTGCTTGAGGGTTTTGTGAAAGAGGATCAGGGTGAGTGGAGTCCTATGGTCGTCCTGTCTTACTGTAAGTGCTTTACCAGTGGCCAAAAAAAGCATGTTGGGTGAGAGGCAGAGGAGTGGGTTTCAACACTTTCGAGTATTTGAAGAGTAAGAAAGGATAAAATGGTGAAAAAAGGAAGAGAAAATCAATAATAAATAAAGTAAATACAATTAGAATAGTTAAAACCGCAGGGTTTTTTTTTGTTGTTGTTTTTTTTTACTTTTCTGGTGAAGGGTCCATCAAATGCTTATCCCTGTAAAGCCCACACCATTAAATAATTGGCAGGAAATTCCAATTCTTTGAACTTGGAGCCTTTATTGGTCCCTCTAAACAAACAAACAAAAAAAATTCAAATATCATTTTCCATATATTATTATTTATGGCAATCTTGTATTGTCACTGGAGCACCCTCTAATCAGTGAATCACACCCACTGTTGGATTATTTGTGCACTGCATGTATCTGATTGTACACATCAGGTTTTTCAGGGAAAAAAATGTCACACTGCTCATGTGGAGGGCTGAAAAACTCATGTATCAAATATGATACGTTTGGCGTTATAGGCTTATTGCAGTATGGAATTATGGACATTATATTTTCATGGAGACCAAGCCAGAGCAAGTTAAAGGTCAGATCTGTGGAGAGGTGACCCCGCTCACAGTGAGAATATCTGTTTTTGTAGGTATTTTTGAGCTTTATAACCAACTGTAATTGAATGAATAAACGTAAGGTAGAGCTGTGTAATGTCACACTATGCTACATTTCTGGCAGAGCAATAATAAATAATAATACATGGGTTTTATATAGCGCTTTTCACTGTAACACAAAGACGCTTTACAATGAAGTAACATTAAAACAACGACAGGACAGACAAAACAGTAATGAGGAGCAGTCGTGTGTAGGGACTGTAGACTGTGAGGAAAAAGTGTGTTTTGAGATGTTTTTTGAAGCAGTTTTCCTCACCGGTTTTAACAAACATCAACACATTACCCCTGTTTTAGCTTCCCTTCACTGGCTGCCTGTGTGTTTTAGAATTGATTGGAAGATTTTACTGATCACTTTTAAAGTTCGTTTAGGTCTTGCACCAAGTTACATGTCAGAACTTTTAACCCCGTACGAGCCTCCCGCAGCCTTAGATCCTCAGGCAGGTCCCTGTGGCTGTTCCAAAGGCTCCGGACAAAGGGAGACTGAGCCTTTTCAGTCCGAGCACCGAACGACCTGAGGAGATAAGGCTGCACCATCAGTATCATCTTTTAAATTACTTCTTAAAACCCATTTTTATCGGTTGGCCTTCCTTTAGCTGGTTTAAGTTCTTTTTATTCCCTACTTATTTTTATTCTATCTCTTATTTATTTATATATTAGAATTAATCTGATTTGTTGCATCATTGACGGTTTTCTTTGTTGTATGTATCTATTTTTATGTGTTTTGTATTTGTAAGTTGTTTAGTGAGTCTGAGTTTCTGATGTGAAGGGGAGATGGTTCCAGAGGACGGGGGCGGCCATGGCAAAGGCTCGATCCCCCAAGGTCCGGTGCTTTGATTTGACTGTGGGAGTGAGGAGGTTAGAGTCGGATGATCGGAGGCGGCGGGAGGGACGTGGGGCTGGACGAGGTCTGTGAGGTATGGAGAACTCTATTTATGGAGAGAGGAGCTTTGTAGGTGATCAGGAGGATCTTGAAAATGATGCTCTGTTGGACGAGGAGCCGGTGGAGTTGTTGCGTGAACGTGATATGGTCTCGTGAGCGGGTGTGAGTGAGGAGGCGGGCGGCGGAGTTTTGAACATACAATACAACGCATACAATGACACATCCATAGAAACAAGCAGGTGAAGGACCCCAACCAAAAAGTTGCATCTTTAAAGTACTTTGAGTACTCCTGAAACTTGAGCATCATTTGGCCTGGTGTTCGTGGAAATGTTCCTTTTTCTTCCACAGTATGGGATAAAAGTTGTTTATCTCTATGGAGAATGTTCCTAATGTTCCTAGTAACATGGAAATCTTTTTCTGTTGATTCAAATTAGTGGTGGTCGGACATGGAGCCTAGCAACCTATGACAAAGTGATGTAGAATCACTGCCAGACTATTGCGAAAAATACCATGTTATATCATACCCTCATTAAAAACATGTCTGAAGTGGTTTTATGTCATCCATGCATTTTTGAGTGATTTTGCAACCTCTCCTGGGCCAAACCGTTCTTACTGTTAACATACAAAGCCCATAGCTCCTTGTACAAAGCTCAGCACACAAGCCTACGTCACCCGTGCGCCCCCTGGAGGTTTTGGTGAAAGAGGACTCCTGTGGTAGCCCTCTCTTAATGTAAGTGTTTTCCCAGTGGCTCATAAAAGCGCTCTGGGTGAGAGGCAGGGGAAAGGACTTCCGTACTCCAGACTCACTCCGCTGTGGCCCGGGGCTCTGAGCGGCAGGCGTAGCTCCCGGTGAGGCGTCCATAAATCGAGTGGGATTAGAGGGAGTCTCGCTATGGGTCGGCTGCAAATTAAAGCGGGGCAAAAACCACTTAGAATATCCACAGGGGTGAGCGCTGTAGAGGGACTGAAAGGGGAAAAAGGATGTATAGAGAGGTTGACTTGTGCGGTGAAAATTACAGTTGTGCCGATGTGGTTGAATGCCTAGAATATGAGCGAGTCAACCAGGAGAGACTTGTGGTGTTACAATACTAAAACTTAATAGTTGGATGTGGATGGATACTACACTGGAAAATACAATATCTAGGTAAGTTAAAATTGCTAAATTAAGAACATTGACAGTAAAATGATCTGTGAGTGGAATAAGTGAGTTTTTCTTAATTCAAGCAACATTTGATTTGTTTATTTTAAGTGCTAAATGTCGTTGTTTTTCTTATTTTAAGTGTAGCAAGATGCATTTTCATATTTTAAGTACAAAACGTTTCATTCCACTGGCAGATAATTTTACTTGAAATGTGAAATTTACTCAAATCATGATAAAACTTTCTTAATTTAAGTCATCTTAACTTGACTAGATTTTGTTTTTGCCGTGAGATACCCATTTATAATAGTGATAATAATAATACATTAGTTTTATATAGCACTTTACATAGAAAAACAAAGACAGTAGAGCAAAATACACTAAGGATAGCAGAGATGTCATTGAAGGTTGTGTTCAGTGTGTTACAGGTTTGTTTTTAACAGTTTTTATGAAAAAGTGTAGTGAGTTTCAGTTTCTGATGTGAACGGGGAGATGGGTGAGGGCTGTGATGGCGAAAACGGCTCAATCTCGCAAGATCTGGTCCTTTGATTTAACCGTTGTAGGAGGCGGCATTTCTATAATAATGATTCAATAATGATTTTTTTTAGATAATCTTATGTAATTTCAACAAAAAATATTTTAAATGTTCACTGTGTAACTTGTTATTGCTTTGCCTAGGATGTTCCACAGTATTTGTATATGCCAATGAACTCATTTATCTCTGAGGATAAATGTACCTGATAATGCCGGGGTAAATTACAGGTCGGATCTGTGGAGAGGCAAGTCTGGTCTGAGTAAGAATGCATGGTTTTTTCAAGGTTTTTCCATAATAAATAAAATAAATACAGTTATAATAGTTAAAGCCAGGAGCGGACTTGAACACTTTCGAGTATTTGAAGAGTAAGAAAGGATCAACTTGAAAATAAAGGAAGAGAAAATCAATAATAAATAAAATAATTGCAGTTATAATAATTAAAGCCAGAGTTTTTTGTTTTTTTGGCGTTGTTAATTTTGGTTGTGTTTGCATTGTGTAAGTTTTCTGGTGGAGTGTCCGTCAGATGCTTTTCTCCATGGAGATGTTATTGCAGTATGGAATTATGGACTTTATATCTTCATGGACATGAAACAAGACCAAGTTACAGGTCAGATCTGTGGAGAGGCGACCCCGCTCACAGTCAGAATGTTTGTTTTTCTTTTGAGCTGTTTAATGTCCATATCCATAGAAACAAGCAGGTAAGTAACAAGGAGGGTAAATTACAGGTCAGATCTGCAGAGGGGCAAGTCTGTTCGCAGTAAGAATGCATGTTTTTTCAAGGTACACTAACTAATGAAAATTCCCTTAATGAAACAAAGCAACTTGACTGAATAAGTTATTGTCATACTGTGGAACAATCCAGGCAAAGTTGCATTTAAGTTCTTTCCGCTGCATTTAGATATAACTCTATTTGCTTTCCCATCACTTCACCGGGATGACTCATTTTCCAAAATAACTACTCTGCAATGTCTCCGAGCTCGCTTTTGCTCGACTTTCATCTCCCCAGTTCAAATCCGCAGCTCCGTTTCTCTTCCTGATGCTGCAGAAAGTGGCTGTTTGCATTCCAAGAACTTAATTTTCTTCTACTTGAGATCGTTTTTTTTCTTTTTCCCCTTTTTTTGCAGGCTTTTGAGGGGCTGGTGCAGCTCCGAGCTCCTCTGGGGACACAATAGTCAGAAGTGGTGTCTTTGAAGATTCCCTGACTGTGCGTTAGGGGGCGGAGGGCGCACTAGGCTATGGCATTTTTTTAGACGTCAATGTTTGCAAATGTGTAAATTACCGCGTTAAAAGAGAGAGGTTACATCTAGTGCTTTAACTGACGGTGAACTGAGGTGCCGTGGAATATTTTAACTCTCAATCTGAGGATAGGTGGCAGGTGAATTCACGAGTGTTTGCTTTAAAATGTGAGGAAAATGTGTTGGGGTTTTGAAAAGTAACAAATCATAAAAAGGATGAAAAAAACAAAGGAACTGGAATTCATTTTGTTTCCAATGAGAGGGAACTGGACAGAGCCTAACAAACTATAACTAATGATTATGATGAGGACTGTCAAACGATTAATTTTTTTAAATCGCGGTTAAGATCAGAGATTCCATAGTTAATCACATATTCAATTGCACGTTTAAAGTTGTGTTATTTTGCATTTCAAGACAGTTTTAAAGCCATAATGTAAAGCAATTCTTACCCATTTAGCAATCGTAGTTATTTTCTTTGATGTGTGATTATCCACAGGTCTGTGGAGACTTTGCCAAATGGTAGCTTGTTGGATCTGAGGCTCACTTGGCTGGGACGCTCTGGTTGCTGCACCCGGGTGTTTAGCTTGGAGGTGCTAACTTAGACTAGACGTCAGGGCTCTACACTAACTTTTTTTTTCAGGAGCACACGTGCCCCTAAGTCAAAAATTTTAGGAGCACAGAAAAAAAAATGGGGGCACAAGTAGGTTTTCGTTTTGAACGATTATTACAGTGCAGAACTTGCACACACCAACACCAACACTGAATAAATTTAATACAGAAAAGAAAAAAATTATGACTGTACTTTTCCTGCATGATCGCAATGTTTTTATAAATATATCTTCATTTTATCTGATTAATATTTAGACTTAAAATAAGCCAAACTGTACAGCACTGAAACACTCTGTGGCCCTTTTTGGACCTTCACCCACAGTTTAAGAACCTCTTCTTTAAGAGAACTTCCACTGGCACTTTACACAAAACTGCTTCAAAGTGAAAAACGTAGGTAGGATTTTTAAACCTGTATTTTCAAATTCCTAGGAGTTGCATTCTCTTACTGGTTTTAAAGTGGTATTTAGCCTCTGCACATTTACCAAACAAAACGCACATTGTGACAAACAGATTTATTTGGCATTTTCTCAGTCAAACTTCAGCCCACATATCACCTGCTCTGTGCTGTAGCTCTGCTCTGTGCTGACACGGACATAAAATAAGTATTGGCGTATTTGACGAGACGGATGGACAGTGGGATGTTTAACCTGCCCTGTGATGCGGGCTGAGGGTGGCGCTGTGGACAAGCCGCGCTCTGGCGGTGCCGCGGTGTCCGTGGGCTCCAGCGCACAGGTCCCGCTCACCGGTACAAGTTTAGTGCCGACAGCAGCGGCCGTAATGAAATATGATGCACTCAGTATGCAGACCTTGAGTCCGTGACGAGACCGAGTCCAAATGCGCTCGAGTCTGAGACGAGACCAAGACAAAACTCTCGCTTTAGCGGAGGAGGAAGTCCAGTGGTGTGGGGGTGTCTACTGAGCGGTGGAACAGGTGTGGGTCCTGCTGCGGGGCGCTCCTCGTTTAAGGAGTGTTTTCCACGTTCGCACGACGAAATATTTACTCGCAAATGCGAGTAAAATGGGCGCACTGTAGAGCCCTGCTAGACGTACTTCGCTGGTACTGAAACTCTGCTCGACACAGGCTGCATTTAACTCTTGACTTGTAAATTGTACCATCTAAAAGTTTTTTAAGTCAAATAAACAGTTCAGAAGTCCAGAAGCATCTGTTTCTCCATCACGGCGGTAAGTTTACTGAAGCATGGTGCTCTGAAATTTGAAAGCGAAACAACCAGAGGGGCTGCCTATGGATGTGGAGAAGGGACAAAAAGTCGTCGAACTCTAACTGCGATTTTTTAAAAAATTATCGCGTTAAAAGGGACAAAAGGCTAGCGACCTCTGATCGCGAGGAGAAAAAAAAAATCGTGTTCTGGCTTGCATTAATATAGCCATGATTAACGTTAATGCTGACAGCCCTAATTATGTTACAACTTAAAGCAAACAAAATGTTGCAGTTTCATCAGAGAAAATATAGCATATACAAGCTAAATAAATGCATAAAGTGCTGTGTGGTGTTATCTCCTAGTTCAGGTAATTAACCTTAACACGATGCAGGGTAATGTAAGAGCAGCTTTTTGAGACACTATATGAGATGGAGCCCGATGCTTTTATGAATGATAACCATGGTAAATGTTAAATGGTCACATTTTTATACAGCGCTTTACCACCTTCAAGGCTCACAGTGCTTTACATGAAGGAATCACTCACCCATTCACACACACTCATACACGAGCATACGCAGACACTGGGGCGTATCTTGCCCAAGGACACAACGACAGCATTCATCTGTAGGACCGATAACCTTCGGCTCAGAGGACGAACACTCTACCAACTGAGCTACTGTCGTTACGTAAACCTACCCTGTAATGTAGTTTCTCTACTGTGGTGCTGTATTTAATAAATCGATACTATGTGGGTGGAGCTAACAGTTAAAACTAAAATTAGTTCTTCACTTATGGTTCAGTACCTTAAACCCCACATTACATTTGATAAAATAATAATAATAATACATTTTATTTACCTTATTTTTGGACTATAAGTTGCTCCGGAGTATAAGTCGCACCAGCCAAAAAATGCGTAATGAAGAAGAAGGAAAAACATGTAGCACCGGACTATAAGTCACACTTGGGAAATTTATTTTATAAAATCAGAGACCAAGAACCAACATTTCATCTTGAAAGGCAAGTTATAGAAGTTATAGTAATAAAAACAACCAAACAGAGAACAATCTGTGTATCATTCGATTGTTCGTTTTTCAATATAGAACCAAAAATAAGAAAATGAAAAAACAACTCTTTTCTTTATGTTATTTATTATATTTATTGTTTTTATTTGTCTCTAAAACCAAAATGAGAAACGGATCATGATTTGTTTTGTCACTTTTGATTCATATATAGGATTCATATATTTGGTCTATGGACTGTCAGTGTGAAAAATGTAATATATAAGTTGCAGACAAACCCTGAAAAAAAGTGTGACTTGTAGTCCAAAAATACGGTATTAGGCGCCTGTTTGGACATTCAAGGTCGTCTTACAACAACATAAACAAATTAAGTAGGATTAAAACATACAGTTAAAAACCTACAGTTAAAGTGGGACAATAACTGATCGATTGTATTTAGTGTTGTATTTTATTAGTATTTAGTAAGGTATTAGACAGTATTTTAATTGACTGATTGTATTTAATTGCTTATAAACTATATCATAGATTCAAAATTTGGACAATATTCACTCCACATTTGCAGCTGTGATGAGCAATGTGGGCTAAGGATTCATTCACACTTGTAATTATTTGGTTCTGGCTTGAACCCAGTTTAGACCTGATGTAGTTTGGTCTTGCTGAAGTTTTACTTAAGCCCTGGTCTAGTCCAGATTTAGCTTCGGTTTAGTTCTAGTTTAGTTTTGATGCCGTCTATGTGCAAATCTAGACACACAGAAATGCTTGAACTGGTGACCTTTTGGCTTGCAGACATACGCGTGCCATGTATGTGCTTTGAACCGACTACCCTTTGGTTTGTGGGTAAAGTCTTGTCCCACTACACCACTGCACTAGGCCCCATGTGTCTAGAGTATTTGTATTATAGCAGTAACGTGTAAAAGCTCAGTGAATATTCTGAAGTGACGGGTCTGAGGTGATTCCAGCCTCTCTCGTGCTCTTTTAACTTCGCCTTGGAGGAGGAGAGAAGAGGGGGAGGGAGGAGAGGGGGAGGAGAAAGGAGGAGAGGGAGAGGGAGAGGAGGAGAAAAGTGGAGAAGAGAGGGAAAGGAGAGGAGAGGGGAAAAGAGGAGAGGGAGTGGAGAAGGAGAGGAGAAAGGAGAGGAGAGGGAGAGGAGAAGGAGAGGGATGAAAAGGAGAGGAGGGGAAGGAGAAAAGAGGAGAGGAGAGGGAGGGGAAAAGAGAAGAGAGGAAAGGAAGAGTGGAGGAGAAAGAGAGGGCAGGAAACTGGAGAAAAGAGGAAAAGGGGAGAAGAGAGGGAGATGAGAGAAGGTAGGAGAGGAAAGGGGAGAAGAGGAGATGGTAAGAGAGGAGAGAGAGTGGAAAAGAAGAGAAGAAAGGAAGAGTGGAGGAGAAGAAGATGGGACGAGAGGAGAGGAAGAAGGGAAGGAGAGAGAGAGTGGAAAAGAGAAGAGAGGAAAGGAAGAGTGGAGAGGGGAGGAAAGGGGAGTAGAGAGGAGAGAGAGAGTGGAGGAGAAGACGAGGAGAGCCAAACGAGCACAGCTACGATGCACATGAAAGCGTTGTGAAAATGAACCCTGGATCCGCGGTTCCTCTGCTAAGGTCTGATGACTAAATCTGCCCGAGGAGAAAGTCGTTTTTTGGGGGAAGACAGGCTCCAGTGCAGGTCAGTAACAGCATTATAGATTTTAGATTTGGTTTCTGAGCTGGCATTTAAAGGGGCGTGATGCCATGAATCATAAGGAAGAGGGAGAATACGGATTTTTACAGGGAATATTGGCTCAGTGACAGCATAACAGAACTGTGAAGAATGAAGTCTTCCAAAGTGCTCGCCGATGTTATAGTTTAAGTTTTTGTGCAAAGGTACAATAAATATAGTGATAGTCATGTGGAGAAGGGCTGGGTAATGCCATTTAAGCCCCAAAAGGTCAGAATTTCTTCTTCCAAAGCCCAAATTCTGCTCCAAAAGATGTGAGTTTAGCGACAGGAAGAAGGGCTGTGGACCAATAAGAAGATCTAAGTATTTAATTGGCTACTAGGGAGAAAAAATACAAAAATAAACACAATTATAATAAAATAATTCATTCAATTCTGTACTTTTTTAGCTAATTGTTGCTTTCGTCACCTCTTTATTGACATTAGCCCATCACCTTGCCACCTTTTGCCTCTCAGCCCATCAACTCTCAAGCTTTTCTGACATTTTTTTTTCCCCAACAGGAAATCAAGTACAACATGCTGACATAATGTAATTTCAAGATTTAACCTTTTGCTTCACCTTGCCTGGACAAATCCAGTATAGCCATAATGCGTTTCACATGGACAAAGGAAGTGACCTGCCATTGCCAATTAAATTCTTTGCGGTTGTTTTTAGTTTAAGCAATAATACGTTTTCTTTGGCTTCTGTGATGCATGCATGAATATTTGCAATGCATAATGTCAACTACTTCAATGCATTTTACACCTTCTGAGAACATCTCTCCATAGATGTTAATCAGTAACTAACACGGGGGACCATAAGACGCAATGAAATCAGACTGTAAAATGAAAACTGGGACTTTTGTCTAATAAATATTCAAAATCAGGAGAAATTGTACTTTGCTAGTATAGTAATATTATGGTTATACAATAGAAATCGTATGGTTTCTGGGTTAAGTGTGTTTTAAACAATAGGGAAACTGTTAACCATGGTGACTGGTAGTTTATTTTAGCCCTCATGCTGGGTTAGGTTTAGAGTTCATCAATGAGGAGAGTTACAAATTTGTCTGGTTTCCATTTGTCTGGTTATTTGGTTTCCCATCTGATTTATTTAAGAAGTTCTTTTTCTGATACTGGTCCAATAGAGTTTTTATATAGCTCCAGTAGCACCGTCTCTGTAATGTAGTGTCGTGAAGGTGAAGCTCCAAAAAGTCCATTAGACGACGAAAGCCTTACCGACCTCACCTTCTCTGAAATGCCTCACCAGTGTTTACTGCTTTGCGCTTGTAAATCTCAAACTCGTCCAGATGATGATGAATCAAATCAGTTGTGTTAAAGTGCGTTCTGCTGGTTCCTCCAGGAGAAACTGTTTGTTTGCAGCGATTGTGTCGCTGTTTCACTCTCGTTTTGTTGTAGTGAAAAGTCCCACACAGCGGACGTGGTGGTGTTTTGATTTACGGCTGCCGTCAAGTGCATCGACGTTGTGAAACTGGATCGGTCCAATCATGTGACTGAATCCAATACTGTCCGATACTCAGAAAAGAGCTGGATCAGGAGCCGATACCGATACTGAATATCGGATCAGGACATCCTTCGTTTCCATGAGAAATTACCATGTAATTACCGTAGATAAATCTGTTAACCTACAACTGAAATGTTTTTGAACATTCTACTTTTGCATAATATAGGACACTATATTATTTTAAACACTACAGCACTTTTTACTGTTGTGATGTCACTCAGAAACTAAAAATAGACTAGCTGTGTATGCCTTTTTCCACTGTTTTACCTCCGTAGTTGCTTTAAAGCCTTGGTCAACACCCTAAAATCCCATAAAATGACACTTGCTAACCAGCGCGGATTAGCCCCGCTCTTGTGTACTTAAAGCACTTATCCACTCTGACACCCCCACTACTAAAACCCCATTTGTTTGTGGACACAGCAAATAACCTTAAACAAATTCCTGATTGCTCATGTAACCGTATAGCCCCTTCCCATTCGGACAGTTTGACTTTAATGACGGCTCTGTCCTATTCGTTTTACTCCGCGGCACCTCGCCAAATCCGGAGCGGCCAGTGGACACCGGCCAAGACTCATATGATTATTTACACCTGGGCCTTTTCCATCGCGACGGGAAAATCGCCGGCGTAGTTCAGTTCGCTCTGACTGTACGCCGGCCTACATGTGGTACAGATTGAGAACAATGCTGATAAAGGAAAGCCTTGTCACGGCGAAGTGCCCTGACATTCATTAAGTTGTCATAGGAGGCTAATTTTGAGGAGGGCAAAACAAACAAAGGAGGAAGAGAATAGGGACTGCGTGCGTAATGGATTCAGTGTGTTGTCTCCTCTATGAGCCTGGTTAAAGATGTGCAAATATTACGTTTGGATGAGCCGTTCTGATACCGTGAAGGTGGCAGGGGTTTGGAGTCCAGCCACTATATGGGTTCAGAATAGCAATTTAAGCATATACACTGTGACATTAAACCATCTAAGTGTGATTGTGGAAAAACCTCAAATGCCACGATAGAACAAATGTGGGTGCAGAGGACTTTCCACAGTCCAGGGGTGGTAGAGCTTTTACTCTGTTACATTTACTTTTCTCCATAGAGATGTTATTGCTTTGTCTAGAATGTTTCAGAGGATGGTATTATACCTCTCTATGGTCATGGAGACCAAACCAGACCGAGTGACAGGTCAGATCTGTGGAGAGACAACCCCACTCACAGTCAGAATGCCTGTTTTTCAGGGTATTTTTTACTTGTAATTTAATAAAAGTTAAAGGGGAACTTCAGCACGTTTGAAGCTAAAGTCCATTTCTAGAGGTGGTCGAATACTGTCAGAAGCCAAAAAACGGCACAGATCAGTGTTGCCTCGGCGGAGATCTCGCTGTGGTAGTGAGTCTGTCAAGGCAACAAACTATTGTAGTGATGGGGGCAAGTTCTTAACTTCCACGTAAAACGCCTATTTGTTTCACACTGAATAAGTTTAACACCATTTTAACCCATCTGACAACAGCCACGAGTCTAACAAACAAAACGCTCTGCCTGGCTCACTCATTAATGGTCTGGAAATGTTATAAAACAACTTTATAAGCAGCCTTAGCCTTACCTTTGTTGATTTTCCACTGTGCATGCGAAAGTCCAAAAGACTCGATCGCTGAATTTGTTTCTAATCCCATTTATTTATGAGTGAATTATATTTTTTGAAAACACTAATAAATACATTCCCGAACCATTTTCTTTAAACAACGTTCAGTTTCTCTTCTTCTTCACCATCAGTAGTCGATCCTCACTTGTTGCTTCTGGCAGCTACTAGGTGCTCGCTGCCGCCGAGTCTGTTGGGCTTTTGCATACGTGTAATAAATCATATTTCATGCAATGTTTGTTCTCGTGAAGGTGTAGTTGACAATATTAGTAGAAGTAATTATTGATATATGCGTATCATGATACGTATCATGTCATCAGACTCAAGGCGATGCACATTCGTAATATCCGTCGCATCAAGTAGGTGAGGGACCCTGAACCAAAAATGTACATGGAGCAAATTTAAAGTGCCGATATTATAATGCACTAATATAGAACATTATAACATGTCATACCTGGAGTTGTGTTTTGTTTCATTCAAACATATAAATGAAACAAAAACTAACCCTAACTCTTCTTTTTTATTAGTCTGTCTACATTTCTAAAGCTCAAAATGCTCCTTTCCACCTTGTGGTGTCATGAAATTAACAGCTCGCTTTTACCTTTAGTTCATTAGAGACTGGAAATCCCAGGAGTGAAATTATCCAGATGATTCTAATGAGCGTGTGTGGAGTTTAAAAACAGCACTTCTTCTAACACCACATGACATAGCAAGATGATTTCTGTTTGAGAGAAGAACACAGTCTAAATATGCAGGATTTGTGTGTTAAACATGCATGAATGAAACAAAACACAACTCCAGATATGTTTACACAACATTATAACAGATCAGAAAATAGTGTAATACCTAAAAACCTTTCTAGAAAATAAAATATGTCACTTTTTTGTCAATTCTTGCCTCCATCTGCAAACGCTCACATGGCCAAACTGCCTGTAACATTCGATAAAGTTATAATCCTGCACTGTACAGTTAAAGCCCAGTTAAAAAGTGACGGACAGTACAACTTCTGTTTCTGATACAGAGAACAGTCGGGCCCGCAGACATTTTACAACTCTGACGTTAGCCACACTAGCGGGGTCAGGTTCACACTATTAATAATCCAGACAGACAGGCGAAGCTCTGTCCGCGCCACGTTTGATAATTAGTCTTTCCCGCTTCAGTCAACAACTTTCACGCAGCTTTTTTGGATGCCATTAACTTTTTACAGTATTGACTCGGCGACGTAATGAGGACACGCTCGCTAACTGTTATTTTCATTCGATGCGGACGTTTGCGGGCTCCTCAAAGGCGGCGTTCACACTTTCGGGGGCCATTAGCTCGAGTTGGTGGATCAGAATTCTCTCTTAAAAGCGCCGTGCATGTGTTTTCCGTTTGGCGTCATAAATTTGAAGTGTATATATGCCAAGGTCGTGACAGGCAGATGGTGGCGTAATGATTTTCAGAGCCCGGGCCAAATTTGGAGCAGGAAGTGTTTCACGGTTCTGGTTAGCCTCTGCTCGCAAGTCTGTTTTACTGTAGGCCGTACACACACTAGCGCACTGTCCTCCTCCCCCCAGGTCTGCGCTCTAACCTTCAAAGGACAAATTGTTGAGTTGTTTCGCTCGGAGTTCAGGGGAATTTTGGGGGAAATTGCGTTAAATTGCAGCGTATTCCGCAAAGGCTATTTACAGGGTTGTCACTGTAAGGATGAGGTCATTTCTCAAAAGGGCCCATGGTCACGCCTGGAGACAGGATCCCAAGACGATTATTCACCTCAACAGTTGTTTGTGATGTGTCTGTTTGGTTTACAGGTTGTCCAGACAAAAAGAGTTGTACTTTTTGCTTTATTACTGCCGTATCTTGTCACGACCAGTCAAAAGTTTGGATGCACCCTCTCATTCAGTGTTTTTGTTTGTTTTTTGTTGGTGCTTTCTACATTTTAGATACATATCTGAAGCAAGATAAACTTAATTATGTTGTAAACAAAAAAGCTACAGTGCTTAACCAATTTATTAGACTACCACCCAGTATGAGGTGTTTGCCACCGGTGCCATACGTAATTTAACAGTATTTCTGTTTCCCAAAATATCTTTTTACGTTTCTATAATGATTAACTCTTTTACGACCACAGGGACCCCACTATTTCAAATTACCGTAACTCCTTGCTACTTCGTGCAATTTTACTCATTCAAACTGCCCCTGAAAGCTGTAAAACAGGACTTAAACGGGGCTTGAAATTTTAAGAATATTCAATTCCTTTTTGGCCTTTTCGTCTTATAACTCACAGTTTTAGGTATTTAATTACATAAGAATGGTAAATACTTGACCGTTCTACTTCTCCTGGAAAAGGGTGTAAATTATTTACACATATGGCATTATTTGACACAAGTATTGATACAAATAGACTATTCAGTTCAACACATAATATCTGGTTCATAGTAAACAAGTATGTAAAAAATAAGAATAATCATAAAAAAAGAAAAACAGACAAAAAAGACGAGGTGTTTCACTAAATAGGGTTAATCTGCCAGTATACGCAAGATCTTTTTATCAAAACAATATCTTTTATGCTAAAATAGAACTATTGTTGCTATTCGTACATTTTCAAGTTTAATGTTTTCCAAAAAATTACACCAAATTCTCTTCCAAAGCAAATCTCTGGGAACAGTTAGAAACTATTTGGAACTGAATAACAAAAGAGAATTCGCAAAACAACATAAAAACAAAACAGCAAGAATCTGCGCCAAAGGGTCACACAAAATATCCACATTTTTGGCAATTATTTGTCAACAAGGACTATTTTGTTATTCCAATTGATCATTTTCTTAATGAATAACAATAAAAATGTTAATTTGAAACAAGTTTTTTATGCTTTGTAAATTTGTTAAGCACTGCACATAAAAGCTAATGGGCTGCTACTTGAAGATTTGATTATAAAAGATAAAACAAACTGTAAAATGAATAATCCTTTTTTCTTTCTTTCTATATATCTTACTTATATTTGTTTATTACACCACTTGGACTTAAACTAGTTCTGATAAAACTCATGAAAGTACTTTTTTTCCCACTACCGATACTTGCTTAAGTGAGTTTCTAGATTGAATAGTACTATTTGTGTCAATTTGTATCTGATTTTCTACACTTTTGACAACAAACGGCCACTGGGTTGTTCGATACCCACTCCCACCAGTGCATAGTGTCCTTTTGTCCTTGGGCAAGACACGTATCTTCCTCCAGTGTCTATATGTTTGAGTTTTTCCTTGATGTAAAGTGTTTTGTGCGACGGAAAGCACTGTCCACTGAAATAGTTTGTCTACACTCCTCAGTTATAAACAGTAAATTAGTAGAATTGCAGTTCCACAGAGACACACTGGTAATATTAGCATAATATCAATTTCCTCCAACACGTCTCTGTTCTTACTGTTGCACACACTGTCGCCGCTACTTCCCCCATTTTCTCATTTAACCTTCAAAGGAAAAAAACCTGCCAGCGCCATTCTCCGAGTCGCGCTGGGTTATGGGTAAATTATGCCTAAATTGCGGCATCTCCCTCCAATATTATTTACATGGCTGTCACTTCGACTTGCCGCGGGGCCATTCAAAGCTCCTTTTATTTCCATTTCTGCTGACAGCTCGGGGCTCATCCTTGAACTGTCATAATTTGCAGCTCTTTGCTTCTCGTGTCCCTTGTCTCGCTACACAAAAACACACACCTACTGTACTGGGAAAGAGTGGGAATTAAGTGTCTGGCTTTCCTTTCATCCGGCGTTCCAAAGCTCTGTGTGCGTGGGAGTTGACCTGATGTGCGAGCGGCAGGGATGGAGTCATACAGCTCCGAAACATGAAAAAGATACAAGATGTTAGAGGGAATGGCTGTATAAACACGCAGTCATAAGCATCAGACAAAGCAACATTGAGTTCTATGTGTAAAATAAGACGTCATGCTGTGAATATGGGGCTTGCATCTGCGTTGTGTTTAATTTATTTTGGTATCTTAAAGGTGCATTGTGTGACATTTCTGGCGGAGGGTCTGTCAAATGCTTTTCTCCGTGGAAATGTTATTGGTTTGTCTGGAATGTTTCACAGTATGGCATTAAACCTTTCTATCTTAGTCAGAATGCCTGTTTTTGTAGGTATTTTTGAGCAGTAAAACCACCTGTAATTTAATAAGTATAAAGCAGGGCTGTTTAATGTCATACTGCGGAACATTCCAGGCAGAGCTATGACATCTCCATAGAGGAGTCCTGCCCGCAAATAGTTGCTGAAACGGGCGGGTTTTAACGTTCCAGAATTTTACGGGCGGGTCAGGTGAATCAATGGGTGTTCTCTCAATCCTGTGTCCAGCGCTGCCAGTGAGAGACTTTTCCTCCGATGGATTTGTGATCCAAGAATGCAGAACAGAGCTGAAACCTGAGACTGAGGACGATACACGGTTCCTGCACAACCTTGGTTAGATCAAATTAAGGCTTTTATTTTGTGTTAAACTGACATCGGTTGTTTTTCTCGTTGTTTGTTTTGTTGTTCTTGTGCTATTTAGGGCTCAGGTGGAGCAAAATGTTTAGCTCATGAGTTTAACCTACCAGTGATTAGGCTGCTATGAAAAGTGGAAAGAAAAGAAAGAAATGGAGTGTATCATGTATCACTAGTTTAAGGCTTAGCGGTTCCTACTATTGCTGTTTGCTCATTGTTGTTCGTTGAGACGCGCATCGAAAAAAATAAAGTACGTCAGTTAGAATGCTTCTAATTTGTGTGTGATTTATCACGGGCACGTGCGGGTATGTGGTGCTGTACTGCGCGGGTGCGGGCCTCAAAAATGGACCCGTGCAGGACTCTAATCCATAGAAACAAGCAGGTGACGGACCCCCAACCGAAGTTACATAGTGCATCTTTAACTATTTTCAGCCTGAAGCAACCCAAATCCAATTTTTTTGCCCCTATGCAACCTGTTTCTGATCTTTTAATGACACAGATCCTTTTTTTTCAAATGCGACCCAGGCCACGTGGATCTATGGTCCTAAAACCGATACATATCCGATCTTTTGACATGAGACTTCAGCCTGAACGGCCATGCCACATTCATCCGACCCACCGTTCCTTACTACGGACGTTGTTGCTACTGCCCCACAAAACGCCATGGCCAAAAACCTCGTCCTTCTCCTTCTCAATCTCCTCCTTAAAAAAAAAAAGCTGTACATGTTCTGACTCCGGTAGGACAGTAACTTTCACATCTCCAGGAGCTCAATGCAGCGTCCATATTTAGGTGACTTCCATAAACACTGAGCTTGTTCGCTGCTGTGACGTCGTTGTGTCATCCAATGTGCATGTGGGACACTTTTGGGGCGTTTAAAGTTCACAGTGGAGATCACAGACAAGTTGCATTTAATTGGAAATGTGAACGACCTCGCAAAAAAATCGCATTTCACAAAAAAATCTGAATTGAGAATTAAGCCCTGCAGTCTGAATGTAGCCATATTATTCTTCATTCACGCTTGTTTCAGTAACCTGTTAATCAGTCTGCTCTGAGCACTCAAAAATGTTCTGTTTGTATTTTGGTCACATTGTTGTGTCGTCAGTAAAAATCCAGAGATCTGTGCGGTTTGTAAATCATGGCATTGGTGCTCAACCTTTTGTTTTTCTCTCTGACACTCAGACATTCATGCGGTTTGACTACACAAATTGAGTATTTTAAATGGTTTATTTGACTTAATGTGACTGATCAGAAGAGGTATTTTATCATCACAAACACAAATAAAACCTGCCCAGCGGCTCTTCTTGTTGTGAGGCAGAGGCAAAGTGCGAGCCAGAGTGTGGTTACGTAACATAAAATATCAAATAAAAGCCGGGGTGTTTATTTGTTTCAATCACTTAACAGACCAGGCTTTTATTTGCGACCAGAGGGCGATTTGGGGCAGGAGATTAATTCCTTCCTGACAAAAATCTTGCTCAGCAAAACTGGGAAAATATAGAACACAAATTCTTTCAATCAGTATGACTATAATTTAGGCGACTTTCTTTACAGATGTAGGCGAGTTAATTTGAAATGTTACAACAAAATATCTCTGGAGCGGAGAGTTTCCCACATTTGAATACGTTTATTGATTGTCCATTTTTACTTGTATTGCTTTGTCTAATTTCTTTGTTTTGTATTTTATGTATTGCCTGTTTTAATTGTCCTTGAGTGTCTAGAAATAAAATGTATTATTATTTATTATTATTGTTTATGCAAATGAGCCATGTGGTTTTAAGTTTTAGTTTCTGTAGAGACGACGTGAGCATCAGTCCTGCGTCCTGTTGTTGCAGCACGACTTCTTGCTCGTACGTTAGACTCAGCGTTTATTTGGAACCAGCGCTTATTTATAAAAATGTTCACCTCTGTTTCAATCAACAACTTTACTAATCCCAAAGGGCAATTCAGTTTGCACATCACTGGTTGTGCACAGTTCACAAACAATATAAACATAAAAACAAATACATACAACACACGCCATATATTTAAACCTTAGTTTAAAGGGAACCTGGCAATTATTTGGTATTTTACAGTATTCATTTAATCTAGATTCAATGTAAAATATGTAAAAAAAAAAAAAGAAAAAAAAAAAGCACATTGCACAGTGAAGTGTTCATAGGGGCACTTTCAGCTCATAGACTCGTCATTTTGGTCTTAAAATGTTCGTATTAACCCTCTCTACAGGATCCTGTTTTTTTAATTTGCTATTTTGTCCATACATAAATTCCACAGCTCCAAATCCGCCCCTATAAGCGCTAACATCTTGAGCTTCATTTGGCTGGAGCCGGACCCTATGGACGTCACACTCCCTTAGTCCACGTCTTTATACAGTCTGTGCTTTCTACTGAATAGTTCACTTCAAAACTGCAAACTTTTACATCTTATTTCATCAGTTTGATCCATCATGGCTGATGCTTTCTTTAGCTTTATTTACCAAAACCAAACAGGCCATCTCCGCAGCGCACACCGACTGAAACATGACTTCACAGTTTCAAACATTATACGCTTTCTTCAAGGAGAGGTGGATATTGTCTTTTGTGACCTTCCCCAGACTTTACCTCTCCGCATGTTGTTGTTACATTAGATTTTCTTTCTCGGGACTTGGTTTGTCTTTCATATGTGCTCCCCCGTACAGGCCGAGCTGGAATAGCAATAACAAAGGAAACAACGCTGAATGTACTGAACCTGGAAGTGACAGGTGAAGGCGGGGAGGGAGGGCCGGCACATCGGCGCGCAGCAGGAGAGGCCCTCTGAAGCTAGATACCGGCATCTTCTCGGGCCCCGGTGCCTATGGAAATCCAAACAGCCCTCCCAACGGTGCAGATGAAGCGAAAAGCCCAGGAGTGCAGCACGCTGAGTTCGTCTCCGAGCTCATGGCGGCGCACGAAGGCTACAAAGTCTAGCGTGGCCCCCTCTCTCCCCTCGCAGCGTCGGTGCCCCGCGACGGCGTGACACTGACTGACAGCTGGGGGTGCGCCGGGTTTGGAGAGCTCTTCAATTTTTTATGTATCTCCCAGTTTGAAGACAGTAAGTTTATGCTCCTTTTTTACATCATTCCTCCATGATATTTCGAAGCTCGCCGTGTTAGCTCTAGGCAAACCCAGCGCGCGGCATGTGGCTCTGCTCTATTCATTAGGTTAGCTCTTCGGTAATCCCTTTTACACCTCAGCTGGAATTTCACACATTGTTAAAATCAAATCTGGTTTCAATCCTTGGCCCTTACCTTATTGAAATTTCAGCTCCAGTTACTTTTTCATCTTTCTCATGCCTGTATGAACATTCTTGTTAAATGTTCAGAGAAAGCAGAGCAGCTGGGAATGTTCAGCATAACAAAAGTCAATCCCTGCACTTTAACCTTGGTCTCTTTATAGTCAGTGCCGTTTTGATGTAGTTATAGACTTATAAAATGTTTTAGAATGTTTTTAGAATCTTATGTCTTAACACTTATACCATTACATTGAGATTTGGTTTTGATAGAGGGCGTAGACGGTGTAATTGAAGTGGACTGAGGGAGTGTGACCCATAGTGTTTGGGTGAAACCAAATGAAGCTCATCAAGGCTGCAGATATAACGTCTGGGGCTGTTGAAGGAAACATCCCTTCTCACCTGCACGGTTGGGGTTATGCAGGGGAACACAGATAATATCCATGGCCATTCTGGTTTGTCAAAGCCAGAGCTCAGAAGCTGAGCAAGGCTGGACCTGGTTAGTACTTGGAGTTGAGTTTCTGTGTGCGTATACTGTATATGTATATACAGCTCTGGAAAAAATAAGAGACCACTGCAAAATGATCTCTGATTTTACTATTTATGTGTTTGAGTAAAATTAACATGTTTGCTTCATTCTATAAACTACTGACAACATTTCTCCAAAATTCCACATAGCAAATATTGTCATTTAGAGCATTTATTTGCAGAAAATGATAAATGGTCAATTACAAAAAAAGATTAAATGTTTTCAGACCTCAAATAATGCAAAGAAAACAAGATCATATTCATTTTAAAGCAACACAATACTAATGTTTTAACTTAGGAAGAGTTCAGAAATTAATATTTGGTGGAATAACCGTGATTTTTAATCCCAGTTTCTCCTTTTCCTCCTTAAATCAGATTTGGTTCAGGTGATCTCCTTATCAGTGCCTCATGAAGCAGAATGAGGTGTGTTTGTGTTGGAATTCAACAGACGCTGGGATAAAACGGCCGTCACACATGTAGAGAGAAAAAAAAATGCAGGGGTCTCTTATTTTGTGCTGTATGTGCGTAAAACAGATATTATTATATTGTATTATATGTGTGAACCTACAAATGAACCTACAAATAAAAGAAGGGGGAAAAAGTCAGTCTGTCCCAGGGCAGCTGTGGCTACAGTAGTAATAAAAAGTGTGAAATTAATGAAGAATGAACTGTAACACATTTTTGAGTGTCCAAAAAATTGAAACTCGTCAGTTATTATTTTCATTTTATTATTATTAATTCAACATTTAAAATCTATTTTTATTTGCTACTTTGGTTTTTGCTCATCCACTTTTGCTAATAAATATTCAGAACAATCTGTGCCACTCTAGTCTGGTCACTCTTAAGTTTTAGGTTTAGCCAGTTTATACACAGCGCCTGTGCTGAGTCACTTTCTATCTCTGCATTTCAACTTTAGGAACAAAGTCTGGGGCAGGTCTCGTAGCACCTTTAGTGGGACTCGAAGTGAAATGACTGCACTCACAGCCTGACTTCGTAAACACTTTACCATCTTGGAGATGGTACTGTACCAGTGAAGAGTAATCCGCCCGAACACCAGGCTCCACTGAATCCGAGAACTGCATAATTTAACTGCACTTTACCACACTGAAATTTATCTGTCGCGAATTACATGGGCCAAATTAAAATTTAATATACTATTCACATAACTGGAGAGATTTACAGGGGGCTGTGTGGAGAATTAACTGCTGTGAAGTGAAAGCTAAGCGCCCATGTTCAGGTGGATATACGACAGGCATGAATTCAGTCTATGGGACACTGGTGTAATACAGGGCTTATGCTGGACTTTTGGTTTGAATGGGGAAATATGGATGTTTTTATGGATTTATGGGATATAAAATTAATTTCACTAATGGTAAGTGGGTAATATATGTTGCATGCACTTTTACTGATTAAAAATATGCCTCAAAAACATTAATATGGTTGAAGCTGCAGAATGGCAACCCAAAGAAACAACGTACAAATACAAAAGTGTTTTTCTGAATAGTGAAGTCAAAAAGGAATATTGATGAAAAGTCCTCTTCATTTATGGCACCATAATAGATAACTGATTGATATTTGCCTTAGTAACTTGACACCTTCATAAAACAGCAGCAGCTAGAGTCAAAATAGCATAGAAATTGTGCAGAGAAATGGGACGTAATAAGAACAAGAAGCAGAAGGAATTTTCGCTAACATATTCCAGAGGGACTAATGCTACGTTCACACTGCAGCGTCCAAAAATGCCCTGGACGCCTCTATTTGGATTCCTTTGCATTTGAATTCAGACGCCCCCCGACCTGCGTCTTGAAGGCCGTGCAAAAACGGGAAAAAAATACTTGATGCGTGTCCAGGATGTCAGCTGTGGTCTGCGAGTGCTGTTTTCTCAGTCGAGACTGACTTTAGTGTATTTATTAAAACACATAAGCGGAGCCCTGGTCCAGAATTGGAGCCATGGTGGTCCGGGACGCAGAACTCCGTGCTCTGGTTCTCGGGCGTCAATACGATACGCTCGGACGCCAAAAGTTCAACTTTTTCAGCTTCTGACGCAGATGCTCTGGACTCTCGTCTTCTGGCGCCGACGCCTGAACACTCAAGACGCTCCGCCTCGACAGCAGGTTTGCGCCGTGCTGACGCCTGAAGACGCACTGCAAAAACGCTGGATGCCCTAGTTGTGCATCCACATAGACTTTACATGTAAACTAAACATACTGACGCTGCGGTCTGAAGTGTTTTGAGCTCTGAGGGAATGAAAAAACTTCTTTGGGTGAATATCTCCTTTAACGCCCTGTACTTTTATCATCTTAAACACCAAAAAACATACATCTATTTACAGTGATCTAAACTTAAACCTAATTAGTTTTAAATTTCACCACAATGAGTTTATAAATGCTCATCACAACTTTTACTGAATTGAAATTACCGAATGCAATATAATGCTTAGAACTAGCATGCTAACCGCGCATCAACCTTATTTCCTGGCAGAAAATAAAATGACTCTATAATTAGATGCAGACAGTACATAGCAATCTCATTTTAACCCCAAGAGCTGCTTTTACAAGGCCATTTTTCCTGCCTATTACATAAAAAACGTTAAAATGAAAAATTAGCAAGAGAACGAAACACATTATTTTTCCTGGAACTTAACAGAAAAGCATCCTATATATTTATACACATCCAGGCTGTGTTTAAATCTTCCTGACTGTTAAAAATGACACTCGTGGTAGGTTTACGTTAACACCAAATTCCACTGTATCGGGGTCAGCATGCGTTTTATATACACACCCATAGGAACGAGCCTGCTTCCTGAGACAGCTGTCCGACTCCTGACCACATCTGCCCATCTTCTAGACAACCTCCTTCCTTTTATAGTCTATAACCACCCGGGACCGTAACTGAAGAAGTCGTTATATATCCCACGGAAGAGCGCTTTCCCCTCTCCTGTTCTGTCCCATTGAACGCAGAGGTCTTCTCCGCAACCAATCACAGGTCAGCCCCGAAAATGAGATGCTAAGGTCATTAACTTTTATCCTTGGACAATGGGTTTAAGCCCGGAAACGAAAATGGCCACCCTCCGCAACCTCGTTCCTTCTTCAGGAGAGAGGTGCATCGTGGGAGGCAGAGATAATACTCAAGTGGGTTTTGATGGAGGATGAATTGGCGGTCGGGGTGGCTTCCATTATGGGTTGACAATATGCTGTAGATACCGGCGCAATACAGAAGGGAGAGGGGACGAGAGAGAGACTGTTCAGGCGAGAGTCTGACAGAAAAGCTCTATAGTAGAAATGTTTCTGTTGTAAACTGGACCAAAGGAGGTAAGGGAGTCTTTTGTGAGAATATAAGACCAGAATTGCACAGGATGTTGTGAAGTACCGACCAAGACATGCATTTTCTACATTATTCTGTCCTCTTTCATATGTGTTCATTCAGGTTAAAATGTGCCCAGATTGACATGGACTTGGAATTTTAATGCAATGATCAAAAAAAATAACATCATAGGACGGCCTTCACTAACAATACCACTCACACACAATAGTTTTATACTTAGCAAAGGAGGGTAATTTGTCTTGGCGAAGGACACGATAACAGAACGTGGTCTGAGCAGGAATCGATCTTCCAAGCTTCAAATTGGGGGACTATTGCTCTAATCACTGAGCCGCTGTTACCCGCTTTTCTAATGGAGGGTCAGGCGTTTGTCTCCATGAGGATGTTATAGCTTAAACTTAATTTGAGATTGAATTACTGATGTTTTTATTGTTAAAAACTAAAACTGCAGATCTGAACTACTTGTAGACACGGTTGAACTTCTATTGAACCAGAATGTAAGTCTTGCAGGAGGGAAATATATACAGTATATAAATCAAATGAGGGGCCAGTGACTGTAGAAAAGGAAGTGGTTAAACACATTTAAACTGGGCAAACAATAATGTTAATGGAAAGTGGCAGCTGTAGAGTCCAGTGTCCATTCTCATCTTCCATTCGAGCAGAGGAACTGTGTAAAATCCATACATAAATTATTATATGCAATACATTTTACTTATTTGAGTTTATAAAAGTCAACCTTACTTTTTTAAGGTGAATAAGTTCTTAAAATGCAGGTTTGTTGAAACATCTCCAAGTGCTGCAGTGTAGACGTTAGTCATTCTCTCCATGCTCGGTGTTGGTAAGATCCTGTTGTATTGTTGCTCCTTCGATCACCACCAGTCACTCGTACACACTCCACTTTCATACTTGGTAAACTGGGTGAAGTGTCTTGCCTAAGGACACAACAACAGAACTTGTTCCAAACGGTAATCAATCTCCTGACCTTCGGGTTAGGGACCAATGCTCTAACCATTGAACCATCATTGCCATTTAACTAAAAACTTTTTTTTTCCTTTGGTAAAACTACCACAATTTTTGATGTTAATGACTTAGTGGGTAATGACCCGTTTTGGAACTGACCACTTCTACTAGTACTTTTCTTCTCAACTTTCCAATACAACAATGATAAATATTCACCACAGGTCAAACTAAACCAAGTCATAATTAGAAATAAATAATCAGAAAAACAAGAAATCCTGTCATGCACTTAAATGCCACAATATTGCACTGACCATTTATGAATTCTATCAAAGAAACCAAAACAGGAAAAAAGATGGGCCCCTCTGACAGGTTTTGCCAACAATTCAAGCAATTTTCTCCCAAGGTTCTAGAGCTAATGACATTTGGTGAGAATCCAGTGTTGAACTTCTTATCTTTCTCACTAAAAATGCTACCTGGAATTACAAACCAGATGGATTACAGTTCACTTTGTGAACTTTTTGCTCTTTAAATTGAATCTCACCTTTCCAAACTTAAATAAAAATGTGTCTGGCTGAACTCCAGGTCATTTTTAACTCTGCTTCATTGCTCTTTATAACTCGCAACGGTGAAAAGGCCCATAGCTGCTCTTTTAGCTAATGTTCTTTCGTCACATGGTGTTATCTTAGCGTATGGAACGTTGTAAATCAGCTTGGTGGACTCTTGCGCTTGCTCTCTGAGGAGGCCGGAGTTAAATCAAGGTTTCCTCCCGTCAAAAATTCACCCCGCGTTCATCAGCCCTTAGCTCTTACATCGCGCTACTTTAACCTGCGACTGTTGTGTTGGGAGCTGGCCAACGCTTTTAGTCATAGACCCAAATTTTCACTTCGCTCGGGCTTTTTCTCTCGTGAGATATTGCCCTGGCGTGGTTCCCAAACTTAAATGGCTGATTTGCTGTGGGTTAACTGGAGAATGGGAGGCCGGAGACTTATATATATTACGTGTGAGACTGAGTGCTAGATCAATTTGGGGGGATAAGAGGGAGCCAGATGGTCTTCGGATCGAAGTCCAAGGCAGATGGGGTAAAAGGGGCAGTAGATCACGGCTAGAGGTATTTATTACACGCAACACCTGAATATGAATTTGGTACAATGGAGTTTTACACTTCATAACCAAATAAGACAGGGTAATGAAAAATGCGGTCACTTTTGGAGCACCATTTGCTTTCACACATGATGAATGGGGGCTATGTAGTGGTAGAAGTATAGGAGTCTTTTAGAGAAATTGGGCTCGTAGATCAACAATTTCTTAATTTTAGCAGCTAAGGTTTATTGCTATTGTGAGAATATAAGTCTGTCCAGTAAAATATATGTTATGAGGAGGAGAGATTTTACTTTGCTGACACTAAAACACATACCTGCTCTCTGAATGGATGCCATAGTTTAGATGTTTATGTCATCCAAATAAAGTATGAGTGAAGAAACAGGAAAAAAAAAAAAACACTTGAAAATAGACCAAAACCACTGTTATATGTGTGCAGACAATTGCCACTTAAAGGAGAACTATGGCTTGCGGGTCAGGGATCTGCCACTTGCTTGTGTCCACAGAGATGAATGTTTCACAGTTTGGCATTAAGCCTGTCTACTTAGCATGTTCAATAAAGAATTTATGAGGCTACTCAAATGAGAGGTAGGAGCTAAAACAAGAGTAAAATAGTGAGCTTTGTCTTGTTATAATGTGTTTACCTCCTGAAAACCATACCTAGAGTTGTGTTTCAATTCATTCGCATGTTTAGTAATCCTTTATTATTGGTCTGTCTGCATCTCCAAAGTTACGTTTACACTGAAACGAATCACCGTGTCGGAAATGTCCGCGAACCCGCCTGACACGTTACATGACTAGGCTGGCGTCACGTCATCATGTCATCACGACGTCACGTGGGCAGTAAACACAAGGATGTGGAGCGCCATGTCTTAAATTGCAAAAGCTGATTTTGTGCCGAGGAAGATGACAAGCATGAAAACCATATTTTCAAGGACTGATGACGAGGTTCAGTTTCTAGCTACACTGTTTCCCGTTTGTCTACGGTTTGTTTAAACTGTTTTCCGCAATAGCGTTGCATCCCCGATGTCATGAACCCAGCAAATCAGGAAGGCACAAGTCTCAGTGACGTGGTCTAATAAGAACAGCAACTAGAGCTCCTACGTTAGCGTATCAATGTTTTCAGGCGGTGCCAGATCAGATCCATGCTCAGGTGAATTTGTGGGAGCTGCAGCACCAGATCGTTCTGTCTCTGGAACCATTTTCCATCGAATTAGTGTGGACGAACACTGCATCCACAACAAAATCAACTCGATTACATACTAGTGTGGGTGGGGCCCAAAGCTGCTCTGTTCCTACTACTGCTACTACTGCTAGCAGTAGTAGGAACTACTGCTTCATGACATCACAAGGTGGAAACCTTGTGATGTCATGAAGCAGTAGTTTTCATTAGTTCAAGTTAACAGCTACGTTTTACCTTTAGTTCAGTGGAGAAAGGCACCGAAATAATATGAATAATATGCATAATGAGCATAATATGGACATTTTAGTAACATTTTCAAATCAATCATTTGTAATAATTCACCTCACAGCAAGAACGTTCATCTGTGGGCACCATAAAGCACCACATGTCCTCCAGCTAAGATAGTCCTGACCAAGCCTGCCTCAAGATCTGGAGATGGTTCTTCGGGGGCACCAGCGGTCACAAAGATGGGTCAAATGTAAAAAACCATAGACTTGTAAACTGGACTGAACTTGTCTACAGTTCCACTTGCCATAGAAGGATCAGTCAAATGTAAAGGACAGATTTTCCATAGAGCTAAACGTGTATACATGCGCTTTCCTGACTTGTCTTTCCTCATTGCACAGTGCATGTTTTCTCTCCATGTTGCAACAGTACCAGCTAAAGCGCCCTGTCCTATTTGCTCCAGATGATGTACGACATGTGACCCAATAGTTTGTCATTGCACTAATCACACGTCAGCTCCGGCTCAGAAGGTGAAATCTCAGGACCTTCAGCTCTGCCCAATTAAAGCGGCCGCCTTGTAACTGCCACAGTGATACAGAGGATCAATAGCCCCTAAAGCAGCTTTTTCCCTCATGTTGGATTGTCTACTCAACTAGCACTGCAAAAAACAAATAGATAAAATGACCTGGCTTCTTAATAATGAATATTGATTTGATGAGTTGAAGTTCTCTTAAAACTGGGTCTGGTTAGTCCTTGGATGGGAAACCACAGAGAATACCAGCTTCTAAAGTGAGGCACCAGTGGCAAAACTGTCATTGTGTCCTTCGGCAATACACTGTATTGGCTTATGAAAGTGGTGCTGTGCCTATAATAGTATCTTAACACTGAATATGGAGAACGGCTGAATCCCTTTACACCCCTTGGCCCTACCTTTTACCCCTACCCCTTCGTTTTGCTTGTTCACATATAGGTTTAGGCGTGTCTCAGTTCCCATTATGGCAGAGGGGTAGGGGTAAGTGTTAGGACTATATATTCCTCCAAATGAAGATTTTTCAGAGGCACACTCCAAACGGAGGAGTATGAACAATTTCTCAGAATGCCTTGTGAATCGCCGGCAAGATCGCTGCTACCACCACCAAAGAGACCAAAGAGGTTCACACATTTTCTCCATTATTTATGGTTTAAATTTGTGATAACCACTGTATTGTCTTAAGTTTACCGTTGTTCCAATTCGTAATGGTCATTTTCTTCATAAAATGCACATGAAAAAATCGCTTGTACTAAGTTGAGTAGTGTCATTATTTGTGACCTGAGTGATCGGTTGATGTATGGAAATAAAGTTGTGAACGAATTGCAAGTGTCCGTGCTACACAGTTGTTATTTGGATATTGTAACCCACGTAACTGAAAGTGATATCATTGGTTTAACCCTTAGAGAAGCTCAGGTTGTGTTCTTTCCAATGGTCTGCGTGTCATTCCATCTGACAGTAAGATTACATAAAAGCTGATGAAGACTTCTGATGACGTATGTGATTGTTGAAGGGATGTCCCAATTCGTAGGGTGTGACTTTCAACCCTTACGCCTTGTTGCTCAGGTTCAAGGGGCAAAGGGTAGGGGTAGAAATTAGAAATGGGATTGGCCCTATATGAATAATTTGCTGTAAATTGACTGTGTTACATAAATAGATTGCATCATCTCTCCTTAATATTACTAAGTATCTTGCAAGAAGCTGGATGGAGCTGGAACCACAAACCTTCCAGTTATCAGTTGTCATATGAACCACCTGAGCCACTGAGACATTTTACAATTTTAAAATAAAACGATTAAATGTACAGTATTTGAAGTGCTAAAATAATTGCAAAAGCCACCACCAGTTAAAAAGTGTAATTAAATTGCATATAAAGTGTAAACTAATAAAACAGTAGGGACAGATGGGTGGAGGTGCTTCCTGGTGGGGGTCTGTGGGGTCGGGTCCTCTGGGGGCAGTTTCGCAGCCAGAGACTCTTCGTATACTAGCATGTTGAGTTTCCTTTAGATCAGAGTTTTTTTCCTCCGTGTATATGATGTTTCTGATGGCGTGAGATAAAAGCAGTGCTGGAAAGGACACACGACGAAGCGATGAAGGATGAAGGACGAAGGACGCGCACACGCAGATACACACACATGCACGTTAACCCTGGCACATTACTGCTGTGAAGTGCTATTAAGAGGCGGACTGAGGCCAGGGAGCAGACGTGAGTGATGGGTCGCCTGTCAGGTCGCTGATGACAGGTGCAGACGACAGGGAAGGGCAACTTTGGACCGGTACTAAAAAGATGGAGATGATTCGGATCAAGTCCATATCAGACGGGGTCAGATGAGTTTGGCATTGCAGTTAATGTTTGTAGTGCAATTCCATGAGGTGAAAAGAGTTTACAACTACCTCAGCAAGTAAAATGTAATGTACTGAAATAAAGTGTATTGACGTGTAATTACATTGTACTTAACTTGTACTCACTTGATAGTGAGGTATATATGCTATTACAGCAGGGGTTTTCAACTTTGGTGACTGTGAGCCTCCCCTTAGAGTGGGTAAAGACAGCCGAGCCCCCCCTTCCCCAAAATACCATCCTCCTGTCCTCCTTCACACAGGCCTTTGAAGTAAAAGCATCACTGAACATAAGTCGGCCAATCCAAATCAACAGAACCTGCTTAACATTTGTAATTGGTGCCAAAACTCCCGCTGACGACACCTGATGCTGAAATCGGCATGTGTCTGGGCTTTAGATTAAGCTCCACCGCTGTTCCACGGACCTGGACTGGGAGTCTGGTCCTTGGTCTTGTGCCTCCAAATGCGTTGGTCAGATCGGTCCTGAGGCTCCGTCCTCCATGTGCTGGTTCCAGACGGGGACGAGCAAGACCAGTGCTCAGTGGTCTGGGTCTGAGCAGGCCTGTGCCGTCCTCTGCGCTGGTTCTGTGTGGGGAAAGCATGAATGCGCAGTAGAGTATAGATCCGGGTGAGTTGCTCCGGTGCTTAAGGGCTATAGAGGATGTCTCAGAACCTGACCAGGTAAAACCAAACTTTAAATAATCAGGATCATATTTACTACAGTTTTTGCATTTAACAGCTAACGCACGCACAATTACCGATATCAATACTGCTGCAGATGTGTTCAGATGTGGACTGTTTTTGTTTTTTTCCTGCCTGTGTGTTGCTCCTCCCCAGTGCCTTTTTCATGCCCCCCAGGGGAGGCGCACCTCAGCAGTTGAAAACCTCCATATTACAGCTTTATAGTTAGTTTTGTTAGCTTTAGATACACAGATATTTTAGACATAATTAACATTCACAGTGTCTCTTCCCCTTTTTTAAGGGCCCTATTGTTTGCCATTTTTTTTATCTATGTTATAATGTTCTCTCATCACGAACATAGATTGCTCCACTATGATTTTAAACTCCATACGCCTTCACTGGAATCATTAGGATAATTTCAGCTCTGGAACTTCCAATGTCTCCTGAACTACAGGTAAAAGGAGCTGTAAACTTTGCGGTAGAGCTACCACTTTGATATCATATCATGTGGAACAGAGTATTTTGAGGTTTGGAGATGTAGACAGACTAAATAATAAAGGGTTACTCAAACATGTGTGAATGAAACAAAACACAACTCCAAGTATGTTTTTGATAAGTCAGTTTTGTGTAACAAAGGACCTTTAAGTGCTTTTACATTGTTAATTCTCAATGAAAGCGTCACTGAAATATGAATGAACAAATATAGAATGTGTAAAAATAAAAAAATAACTACTAAACTAACTACTTTAAGAACCTGAATCTAGAATATCTTGTCTCATACATTGGACGTCTTCAGTATCGGTATCTCCAGTGCAGAAAGTGATAAACGTTGAATGGGAGGTGTGTCCAAACTTTTGACTGGTAGTGAAAGTTAAAATGATACGAGTCTCTGCTTTATTCCTCAATTTTTACACACTCACCATGGTCCATTTCAGAGATTCTTTTTCTTTTAAATCCAAACTTGAGCAGCAGGTTACACAGAATAGTACAGATTTTCTCCATATTAAGAAACTGATTGAATTTAGCAAGTGACTGATCCCGTATAAACTAAATTCTCCACCGCGTTTCAGTACTTTCAGGATGAGTATTTTTTGCAACCACCAAGACACTTAGCCCACCTCACCCCAGTGTCTGCGTACATCGATTTGTGAATGGAGGAGTGGTTCTTTGATGTAAAGCGCTTTTGGTGCCTTGAAGGTAGAAAAACGCTGTATTAAAATCTGACAAGCTCCCATTTGTGACAGACCATCCCGTGATTCAAGACAAGGATTTAGAAGCACTTTTTGAATCATAAAACACTTCCCAAGCGAAACACAAACACACAAACTAAAGTTACAAGAGTGCGTCAGATCTACTTGTGATAATGTCGTTCTTTTGATGCGAACAAAAGTGCTTAACTCAACTTCAGAGCGTTCATTAACACATCAGAGAGGACTGTAGCCGCCAGGGTGTAAGCAGCTCGCTGTGAAACGTCAGCGTACACCAGACATAACTCTGCATGAATTATCCCCGCCGTACAAGTGTTTCATTATCACCTCTGCTCACATCGTCTAGTGTGGCAAAGTTCTGAGCATAAGGTAACAGCAGATTCTGACAAAATAAAGACGAACTGAAATAACTTATGGATTTCGGATGCTGTCATCTAACAGTGTTATCAGGACTTTAACAGTTACCTACAGTTTGTGATTCCACGGAAATATAAAGTTAAAACTAGGGATACGCCGATGTTTTACTATGTTTTAGTTTTATGTATTTTAGCCTGTTCGCAGGTGGGTGTGGGTGGTTTGGTTGTGTGCGGTTGTGGAGAGTGGGTGGAAGGAAATGTTGGATTTAATCACTGTAAAGTACTTTGTGTTCATTTTTTTGTATGAAACGCGCAATATAAATAAAGTTTGATTGGTTTAATACTGGTATTGGTACTGGTAGAGGGTCACCACCACAGCCTAGAAGATTATTGGCTGCCCTCTCCCATCTCTGGTCGAACTTTACAATTCCCGTTGCCCCAAAAAAACAAGAAACATTTCGCAGGACTCTTCTCACACCGGACACTCTCTGTTTGTGCTGCTGCCCTCAGGTAAATGATTCAGGACTCTCAAAACAAGGACAAATAGACTGAGGAACAGTTTTTATTCAAGAGCCATTGCGTTTTTAAACACAGATACATTTTAAATGACTTTTAACTCTTTTATCCCTTTAACGTTTAATAGCCTGAATAAAAATTATGAGGATAAAGTGGTGACTGGTATGTGTAGTTCATTGGGAGGTAGCTTGGGGCTCCTCCTCCTCCCCTGACACTGTAAATGCTGAAAAGAGATAATGCTGCTGATCGTAAGATTAAATACTTTGATCGTATGTTTGTTTTGGAAGAATTTGAAAATGAAATATCACAACTCAAATGTATTTTGCACTTTCAAATACTTTAATGTGAAAGGGGGAGGCTTCTATGAGCTTCTTGCTTCTGCTTGTTCCTTTTGGGCGTCTAATTTGCTCTTTATTTACTGTGGATGCCTCTGTTGTTGTTACTGATATTGTTCTTTGTGATCTCCTGATCACTATACTTAGATGCTCAAAAAATAAAGAAAAAGAAGAACGTCTTAACTTATGAGATAGATGTGTGTGTTTTTATTTACTTTATCTGCACTGATGCACTTAATTTCATTTCGTATCATGTGCAGTGACAAATAAAGTTATTATTATTATCAGGTATTGGCGATACTGAAAGATTTGCTGAATCTGCTTTCGAAGAATCACTCAGACATGTGTAAATGAAACAAAACACAACTCCAGCTATGTTTTTGAAGAGGTAACAACATTATTACATGGCTTAGAGCTCACAAAAGTCAGTTTTGTATAATATAGGACCTTTAAATAAGCTTCATATCAAGTCTGGAAAACATCACAACCAATACTGCAACAAAGCTTGGCCAAAATGTAAGATATAAACACTTAAATCTATCAGAAAATCACTTAAATGTAATGAAATGATCTGTCCATGCAGCAAGATCATTTTACTTGACAAGTTATCTTAAAATAAATGACCTCTAGACTAGAATTAAGCAGTCTGAATCAGAAAACAAGATAAATATCCTGATAAAGTTTTAAAATCTTGGTCGGATCAGAGAACTTTGCAGTGAAATGCCTTATTTTGCAGCATGTTGTGTGTACGTACATTTACGTACATTTACATATATATGTGAGCTTTTCAGACAAATTGTCTCTTGCAAACTTTCAACACGAGTTAATGAAGCACCCATATCACCATCTGTATTTTTATTCGAAATATTTTTTATCGTGACAACAGAAATCATCTTCTCATGAGAACAAATGTTAACCACAAAAAAGAGAACAACACAGACTTGTTCACGACACAATCTGTTGGAGCTAGTGGGCTGTTTGGACCATTGTAATAAAGTGGATACAGTATTGGGTGCTTTGTACTCACCGTGCGGTTGATATCTTATGCATGAAAATCCCAAAATGCTTGTGGAGTCTAAAGCCGGCCCCGCAGCACAGCATTACACCGCCATCTCCCTCACATTCTCACCGCCGCCTTCAGTCCACCGTTGAATATAAATGGGAAATTTGAATGGTGCTGTCATAACGAGGAAGTGAAGTTTCCCATCTCGGAGCTGGTTCTGTGTCCGTGCAGTGGTGTGTGTGTCAACGAGATGTGGAATCGCAGGGAGAATGCCAGAACGTAAAGAGCCCATAATAAACTATTTTCTGATCTGTTATAATGTTGTTTCCTCATCACAAACAGACCTGGAGTTGTGTTTTGTTTCATTCACACACGTTTAACACAAAAACTCTGCATATTTAGTAGAGATGTAGCAATAACCATAATCTCGTGGACCATTATATATATCGAATCACAAGTCTCTTTGCTTCAATGAATAGTTCTGATGCAGAAATAGCTTAAAAAACAGAGGGAACTACATAGACCATGATCCTTTGCTCTGTTTCAGTGCAGACGACATGAAGAAATAACTGTTCTAAGCACTTTGAAATCTTCATTCTTTGGATTAAGTCTTGTGAAGGCATTTTTAGAGGAAAAAGTCGCATATTCACAGTTTTGTGAGCCTCCCCAAATATTGCAATAAATATCATACCGTGAGATGTATATGGTGAAAATATCGTACAGAGAGATTTGGATATTTTTACATCCCTAATGACAATAAATGTTGTACCAAATGACTGGTCACATTTTGTAGTGTCAGTCTTGTTATTATGTATAATATCGTAATATCGTGAGCGTTCCCACGATGTTGCAATAAATATTGTATTGTGAAGTTCATACCGTGACAATATTGTATCGTGAGACTTTGATATCGTTGCTCCACTTATATTTAGGTTTCTCTCAAACAGCAAATGCTCCATATGTGTTCATTTATAGTTTTGGTGATTTCAGTGAGAATCGACAATGTAAATAATCATGGAAACAGAAGAAAAATAAATGAAAAAGTGTATGTCGTACTTTATTCTGTATTGTACTTCAGCGCACACACATTTTTTTTTTTATTTAGCACTTGTGAGTGGTGGAAGCCAAAATGTTACCAGGCAACATTTTATTATTGTATATTAAAAGGGAATAAAAATAAGTCTATAACAGTGACAAAGTGAATCAACAGAATAACAGTAATAATAGTAATGAAAGCATGGCCTTGGTACTCCAGGAGTAACAAGAAATGAAAACATTTTCAACTGACTGAAGTAAACAATCAGAAAAATGTATGCAAGTGGTTATATTACATTACAAAAGCGGCATTTACAGATCTTTTGTTAGACGCCACCATTCACTGATATCAGAATCAATTACCAGGAAAACAGAGGGGAGAGAGAGTGCATTTTATGTTTTATGTAAGCCTGATCACCAACAATTAGATTAAAGGTTTTAAATTATGCAAAATTGACTCTTGTGAAGTTTTATGTAAGTTTTTATTAGTTTACCATGTTATATTGTTACTTCCTCAAAAACATACTTGAAGTTGTGTTTTGTTTCATTCACACATGTTTAAGCAACTCATTATTATTAGTCTCAAAATCTCAAAATGCTGTTCCACCTTGTGATGTCATGAAGTAGCAGTTTTGAAGTTCATCATCTACTGTACCTTTTACCTTTTGTTCTGTAGAAATGAACAATTCCAGAGCTGAAATCATCCAAATGATTCTAGTGAAGGTGTGTGGAGTTTCAAAACACAGTGGAGCACTTCCTGTATTACCACATGACATCACAAGGTGGAACAGAGTGTTTGTTTTGTGTGAGAGATGAACTCAGCCTAAAAATGTAGGGTTAGTGTGTTAAACGTGTGAATGAAACAAACAGCACATCTCCAGGTCTGTTTGTGAAGAGGAAACAACATGATAACATCCAGGGTTCCCACAGTCATGGAAATCCTGGAAAAGTCTTGGAAATTGAAAATGTAATTTCCCAGGCCTGAAAAAGTCATGGCAATTTGTTAATTTAATGAAAGTTTTGGAAAAGTCATGGAATTTTAGTATCTCTTTCACACAGCCACAGCGTTCTGTTAAATTAGGATTATGATTATTTCTTAGGATTATGATTATTATTAATACACAATAAGGTGTTTAGTTTAAAAGAGACGACAATAAATGTACTGACAGGATTTTGAAAGTTAAAAAACAATCGTACCCCAATATTTAATTACAATAGCAAGTAAAAACTTTCCATATAGGAAGCAAGTTTCACACTTGTACAAAATTCTTTCATCCGATAACTATCAAAATACCTATAAGAAAACTTTTACGGCAAATTGGAAACAGGTTTTAGCACCATCTGTAACAGAGTGGAAAAACGGGTTAAACAAGTGAATTGGATGGAAAGAATGACTGCGTCTTTATAACTGAAAATGGATCTGTGTAATCAAAGATCACACATGGTGAAAATAGACTTGGGAGTGTGATTTTTTAGACCCTTAACCTTATTTTTTTAAATTTAATTATTGTTTTTTATTATTGTAATTATTATATATATTTTACTCTATTTATTATTATTATTATTTTAATTATTATTATTATTATTATTATTATTATTATTATTAATAATAATAATAATAATAATACTATTATTAATGTATTCATTTATTTTATTATCTTGGTTATTATATACTGCACAGGTTATAATATATACTGCATATGTATTGGAATATGAATATTGCATTCACATTCGTTATTATTTATCTCCTCTCAGGGAACATTCTTATGTTTTTATTCTGTATGAAAATGAAAATAAAAAGTAAAAAAAACAAACAAAAAAAACAATGATTGTACCCAACCAGACCTTTCATATTTAGCCCTAAAAGTGCTTCAATTCTACACATGTAGGTGTTGTAAAGTCATGGAAAATTCACTTTAGGTAAGGTAAGGTTTATTTATATAGCGCTTTACACAGACACATGTCCCCAAAGCGCTTTACAGAGCATTATTCATTCACTCCATACCTGGTGGTGATAAACTACTGTTGTAGCCACAGTTGCCCTGGGGCAGACTGACGGAGGCGCGGCTGCCAGGCCAAGCGGCGCCAACGGTCCCTCCGACCACCACAATCACTCATTCACACAACTTTCACACCTACAGTGCATGTTTTGAGTTTAGTTATTCTTTAGGTCTTTAGGTTAGTTTATTCTTTAGGTCATGAAAAAGTCATGGAAAAGTTTTTACATTTTGTCAGTGAAACCCTGAACATTATACAATAGAATAACAGGGCTCCTTTAATGTCTCTCCCCACTCTCTTTTATTTGTCCTCCACATTCCTTCATCATGTCTCGTGTATTTTCATATTTGAGTCACGCATTAGAGCCACATATCTGCCCCTGTCTATTGTCCTTCACGTCGGAGTGGTACGGTGGCCTCTCAGTGACAAAACACAGACCACAGCCCCGGCCTCTCCTCCCATTTCCTGAGCGGCCCCACAGAACAACACCACCCTCTGCCTCCGCCTTTTTCATCCACCCTGCAACGACAATGCGCGGTTTGAGTCACGCTTCCTCCAGTAAACATGACAAAATCTCCGTCATGCGCTGCCGCCGTGTGATTGACAGGTCATGAGATCGGTTATGCTTTTCGCACGCTATTCACACGCTCACGGGAACAAAAGCCACTTACTGAAAACGCGAGGAAATGTGTCAGGATTTAAACAGCGCTCTCTTTAAAGCTGCGCAACTTCCCTTTTCTGCCTGAAATGTTTCACAGTACGGCATTAAACTTATACATCTTGCATTAAAGGGCCCATGTTATTCAAATCTGTGTTATAATGAGTTTTGTTTTGTTTCATTCACACACGTTTAACAGAAAACCCGGCATATTTGAGAGCTGTTAAAACACTCTGTTCCACCTTGTGATGTCATGTGGTAATACAGGAAGTGCTCCACTGTGTTTTTAAACTCCACACACCTTCACTGTAACTCGTGTCTCCAACCTTTTTCTTCCAGTGAGCTACATTTAGAAAAAGAAAACGCCAAAGAGCTACTTATTTTAGCTTTAGATGGGAACAGTGAGATATCAATGAAACATAAACCTTTACGTATTTATTTGTGCACAAATTTAGGCATCAACATTATACATTTCATTAACAAGGACCAGGCCAACAACAACATTGTGTGAAGAAGAAGAGTTTATTATATGGAGACTAGGCGGGTTGGCTGGGTTGAGACTCAGGGTGGGGGTTCAGTCTCAATATTCACATGTCCCAGCAGGACGGGACCCCCCTCGTAGGCGTCTTATGTCTGGAAGTGAACAGATATGGGTTGGGAGGGTGGGGTCGAGTTATTTGGGACAAACTGGGTTGCCGGGATAGGCTGCTACAAATAGGCTTCTGGGAAACTGAGGTGTGGTAGAAGTGAGCTGTGATTCGCTGGAGAGGAGGCGAGGGCGGTTGAGGCGTGGTCCTGCTCCTGAGTTAGTCAGTTAATCATATTAACCACAATTATAATCAGATTTGAGACATTCAGCACAATATGTATCATTCAGAAATCCCTTGTTGAGATACTTGGAAGGGGGTGGAGAGCTACTGGTAGCTGATGATCTACAGGTTGATGATGTACAGAGCCCTGCCCTGGAATCATTTGGATCATTTCAGCCATGGAATTGCCCATCTCTATAGAACTAAATGAAAAATGAGCTGAAAACAAAATGACTTGAAAACTACCTTCATGACATCACAAGGCAGAACAGGGCATGTTGAGCTTTGCAGATGTAGATACACATGTGGAAATAAAACGAAACGCAACTCCAGGTCTGTTTCTGATGAGGAAACAACATTACAGTATAACATGGCTCAAAGCTCACAGGAGTCAATTTTGCATGACAACAAATGCAAACGGAACAACAAAACAAGCGACAACGGAAGTGGCCACGGGACTCTATTTTTATTAGTTATTTACGACGTCAGACAGTGACATTGATCTTGGACACAAAAGAATAAATTACTTTTACTTAAGTTTCCAACTTCGTTCACTTCTCCGTTCCTTTACTTTTCACATTCTTCTTCAACTTTTTCTATTCACTTCCCGCCTGATCCTCCTCGCTTAGTCTGTCAGAAATTAGAGTCCCGCAGTCACTTCCATTATGGCTTTTTTTGATATGTTGTGGCTTTTTTGGTGTGTTGCAGCGTTTGCATTTGTTGTGGCGTTTGCATATGCTCGTTTCATCATTTCTTCACAGAACGTTCCATGGTATAGCATTAAACTTATCAATTTTGCACTTACTCCATTACAGGTGTTTTAAATACTAAGAAAATACTCTGCGTTTTTAGTGTGAGCTACTTTACTCCATGGAGATACGTCATTTCAATGCCATTCTGTGGAACATTTCTGCCTAACTTTTCCATAAAGTCAAGCAACCTCCAACAGAAGTTACATAATTGAACTTTAACATGCTACCAAAAATATTCCAGGGAGTAAGTGGAGTTGTACAGGATATATTTACTATATCTGAGCATATAATAAAATGTATTAGAAATATACTTCGTATTGTAGCTCAGTTAGAGTGAGTAAAAAAGTGATAGGCCCAAACATTCCACAAATCCAGTTCCAAACACGTGTTACATTAAATCATTATTCTCTGATTTTTTAATGACAGTTTAATCAATGTTCAATTATGACCGAAAAAGTATAAAGCCAAAAAGCTCTTACCTTGTTTTCGTCATTACCGTCAATGCATTTTTCCACCAGAACATTATCTTAAAATAGGATGTTTTTGTTGGAAAAATGAGCTCTGTTTAGTCGTGCTGCATAATAGAAAATATATTCCATTTTATTTTCATTCTCTCCCAAATACCGTCATTATGGAGGTATCATTGCTTTACCAACTGTTCCACACTATGTTATTAAAGTTATTTTCCTTGCATTTAAATAAGTACATGTTTTTATTGCCTTGAATAAACATGAGTTCAGACTATTGCTTTGAAAAATGTAAAATCTAATCTCTTATGTTGTAATTTGCACATTCGTAATCGTAATATTCATCTAAAACTACTAGAGGTGTAACAATATCCAAGTCTCACGATACGATATCCTCACGGTACGATATTTATTGCAATATCGTGGGGAAGCTCACGATATTACAATATTCTACATAAAAACAAGACTGACATTATAAAATGCTTTGACCAGTCATTTGGTGCAATTCTTGTCATTAGTGATGTAACGATATCCAAATCTCTCTGTACGATATTTTCACCATGTACATCTCACTGTACGATATTTATTGCAATATTTTGTGGAGGCAAAAACAAAACTGTGAATATGCTACTTTTTCTTCTAAAAATTAGACTTACAGTAAATGAGACTTAACTCAAAGTGCTTAGAACAGTTATTTCTTCATGTCGTCTGCACTGAAACGAAGCAAAGGATCATGGTCTACGTAGTTCCCTCTGTTTTTAGCTATTTCTGCATCAGAACTCATCAGAACTCATTTAAGCAAAGAGACCTGTGATTCAATATATTGTGATGGTCCACGATATTATTGTTGGACCTTTGACGATACGATATCACCATATTTCGGTTATTGTTACATCCTTAAAAACGACTTAATAAAAGTAACTAGTGCACAGATTTTCGTGTTAGAAAACGGCAGTGCCCAATGGGATCTGAGCGGACAGATCCACTGACCCACAGATTGGCGGTGCGATTCCAGCTGCCACAGATAAATGCTGTCGTTGTATCCTTGGGCAAGTCACCCACCTTCCCCCTACACTAACAGTAGGGGTACACTTGTATGAATGGGTGCGTTAAAGGTGGAAAAGTGCTAATATACAAATGTGACCATTTATCATCATGAATACAAAGAAATGGATAGCTGGACATCATGCTTGCAAGCAGTGTGTGTATGTGTGTTTTTTTTCTAACAGTCAATGATTAAGAAAATAAAACTGGAAATCGAAGTAAGTACAGAGCAGCGGGTGTGCACCAGTGGTTGTGAAAACCGGGGTTGATTGACTTGAAAATAAGTGATTAAAGATTCAAATCACTCCAAATACAACTTTGAGAGGAGAAATGAGAAGAGGAAACAACTATAACATGGTTAAACGCTCTGAAAAGTTGAGTTGAGGGTCAAATACGCATTTTTCAACAACAAAAACTGAGAAATGAAATAAAAATCTTTTGAACAGGAAGTTCCAAGACCTGTTTCTATTATTCATTTGTTTTAGATCAATACTGCAGTTACTTTAACACAGAATATCAGACCAAAAGCATAACATGTATTTTTTAAAGTGGGGAAAAGTAGGGGTTCCCAAAAATACCCATTGATCATGTTGGAAAGGTCATAACAGTGAGTCACAAAGATTACGCTCTCTGATAGAAGTCCAGAAAGCCGTGCATCTGGAGCTAAGCACAAGGCGAACCTTTGACCAAATGAGGCAGAATGAGAACACAGTGTCCACACAGAGATACTGAAACTCACATTTTCTTACAGTTTATCCAGTGACTTTTTGCAGCGTATAAGAACAGCAGGACTCTAGTGAAGTCTTGTCAGTAATCTTTCATCTAAATGCTTGCAAAAGTGGAAGAATTTAGCATTTCAAACCTGCCAAGGAAAGTAAATACCAACATAAAAACCCATATTTTTTATTTTTCTATGATAACTATGATAGTAGTGACAACCTAATCATTAGCAATACTAGAATTTATGGACAAGAGGAAAAAAGGTTATACAAATAAACCGGAATGAGGCAGTTTAAATAAGGTTAAAAATGACTGATGATAAACGACTGAATCATGGTGTGAAGTTATGGTAATTTGAGAGCTGGAGGGCTCTTGTCTGAACTGCAGCTTGAATCTGCCCAGAGGCTCAGTGATACTGAGGTCAGAAGAGACGAACACTCCAGAACCTTCACGTTATTCTGCTGGAGCCAGTGACAGGTCCACTTGCCTTTGTGTTTTGGATCATTTTCATGTTGGAATATCCAAGTACATCCCATGTGCAGCTTCTGGACCAAAAAATCATAAACTCTGCCAGGGTATGAGCACAACTGTACCTTTTACCTCATGTCATATGACTTATTTCTTTTTTTTATGTCTTTCTTTCTTTCATTCATTAAAACAAAACAAAAGCAAATGCATCATACTTGCATCTATACAACTTTAACATAAATATGAATGAAAGGGTACAGAAAGAAGAAGCAAAAGCTGATAACGTCTGCCCCTTATTATATATATTATGACATATATACCGTATTTTCCGCGTTTTGCTCTGAAGTATAAGTCGCACCAGGCAAAAAATGCATAATTAAGAAGAAAAAACATGTATAAGTGGCACCGGACTATAAGTCACACTTGGGAAATTTATTTTATAAAATCAGAGACCAAGAACCAACATTTCATCTTGAAAGGCAAGTTATAGAAGTTATAGTAATAAAAACAAACAAACAAACAGAGAACAATCTGTGTATCATTCATTTGTTCATTTTTCAATATAGAACCAAAAATAAGAAAACGAAAAAACAACTCTTTTCTTTATATTATTTATTATATTTATTATTTATATTTGCGTCTAAAACCAAAATGAAAAATGGATAACGATTTGTTTTTTTCATTTTTGATTCATGTATAGGATTCATATATATGGTCTATGGACCATCAGTGTGAAAAATGTAATATATAAGTCACACCTGAGTATAAGTCGCAGCCAAACCCTGAATATAACCCTGAAAAAAACTGTGAAAAAAAGTCAGAAAAATACAGTATATATTAAACTCGGAATTACATCTCCAAAGCTCAAAATGCAAGAAGTATTGTTTCCACCCACATCTGTAGCTCAGTTTGTGCAGTAGATTATTTCTTGTCATGAAGCACTAGTTTCCAAGTTAACAGCTTCACTTCACCTCACCTCACACTAGGGAGACTCGGAATGTCACCAGTCTGACACCACTCTCAAGAAAGACCATTTTCGGACCCTTTACAGATTAATCAAACAAAATTGTTTCCAGTTTTCACTTCATTTTTATTTGTCGCTAATAATTCCTGGCCCTTCGACATTGTTGCTTGGTAACTGTGCTCAAAATCATAAATATAATCATCTGCGCTTTGGTAAAATGAGTAGTTCCACCTGTAAACTCCAATGCAGAGTTAAAAGACGCCTGGATTACAATGCACAGTAGCCTAAAGCACAAACCCCCCCCACTGGAGAATCACATGTCTTGGTTTATTTAATGAAAAGGTAAAAACACGCAGGAATGTACTTGCATAAGCCGTCTCCTGTCTGGGATCTTTTAGCGTCGCGTTCGAAAACATCTCTGTCGTTTCAGTAACCTTGGTCCGTTTGTTTGCACTGTCCGCTAACAACTCATCCTTGTATCCTCGCTGCTCTGACTGACACCGTGTTTTCAGAACAAATACGTCCGCTCGGCTGGGCATCGCATTCCCGTCTTCATTGGGGAATATTGCGCTCCGGTGACGATAATTGCTGAAGGCGTCTCATATTTTGGCTTTTTTAAAACGTAGACAAAATAAACTGTTCCGCGTGTGTTCTTGTGGGAGAGTGTAATTGGTTGTACGCATATTTTTAGTTCAAATAAAGATGGGTAATTAAGACAGTGCATGTGTTGTGTGGGGATAGATAAATGCGTGTGTGGTCTATCCAGAAATGAAAAAAAGAGGGGGGAAAAAAACAGAGGAGGAGGATTTAGCCGACGGCAACCAAATAGTGAAACGTGTAATCATCGCTGGAGACAGTTGTGAAAAATGAATTGAAATGACAGAGAGTGGAACAGTGGGGTTTTATGTGGTAGGTTTGAGTGGCAGCAGAGATGATATCACAGATGAGTGACAGATGACAGCGTTTTTTTTCTGTTTTTCTTCATAACCCAGAAGTTTGGTTTTGGTTTTAGCAAGACTAGTTTTGATATTAGAAGTGTTCGATGAAAAGCAGTTTTAATGCCGCTACACACGACAATGTGCGACAAAAAGCGCACACCACAGACACGAGGAGAATCTTATGAGACTAAAAATCTCTGATCACAAAGACTGCAGCGGGATCTGTCTGCGGACCACAGGATATAAAGTTGTGAGTGTGATTGTGTGAGCGGTTTCCTGTCTACAGTAAAGTCGCTTTGAGAATCTCAAGTGTTCAAAAGATCAGCGCTCTGCACTTCTAGTTTAGATAAGTCAAAATTGTGTTATTATTATTGGTGAAATGTGGTGCAATACTTCAGATACATGATTTTTAAAGCATAAAAGATTGGAGATAAAGTCCACAGGAAGTAGAGCCACTATCGCTAATCTGCAGCTTCACTGCACGCTGTGTGGATGTAAACAAACACACATGAGGAAACACTGTATTTTTACTTTTAAAGAACACCGCAAACTGGATTAATAGCGCAGTTTTGTGGACTGGATGTCATTATTTGAAGAGGACAATTTCTATGGATAATGTGGGGGAGATGCTGCACTTTAAATGACATCCTATAATTATCTTAGAAATAATAATGAATAATTTTAGAAATAAACTCTCCCAAATGAAAATTGTCACAGCACAAAACAGCACAAACGAAATACAAACGTTTTCTATAATTTTCTGCCTGTTTTGAGGCTATTTCACATTGTGAGTGGCTGGATGACGCCATCGGCCGAAAATAAAACTGCAAATATCTTAAGAACCAGAATCGCACAAACAAAACTTTTTGCAGCTAAGTTAACAGCTACCTTTTGTTTAGTAGAGCTGAAATCTAAATTATTCTAAGGTGTCTGGGGTTTTCCAGCGTACTTCAAAAATGATTCATTCTGTCAACCAGATCCAATTTCCCACGTGTCAAACCACGTATGAACACAACTGTCACGTATATTTCCGTCTACTGTACACTCCAGGAGCTGCGTTGTGCCTTTTATCATGTTGAGAATCAGAGAATCCGTGTATCTTTATCCACGCTCCTCATCTGTATTTGATGCTTTCCATGAGACAAAGGCTTCCTCTGGGGACCCTCCTCCTCTTCCTCCTCCTCCCCCAACATAAGACAAGTACATAGAGTTTAGACACTGTTTACACATCTGCATACACCACAAAAGCTGTTGGATTATTTATGGTTTGTGCTCAGACAGGAGTAATTTCCCATGAGGCCTATTGTTTGGAGTAAATATTTCTTCCAGTGTATTTGTATATTAAGTATTTTGGGTCCGGTTGAGCCATGTTTGATTAAGTCTGTTGGGATCGCTCTGATAAAGCAGGCGCTGTTTATGCATAGTTTTAGCAATTGGGGTTATCAAAAAGTGTTAGGACTAAAATGTCTTAAAACTTGAAATAGTTCATTATAAATGGTTTGCAGTGGGCTACAGTTATTCCTCACTTACCTTATGCATTAAGGCCCTCCTAATTATTCACGTAAGTTCTTTTCACAACTTTCAGAGACAAGAGTGGAGTTTTGGTAAAGCTAAAGATAACTAGCATGCTAACAAAGCACGTTCTGGTTCTCAGACATTAAAATGCTTAACAAGTAACACCACTGACAAACCAGCAAAAGCTTAAAGGAGCTACATTAACAACTTAAACGGACAGTCTGAAATTTTGGACATAGGGCCTCATTTCTTAGTGACCCAGAGAATAATAAAGTTTGAAATAAAACTAACCTTGCATGGCATGAATCGTCGGATGTTGAGGGACTATTTTCTAATATATCAGTCCGCCGCTGCCGAGCTTTCTGCAGCGGATATGACTGCGGACCTCAGGATGTGAAGTTGTGAGCGCGATCGCGTCAGCTGTTTCCTGTCTACATTAAAATCACTCGCTTTGAGAGTCTTAAGTGTTCAAAGATCAGAGCTTTGCACGTCTACTTTAGATACAAACTGTGTTATTATTTGTGAAATGTGGTGCAATACTTCAGATACAGGATTTTTGAAGTACAAAAGATTAACGATAGAGTCCACAGGAAGTCGATTGCTAATCTACAGCTTCACTGCACGCTGTGTGGATGTAAACAAACACACGTGAGGAAACACTGTCTTTTTACTTTTAAAGAACACTACAAACTGGATTAATAGTGCGGGTTTGTGGACTGGATGTCATTATTTGCGGACGGCAATTTCTATGGATAATGTGGGTGAGATGCTGCACTTTAAATGTACCACTTTACATTAGTTGAGTAATAAAGTCTTTATTTTTGCTATATCCTGAGTTTGCATGTTGCATCTCTGTGTCCGTCACTCCTCTGCCCCTGACGCTCTGTTTTATCGGCTGTTGTTGTAGCATTGCTGATGTTTGGTGGTTATGATCTGACACTGACATCACACATGAAAAATCGCTCACAAAGACAGAAAGTCGGCTCACGCCTCCCTGAACTCGAGAAGAAGAAATCGCAGCCAAAATCGGGCAAATTCTCCTGTAGTGTGTGGCGGCCTTTAGGCATGACACCAAACGTCCCTGGTGTAAATGTGTTTGTTGCCTCGCTTCTGTCAGTCTACCCCAGGGCAGCTGTGGCTCCTGTAGTATCTTACCCCAGAGTATGAAGTGAATGAATAATAACTACACTGTACAGTTTGTTTTGTTCTCTTATGATTCTCAAGACTGCTCTATATTTGGGGCATTTGCAAAAGGCCACAGAAGTTGATAGTCCATTTTGTCCAAGTTTATTCCTGGCTTTGTTCTGGTCTTGGCCTGGTTCTGTTCTGTTGTAGCTTTAGCTGTACAACTGTTTCCCCCAGAGATACACATGAATTGTAGGTTTTCCAGGTAAAGTTGGAAAAAAAAAAAAAAAAAACCCACACTGAATGGTCCATACCTGGATATACACGACCTGTTAAAAGTTTGGAAACACTTTTTGATTTATTTTTCTTCTTTACTTCTTTATTTACATTGTAGATTCTCACTGAAGGCATCAAAACTATGAATGGACACATATGCAGCAAACAAAAAATTACTCTAACCCTAAACCTAACTCAAAATCTGTTTTAGATTTTGTAAAATACCCACTCTTTGTTTTGAACCCTGGTTTGCACTTTTGACACTTTTTGATCCTGGTCATAGTCTGTTTAGACCCGTTTTCATTCTGATTCATTCAGACTGAACATGGACTGAAGAAGACGGAGATAAAAACATTTCCAGCACCAAAATGTCTGGTTGTTCTGTGTGTGGTTGTCAGAATCGATATTCTACCGGTGGACTAAAGTTTTAAAGTTTTACTCACTGATTTTACTCACTGATCGCACAAGGGTCTGGCAGTCGGACATCATTCGTCAACGTCAGTTTGTTGAGGAAATATTCGCAATCTTTGACAGAGCTTGACAAGTTGCAGTTCTGCCATATTTCTGTTGGCAAAATGTGTACCCAACTGTATGGCATCACTGTTTACTAACACTAAAAGGATCTATATATAAATGGGCATACTGTAGATCATTGTTTCCTAAAGACTGGGTCGCGACCCTTATGTGGGTCGCAGAAGATTTTTTTTGGGTCGCTTGGCATGGTTCACGCTCATCCGCATGTCTGTATCTAGGCCCTAAATAAAAAACAACTGCCACATTAAAACTACACCACCTATTTCTGCAAAGTAAAAAAAAAACGTTAATTACAACCAGGGGATATTGAATGTCGCCATGACCGAAAATGCATGCTTGAATCGATTTAACAACAACGCGCTTACGTGTCTTCGCCTTCTCCGTGTTGTTTGAGCTACGAAGGCCTCCGTAACCGTGCTCGAACTAACCGTCAGTCCATCCACACTGTGTTTCTGTTCCGGTTTGGTCGTGTGAGCACAAATCATGGTTTTGCATATCTAGTACGTATTTAGAAATGCTCGCTTGGCTGTCAAAAAAAAGCTCAGTGCAAAAGCGCAGTGCAGCTCAGTGTGAGGAAATCCAGGGGACCCAGGATGATGCTGATGCGAACACTAGCATTGCACGTGATGGAAATGAGGCTAGCAGTAAAGACGAGCAAGGATTGGAACGGGAGCATCCAGCAAAAAAACGAAAACTTGCGGCAAGACCTTACAAAGACTATTTTTTGAATTATGGTTTTGTCAACTGTGCTGCTCCGAGCCACGATGCAAGGCCAATGTGTGTTATATGTATGGAAAAACTGGCCAACGAAAGTTTAAAGCTAACGAAACTGAAGAGGCATCTAGAAACGCTGCATCCGGATTTAGCATTTCATGCTGCAAAGGGAGCATGTGTAATTTGGTACTTAAATGAAAATATAATAGTGTATAATATAAATAGGCCTGCTTGAAAAGAAATTCAGAAATAATTTTGTTTAGTTGATAGATAATTAAACAATAAAATATCCACTTTACTGTTCAATACGTCTATTTTTTTTATTAACATATAAGAACTACTGATTTGGGTCACAAAAGTTTGTGACTTTTAAAATGTGGGTCACCAGAAAAAAAGTTTGGGAAACACTGCTGTAGATAACCCACTAGCCGCCATCATCCAAATAGGAAGTAGGCATTGGGGGGCCTTGGCTCCTTTTGACTTACACTGGAACATTGTCACTACTCTCACTGTAACTGCTGCGGTTATCCTCATTTTGGTCTTAAAATGTTTCTATTAACCCGCTCTACATGGTGATTTTGGGGCGACAGTAGCTCAGTCGGTAGAGCGTTTGTCCACTGATCCGAAAAATACCTTGAAAAACATGCATTGTCACTGTGAGTGGCCTTGTCTCTCCACAGATCTGAGCTGTAACTTGGCCATGGAGATAGAAATGCCCACTCTCCTGACAGGTTACCTCAGCGGGGGGAGTGTTCGTCCACTCATCTGAAGGTTGGCGGTTCGAATCTCGCTCTCGACGAAAACATCATTGGTTGAGCGGTCAGATCCACTAACCCACAGGTTGGTGCAGCGATTCCAGCTCCCGCAGACAAATGCTGTCATTGTGTCCTTGGGCAAGACACTTAACCCACCTCGCCCACAGTGTCTGCGTACACTGGTGTGTGTGAATGGTTGAGTGGTTCTTTGTTGTAAAGCGCTTTGAGAGCCTTGAAGGTGGAAAAGTGCAATATAAAAATAGGACCATTTTTATTTCGCCATTTTGTCAGTAAAAAAGAAAAAACCTTTTCCTTGTATAGCTCACCTCTGTAATCGTGAGCAATGTGAGCTTCATTTGACTGGAGCTGTGGGTGACGCCAAACTCTCTTTCCATTTCTTTATACAATCTACGATCCTGACAAGGCTGTGAAGTGGAAACCATTTCAGGAGACTTCAAGGAGATCATTGAGCAAAGACTAACTTTGCTGTCAACAAAGCAAAGTGTCGACACAGAATTTTAATATAAAGCATTAAAAATATATAAATCATACATCCTGCATCATATCTTGTGTGTTTATCAAATGTTTGAAAAAAAAAGTTTTTTTTTACCTTTATTAACATTTTCAATATAGAACAATATTTTCTGCAACAAAGACTGACATAATAATGATTAAAATACACTGTACGCATCACACAATATACAATGAATATAAATTAAGTAAACAAAAATGAATCAATAAATTAAAATCTCAGATCTATATGAAAGAAAAATGTCCGTCTGGTCGTGCAAACAAAGCAATCATGTAATCCATCAGTGCAACTCTAAACAATACAATACTCCTCCATAGCTACTGTATGTTTAACTTATCTCCAGCTCTGTTGAAAAGCTTAATGGTTCGAGCTTCTCAAATAAAGAGGAAGGCCTCATTACTGCCTGAGTCAAATCACTATTGACAGAGTCTGTTGACATTTAGCTAATTATGAAGTGCAGCGACTGTGGAAACACAACTCAATATCGAATATGTCAACAGATGGAGCATTCAAATCAAGTGTTTTCCAATCGCGCCATCGCAACGCTTGGATTCCTGGGAGGGGGAGGCCTGGACCAAGGGCTGGACCATAGTCACCACCTCTGCCTTCGCTTTTTAAAGGTGGATTGTGTGACTTTTCTGGTGGAGGGTCCTTCAAATGCTTTTCTTCATGGGGATGTTATATCTTCATCTACCTCCATCACCTTTCTATCTTAATGGAGACCAAACCAGACCAAGTTACAGGTCAGATCTGTGGAGAGGCGACCCCGCTCACAGTCAGAATACATTTTTTTTAGGTATTTCTGAGCTATAAAACTACCTGTTATTGAATAAATGTAAATAAATGAGATGTTTGTGACCTGTGCAACTTTTCTGGTGGAGGGTCTGTTACGGCTCCAAGCCTCCAGTTCTTTGATTTGTTTTCATTTCTTTTTTCCTCCCATGGATTCCTGCTGTTTGAGCCCTGGTCCCTGACTGGTGGAGCACTTCAACTCTCGTCCACTCCCACCTCACCTCCAGCCTCTTCATCCTGTTTAAGAAGATTTGCTTCATTTGTTCAGGGCTGCTGGCCTTTGTGGCCATTTTGTGCATTTGCGTCTCACTAGTTTCTGTATTTAATGTGTTAGTTTAGTTTTGTGTCTCTTGTTTCTGTCACTCGTTATGTCAGCACTGACTTGTTGTTTAGTTCTTTGTATGTTTAGTTTGCTTATTTACTTTGTCCTTTGTTGCACTTTTGTTTTAACCATGTAAATATTTGCTGTACATATTTTAGATCCCCTTTTTTTGTTTAATTTAAACTTGTACATTCCTGTTGATTTAATGACTTTATTTATTCCATTTTCCATCTTGTTCTTTTTTTTTGTTACTTCTCTTTCCCTTAGCAGAGCTGGGTCGTAACATCCGTCAGATGCTTTTCTTCACTGAGATGTTAGCGCTTTGTCCAGACTGTTTCATAGTATAAAACCTTTCCTATCATCACAGAGACCTAACCAGACCAAGTTACAGGTCAGGTCTGTGCAGAGGGGACCCCACTCACAGTCAGAATGCCTGTTTTTATAGGTATTTTGAGCTATAAAACCATATGTAATTGAATAAATGTAAGGTAGAGCTGTTTATAGTCATACTGTGGAACATTCCAGGCAGAGCAAAGACATATCCATAGCAACAAACGAGTGGTGGACCCCCCCACCACCAAAAATGAATTAGTTTTTCTCAGTTTTAATTGAGTCTTTAGTGATACGCTTGGCTTCTTCTTTGTATTTTGACCTCAGTTAAAAAAAAACTCACCACAAAAGACAAAATAAAACATGGCCACATTTAAGAAAAATCCATTTTTTGCCTAAATTATTCACTATCCCCTCAGCTGTGTGGAAGGTGCTGAACTGACCCAGATTATTACATTATTTATAAGGCCTCACTTTTTGCCTCTCATTAAAGGTTATAAACTGTCTGACATGTTCATTGTTGGCGATAAAAAACTGATAAAGAGGCCGTGCGTGGTCGGGCTTACAGGGGAGGATCTCAGAGTCAAAATTCACTGTAACATTTAAATATAAAATGAAACAAGGGAATTTTTCAGCCAGTGAGAACAAAAGTGAAATTTAAAAATAGTTAACAGTGGTTGACACTAGAGCCGGGAATCATAAGGTCCCTCACGATCCGATACGATATAATATTATTACAATATGGCAATGGCAATACATCTGATAATCGATTTTATTGCTGTTTTTTAAGAACCGAATAGATTTTAGCAACAATATTTCTTCGTTAAACCAGCACTTGTGCAGAGTTATTATGAAATGCATCTATTTTAATCATCAAAACAGTGAATATGCCAAGTGTATCGCATAAACAAGTTTCCTTCCAATAAATAAGCACCAAAATTGTCACAAAAAAATTGGTAAAAGATTCAAAAAAATTTTCATGGTGATATATCGATACAGCAGCTCACGATAACGATACTGCATCACCAAGTATTGTATCAGTAGTATCGATATTTTTGCACAACCCTAGTTGAGACCGTGAACATAAAGTAATTTAGCTTACATTTAGTTTTGTGACAATAAATGAAATATTGTGATATTATATCATCAAAAGTCTCACAATAATATCGTGGACCATCACAATATATCAAATCACAAGTCTCTTTATTTAAATGAATAGTTGTGATGCAAAAATAGCTAAAAAAAACAGAGGGAACTACATAGACCATGATCCTTTGCTCCGTTTCAGTGCAGACGACATGAAGAAATAACTGTTCTAAGCACTTTTACATCTTCATTCTTTGGATTAAGTCTTGTGAAGGTGTTTTTAGAGGAAAAAGTAGCAGATTCACAGTTTCATGAGCCTCCACAAAATATTGCAATAAATATTGTATCATGAGATGTTTATGGTGATTTGGATCTTGTTACATCCCTAATGACAATAAATGTTGTATCAAATGACTGGGCAAAGCATTTTATAATGTCAGTCTTGTTATTATGTAGAATATCGTAATATTGTGAGCTTTCCCACGATATCGCAATAAATATCGTACCATGAGGTTCATACCGTGACGATATTGTTTCATGAGACTTGGATCGTTACATAACTAATCTTAACTTACTACTAAAAAGGCAGAAATGAACAAATGAAACCATGAGGAAACGTGAATGTGACCGCAGAAAGAGTCCATTGACGGTATATGGACTGTGCAGGACTTTTTACCTGTGACGCAACAATCCAGGCAAAATGCAGAGCATGGGAGCATTTTGAGCGTTGGAGATGCTCAAAATGACTAAGGAACCAGGGATATTCAAACATGTGTGAATGAAACAAAACACAACTCCAGTGATGTTGGTGATGAAGAAACAAAACATAATCATAACACAAATATAAAATGGTGTAATACGGGCCCTTTATAAAACAAATTTGTCATCTACTAGCCTTATTTAAACTTACGCCTTAAAATAAAACATAAAACAGTCAAAAATACGACACTTCACCATGAACATAAAGTGATTTAGCTTATATTTAGTTTTATAATTTTTATAAACTGAAGAATATTACAGGTGGCCTATTATAGTTTTGTTAACATCTTAACTAGGGATGTGACAATAAATGAAATATTGTGATATCGTATCGTCAAAGGTCTCACAATAATATCATGGACCATGACAATATATCAAATTACAAGTCTCTGCTTAAATGAATAGTTCTGATGCAGAAATAGCTAAAAGTGAGTATGAATTTTATTTTCCTTTTTTTTTTCCATCTCTATTTCTGGTCCTGTAGCTTTTATTACAACCATATGACACAACTACAGCAGCAGATTGTGAAATAACAGGTTTTACTGAAAAAAAAGGATGTATAACACTTCATTTGGGGATAAAAGGGGGAGTTTTAATAGCAAAATTAAGTAAAAAATGCAGGCGTAGACAAATGTACTGAAATTGCCCTTTAAAAAACAAATTTTGTCACCTATCGACCTTATTTAAACTTACACCTTAAAATAAAACAGTCAAAAATACGACACTTCACCCTTTTTCACCGCAACCGAGTTTAACATGTAACCGTGGCAACCATTTTCATCCCTGTCCAGCACCCGCCAACTTCTGTCATTAAACAGCTATCCGCTTGCTTTGGAGTCGTATTTCTAACACTTAATACTGGGGGACACTTATAATTTAACGACCTTTATCTGACTTGATGGATTGACATTTAAAAGTTGACGCATGGGCTCTGAATAGACTCCCTGATAGCGGCTGTAAAACTGATTTAACACTCGGGGGGGGTTGATGACATGAAATTCCACCTTGAATCTGATCCGTCCCTGCCCTAAAACAAATGATCGTTCCGCGGGCGCACGCAGAAGGTCACGGGTTGCCAGATATGTTGTTTGTTTCCTCGCGCGAAGCCTCGTTGCATCATCAGCACATGCCTTCCGTCAGAACCGCGAACTCTGCGGCGGGAGGGTCACCGACTCATCACTCCTGCGGCCTGAGAAATATGCGTTCAATTGGTCTCATATGGGCGTTTACCGCAGCGGGTTCTTGTGTTTATTTATTTCCAAATTAAATCTAATGGAGAAGGCAAACATTTAATTTACTTTACGAGCTAAAGTGACGCAACTGTAATGGAAGTTTAAGCCAAATTAAATTGTTACTGTGATTACATAGTTCATAAAGCAATGCGAGTTTAGAATAATCTTGTTTGGAAGTTTTGGTCTTGCAATTTGCATTTGGAAATGGTGGAATATTAAACCCTTATAATGAATCGTGCACAGTGCTGTATGTTCTTCATTTTTCAGCTTCTTGCTATTGTTAGTTCGCATTGACCCTCACTTTTTAAACAAAGCTTTCATGAAACAAACTCTAAAGCATTTGTACATGTGAAAGTTATATGAAAGGCAAATATAGTATAGAATAGAATAGAATAGAATAGAATAGAAAGCCTTTATTGTCATTAAACACAGTATAACGAGATGATCCCACCTACATTCACAGTGACACCACCAGTGATGCTCAGTGCAACAAACACATGGACTTTTTCACAAACAAGGTAGCTTCCATACGGTCATCGCTTCCTGCTGCAGTACGTCCTCTGTCTGCAAACATGTCCTTGAAGCCAGAGAATATCTTCTCTGAGTTTACAATGACCACACACAATGAGGTTGAGAACATTTTAAAAGGCATGAGAAGCTCTTCATGCCCGCTGGACCCTCTCCCAACACCACTGATAAAATCTAGCACTGCAGTTATCAAACCACTTATTACTGCAGTCATAAACAAATCATTGCAAACTGGTGAAGTGCCCCCTGCCCTCAAGACTGCTGTCATCTACCCCCGTCTGAAAAAGCCCTCATTAGATCCTGAAAACCTGGCAAACTATCGGCCCATCTCCAACTTACCTTTTTTATCCAAAGTCCTAGAAAAAGTTGTGGCAGCACAACTTAATAACCACCTTCTCACTCATAGCCTGTATGAAAAATTTCAGTCGGGCTTCAGATCAGCCCACAGTACAGAGACAGCCCTGGTCCGGGTCATAAATGACTTACTCGTGACCGCGGATCGGGGCTCACCATCTCTCCTCATCCTTCTGGACTTGTCAGCTGCTTTTGACACGGTTGATCATAACACTCTGCTCCACCGACTCCAGACTGTGGTTGGTCTCTCTGACACCACACTCCGCTGGTTCCAATCCTATCTTGCGGGTAGAACAGAGTATGTGGCTTTAGGACAAGCCAAATCACTCCCCCACACTGTCACCTGCGGAGTGCCACAAGGGTCGGTCCTAGGTCCGCCCCTTTTTACAATTTACATGCTCCCGCTGGGTCAGATCATCCGCAAACATGGACTTTCATTCCACTGTTATGCTGATGACACTCAGCTTTATATGAAAATGGACCCCACCTCCTCCTCAGCCCTACCATCTGTCCTCCACACTTGCCTCGAGGAGATAAAGGCATGGATGGCAGATAACCACCTCCAACTAAACAGCAATAAAACTGAAGCTATGGTATTTGGAACTCCACATCAAACTCAGTCATTCTCTAATTCAAGTATTCTTCTCTCTGGTCACAACATCCCCTTTTCTTCATCTGTCACAAACCTTGGAGTCAAACTCGACCCACATCTTTCATTTGACAGTCACATACACCACCTTTCCAAAGTGTCTTTCTTCCATCTTAAAAACATTTCTAAACTCCGTCCTTTCCTTTCCCAATCCGATTCTGAAAAACTGATCCATGCCTTTGTCTCCTCACGACTTGACTATTGCAACGCCCTCCTCGTTGGGATCTCTGGCAGGAGCCTTCAGAAGCTACAGCACATCCAGAACTGTGCTGCCAGGATCCTGACGAGGAGGCGTAAATACGACCACATCACCCCTGTTCTCCGCTCACTTCACTGGCTGCCCATTCAACATCGGATTCATTACAAACTCTGCCTCCTCACCTATCAGTGCATACATGGAACTGCCCCAGCCTACCTCTCAGAGCTTCTCACGCCATACACCACCTCACGACACCTTCGTTCATCCTCCACCTACTGTCTCCATCAGCCAAGGACCAAACTCTCCACTATGGGAGATAGAGCTTTTCAGGCTGCAGCCCCACGCCTGTGGAATGCCCTCCCAGAGTCCCTGAGGATGCCTCAGAGTCTGGAGGCTTTTAAGAAAGGACTTAAGACATTTCTGTTTAAAAAGGCCTACTAGGTTTTTACATTGTTTACCTTGTGCTAGGATGTTTTAAATGTACTTTGTAAGTGGGTTTTTTTAATCATCTTTTTATGCTTTCTCTGTAGCACTTTGAGATTTCATTGAAATGTAAAGTGCATTACAAATAAAATTTATTATTATTATTATTATGAGAAGCTGCTCCTTCCAAGTGCGCACAAAAATTTATAAAACTACTCACTAATACACATACTACATACACACTACTCTACAATAAAACTTGTGCAAAACACACCAGGGGCACACAGACAGACAGATAACAGAAAAAAATCACCTTAATCCAACAATACCGTAAGTATATGTCTATCCCTCACTATCACCGAACTAGAAGTGCAGACAAAAATAAACCAAAAAAATTACTGCCCTTAGCTGTTTTTCCATTACAAGTTGTTTCCCCAGGCTTAAAACTCCATGTTTTGGCAAAACCTGTCACATAAATAATAATTATTACAGTTCGAGGCGCTCTGTACAAGTTTTTCTGCGCAGTTCGGTATCATGCTTTTGTATATTTATGAACAATTGTCGTGTGAGAGCAGGGATGTGGACTGAGCATTACACAGAATCTTAGTTAACCGGAAGGAGGGTTCGAATAGAGATCGCTAAATTACTCAACATCTAAGAGGGAACAACATAATAACATGGTAGAAAAAAAAAAACATGTTTGCACAATACCTTCCATTTAATCAAATCAAGTAAATGTGTTTTTAATGTTCAAAAATTAAATCCCCACTTCACAGATTTGTAAATTGGCCTGGTGTTGTTGAATATTTGTCTCCATGGAGATGAATATGGTTAATGTCATACTATGGAACATTCCAGGCAAACTAATAACAGGGACAGGTGGCAGGTGACAGACCTTCTAACCAGAAAGGTCACAGAGAGCACATTTAAATAGCAAAATGTGTGCGTGTTTGTGCATAATTTGAATCCAACACAAGTCCTGTCTTGAAAATGGTCGGCGTTTTTTCAGACTCCTTTACCTAAATAGAAATATGTATAAACGTCCAGGAGGAAACGTCTCTGAGCACGTGCACACAGTACGCCTCTTGTTATAATCACAGCTCGCAAATCCCCATAAATACATGCTAATTTACCCTCGGCATCCCTGCGTGTTTAGCATTAAGCATTTCAACCTGATGTGTCAGCAAAACACATGGTTCCCCTGATGAAGTCGGTTAAAACAGCCATGTGCGGAGCTTCACCCGGCTCTGCCTGTGGTCACACTCACAAGACAGTTCCTCTTGTGCGAAAACGCTGACTCTGGACTACAGAGCTCTGATTTCTATTTGGGGAAAAGCACTGGCTGATTAGTGGGTCCGCTTTAAGTGCATGGGACAGGTTAGACTACTCATTTCACTAAAACACAGTTAAACACATTAGGTCTATATTATAAGATTTTACTAAAACTCTTGCCAATCCTTTTTTAGCTTTGGAATTGCTGAAGGTTATAATTTTATTTACTGATTGGACAGATAAGAACGATTGCACTGTTTTATTTATGATTTCTTGTATAGCTGAGACTTTTTATTACTTATTTTCCTACTTTATTTTGACTTGTACATATACATTTATATAATTAAGTCTTATTGAACCCCTGTCTCTTGCGATCTTTTTTTTTTTTGCTGCTTATATAGACTTTATTATTACCATTTATGGTAATAAACTGTGTCACTGTATCCAAGTAATTTCCCTTGTGGATCAATTAATTTTGTAAAAGAAAACAAAACAAAACTGTCATCGATTCAATTCATAAGGCAGAGAATTTACATGCAAAGAAGTCATTTTTAAAAATAAAATAAATGTTTTGTGGTTTTTGTTAAATCATAACTGCAAATTAGACATGTTTGAGCACTTGTTAACCTCCATACTGTATGTCATATTGGCTTCCCAAGTTTTTATTTATTATCTTTTTATTTGTCAGTACTTATTTTTTGTAATAACAGATTATGACAAATGGAAACTACACTGCCACTGGTCAAAAAACAAAGTCGTCACCTGGATTTAACTAAGCAAACAGGTCCGATGTTGCTGCAGTTAGTCAGGTCCAGGTTCAGCAACAGTGTGTGCTCAAAGAATGAGGTCGGAAGTTAATGCGTTCGCTGTGGCATTGTTTCAATAAGCTTCTGCAATAACACAAGATTTATTTCCATCAAGTGTTGCATTCATTTATCACCAAGTTCTTGCATTGATGATGGTCGAGCCTGAGCCTTCTCCAGCACATCCCAGAGATTCTCAATGGGGTTAAGGTCTGGACTCTGTGGTGGCTGGTCCAGGTGTAAAAATGATGCCTCCTGCTCCCTGAACCACTCTGTCACAGTTTCAGAATCTTAGAATACGCTCGTGCCATCAGGGAAGTAAAAATCCACTGATGGAATAACCTGGTCATTCAGTATATTTAGGTTCAGCTGACCTCATTCTTTGAGCACACACTGCTGCTGAACCTGGACCTGACCAACTGCAGCACCTCGTACCTGTTTGCTTAGTTAAAATCCAGTTTGCGACTTTTTTTTTTTTTTTTTTTTACCAAGGAGTGTAGTTTCCATTTGTCATTTTCTGTCATTACAAAAATGACTACTGACAATGAATTTTGAAAACTTGGGAAGCCAAAATAACATATGTAAAGGTATGTTTCCTATCAACCATAATGTTAACAAGTGCCCAAACATGTTTAAATTGCGGTTATGATTTGACAAAAATGCCAAAACATTTATTTTATTTGAAAAATGACTTCTTTGCATGTAAATTATCTGCATTATGAATTGATTTAATAATAGTTTATTACATAGACAGAAGTTTTTAGTTTTCAAACTCAACGCTACTTCCTGTATTTTTGCATTTTTTTCTCAACTTTTTTGTTTTTTCCAAAAACTGCCACTTAACTGATGTAAAAGTTTGATAAATATTGACCACAGGTACTATCCCAGCAAACCGCAAAACAATTAGAAAAACGTGAACCTGTCATATGCACTTTAAAGACCCCGGGGCTTCAGTGGGGTCGATCAAGGAACCAAACGCAATCCTAAAGAGTCGAGACTTGAGAATAACTTGGAAACGCGTACGTACAGTAAACTTTGATGGCAAAACTCTCCGACGGCTGATGTGTCAGGCCAAATTAAAGGTGAGATTTCCCAGCGTTTCTGAGCTAACCACCTCTGCATATGATTAGCATCACATTAGCCGTTCGCGCACTGAGAGAGAGCCAGTGTGGAGAGGCAAAACAAATGCGCAGGTGCCAAACGAAACAAATGTCAAGTGTTTTGAGACTTTCTTATTTGAGCGTCCAGGTTTGTAAGTGGAATATGATGAGAAAACTGACTCTAGTGCTGTAATTAAATGAAAACTGCTACCACTGTGCAAACCTCAAGATTAATATTAGACTGCAAAAAGTGAGTGATGTGGTGAACCGTGACTATTCCAAGTTTGTACTTTGAACACGGTGATTATTGAGTTACTGGCTAATATGTATCCAGATGACTTCGTTTACTTGCATGGAAAGTTTTAGGATATTTTTATACAATTCCTCATCCAGAATCAGAGGACAGAGTTGATCACAGTTCTGTAAACTTCATACAGTCAAAGAACAAATATTCAGTGGTTGGTGTAATCTATAGCGCACTTCCTGTATGTTATGTTCAGTCTCACTCCACCAAGTTGTACCTTAGGCCCAGGTTTCTGTTCAAAGATGCATTATGGTTCAAAAGGCATGTGCCATGTTTACATAAGAGCTTTAATTCCGAATAAAAATAATTTAATTCTGATTAAAAATGAATTCCCCTTTAAAAAGACCATAACACCGAACTCCTCACGAAAATGATTATTCAGAATTTAACATAATTCTAAAGTAAGTGGGTGATTTATTCCGATTTTAAAGCTGAATTAATTTATTCCTCGATCATGTAAAGGTTTATTGTTCTTAAAAACAATCCTGATCATTCATGCTCGTTGGGTTCGAGCTCCACCAGTCGTGGCTTCAGACTTTCCTCCACTGCTCTTTGGATTTGTGAGTGGGGAGTGGAGTGGGCTGAGGTGGTCTTCCTCCCTTTTCCGACACTCTTCCCTTCTCCTCCTCAGCTCACAGATGAGAGAATTCTCCAGCTGCTGCTTCATTATCATTGGAACGACTGCGGAAAAACTTTGGATCGTGTTTGTGTCGGTGGCGTAACAACAAACCGAGATGACAGAAAAGCCGGTAGCAGCTGAAGTGTGTGTTTTCTTCCCAAAGACGTAAATACGTTCGTGTCGCTGTCCAATCAGAACCCTTCCTCACCTCCAGACGTGGAGCGAAATTAAATAAAGGCAATTTAACGTGTTTTCCATGGAAACCTCAATTCAGAATTATTATTTCCATATAAACTCAAAGAATATTTTAATTCCAAACTATTTAATTCAGAACAATTTATTCAGAATTTTAAAAAAAAAACATGGCCAGAATTAAAACGTGACCATTGTCAGAAGTCACGTTTGACTTTTCAAACTCCCAAGAATCCATTTTGTGCACTTTCTCGCTGATATCTGAGTCCACTTAACTTTTGGTTCAAAGCAAAAAGCACAAATATTTGATCAATACCCACTAACAAGATGCCTAAGATAAAAAATGGTATGATGCTACATTCATTAGCCTAATATGATATTCTTTTGCTATCAAAGCATGTAATTGGCTAAAACTGTCCCTCTCCATCAACAGTGGTCACTCCAGATTGATAATGGACAGAGCTCAATTCAGACTGCGACGCATATCAGTTTGGTATTACCCAGGTCACCTTACAGTGGTTTTAATTAAACCCTAAAGGCCGGTTTAAACTGCTTATTAAATGTCCTCCACATTCTCTGATCTCTGGACCTTCATCACATGCGCGCCGCTTTAATATGCAGCAGCCATTAAAACCCTTGGGACTACAATGGCGTATTAGGACCAATTACAGATCAAGGGGAAAAATTGAAGGGTAGATTTTAACATGTAAATCTGTAAAATTGCGTCAGATGTGCCAGAAAAAAACTGTGGCTGATTATAAGGAGAGTTTATGACTGGAATTTTGGCTGATAAAAGTTGTGTGGATGTCAGCAGCGAGCCTCATGCTACAAGTACAAGCGCTCATGAGTCAACCATAATCATTCGTGTTCAGCGGTTCTAAAGAAGAGTCATGGACCTCAAAATACACTGAGGCTAAACTTAACCAGGCTAAAAGTAGCACTGTATCACCACAATGTTTAACGTTCTGCAAATTTTTTCTTGCCAATTTGCCATTTTTCCCAACAGATTTGCTTCTTTCAGTTTTTTTCCCCTCACAGATTTCTGTCTTTAAATATTATGCAAAATTAAATCTTGTGAGCTTTAAGACATGTTATAATGCTGCTACCTCCTCAAAAACAGTTGTTTGTTTTATTTCGCATATGTTTGTGTAATCCTGGATTATTAGGCAGTAGCGTCTCCAAATCTTAAAATGCTGGTCTACCTTGTGATTTTTATGTTTGTTTAGTAGAGACTGGCAGTCCTAGAGCTGAAATTATCCAAATGATTTTAGTGAAGGTGTGTGGAGTTTAAAAACACAGTGAAGCTCTTTCTGTATTACCACAGGACATCACAAGGTGAAAGTGCATGTTTTCTATTTGGGAGAAGAGTAAAGTGGAGTGTTTTAAGTCTCGTCTTAAGACCAACTTTTACTCTCTGGCTTTTAACACTGCGTGAGTTTATGTGGTCCTCTGTATCTTTTTATTTCTTTTACCTATTTCAATCTTATTTTGTGATTTTTATGGTGCTGCTTTAATTTGATTTTCTGGTTTAATGTTTTAGGACTGGTACGACCAAATTTTAGCATTTTACTTTCGTTGTTGCATTCCTTTTGTTTTATCTCTGTGCAGCACTTTGGAAACTGCTCTGTTTGTAAAATGTGCTATAGAAATAAAGTGGATTTAGATTTGAAAAACACACCTAAATATGCAGGATTTGTGTGTTAGGGTTGGGCGGTAATCCGGTAGCCCGAGGTATCAAAAAGTAGCAACGGTATCAGTTTCATTACCGTCATTAAAAAACGGCTCCAGACCGAATGACAGGGAGAAACAGCAAATGTTGACAGAGCTACGACCCTGCGTCAGGCCAGAGATCCCACCACAGTCGCTTCGGACACGGGGCACAGCACCGACTTTCTCCCCTCTGCTTCAAACATCGTTACGCACAATTTCGAGAGGCTAAATGAGAAGGGAAACAACTATAACATGAATAAAAGCTCTGAAAAGTCGATTTTGCACAATAGGTCTGCTTATATATTGATAGTTATTGTGTATGAAGTGCATCTAGATTAGGGTTGGACTTTCTCCCCTGCGCTCTCTCTCCTCTTCAAACGTCGTTACGCTCACAGATTTCCATCCACACGCAGCGAGGAAGAAGAAAAAAAACCCTGACTGATGTTTCGTGTTTGCTGTTGAGCTGAAAACTTTGCAATGGAGACGTTTTATTGAACTCTGAGAGTCGAGAGGGGACGCGGCGCTGAAGAGGAGAAAGTTCCCGCTTGAGGGTGAAGTCAGACTTTCACGGAGGAGACGGTAACTTCTCCGAGTGCCGAGAGCGCGGGTCTGTCAGATACAACATGCTGCAGTGGACTTTATTCCAGAATCTGCCTCTTCTGCACTTTTCTTGTCCCAGATCATTAAATGGAGGGAGATATGCGCTGGTGAAGTTTGGTTTGATCAAAACTTGTGCCTCATCTTCAAGTATAATGCTGCTATTCTGTTTCTGAATGGTGTAAGCTACGAAATAATTCTTAATTAGTCATGGTAATACCGTATAGCCTGGTAAAATGCTGAGAAGTTTTAACTGTGTCAAAATTTGGATACGGCCCAACAGAGTCCTGCAAGAGTCTGATTTTGACAAACCGCAACTGCCTGTACCCATCATACCTCAATCCGCACCCCACCCGTTTTCTGACAAAATTGAAATTAAATTTCGCACCCGCTATAAATACATGCAAACACCCGAACCTCACCCGAATGAAAATCAGTCCGAGAGCCAAAAAAGAGCCACAACTTTCGCTCCACTCACTAATTTTCTTTTTCGCTCCTCCCGAGTCATTTTGAACTGCTGGACGTCGCATGCATGGTTTGCCGCCCACCCCTACTGTGTGTCAAGGTACGACTTTGATGAGGAAACAAACATTATAACAGATCAGAAAATATGGCCCCTTTAATATTCAGGCCCCTTTAATATTCAGGAGGCCTTAAAACAGGGAAAATTGAATTACTTTGAGAAAATAATGTGTTTACCTCAAATAAGCCGAATCTTGAGCCTGGAAGCGTCTCAAAGTGGTGGAGTCCATTTGCTCTGGTGTGACACATGTTCGCTGAGGGCCGGTGCTCAGCTGTGAGGAGCTCGCTGGAAATTGCACCTGAAATTGGCCTTGTGTTCCGAGTGGCGGTGGCCGGCCTCACAGGTACATACAAGTAAATGGAAGTTGTGGAAAAAGCTGCCTCTCCACCTCTCCGTATCCACCATCGCTGCGCCGGCTTTCTCACATCAACCTGACAGGATTTTTGATGTGTTTTTTGTTGCCAACGGTTACGTGAAAGGTCAGTGAGTTATACTATAGACTATAGAGAGTGAGGCATGGCATAGCGTTGGCTCGAATTCATGAAATGTCTGGAGTGAGTGAGGTAATGGACTGTGCAAAAAAGCTTTTTGATGACAGCAATCAGAACTGGAGGATGTAGTTTTGTGTTATTTTGCCTTTTTTCACTAGTTGATGGCAGATGTGAAACCTTTTCCCCTCCTTCCTGCACCCGGCCTTTGTTCAGACTCACCTGTGCTCTCTGCTCTTCTGTCAGGCTTAAGTTGGTACACTAGTCAAATGAAGTAACATAGGCAGCATCTAGTGGTCATATGTGAGAATACACCCACGCTGACCAGTCTAATTTCAAATTTCCCTGAACATGTGAGACAGGCCTCTACTCTGACTCTGTTTAAATCCAGGCTAAAAACAGTTCTGTTTAGCTGTGCATATGACTGAAAGGTTTTTCATTTTCCATTCAGCACTCTACTCTTCTCTCTAATTCTCTGTAATTTAATGTCTCATCTGTATTTTAAAATATTATGATGATTATTTATGTTTTGATTTGTTTGTATTGTGATTTTAATGTATTTCTTATTCTGTAAAGCACTTCGAATTACTTTGTGTATGAATTGTGCTGTACAAATAAACTTGCCTTGCCTTCAAATGGGAAGTATATACGAGGCCTGTCAAAAAAGGTATGTATCATTTCATTACACAAACTGCTTTGGACAAAACCTTTGAGATTCAGTCAAATACCGTATTTTTTGGAGTATAAGTCGCACCAGCCAAAAATGTGTAATGAAGAAGAAAAAAACATGTGTAAGTCGCACTTTTTTGGGGGACATTTATTTTATTTTCGCCACTCTCTTTTTTTTTTATTTACTCCTTCAGGACAGTTACAAAATTTTGAAGGGCCATACATGTACACGTATACATAAATAGATATACCTACACTCATATGTCCATCTATATATATATATAGATAGACCCATATACATATATATACCTATTTATGTGCATGCACATACACACATACCCAGAAATATACATCCAAATACATAGATCCATAAATATAAACAATCATCTGACCAAAGCCATTGTCACCTCCCACCCCTCCCCGCCCAGCCAGTGTTTTAATTATCTTTAGATGTGATGTTTGGGGTTATTCAGTCTGCCTGAAGAAGGGCTCCCATATCTCAAAGAATAGTTGTAACTTACCATTAATCTTATATATGACGCTCGTAGGAGGCAGGAAAAAGCAAGGAAAAACATGAGGTAAAGAAGTCAGAATATAAAACTGTTGAAACTCACTGGACCATTTTCAAAGCATGACACGTTGGATTTCGTAAAAACTATAAACTGAAAAACATAATTTTCCCACAGAAACCAGACACTTCATATGGTGGTGAAACAGTTTTAGTCAGCAGGTTTATTGGCACATCAAACAGGGATTACTTATCTCTACTATAAAATGAAACTGTTCAATGGAAAAACAGAATCTAAGCATGACCCGAACCCCTATGAACTCAAGATAACAGACTTGGTTCAAAGACAATTCACCCTCATGTTTTTTTTTTGTTTGTTTTTTTTTGGAAATGAAGCAACTTGTACCTGTGATTTCTTAACTCCAGCTGAAACAATGTCACGGAGAGGTTACGTGGTCGGTTAGGATTTGATTGGAAGGTTTCCTGTTACTTTGCTTTACTGTATGCTCTGGATAATCTCAACGTGGAAACTCGAGTCACGAAAATAAACACGCAGGCAAACGAATGGAGGGGTCATATCTCTGTTTTAAAATATACAAATTATACTACTGGAGACGCCATGAAAGCAGCGGGAAAGAACCAGGAAGTTGCGTTTTAGTGCGCAGGTATCGCAAGTAGGGTTGTCGAAAGTATTGAAAATCAGATACTAATCGATACTAAAACTAGTCCTGAAACTGCATGATCATTTGAACAAGTATCGATATTAAAAAAGTCACATTCACAGGACAGAAATGGACCTTAGCTCTAACGGTGTGGGTTGACTTGGCTTTGGTTTCTAAGACCAAAAAATAATTCATTACAAATCCCGTTGCTGTAATTGTGTAGAATTTTTTGAGCATTTGCACTTTTTGGAGATTTTTAACTCGTACTTTGAGTAGTATTTTCTGTACTTTTTTAAAATTTTACATGCATTTCATATTGTATCATGTAACTGCTTTTACAAATTTGCAGTACTTTTTCCATTGCATTTTTTTTTTTTTAAACTAATCCCAAGATCTGTGTTGCCTCAGTACAGTGATATGGTACAAGCAGCTCTTGGACAAAACCTGTTTGCTGAATGCATCTATTTACAGAGCATCTTGTTGGTAAATGGTCATGGTCACATTTTTATATAGCGCTTTTTCACCTTAAAAGTACTTAAAACGCTTTTACAACAAGGAACCACTCACCCATTCACCCACACATTCACACTCCAATGTAATTTTTCCTTTTTTTTAATGTCGAGAGCAGGATTCGAACCGCCAACCTCCGTAAGCTCCAGGACGAGGTACAGGGGCCTCCATTCAAGTCTGAAGCTGTTGGTGAGTCCGCACCACCAGACTCACCAACAGCTTCATTCACCAGGCTGTTAGGATGCTGAACTCTCTCCCCTGTCTAAACACCAGGCAGCCAGGAAGCGAGGACTCTGCATCTTCCTTAAGACAAGCCTGGGACTTTTCCTTTTTTAAAAATTATTACTATTTAATTTAGAAGACTGAGCGTGAGAACATAATTTAAATTTTTCATGTGTTCATATGGAAATTTGGCAATACATTTTCTGAATTTGAACCTTCAGATCAGTGGAAAAGAGCTCTACCAACTGAGCCACTGCTGCTCCAATCATGAGGGAGTGCACGTTACCATGCTAGTTATTGTTAGCTCTATTGTAACCTCAAAGCCCTAGTCTCTGAAAGTTGTGAAAAGCACTGACAAACTCTGGAAATTCTTACAGTAAGTGAGGAATAAATGTGGAACGTTGCAAATTGTTTGAAATTCACATTTTTAAAAATCATGCACAGCACCTTTAATTTACCAAACAACATAACCAATCTCCAGATCTTGAGCTAGGAGGCTGCTATGAACTACACGACATGTTCGCGATCATTTACGTCTTATTAATGATCATTCAACGCCTTCACGCGGACTTCAAACGCGACTTGCGGTCTGCGTGGTTTCATAACTATCCATCAGATTCTTGCGAGACCACAGGAAACTCCATTCATTTACAGATTATTGCACGCTAATGCCCCTACACGTCTTTGCTTTGGCACATCGCACGCATTAGAAAGATTGCATGGCGCTGACTTCACCATGAACCCGCCTTCCTTATAATTCACACGGAGCGTCCAGTCGCGGTCCAGATCTCCGGCCCCCGTGATAGATCACCGCTCCTCCCACGGCCTCCCACCAACGTAGCCCATTCCTCTGTGCCGTGGTGGAGAGGCAGTTTTATGAGCGCGGTTTAATTCAAGGTGCTTGTCGTAACTCACATGTCTTGGTTTATCTTGCGTTCGGATTATATGACTGCATATTTGAGCGAGTTATATTTAAAAGTACCTCTGATGAGTAATACGGGGATTAGATGTTTTTTTCTGGTGATGGATGCATTGGGGAGGATTTTTTATTTTTTAAAGGAAAAGCACAAGTTAAAGTGGCGCACACAGAGAATACAAAATATTACAAAATATGTTCACATCAAATTTTACATTTGCTCCATTAGATTTAACCCAGTTTACATCGTCTACTGTGCAATGTCCTTTTTCCTCTTGCTTGCCATTGTTTTGGTTGTTGTTGCTATAGGTGCTTTATGCTAAAGAACGGCATTAAAGGGGAACTCCGGCACATTTGAAGGTAAAGTCCGTTGCTAGAGGTGGTCGAATACTTTTAGAAGGCAAAAAACGGCACAGATCAGTGTTGCCTCGGCGGAGCTCTCACTGTGGCAGTGAGTCTGTCAAGGCAACAAACTAGTGTAGTGATGGAGGCAAGTTCTGAGCTTCCATGTAAAATGCCAATTTGCTTCACACTGAAGAAGCTTAACACCACTTTAACCCATCTTACGACAGCCACGAGTCTAACAAACAAAACGCTCTGCCTGGTTCACTCTTTAGTGTCTGGAAACGTTATAAAACAACTTTATAAGCAGCCTTACACTTACCTTTCCCACTGCACATGCGAAAGCCCAAAAGACTCGATCGCCGATGTAATTTATAATCCCATTTATTTACGAGCGAATTATAGTTTTTTTTTAAATGCTAAAAAATACATTCCTGAACCATTTTCTTTCAACAACTTTCAGTTTCTCTTCTTCTTTGCCATCAGTAGTCGATCCTCACTTGTCGCTGGAGTCGGCAGTCAAGTCTTTTGGGCTTTTGCATGTGCAGTGGGAAATCAACAGAGATAAAGTTCCCCTTTAGTTGAGCTTTTGTGTTTGCATAATCTAGTGATCTCCCTTTCACTGCAGAAAAGCTGGGCCAAAATTTAAGTTATAAACACTGCTATGAGAAAATGACTTAAAAGTAATGAAATGATCTGCCCATGCAGCAAGATCATTTTACTTGACAAGTTATTTAACAACCTCTAGACTAGAATGAGGCAGAACTCGTAAGTAGATAATAAATCTGAAAACATGATGAATAATCTGATACACAAAATCGTGGCCAGATCAGACAAATTTGCAGTGTTGGAACTATTCAAACCCTCCTTATGGTTGGCAGTACGACCTCAGCCCATAAGCCAACATAACCAGGAAACACTGGTTTTGTATACTTAAAAAAGCAGGATATAAAATAATACACTAGAACCGCACAAGATTGAGGCGATGTGCAGTAGTTTAATTACCAAAATGCACACCCATTGTTTCATGATGCAGGGGGAGTGACTTAGCGCAGAGAGAAAAAGGCGAAGGGGACTCAGAGCATCAAAAATGAAACAGAAACTCAATAAATATTTTACTATTTTATACCAATTTTACTATTTTATACCAATAATAATTTAATGCTGATAATAATACCATAGCACGCTCATGTAAATATTGTATGTGTTCGCATTTAATATCCCATAGAGCAGTAATACCCCCTCCTTAATGAACATAAATGGTACATGCTGGATTGTAGCCCGGGGCAAATTCCCATCCATTGCACCGTATTCATTCTAATAAACACCCTCTCATTAATTCACCAGTGTTCATGGACAATGGAGGCAAGAGATCGGTCTTACCCATAGACACAACAACCGTATGCACCAAATGCTGCCCACATTGCACAAAAGCTTGGCCAAAATGTAAGATATAAAGACTTAAATCTATCAGAAAATTACTTAATAATAATAATAATAATAATAATACATTTTATTTATTAGGCGCCTTTATGGACACTCAAGGTCGCATCAAAAGGTCGCATCATAAACAAAGTACCCTATTTTCTGGACTATAAGTTGCACCAGCCAGAAAATGCACAATGAAGAAAAAAACATATATAAGTCGCACTGAAATATAAGTTTTTTGAGGTGGGAATTTATTCTATACAATCAGACACCACGAATAGACAACACTTCAAACTGTCGTCGGTTTGGAAGTCTGCAGCGGTTTTTGGGACATCGTTGTCCGTGCTCTGATAGAGGCGGTTCTTTTGCATGAAGCAGTAACAGTTTTTTTGTTTTCTTTATTGCAGTTTGAATATCCTCTGCTTTTCACCAGTTCCTCACAAGTTTCTCGCTCACTCCAAACTTTCTTTCTGCTCCTCATTTACTGTATTCGGCTGCATATTTCACTACTTGAAGCTTGTAATCTGCAGAACATGATTTTCTTCTGGAGCATTTGTGTTCAGTCTTTCTCAGTCCTTCTCTTTATAAGTTGATGTTTAAACTTTAAATTTTCAGTGGTGCAGGAGTCGTGGGAGTAGCAGATACTGGCACACAAGCCTAGAGCGCCCTCTCGTGGCTGTTAGTGTGAAAATAATAAACGTGATATATATTTTAATATACAACTCACCTGAGTATAAGTCCACCACCCAAACCATGAAAAAGCGATTTACAGTCCCAAAAATATGGTAAATAGGATTAAAACATACAGTTAAAAGCCTACAGTTAAAGTGAGACAGTATTTAATTGACTGATTGACTAAATTTGAGATAAACAAACTCGAGTATGAAGCAAATCTGTATCTCTGAATCTAAAACAAGTGAAGTGTTGAAGCGGAAAACTATGTTAAATGGATTGTAGCTTCTTTTAAACATTTATTGCCTATAGTTGAGTCATGGAAGAAATATATATGGCCATTTTTAAGCTTATACAATCAAATCAGAGCTAGTAAGCAGGTAAAGCATCTGAAAACAAGATGAATAACCTGATATAAATTGGAAAATCTTGGCCAGATCAGAGATATTTGCAGTGCAGTTTGAGTGTTGAGTATTCCCAGTGGTCTCCCGTCCAGTTCTAATCAGGCTTGTCCATCCCTGCTGCGCTTTTAGCTTGAATTTATCGTTTCACATTTCATTTTGTCCACATTTCCTTGATACAGTAATCCCCCATATCATCCAGCGTCGTAGCGTCTTGACCCAGGTCTTGTTTGCCTGTCATTCTGTAATCTCTGCGGAGTGGAAGTCATCCGTTCTGTTCTCGCTCTGTGGAGAACTCTGTAAAAAGGAGACTTACAGTCGCTGTACCTGATTTTTTGTGTCTTAAAAGCATAAAATAAACAAAACTACTTCATTTTAAATGGTTTCCGGTGCTCCAAATTCATTCCTCACTTTATGCATTCTGAGCGTCCTAATTACTCACATTGAGCACTTATTTAAACACTTCATGCATTTCAGAGACCAGAGCAGAGACATGTCACAGTAAAACTAACAAAAACTGGCATGCTAACGTGCACTTCCTAATTATAAGTAGATACAGACAACACAAAGTAGGCATATTTTGACCTCAAGACCTGCTTATGGGTCAATGACGTATAAGGATTTTCAACAGGAAAATTTTAAAATATAAAAAATATTAGTTTCTATTGAACTTTTTCAAATATGTACAGTGTCAGGTGCATAAATGTATATTTAACATTTGCATTTTTAGTGTAAAATGTCATGTGGTGTGACCAAGAATAACCTTAAAATAGTTTTATTTTCCAAAACATGATTGGGATATTAATCTAAGTTCTGGATAATATGAAGTGTATAGAAAAAAAACTGCATTTCTTTTGATTTTGAATGCATTTTGATATTTTCAGTCACCTGCTTGTGTTTAATGGACGAACTATCCATCCATCCATCCATCCATCTTCTCCCGCTTAATCCGGCTGGGTCGCGGGGGCAGTTTGCTGCCCAGTCCTCATAGCACCTGACCCCCCCATGAACCCCTCTGCGGGTGGTGAGCCCACAGGGGGGTGGACAATGTTAGTGATGTTACTTCATAGGGGTGCGGGCATGTTTTGGGTTGATGGGGGAAACCGGAGTACCCGGAGGAAACCCATCCAGACACGGGGAGGAACATGCAAACTCCACACAGAAAGGCCTGGGTGACCCGGCGATCGAACCCGCAACCTTCTTGCTGTGAGGCCTGAGTGTTGCCACTCAGCCACCGTGCCGCCGAATGGACGAACTTCTACCCTGTAAATGCATCAAATGAAGAAAAATGCCTAAAGAATCCCATTCACCCAAGTCTACTGTTTCTGTTATTAAAATCTCAGCCATAGAATCACTACTATTATCAGTCGCACCACATGACATTTTAACACTTTAAGTACAAAAAACATGCAGAATAACTAATGATTTCTGAAAAAAAAAATGATTTGGTTCCGTGGAGGTCAGAGGTACTACAGAAATGTGAATTATTATGAAATTTGAACATTTTTAACTGAGGAAATTGCAACTGGACAGAAAATTTTGTCACAATGTCACTGACCCTTATACAATATATCTGTACTGGGGCAAGAATAAAAAGCTCAAAAACATTTAAACATAGATCCCTTATTTTTCGTAACAGATCCAAACACATACATGTATTCACCACCTTGGAGCTCGAGGAGATGAAATTAAGACCTTGCTGACTGGTTGCCAATTTTATTCTATCTTTATCGAGCGTCGCCTGCGGTGGTTTGCAGAACATGGCTCTGGATCGAAACATTTGGCCAAAAACACATTCTGATGCAAAAGATTATTGCATTAATTTTAATTTCATGAACAAGAGACCTGGACTGGGAATTAAAGCGGGAGAGAAATTGATTTTGGGCAAGATTTACAGGATTTATAATGTTTTTTTGCAATCTTCAGGTCAAAAGAAATGGTGATAATTTGCCAACATTACCGAGAAATGTTGGCGTTGATCCAGAGTCGATCAAAATAGAATAAACGAGGCTGCCATCATTTTGGATTCATTTGTTGTTTTTACCTTTTTACGCGATATTAAAGTTGCATTGTGCAGCGAGAAAAAACACAACGAGAGCTGCTGCCGCCCCCACAAACTGAAGTGACATTTGCCATCTGGAGTTTAGTGGTTTGATCGATCATATTTACCAACAGTGCAGTCTGTGGCTGTGTCCTTGAGCAAAACATGGGATTAAACCTCAAAAAACAAATTAAAACCAACATAGAGAAATGCGTCTGACATGACATTCCTTACCTGCACATTGTTGTTTGATAATCAGAAAGTGCACTGTTAGCATGCTAGTTGTAAGGATAGGGTTAGTGAGATAAATGAGGAACTGTGGACCATTAAAAACTGTACAAACTGTTTAATGGTCCTAAATTATAACATTATATATTTCGACTCGGGTTGTAATTTTGTTACCTCCTCAAAAATCATACCTGGAGTCGTCTCAACAGATTGTGGCCCTGAATTACACGGAGGGACGCCTCTCCGGGTCCATGTAACTTGGGTTTGTACCTTGGTCATTTTTACTTTTTGGAGGAAGGGCTACTTTCTTTATTTATGTATTCATTTGTAAAGGGACATTTAAAATGTAAATATGTAAAGATTATAGCCAGCGTGGCTAATTTCCATCTTCAGTCCCTCGGCAGGTTGAAGTCAAATAAACTACAATCACACAAAAGTACAGCAACAGTCACACAAAAGTACACAGCACCAGCACACTCGCTTATCACTCAAATTAAAATCACTACACACCTGCACATGGGGGCATGTTTGGTTTGACCATAACCAATTTTTCATTTGTGCTTTAAAAGTGTTGTATGTAGGACTCTCTCAGTGTTAGGGGAAGACTATTCCACATATTCCCCTTTTGGACACATAAAACATTCTGACCAAAGGTCTGTAAGGTATGACTTCCTGTTGAGATTTCACAGTTTTAACCCTCGTAGAGAACCTGCACTGCTATTTTTTAAATTTGTTATGACGCAGTGAAGCGCTCTAACTTTTTTCTTCATCTAATACCTGGAATTGTGTTTTGTTTCATTCACACATGTTTGGGTAATCTTATTTTATTAGTCTGTCCACATCTCCAAAGCTCAAAATGCTCTGTTCCACCTTATGATGTCATGCAGTGGTAGTTGTCAAGTTCACACTGCAAATTTCTCTGATCTGGCCAAGATTATTCGAAGGTTTTTCATCTTGTTTTCAGTTTTATTATCTACTTACTAGTTCTGAGAAGATTTGTCAAGTAAAATGATCTGTCCACGCCGCAAGGTAATTTCACTACTTTTAAGTCATTTTCTAACAGATTTAAGTGTTTATATCTTAAGCTTTTTTGCAGTGCAGCTACTTTTTACCTCTAGTTCAGTAGAAATGGGCAATTCCAGGACTGAACTGATCCATATTATTCCATTAAAGTTGTGTATGGAGTTTAAAAACACACTAAAGCAGATTAATTCAGCCTAAATATGCAGGGTCATGTGTGAAAGAAACAAAACAAAACTCCAGGTATGTTTTTGATGAGGAAACAACATTATAACAAGAAAATATTGGCCCTTCAAAAAGAACTAGATCTGTTTTTCATGCTTTAAGACGCACAGTGTGAAGTAAGAAGTAAAAATCCGATACAGCCCCTTCGAATAAGTTCTTTAGAAACATTAACTTGCAAATGGCATTGGGGAAAACTGTGATCCGCTTCTTGCTTTTGCGCACTCCGGCTATGACTCACCAGCGCTAAGCCGCAAACATGGCCGACACCTCTGGCGCCGCTCCAGTGTCCGACCGCGAAAGGTAGCCATCCCCTCCGGCGTCTGGCAGTGATGCACGAGGAGGTTTTCCGCGTGCACTTACCGTCTCTTAAAACCCGAGCTTAGGTCTGGCTAAGTAAGACATATCTACTGCTTATACTGCCCCCAAACTCCAGAGAGCGCCGTCAAAGAAAAAAAAAAGATCTCCCCCACGTTATAATGAAAACCAGCTAGTTTTTCTACTCAATTGGCCTTTTTTCAGTGAAATTTAATCTAGGAATGAATAGGTGGAAGATCAGGAGTTCTCAAGACACAGCGTAGACAATGTGAGATTTATTTAGTTTCGCTTTTGGCCCAAAGAAAACGGACACCGGCTCCCTCTTTGGACCCCTGCCACATGGTCTGTATTCTCCCTGACTTGTTGACCTTCTCTCTGCTCCGATTCAGAAGAAATTTCTCTCAGAAGACTTGTGTTAGATGAGAATGAACCCTGCCCAGACAGGATTTGGACAGAAGGAGGGTTTCTCTTTGTCCCGGAGCAATATAGTGTACTAAAGAGAAAAACTGTGAAAAAGTTTGGAGAATTATTGGAGCTCTGGCCGAGAAGCTCAGGAAAGTGAGACTGAAATACATCTGGCCCGTAACAGTTTATTCACACAACTTGCAAAAAGATTAAGCAGGATTAAGCTGAATTGCAGTTTAAATGGTTGCGAATTGTAGCTGTAGATCGGCCTCTAGAGGTTTTCCAACGCCTAACCCAGTAATGTGAATCTCTGAGCTTGTTTTTAAGAATAGTATAAAGTTTGTATTTCCTCCTTTTGTTGAGATGCTCCGTTTTCTGAAATGAATCCTGCAAAATCTACAATATCACTTGTTGCCTTACCTCTATTTCAATTCTTTCATATGCACATCTGTTCTGACCTGGAATGACTTACCCCCCAAATAAGTTCGGCTACATCCGTCACATTTAACCGGTTTTACACATATTATCTAGAAACAAAACAAACCTGCACCATTATTGTCCATGATACACGTTACTATTGCAATTTATCATCTCATGCCCTCGTATCTGGTTAGATTTGCACTTTATACTTGTCTATGTTCTCAAAGCACTAGTTGTGTGTTTGTAATCGTGTAATTTTGTAATAGGAACCGGCTGAAAAACAGTTCTTGAGCTGAGTCCGGCCAGTCTATATGCAACTTTACTGTTACCTGTTGACCTTTCCTTTAAATAAAGAAAGAAAAAAATGAAATTGTGAAAAGAGCATCCTGGTGTCAGTCATAATCGGAGGGACTTCTGTTGTTGCATTTTTTTTGCTTTATGGTTATTCGCAAACACGGTTTTCTGTATTTTGGGGGAAAAAATTACAATTTGTGCTCCTTTTTACCGTTGGCAGGGATCAGGTTAGTCAAAAATTGTGATAGTCTTGTTTTAGTCCTGGTTTAGACCTGATGTAGACCTGGTTTAGTCTTGGTTTAGCTCAAATTGGTCAAAAATAGGGACCCCTGGGACATTTCTTGTATAAAACTGGGACAAATCACTGGTTTTGGATAAGTCTGCCTGGACAGGGGACACAGGGCTCAGAACTGGGTCTGTCGCGGGTGAATATTGACATCTGGTCACTCAGAAGCTAAGCAGGGCTGGTTAGTACTTGGATGGGAAACCGCAGGTAATACCAGTTGCCACAGTGGGGTAGATGGTGTAGACTGGCACTCGTTTCTGTCAGTTTGCCCCAGGGCAGCTGTGGCTACAATAGTACTTTAATACCACTGCCAAGAGTGGAATGAATGAATAATGCTCTGGAAACCCTCTTTGAATGTCCAAAAAAGCTCTATAGAAACCAAATGCATTATTTTTATTGTTATCATTTGTGTTGCATTTTTTGTATGAAAAGCGCTCTATAAATAAAGTTTGATTGATTGACTGATTGAATCCTTTAGTTAAAGTGAACATTTACTTTTGAGGAATAACAAAGAACAAGAAATAAAGTTAAAAAGGTTTCTCCTGGCCCAGACGCTGCGTCATAATTTTGACAAAAGACCAAGCATTCACTCACTGCACCTGAGGGCTCGTCCCAGGAGCTTAAAATAAGGGTCAAATGCAGAGGACAAATTTAGCTTTTTATGCGTTTCAGCTTCCAGTTTATATCCGAATCAGAAAGGTTTTATTGCCATATGAGTGAACAGGTTCACAACATTAGGAAATAGCTGCGGTACTTGGATCGAAACATAGACGAACACTAAACATGCAATAAATAAAATAAAGTAGAAAACAATGAAATCTATAATGTAACACAACAATTTAGAAAAATTACAAGAATATGTGATTTCAAAAGATTTTTTTGGACTATAAGTTGCTCCGAAGTATAAGTTGCACCAGCCAAAAAATGCACAATGGAGAAGAAAAAATCATGTATAAGTCGCACTTATACATGAAATTTATTTGATAAAATTAGAGACCAAGAACCAATATTTCATCTTGAAATGTATTTGTTAGTTTTTCAATATAGAACCAAAAATAAGAAAACAACTCTTTTCTTTATTATTTGTCTTTAAACCTAAATTTAAAAAATGGATAACGATTAGTTTTTTTTAATTATTGATTCATATATAGAATTCATATATTTGGTCTATTTAGAAGTTGCACCTGAGTATAAGTCGCAGGAACCACCCAAACCCTGAAAAAATGTGACTTATAGTCCGAAAAATATGGTAAGTTATTTGTTTAATGCTATGGCAACAGTGCTAATTTTCCACCACTTTAATTCAGGGATATAAGGAATAAAATGTACCAGCAAAAAACACATACTGCGCCTATGCTGTAAGACACAATCAAATCTAATGCTCTAAGGTTTGGCGACGCAGGCTTGAGAGCAGCGAGATAAGATATAAAACATGTCTTTTTACATTTTTCGACAAGAATAAATGAAAAGCACTCGTCATAAAAAACAATCCGAGAGTGGCCTCCTGCAGTGCCGCTCTCCAAACTCCACAACACGAGTGACCGCAACAGAACAGCTCTATTGTCTTCAGATTGTCACAGCACTTTGAGGGAAATGTCCAGCGTCGCACAGCAGGAAGCCGCAAACTCCGAAACACAGACCCAAAATCCGCACTTATCTCGCGGATGAAAGATCCGTGTTACAATTCTGATCTATCCGATTGTGGGAAAACTTCGTCTGCTTAGAGGTGTCGGGGGAACAGACCACATCCAACATCCAACCGTGTTCAGAACCGTCTGTCAATCAATCGCAGTTGTTTTCACTCTGGCGTTCAGAAATAGTTGGTGTTGCGTTACATGCGGCGGTCGCTGCAGTCTGGAGAAATGGCTGTTTTCCTTGACACATTTTAAAGAGTGTTTCATGATTTGATGTTGTTGGTTGCCGACATGTGTTTCTTGGTTATGGAGAGAGGATTGTATTACGAGTTTATGTTAGATTTTTTACATTTTATGATGATTATTTACGTTTTGATTGGTTTGTATTGTGATTTTAATGTATTTCGTATTCTGTAAATCACCTTGAATTACTTTGTGCCATACAAATAAACTTGCCTTGCCTTGAAAATTGTGGAGATGGCGCAACTGATAGGTTTCATATTACATCACAACATTGCATAGGGCAATAATATTTAACATAGATTTGGAGGCAGGTAACATAAGTATTGTTAAAATTCAGTTTTTGTTATGATACATGAAGCTAATGGATCTATTCATGAATAGAAATGATCAGGTTCAATATTTGTTATTTTGAAATTATATTATATTTCATGGCAAATTATTCTAAAAAATATGGCTGCTGTCCTACTATAGAGTAAAAGCAGTTCAGTTCAGGTGAACAACAATAGCTGTTCAGTGTTTTATATACATTTTGTTCAAACTATACACACACACACATCTCAACACTTATTTTGTAATGGTAATTTATGGTCTAGGTCAGACGTGGGCATTGTACAGTTCTTTGATTGCCTCTGAAAGGCCCATTTAAGAACATTTAGAATTACAAAATAAACATTTTATAATTTTACCTCATGCACAGACCTAAGCTGCATTGCTTTTTTAGAGGTGTTATTTTCACATTACATTTTTTGACATTTTTGTACCCCACTTTTTCATCACTTAGTCACAACATAATAAACTCTTACCAGTCCGACCAGCGCATCTAAACATTTACTATTTACTGCTTTTTATAAAGAAATACAATTAATATTATGCAGAACTGAGCATTTTGGCCCGGCCCTCCGCGATATTTTCTGTTTCTCATGTGGCCCCTAAGGAAAAAATAATTGTCCAACCCTGTTCTAAGTTGTTTTTTGGCCATAGGTTCTTACCATAGTCTCCTGTTAATGGGAAACACTGAGGATGTAAGTTTCAGAGTCTTACTACATTTTAGCCCAGCCATATGGATCAATATAATGATCTGAGTAACTCTAAAGAAGGCGTATGGACTTTAAAAAGACAGAGGAGCACTTCCGGGATTGACATGTGATGACATCACAAGGTGGAACCAAATATTTTGAGCCCAGGAGAACACAATGTATATTAAAGGAGTTCAGGCAAACGACTATTTCCCGATTTGAAAGATTTCGTGAGGACCTTTCTCCATTAAAAAGATATAATATTTGACTTTGAATTGCTTTTCTATAACAACATTGCCATACAAAGACAGTATATATCAGCATGAATAATACAAAACACAACTCTGGAAATGCTTTTAACAATAAGAAACATATTATAGCTCAACAATTTAGCATAACACGGGACCTTTATCTTTACAAGGCTCCCAGTCATCCGGTTATGAAACAGTTAAAACGCCTAGACCCACTTTTATGGAAATGATTTGAATTACGCCGGTGGAGATTTTACAGCCCCAGAAGTAATTACTACTACACAGAAGAGCCCCGGCCATTTAAAATGCAGTTTGGGTATCACATAAATACTCTCGACGTGATTTGCTTTTCCTCCCGTGGCTCTGGCTCCACCTCCCTCACCTTTCCGAGCGTTTCGTAATAAGATTGCACGCACCTTCCCTCCGTGGAACAAATATAAAAGCGCTGGCCGGGCACTCATCTGTTTCACGCTCCGTCGCAGAGTCAGAGGTCTAATTATGCATTTGAGCATGAGAGTTTAATTTGCACTTTTCATTTGGAGTGATTGGCAGACGGGGTTGGGTTGTTTAACGAATGAGAGGGGGAAGAGGGAGCAGGACTGGAGTGGTGACGCTGCATGTGTTCACGGCCTGGTTTTGCACAGAGTTAGTCCTATATTACGCAGAACTGACTCCGCTTTAAGCCGTGTTAAGTTGTGGTTACCTCCTTGAAAACATACCTAGAGATGTGTTTGGTTTTATTGGCTTACGGTCCTTTCTCCTTTCTGCTGGGGAGAGTATAAAAGAGTCTGGTTTAGTCCACTGGGGGAAGTTTAAGTTTAAGTTTGGTTTATTTTAAATGGGACAGTGGCGGAAATCTTTTACTTTGTTTTCTGTTGTGATTTATTTAAGCTAAAGAATGTATTTTATGGGTTTAGAAAACTGTTCACAACTGCTAAAGCGTTTCTGTATTCCTGCTACAGGTGGTGGTGTAATCTGCTGTTCCTGGGGTATCTCAAAGCAGGTCACTCTGCTCTGTCTTTATCCAGTATTGTTAAAACAACAAGCTGTTGCTTTGCTTATTCTCATCATTTAGAAAAGTGAGATCCTTGGGGGCAACTGATCGATGCCCAGCTGAACCCGACGTTTAGTCTCTGTTTGGAGCTTCTTTAGATATACTGTAGTACGTTCTACCTCATGTTGATTTTGTGACATTTGCCAACTGTATAAGAGCCTGTTTTTGTTTTGCCATATATAGATTAGGGAGAGATGGACCTTGCGTGAGGGACAGAAGGTTTCGTTTTCATTTTCTCTGTAATTGCGTTAATAAATCCAGACTCTTTGATTTAAGACAACTTCTCTCCAGTTTGTATTCTTCTCAGATTTAAAAATCCACAACAATTCATTTCAATTCAATTCAATTTATTTTTGTAGCGCCCAAAATCACAACAACAGTTGCCTCTAAGGGTGTTCCAAGATTTTGATGAGTAAAACATACACACAGACATATCAAAACAGGAATAAATAACATTCATGTAAAGCAGCAATAGAAATATCGTCCAGTCATCCCCTGTCCTTAGACCCTCCTTCTCAGCAAGGAAAAACTCTGATTACAACTGATTACACATGGTTAAAAAAGCCAGAATTAGTCAGAAGTCTAGTTTTTATCTGTAGTTTCCTGGCCATGATATAAAAAAGCAATACTAAAATCTACAAGAAAACAAGACAAAACAAAAAAACATGGTTAGACACTAATGTAACAAATAACTACATCTACATAACAAACTGTTAAGGGAGCACACAACACCTATACAATATAATGCAAGATACATATGCAAACACTAAATTAAGAAAGAATAAGACATCAACACATCACAACATAACATCTGATCACATCATCAAAACATCAAAAACAGGCTTATCTTTTCATGTTGGCAGCTGTAGGTGTTGATAAGCCACATTTTCAATTATTATGTGAAGGCCTTGTGTCTTGTGAGCAGTTTAACCTCCTCCGGTACTGAGTTCAATGCACTAACGCTCCACACTGACCAGGCCGACTTACTGAAGGTGCTTCTGCGCAGAGGAGTGAAACAGTCACGTTTATTTTGTAAATAAGTTATTTACACTGTAGAGCGTGAAGGAGAATAAACACCAGGATTTGTCAGTTCAGGCCAAAGTTTATTTCCCTGACTTCTAATACGAGATGAATCTGCTCTAATCAGAGGTCTGAGTCACTTCTTTCCCTCGTAGCCTTATGATGTTAATTCAGGACTTACACCAGGCACTCTGACTGCTGCTGACCCTCGCTCAGAGATATTTATACACACATGAGATAAGAAAAATGCTGCTTGTTGCTGTTACATCATTTGGCAGGTGGTCTCGTTCCCATGAGATAAAAAGGACTTTCCCCGGATCAGCCAGAGTCTCCTGTAATAATTAACTCCAAAACAATATTATAAGACAAAGCTGTGGATAGAAACAAACAGTCAATATGGTTTACCAAGTAACTGATGCAATCTAGCATGGGAAATATCCACGTGTGTGTGCTAACCGTAAAAACAATACTAAGCTGTGTCTGTGTATAAAAATACTGAAATATTTCCTCAACACTCACCACCAAAGTCATCTTTTTTAAAAAGTCCAGTAAAAGACACTTTTTGTGGCAAGTCTGCCTCTTCATCCACATCGGGCTAGTTTCCTCACAGAAACCTTACCCCCATTTTCATATTTACGTTAAGTACTGACATAAGCATTACACAGTACGTTAAGCAGCACATTCATAAACATACACAGTTGCCGCTCCCTTATGTTTCTCTGTTTAGTGTGTGTATAGATTTAAACACATAAACAGGCACAAATTGCATGATAAATTTTTTTTGCTTTAAAGGTGCAGTATGTAAAGTAACTTTCTGCAGGTAACACATCACCTGTATGATTCCATGGAAACAGAAAGTTAAAACCACACTTCCGAATATTCTCCATGGGGATGGTTTATGTCATACTGTGGAATATTATAACCAAAATAACTACATGGACATGGAAACAAGCAGGAGGAGGCTGTGCTCCGGGCTAACGCCAGCTTTAATCATAGACTGTATATATAAATGTACGTCGGTAACCTGCTCGCCGCCATGCTCCAAACAGGAAGTGTTCATGGGGGCGCTTCCGGCTCCAACGACTCTTTCCTTTTAACTTTGCATTAAAATTGTCCCCACTCTCTCTGTAACTCACTGCAAAAAACTATATCTAGTCAAGCTAAGATCACTTGAATTAACAAAGTTTTGTCATGATTTGAGTAAATTTCACTTGACAAGTAAAATAATCTGCCAGTGGAATAAGACTTTTTGTACTTAAAATATGAAAATACTGGCTACACTTAAAATAAAAAAAACAACATTTTGCACTTAAAACAAGAAACAAAATCAAATGTTGCATCCTCATTCCACTGGCAGGTCATTTTACTTGTCAAGTTGAATTGCGTCAGATAAAGTAAAATGTTCTTTAAGTCATTTTAACTTACCTAGATAGTGTTTTTTTCCAGTGCTGCTGCTGTGAGCCTCGTCATTTTGGACTTAAAATGTTCGTATCAACCCGCTCTACATGATCCTGGTGTTTTTATTTTGCAATTTTGCCTGTAAATAAAGTCCTATTCCTGATATGGAACTCTGCTCCGAATTCGCCCCATAACTACATGCCTAGTGAGCTTCATTTGCCTGAACGCTGTGGGTGACGTCACACTCCTTTAAGCCGGGTGTACACTGTATGATTTCTGGCCTTTTGGAGTTGATTTTTCACTTGTGCGACTGTTTTTGGGATTGGTTTCGGTTTAATCATGTGTTGTGCTTCGTGTAGTAAACACGGGATAACGAGAACCGATTAATACCTCACGACCAGCTCCAGATCGGCAATCGTAGGACGCAAGAATATCAAACCTGGTTGAAATCCAGTTGCCCCTCATGAGGATTTCGCACTGTTGAAGCTCTTTGTATAGTGTGAGAAACTGAATCGTGAGCTGTGAACTTTTAAACCCTGAGATTTGGTCGTACAGTTGGAGCTGGGGCTGAGTGACATGACCGAAAATATCGCACAGTGTACGCCCGGCATTAGTCCACTTCTTTATACAGTGTGTGGGTTTAATCAATTTTTTTTGGCTAAAATGTTACACACTGCGGCTTCAAGTTATTGTAAAAAACAAGGGTAATGTGTCCAAAAAGAAACAAGAATGAATCTGACCATGAACTAAACTTGACTTGTTTGTCCAATATTACTTACGTGTCCAGAGAGTCCAAAAGTTCTGACTCTAAATTGCATTGGCAACTCCGGAGCGGTACATTTCTAACTGTAATTTATCCAAACACTTGATATATTTTGCGAAATTGCCTCACTTATATGGCCATACATACGAGCGCACAGACTGACCGCAGCTGAATGGGAGGTCTGTGAAGTGAGGAGACGGCTGGATACTTATGGTCTACATAAGTGCACACAAATCAGCCATTATGCATTTATGGGACTTTGTGAGTGTTTTGTAGCTCAAATATTTCATCTGCTGTAAGGAGGGGAGATTCTTATCATTCCTGGACAGATGGTGCAAGCCTCCCTCTTGGAAGTCCACAGACAATTATGGAACAGACTTGCCACAAGATGGATTCAAGGTCTTATATTACACAAAATTGTCTCTTGGGAGCTTTAAACCACGCTAGAATGTTGTTACCTCCTCAAAAACATATCTGGAGTTGTGTTTTGATTCATTCACGTATGTTTGAGTTTGTCTACATCTCCAAAACCCAGTAGTTTTCAAGTTAAAGGGACAGTTCTGAATTTTGGACATAGGGCCTCATTTCCTTGTGAGCCAGAGTGTTGGAGACGTGTGGAGACACTTTTTAAAATATTCCATCCAGTCCTTGTATTTGCAGAGGTTGCTGGTGCTAGGCTAGTGCATGTCAATGGCCATAGTTGTCCTGCCACTAAAAACTTACCCACTCCACAGTTCACCCGAGGCAAAACTATTATAACTCCAGACTGTCGATGTGAATGTCTGTGTCAGTAGAATCATTTTAGAAGTAAATCCAGCCTTACATTTGAAGGATTTATGTCTGAGCAGCAGCGAGTTGTACTTCCTGATAGAAAGCTCTGCAGCGGCGGACTGATATATGAGAAAATAGTCCCTCAACATGCGACGATTCATGAGATGCAAGGTTAGTTTTATTTCAGACATTATTCTATCAACACAGACATTTACATTGACAGTCTGGAGTAATAATTCATTTGCTTTGGGTGCACTGTGGAGTGGATAAGACTGTTTTTAGTGGCAGGACGACTATGGCCATTGACATGCACTAGCCTAGCACCAGCAACCTCTGCAAATACAAGGACTGGATGGAATATTTAAAAAAGTGTCTCCACACGTCTCCAACACTCTGGCTCACTAGGAAATGAGGCCCTATGTCCAAAATTCCGAACTGTCCCTTTAACAGCTCCTTTTACCTTTAGTTCAGTTTGCTAAAACCTACGTGTCACCGATTTAGAAAACTAAATTGGAGAACAAACTAAGTATAGAGCAGTGGGAGTATGCTGGTAGCGGTGATCAATTGGCAATAAAGTGTCTTGAAAAAAAGTGATTAAAGTTTGCTGATACATGTACGAATAAGTACAAGTTTGAGGGTCTAAATGAGAAATGGAAACAACTATAACATGGTTAAAATCTCTGAAAAGCTGATTTTGCATAATAGGTCTGCTTTAATGTTGTAAATCAACATACACTGATTCTGATAACACAATGACTATATATTTTGTCTAGACATTTTCTATCATCTATAGAAAATGTCAAAATAGATAGTCATTGTGGTATCAGAATCGGTGTATCAAATCTATTCCTTCGTATTGAAACCTTAGAATTGTGTCACAAAGTCTTGCTCAAATCAACCCCTCTTTTCACTGCCATCTTCATACGCCCACTGCTCTGTTTTTACTTCATTTTCCAATTTTCTTTTCTTAATCTGTGATACGCGAAGGATTTGTCACCTTGTTATTTTGGTACAAATGAAAAAAAAAATCCACAGCTCGCTAGTGTGATGACATTGTAAATTATCACTATATAACAGACACAAGCAAAATATGTTTTCTCTAAAAATCAGGCACAACAACCTTTAAGTCATTTGTTTCTTATTATTCCAAAATAATAAATGCCTCGATGTCTGATGCGGTTGCTAAAGGCCGATATCAAAGTCACGGTGAAAAGTGCTGAAAAGTCACCGAGTTTTTCGGAGGCAGGATTTTGGACGAGTCTGTGGAGGACGGGGGAGGTGACCCAGAGGTAGAGCGGCTTTTGTGCTGAGCGTGCAGAGTGTTTATAGCTGTGGCCTACTTCACATTCAGTCCGTCTTCACCTGCCTCTGCTGCACCTGCTCGGGCCGCTGTGAGAGGACGGGAGCTAAGTACCACCGGGAGGGCAGTGGGGCTGTGGAATTCAATCAAACGGATAATTTTCCAACAGCGAGCAAATGTGAAGAGATGAAGACGAAAAATGCAAGGATTGGGTGTGGGTTTGACTGTGGTTGCAAAATTCGTCTTGCTGCTTTATTTAAAGATGCGTAATTTTTCTTGTGCGTAGTGGATCGCCTGGGGTGTTAATGCTCATACTGTGGCAGTAAATGAATCCGGCTGCTTTTATTTCATTACTGGTGTTTTTATTGATCAAAAATCCCTTGAAGGCATGCATGTTACGGTGAGCAAGGTCACTTCTCCACAGATCTGGCGTCACTTGCTTGTCTCCATGGATATAGATATTAGGGATGTCCCGATTCGATATACAGTATTGGTATCGGCTCCCGATCCTGCTCTTTTATGAGTATTGGACAGTATAGGATTCAGTCACATGATCGAACCAATCCAGTTTCACATGTTTTGCAGCATCGACACGCTTTACGGCAGCCGTAAATCAAAACGTCACCATGCCGCTGTGTGGGACTTTTCACTACAACAAAACAATAGTCAAACAGTGACACAATCGCTGCAAACAAACTTGTGGAGGAACCAGCAGAGCCACTTTAGCACTACCAATTTGGTTCATCACTTACAAAAGAATCATCTGGACGAGTTTGATATTTACAAGCGCAAGGCGGCAAAGCCGCAGCAGCAAACACTGGCGGAGGCTTTTCAAAGAAGAGAAAAGCCTTGACATGGCGACAAGTCCAAGAAAATAACAGGGGATTGTTGAATTCGCTTTAGACAATCAACCGTTGTCTGTCATGGAAAACCAAGGCTTTCATCGTCTAATGAACTTTTTACTACAAAAAAAGGTATCGGATCGGTATCGGAAAGAGCACCCCTTAAAAAAATCGGATTGCATTGGAAGCAAAAAAATCAGGACATCTCTAATAAATATGTTTCATTCTAATTCTATTATTAAGTGTAAAGCTTAAGTGTTGCATTTTAATTGTATGAAAAGCAATAACATTTGATTGATTGATTTCATTTTGTGGAACATTCTTTGTAAAGAAATTCCAAACATGGCACAGACAGAAAACCTTTCATCTTTGCTAATTGTGTCCGCTCAAATTTCGATTTTGATTCAGCTGCAATTATTCTTTCAGCCCCAGTTCTTTACAGGCATAATCCAGATGTTTTTGCAAGACCAACATCTCATATGTGTTATTTCTGTAAAAACAGGATCTGTACAACAATCAAACGTCAACTGCTTCTGTGACTGAAAAACATGAATTTAAACTTTCTTAAACTTCTACTGACAAATGCAAAGAGTGTATTATTTTGCAGAATGTGTTGCCATCTGTGCGGTCAGTGGGTTTTTAATTTTCTTCTCTCTGCACCATAATCGATTAAATCAGCAACATCTCCACCAGTGTGAGCAGATGAAATAAATGAATTTCCAAATGTAAAGCCTTATTGAAAGTCTACGGCTCCAGTGTTCACAGCTGTTATTATTGTCTCCATTCATTTTCCAGCACAAACCATGGTTTAGTTTTAATTTCCGCAGCTTGGCAGAGCGCCACACCGCTCTTCATTGGAATGACAACTCATTAGCTTGTTAAATTGCAATGGAAAATCCACTTATCTTTCCAATAACTGTGAACTAGTCGGAGGAAAGCTTGAAATTGGGCAAATGATCTGACTCACCTTCACAGCTCTACTCTGCTGTAGAGTTCAGAGGAACAGGGAATACCTCTCCTAGAGTTTAGCAAAAGTAATCAAGTTTCCCTGAAGGATGTACGACAGTGACAGAAAATATTTTTTGGTAGTTTGGGCTGCAAATTTTCTGCCATTTATTAGAATTGGACATAATTTAGTTTTTCAACCCAATTCCTCAGTGCAAAATGCATCGTGAAAATTAGTTATAATTCTGTTGTGGTCATTTTCGATAATACTTTGGATTGTTAATAAACTAACTTGGGTGTTTTACTGTTTTGTGTTATAGTTAATACTGAACATACTGTAGAAAATGTGGCAGGAACATCAAGAAATGATGTTAAGATAAAAATAAGTTGGCTGTGATGTAAAGAAATTTCTGTTTTAAAATATAATACCATATCTGATTGTTCTAAATGATGCAAAACTGATTCTTGTGAAATTTAAGTCAGTTATAATGTTGTTACCGCCTCAAAAACAATACCTGGAGTTGTGTTTTGTTTCATTCACACAGGTTTGCATAATCTTTTTATTATTAATTGTCTACATCTCCAAAGCTCAAAATAGTCTGTTTAACCTTGTGATGTCATGAAGAGGTAGTTTTCATGTTATATAAAGGGATACTCCAGCACATTTGAAGCTAAAGTCCATTGCTAGAGGTGGTTGATCTCTGCCTCTGTGGAGATCTCGCTGTGGTAGTGAGTCTGTAAAGGCAACAAACTAGTGTAGTGATCAGCAAGGTCTTAACTTACAAGTAAAACTCCAGTTTTCACATTGAACAAGCTTAACACCACTTTCTAACCCATCTTACAACAGCCATGAGTCTTACAAACAAAACTCATCAATGGTCATCAGTGGTCTAGAAACGTTATAAAACCACTTTATAAGCAGCCTTACACTTACTTCTGTTGATTTCCCACTGTGCATTGCAAAAGCCCAAAACATTCGACTGCCGATGTGTTCTAATCCCATTTATTTACGAGTGAATTATACTAACGCTGAAAAAATACATTTCTGAACCACTTTCTTTCAACAACTATCAGTTTCACTTCTTCACAATCAGTAGTCGATCCTCACTCGATGCTTCTGGCGTCTACTCTGCTTTCCGGTAAGGCTAAGGCTGCTTATAAAGTTGTTTTATAACGTTTCCAGACCATTGATGAGTGAACCAGGCAGAGCGTTTTATTTGTTAGACTCATGCCTGTTGTAAGGGTTAAAGTGTTGTTAAGCCTCTTCAGTGTGAAGCAAATTGGCGTTTTACGTGGGAGTTAAGAACTTGCCCCCATCACTACACTAGCTTATTGCCTTGACAGACTCACTGCCACAGTGAGATCTCCACCGAGGCAACACTAATCTGTGCCGTTTTTTGGCTTCTGACAGTATTCAACCTCCTCTAGCAACGGACTTTAGCTTCAAAAGTGCTGAAGTTCCCCTTTAATGACGTTGTACTTTTCAGACACAATACTATATTTCACAAAGTAGCAGTAATTGCGTAAACATGAGTTTGAGTCTACAAACGACAAAAGCTTCGACATATTTAAAAGACCTCAATGACATAACAATAATACAATGCAAAAAAGTAGGTATATACAGTATACATATATTTTACCAGATGCCCTTCCTGACATACCATCTCTACTTTCTTCAGATTGACCTTCTAAGTCCACTGCAACTGTATCTGTATTCCCTACTCACTCCTGGTATGTGATCCCTCTACCGCATTCAATCATTGTTTTCATTATTTTCTATTATAAAATCAATTGTACAATGTCCTCATCGCGGAATGAATCTATAGGCTTTGACTCGCCCAAGTCTCGGGCTTAAATCCAACCGGTAACATAGCGCGTGGAAATGGACATCCCATTATTTGAAGAATTCCTCCCCTGAGCCCCATCTGTCCATTTTTATTCCCTTGGTTAGCCTGCTATGTTCTACAGGAGCCTCTCTGCAGGTAGATTGCGTCGTGAATTATTAAATAAAGCAGATTGCCTTATCGCTTTTGAAGAATGCAGGCAGTGACGGTAAGACCATAAAGAAATCACACATGGGAGATTAGGAAAACTAAAACCATGTGATGGGCCGGGGAGCAGATAACAGAAAAGTCCTTCATTCATTTACGAGCGAGGGGGAGAAAAATCATTGCTAATCTAGTTTAAGGCCGCGCTCACAGACGACATTGGTAGAGAGATGGAGGGATGTTTGTTTACGACGGGGGGCAGGAGAGGTAGACGAGATGAAGGGGGGAGATAGAGGGGAAGTGATCAGAGGAGCGCAAGAAAAATGAGATCGGGTTTTGGAGTGACAGCTCGGTCTCCAGCTGCAGATGCGTCCACTCTAAGAGACTTTACGGTGAAAGGTGGAGGAGATAAGAAAGTAAAAAGAGACAATTTAGGGAACACTTAGACCATTATGTATTATTGGTATTGTTATTGGCCTTTTAACTGGAACTAAACACTCCACTTTCCGCTACTAAACTCTATATAAGGTGTTTTAAAGGGCCCATATTACCTCTTTTTTATCTTTATAATGTTTCACCATCACAAGCACATGTTGAGTTGTGTTTTGTTTCATTCACACATGTTTAACACACAAACCCTGAATATTTAGGCTGAAAAAACACTCTGATCCACCTTGTGATGTCAGATGTTAATACAGGAAGTGCTACACTGTGTTTTTAAACTCTATACACTTTAACGAGAATCATTTGGATCATTTCAGTCCTGAAATTGTCCATCTCTACTGAAATAAGGGGAAGAGGTAGCTGTTAACTTGAAAACTACCACTACATGACATCACAAGGTGGAACAGCGTATTTTGATCTTTGGAGATGTAGACACATTAATAATAAAGGATTATGTCCATGAAAGAAAACACAACTCCTTTTTGAGGAGATATCAACATTACAACATGGCCTAAAATTCACAATAAACGATCAGATATGGTACTACATTTTTAAATAGAAATTTCTTTACATCACAGCCAACTTTAACAAAACGTATTTTTATCTTACCATAATTTTTTCATGTGCCACATTTTCTACAGTATTTTCAGTATTAACTATCACAAAATACAGTAAAACACCCAAGTTAGTTTGTTAACAATCCAATGTAGTCAAAAGTGACAGTTTCATATTCTGCTCATCCAGCCTGCTAGAGGGCGCTAGTCACAATTGTGGTATTAATTTTAACCAATAGGTGGCCAGAAGTAAACAACTAAAATTATATTTACATAAAATAGGAAAACATAATAGGGGAAACTGTGATAACTGTGGCCACCCAGAAAGAGTAGAACATGTGTTTATGGATTGTAACACATATACAGAGGAAAGGAACATAAATGGGTCAATGACATGACGCCTACATTTCCTCAGTTATTTCCTCCATGGAACCAAATCATTTTTTCAGAAATCAGAGTTATTCTGCATATTTTTTGTACTTAAAGTGTTAAAATGTCATGTGGTGCGACTATGCATCATGTGGTGCGATTAAAAACAGCAGGAGTTCTATGGCTGGAGTTTTAATAACAAAATAGACTTGGGTGAATGGTTCTTTAGGCATTTTTTTTCATTTGATGCATTTTACAGGGCAGTAGTTTGTTCACTAAACACAAGCAGGCGACTGTCATATTGGACAGCAAAAGAAAATATCAATGTGCATTAAAAATCAAAAGAAATGCAACAGTTTGTTTCTATACACTTCATGTTACTCAGAACTTACATTAATATCCCAACCATGTTTTGGAAAATGAAACTATTTTAAGGTTATTCTCAGTTGCACCACATGACATTTTACACTGAAAATGCTTAATATAAATGTTAAACATAGATTTATGCACCAAATATTTGAAAAAGTTCAATAGAAACTAAGATTTTTTATATTTTAAAATTTGCCGATTGAAAATTCGTATATGTCATTGACCCAAATATAATGAAGGAGGCATCAAGGACCTTAAAATTAAATTTAACTTAATAGAACTAGTACAGCAGTGCCCGAGAAATTGCAGTTTTATTTTTATTTTATTAAAGTTTGTTAGGGATATACAGAATTTGATTAATTATTTTGCGTTTGCTTACACTCCTTATCAGTTGGTGAAGAAGAAGAAGAAGAAGAAGAAGAAGAAGAAGAAGAAGAAGAAGAAGAAGAAGAAATAAACAAACATTTAGCTTGCAGAGTGAGTTAGTCCATGTTGTGTTTTGCTGTTCTCTCTCATTTCCAGCCGTTTGAGTGGCAAAATGAGTAGGTTTTTATGTCTAATCTGAATATTGGCAACTACATCTGTGACACTTTGTCCAAATTTGTTAGATGCTAATTTGAGATCCAGTTCCAGATGTGATAATTTGAGTTCTTGCTGTGTTACTTCTCAGCAAGCTTTCATCATTTAATAGTCTACATAGTGTAAAGGACACTGTTTATGTTGCTGCTGCTTACTGAATTCTTCTTTGTGTTTTCTATGTTGCAGTTTTCTTTTTTGCTTTAAATCCTGGTCAAACACAACACCTGCCAGTTCCTTGGAGAGTTTCTCTGGCTGTGAATCCCAATTAGGACAAGGGGTCAGGGAGGGTGCAAGAATACAACACAGATCCAGGTATGTTTTTGCACAATATAGGACCCTTAGATTGGAACTAAACACTAAATCCACTATGCATATGTTGTTTTAATAGCATCTACTGTTTCTAGTCATTTTGGCAACTTCAGTGTAAACTATCTCCTTTGGCACCTCATGTTTTAGAACTTAAAATAATAGTTTTGTGGAGACATTATTTCCCAGCTCGTGTGCTCCTCGTACAGGAATCGGGTGTAAGGCTCCATCTACTGGCAGCAGATGGAATCAACAAGTGACGTGACAATCCTGGGAATATTCATGTATTTGTGAGGCCTCAGGGGGACTTACTTTACAAGATTCATTAAACAATCATCAGTGCAGCAAATGCAGCTCCAGGTATGTTTGTGATGAGGGAACAATGTTATAACATGGTTCAAAAAAAGCACTTTTGCATAATATTTGTTTATGGTTTATGGCTTTTAAGTTTATGGTGATACTCGAAGACAGAAATGTAGAAATGTTGTGAGCATCTTTCTGATTATTTTATCATTATTGCCTTCACTTCAGATTATGTTAGTGTGAGTGTTGCTACGCTGCCAGCCTCTTAAGCCACACTCCATTCTTCAGGGTCAGAAAGAGAAAAGCTGAAGTGTTTAATTCATCTTCATTATTAAAAGTCACACATTATGAATTATCATGACCTTTTCGACTACAATTGGACTCTTTATCACTGGTATTTTCTTACTAATCGCTCAGAACGTGGGATGGGAGAGTTGGAATCCAAGTATCGGATATTGAAACAGGAATCAAGCGTCAGTGTGGAAAAATAAGTACCATATTTTTCAGACTATAAGAAACACTTAAAATCCTTTAATTTTCTCAAAAATCAACAGTGTGTCTTATAATCTGGTGCACCTTATGTTTTAATTCTAGTTGTGCTTACTGACCTCGAACCGATTTTATGTGGTACACCGCGCTCAAAAATCTGTCAAAATGTTTTAGTAAGACTTTGGTAAGTTACGAAACCGCACCGCTGGATGGATTGTTGGAGCGTTACGGCGACTGTAGTCAGGAGCCTCGGGGAGTAACACGTACTGTGCTTTAACATCATATTATGGTGTGTATAAGGAGCCAAAAATGGCAACTGACTCACACGCCCAAGTGAAGCAAACTAATTCAGTGCTGCCGTCATTCCGGGTGGATTAACCAAAGAACTCCAACTGTTAGATATTGGCGTCAACAGGTCATCAAATTAAATTAAATAATGAGCTGCGTGGGAGTGTTGGACGACAGGAGGTGAACACACATTCACCAAGACAGGGAGGCAACGCCGGGCGAGTTACCCCACGATCTGCCAGTGGATCGTGGACGCCTGGGCTCAGGTATCAGTCTCACTTAATGCACTTTATAATCTGGTGTGCCTTTTGTATGAAAATAGACCCGTTCATTGATAATGTGCTTTATAATGCAATGTGCCTTATGGTCCGAAAAATATGGTACCCCCAAAAGTAATTAGTATCATGTCACTGCCAAAAATTGTGGCATCATCCATCCCAACTAACCATTTATCTGTATTTACCAAAGTGAACCGAAGTGAACTGAGGGAGTGTGACGACACCTGCAGTGTTGGGCTCCAGCCAAATGAAGCTCAAGAGGCTAGCAGTTATAGGAGCGAATTTAGGTCCATATTAGGCCGTGCTAAACAGTGAAATAAAAACACCAGGATCGTGGTGGGGTAATGGGTTAATGGGGAAATTTTGCAGCAGTTGCAGAGAACAGGGTGACCATTTTTCAATCAATTGGAAACCAAGTTGATGGAGCCAGAAACGCCCTTATGAACACTTCCTGTTATTAGTTATGGCCATTTGTATCTACAGTCTATGATTTTACCTTTAACCAGGGACTCCACCAATCACAATTTAGCAGTGGACACATTTGAATAACTAACTGAGTTATGTTGAAAATATAAATATTAAAATGATCCAAGTGAGTTTAGCCACTTTGAAATCACATCCTCAGTTAAAACTGTTAAATCCTAAATATAAGTTTACTATATGCAAATCAGTCAAAGCTTTTTCCAGAGTAACAGTGCAGTTCTACACAGCATAAAAACACATTGTTAGTTTTTACTTTCTGACACCTGCGAAGAAAGCTAGTAACATTTTCCACTTCTTAAAAACTCTCCACAATACGACTATTTTTATCACCTTCATATATCCACTTTTATTATTTTCGAGCAGGCCCTGTCCAATACCGTATTTTCCAACTTCTTTGTGGATTTACCTTCAGCAAACAGTCCTCTCTTCTCCAATAACACCCAGACACTTTCATATACCAGCAGTTTCTATGCACTACCTCCTGCCCCGGTCCACTTTTGTAGCACAGACTCCTTCACGTGTCCCGGCGGACCCCCCTCCCTCGATGGGGCGGTGTTTAATCATGCCCCCATCAGAGTGTCTCGATTGGGCCCTGGTCGTTCTCTCCGCTGACCCCCCACCATCTGGAGCTTTGACTCCACACGCCCGGTTTCCGTTATGGGCCTTCTGTCCTTGGGTGCGAAGGCTGGAGGTTTCTGCTGACGCTGTACATTCAGAAATACACTTTATAGCGCGGAGGAGACAAAGGACAAATACAGTACGGGGGGAAACATAAACACAGACAGTATCGGAATCGACTGACAGAAAAGGTTGCAATAATAACTACTAGACTTCTACTTGTGGATTTATTGTTAAGTCGTCACTTGAAAAAATGCCTTAAAGGTGCACTGTGTAACTTTTCTGGTGGTCGGTTCGCCATCTGTCTCCATGGTGATCCTATTGCTTTACCTCGGATGTTCCGCAGTATGGCATCAAACACATTTATCTTGTATTTATTCAATTACAGGTGTTTTTATTTCTCAAAACTACCGCAAAAACGTGCATTATTACAGTGAGTGGGTCCAGTTCTCCACAGATCTGACCTGTAACTTGACTTGGTGATGTTGCCCGCCTGTTTCCATGGAGATAGTTGATTAAATGCCATATTGTAGAACATTTTAAACAGGTTCACAACACTAGGAAATTGCTGCGGTACTTGGAGCGAAACATAGACAAACACTACTAAACAGGCAATATATAAAATTGAATAAAATAAAGTGGAAAACAATAAATTCTATTATGTAATACAAAAACTTGGAGTCAAGCAGGTGGCGGACCTTTTACCAGAAAAGTTACATAGTGCACCTTTAGAAATGCAGGTTTTCATGATTTTCTAACTTGGTTTGGCGAGACTGTATCTGTGGTAAATATTTAACATAGTTTAACCTCTGAGGCAGTTTGAGGAAAAAATTTTGAGTATAAAAACTAAGGCACTTGGAGAAATATTGGCCTGAATCTTGCCAATATGGGCCGATATTCCACGTGGGCATGTTATACCTTGTTATAAAGTTTAGAGTCTATATTATGTCCATTTAATCCAATTTACAGACTGATAAATGTCCTCATATGTGGCGCTGCATCAATATTTATCTATTTAGGGGTCATTTACTGTGTCTGTGGTCGTACTGCCCCTGAACACATACCCAGAGTCACGTTACTCACATGCTCTTGTTTACACCGTGCACAGCCACAGATCCATGTGCACAACACTGAGATTATATTCTTTTTATGGGACAGTCGGTTTGAGTCTGGATTAAAAGGACAGTTCTTAGTGCAGACTTGTGATCTGAGAGGAGCCTGTGTGAGGCTGAGTGTTGGAAATGTGTCGGTTTTGAAGCTCGTTTTTTTTTTTTTCATTGGTTAGCGATTAGCTGCTGTAGCTACCGCACATAAACAGGCTGTTTTCTCTTCTATTACCGACTGTAAAGTGACTATAGTGGCCGTATATATGTTACTGGACATGCATTGATATGTAAATAAGATGTGAATAGAGGTGTGATTATCAGCATTTAGCATATCATTAATTACCGCAGCATGCACCATTTACTGCAAAAAGCTAATCGCGGTAGTTTACTTACTTTACTGGCAAAAATGTCATGCAAAAATGCCATTAGGCCGACCTACTGTCTTTAAATATGATACAAAGAGGCAGAATAACAATAAATGTTGCCTAAATTAACCCAATTTAAAATCCAATAGAGCCAAACCTAAGTTTTATAAACAATTGAAGATTTACAACGAATTTTTTCATCACTAAATATATTGGCAGTTCCAAGTCCAGTTTTATCGGTATCAAATCGGCTGCAAAAAAAAAATAAAATCCATATCTGTCAGGCCCTATTAAAATGCAGGGAGCAGAGCTAAAACAGAATACATCTACTTATGTTGTCAAAAGTACGTGAAGAAGGCATTTTTCTGGCTGTTTAAACATGAATTCAACAAAAAGGTCTTGTCTTTTTTTGTCTTGTTATAATTATTTAGACAGGTTTGGCCCATGGTTGCTAGGTAACAGTATGCTATGTGTGTCATATCTGCTGCCCGTATCCAATTAGAAAGTAAAATGATAAATTTAACCAAAATTTCGTGCTTTTTAGTAAATTAGACAACAGTGTGCTTCTTGTCCGTTTTTAATAATAACCTATTATATTTATCACTAACCTAGAAGTAGAAGTAAACATGATCAGGATTGACTGAACGGTCCATCCCAGTTTTACTTCTCCACCTAAAAAAAGCTGTTGTGAAGCCGTGTTTGCACCCAAAAGCTCATGTATGTGGATATTAACAATGCTCCAGAGGGTTTGTGATTGCTGTAGACGAGTCAGATAGATCTAAACACGTACTTTCTCGGTTTGAAAATGGCGTAATGCAGCTGCGAGGGCTTGATAAGCTCATTTTCATTTGCAGAATTCCAAGTAGAGGGTTGTGAGTGTTGGAATACATTTGCATCTTACGTATGTCATATTTTTCTCTCTCCCGTTTTCATCACAAGATTGACATGGTACCAGAACAGACACTCTATAATGCGTACTGCCTTTGCCTGAAAGAAATGCTTTAAAGAAATCGGTGTTATACAGAGCTGAATCCAAATGGAATAACCTGCCCTCATATTTAATACTGATTAGAAAAGAGGATTAAAATAAAGACGTTAAAATAAACACTATATTTGTAGCATATCCCTGTGAATGAAGACCGTCACTTAAACTGGCGATTTTTAGATTTAATGGCAGTAAATCCTTCAATCTGCCATAAGCGCTAAAAGGAATACAAAATACAGGGTGTAAATACAAATACACAAAAACTAAAATGCAGGTAGAGCTTATTTACATTCATTTTAACAACACAAATCAACCAAGATAATATCTTAGGACGCAAAGTTATCTGAAACACACATTTTAAGTCAACAACATACAGTACCTTATGCGTCATCAGAGGGGGAGCTGAACAAAGGCACAAAAAATACATGAAAAGAAAAAATATTTGCGTATAACGTCTTTTGCCGTTCTCAATGTTAAGCTAATTAACTGTCTTGCACTAACCGGAAGTACACCCTTCATAATTAAAGTGCTACACATAAAAGCGGAAGTTAATGTCAACAACAGTAAATAGCATGCAGCAAAAAAACACAAAAAAACTCAAAAAGGTGTTTTAACAAAGACAAATGATACTCTGAGTTATTTACAATATTACTAAGCATATTATGTTGCGGTCTTATGAATTTCTCAAATGTGTATGTGTAAGGGAAAATTTGAATGGAATAAACATGTGTAGATAACGACTATTGGTGTTATTATTAGTATTGTTAAACCTTTTAGTTGTACACTGGCCCCAGGAAGACTTGGAATCACTTGGTAATAGCTAAAGGAGATGCAAATAACGAAAAATAAGTAAGGCATGTGGATACAGAATTAAGAGATGGTTGCCACATCTGATACAGTCACTGATCAACTGTGTGATACCAGAACCTTTTGGGAAAACAATGTCTTGCCCAGTGACACAGTTACAGTAGGCTTGTAGCTTTTGGTAGACAAGATCAACAACTCGAGAGACAGTAAAACGTATTTACTCCTGCTGTCAAAGTGTCGTTGCCTACTACCCCTCGGACATAGGGCCTCATTTCCTCGTGAGCCAGAGTGTTGGAGACGTGTGGAGACACTTTTTTAAGTATTCCATCCAGTCCTTGTATTTGCAGAGGTTGCTGGTGCTAGGCTAGTGCATGTCAATGGCCACAGTTGTCCTGCCACTAAAAACAGACTTACCCACTCCACAAAGCACCTGAGGCAAAACTATTATAACTCCAGACTGTCCATGTGAATGTCTGTGTCCATAGAATGATGTTTGAAATAAAACTAACCTTGCATCACATCAATCATCGCATTTTGAGGGACTATTTTCTCACATATCAGTCCGCTGCTGCTGAGCTTTCTATCAGGAAGTACAACTCGCTGCTGCTCAGACATAAATCCTTCAAATGCAAGGTTGATTTTACTTCTAAAATTATTCTATCAACACAGACATTCACATGGACAGTCTGGAGTTATAATAGTTTTGCCTCGGTTGCACTGTGGAGTGGGTAAGACTGTTTTTAGTAACAGGACAACTATGGCCATTGACATGCACTAGCCTAGCACCAGCAACCTCTCCAAATACAAGGACTGGATGGAATATTTAAAAAAAAAAAAAAAAAAAGTGTCTCCACACGTCTCCAACACTCTGGCTCACGAGGAAATGAGGCCCTATGCCCAAAATTCTGAACTGTCCCTTTAAACCATCAATAATCAATTTGGGATTAATCTCGTAATTAGTGTAAAGTGATTTTATAAGTGTTCAGTGGAACTTTACTCTGTAGGTTTCACAGATCAAACCTTGAAGTTTGTGAATTTGAGATGTTTGCAACCCTAATGCTTCCTTTCTCCTGAGTGTTTGTTGCTGGTGGTAACTTTACCTCCATCATCCCACACAGCGGCTTTCAGTTCAACTCCACGTACCCCCATTACATTTTTATAACACACTATGGAACACATGACATCAGCCCTCCTAAAGCTTTGGATGCAGATTACATCAGTTCGCCGGGCAGATCTCCAGCCCAGTTGCACTCGCAAAAAAACCTCCGAAAACATATCAACTTCACCAATCTTCCACGAATAAAACCCATCGGCGCAATTAGCCAAAGTGCTAACTCAGCTCCCCGATAACCACACGTGTTTTCCTATGAGGTTGCGTCTGTTAGCGCGGCTTTCACTTTCTAATCTCTGAAATGAGTTATGCGAGCGTCCAACTCACTGCTGCTCTGCTCCTCATCAAGACGCGTTTGACCACTGAGAACGTTCTTATCGGCTGCCCGTGCCACCGATTTCAAGCCCGGCGTTGATGGATCTGGCTGAACGGTGGATGTTGGAACTTTAAGCAGATCTGTATCGAGGTGATTGAGAGACTGTGGGCTGTGGAGGGCCAGCGCTAGCGATGTTCAGGGCCTGTTGTTGCTAATGCGGGGAGAGACGGTGACACCGAAGCCGTGCTGATGGATAGAGTCTGTGATTTCCCCAGTGGAGGAGAGGAAGAAGGTGGGGAATAGGTAGTGACAACATCTGCTCTAGTGCCTATAGACATGCATGTAAACAGACACGTACGGATAATGGATTGCGGGTCTGGCGCTTCTTTGTCAATAGAGTGTGGCTAAGTAAACAAACGTGATGAAGCATCATAGTGGAGTTGTTTGAGCTTCTTATCAGATTGTAAATAGTTTTTTTTTTAATGCAGAATAAACATTACCTAGAGTTAAAGGTTCTGTATTAACGCAAAATTGACTCTTTTGAGCTTTTAGCCACGTTATAATGTTTCCTCATCAAAAACATACCCGGAGTTGTGTTTTGTTTCATTCACAAGTTTGAGCAGTTCTTTATTATTCGTCTGTTTACATCTCGAAGCTCAAAATGCTCAGTTCCACCTTGTGATGTCATACAATTTACCTTTTTTTCAGGGGGTCCGCCACCTATTCCGACATCCCTTCATTATCCTCTATTTAGACGTGTGGGTTTTCCGACAGTTTTTAGTATCGCTGTTGAAATACGTCATATTTAAATTTTTTTGCGATAATCTAACCAGGAGCGTCTCTCGCTGTTCTTTGATGTTCTTAAGATCAACAACTATCAAGTCACACACAAAACCGACACACAGTAAGCAACTTCATAATGACAAATATCTATAGTCAATGCTCACCCTCCAGCGCGAATAATAATAGGCATAACATTAATATTATTCACATCGGAAAAGTGGAATGCTTGAAAAATAGTTAGTGCCGCTACTCCGACAATGAAAGAAAAAAGTCAAAGAAGTGAAAAATAGAGGTGTAATGATATCCAGGACTCACGATACGGTAATGTCATGGTATGAACCTCACGGTACGATGTTTATTGCGATATCGTGGGAAAGCTCACAATATGGTGGGGAGGCTCACGATATTACGCTATTTTACATAATAACAAGACGAACATTCTAAAATGCTTTGACCAGTCATTTGGTACAACATTTATTGTTATTAGGGATGTAACGATATCAAAAATCTCTCTGTACGATATCTTCACCATATACATCTCACCATGCGATATTTATTGCAATATTTTGTGGGGAATAGGCTACTTTTTCCTCTAAAAATGCCTTCACAAGACTTAATCCAAAGAGCTCATGGTCTATGTAGTGCCCTCTGTTTTTTTTTCTTTTTTTTTTTGGCAATTCCTGCATCATAACTATCCATTTAAGCAAAGAGACTGTGATTCGGTATATTGTGATGGTCCACGATATTATTGTGAGACCTTTGACGATACGATATCACCATATTTCGATTATTGTTACATCCCTCTTGAAAAATAATGTTTATGCCGCTGTTTCGACAATTAGACGTCAATGTTTAAATAGCAGCGCGTAACCTTTGTTCAGTACTAGAGATGTTCAATTCCAGGTCTGAAATTATCCATATGATTGTAGTGAAGGTGTATGAAGTTTTAAAAAATCGATACAAATTACATTTATTTCTGAATAACTAATCACAACCTCCTGCACCCACTATTGTACTGTACTTTACTGCTACTAGTATTGGTTCTTTGATACAACTCCAGTAATATTGTCCTGGCATAAACCTACATTGAGTCACGTCATGCTGCGAAAACACACACACAGTTTTCCATCTTATTATGACATTCCAAACATGAATGGCTATAATAATTTCTATCAATCAGTCGTATTGCATTTCTAAAGTGGGATTTGGTATTTGAATCCGCACGGTCTTGAGCGTTTATTGTTGGAGAGAGCAGCTATCTTTGACATAACCCATGCTGCAGTAGTGGTCAGAATTAGCCAAGCTCCAGTAGAACGTGTAGTGCTGTCTGCCAGTGGCTCAAGTGTAGCCAGTCTCCAGGATTAGGCTGACCACGGTCTGATAAACCCCAGCGGTGGACCACAGGGAGGGAAGGAATGCAGTCCCAAACAGGCCCGTCGTTGAGTATCAAGTAATGGCACACGATTCCCACTCGACCGGAGGGAGCAGGAGAGGCGGGAGACATGGAAAAAGCAGTAAAGTTCAAAGCCACGCAGGATCTACTGTATACGTCCAATCATGTAATCACCAGTCACAAAACGCGTCGCATTCTCCAGTTACTCTTACTGGAATTAGGAATGCGGTCGTACTGTATGTTCCAGTGCGATTCGGCTCTGAAAAAACAAAACTCTGGTTTGCCAAACATGTTCTTATGCAGCAAAAATATAACAAAATGTATAATTAACCAGATTTATTCCACAATGAAATCTGTCAGGTCATATTTTAGCATCTGTGGGTAGCTAAATTAGCCTCAGTAATCCAAAAGACATACAATTTACCTTTTGTTCAGGGGGTCTGCCGCCTATTCCGACACCATTATGACATGTCTCTATTTAGACATGCTGATTTTCCAACACTTTTTAGTATCGCTATTCCGACGCGACTTTTTGTTTTTGAGCGTTGCAATTTTTTATTTTTTTTTCATTTTATTTATTAGGCGCGTTTCTGGACACCCAAGGTCGCCTTACAACAACATTACAACAAATTAAACACGATTAAAATATACGGTTAAAAGCCTAAAGTTAAAGTGGGACAGTATTTAATTGATTGATTGTGATTAGTGGGGCTGTAAGAAAAAATAAATTCAGCGATATATTGTGCACAATTCTTGAATTAATTCAAAATGTTCGCGGATACAAGCGGCCGAAATGAGTTTCCTCCGCAGAGTGGCCGGGCGCTCCCTTAGAGATAGGGTGAGGAGCTCGGTCACACGGGAGGAGCTCGGAGTAGAGTCGCTGCTCCTCCACGTCGAGAGGAGCCAGCTGAGGTGGTTCGGGCATCTGGTCTGGATGCCTCCTGGACGCCTCCCTCGGGAGGTGTTCCGGGCATGTCCCACCGGTAGGAGGCCCTGGGGAAGACCCAGGACACGCTGGAGGGACTATGTCTCTCGGCTGGCCTGGGAACGCCTCGGGGTCCGTCCGGAGGAGCTGGAGGAAGTGGCTGGGGAGAAGGAAGCTTGGGAGCCCCTGCTTAGACTGCTGCCCCCGCGACCCGGCCCCGGATAAGCGGAAGAAGATGGATGGATGGATGGAATTCAAAATGTATCTGAATCGATTTTTTAAATAATATTTTTCACTAAAATTCATTAGCAGCAATCACTGTTGATTTAAAAAAGGTCAATCAGTTTTCATACAATTTGGTTCTCGTGAAGTTGTAGTTGACGATATTATTAGAAGTAATTATTGATAAATTGCGATATATCATCCATTGTTTCAGTATTGGGATATATCATGATATATCGAATCGTGACATGCGTATCATGATATGTATCGTATCATCAGACTCAAGGCAATGCAGGCAAACCTAGTGATTAGTATTGTATTTAGTGTTGTATTTTATTAGTATTTAGTAATGTATTAGACAGTATTTGAATTGATTGATTGTATTTAATTGACTTACAATTAGTTATCAGCTATTCTCCCTGGAGGCCAATGTAACATGTTTTCAGTTGAATTAATCTCAACAACTATCAAGTCACACAGTAGCCAACTTCATAATGACTCATATTTGTAGTCCATGCTCCCCCTCCAGCGAAAAGGAAAAAAAAAAAACAGAAAAAGTAAAAGAAATACAGATTCCAGAAACTGTAAGGAGGTGTTAGTTTCTCTGTTTTATCAGTGTAGTTTGCTCCTCAGTCGGGCAGATATAAGGCCGTCTCCATCGGCAATCTGACCAGAACTGAAGAAGCTGCTTGGACGAGCTCCAAAACGTCTTCACTCAAACTTTTGTCCATTTGACAGAATTGAATTTGACCTTGATAACTTCTTTTTTCTACCGCTGTGAATATGGCGTGAATATTGTCAGATAAAAACATTTCATATCATTTTATGACCTTTACCCAGACTAGTGTTGGGACTGTCAGCTCTTTTATGGGAGCCGAATCTTTGGGATCTGTTCATTTCAAAGAGCTGTTCAAAAGAATTCGTTAGCCTAATAGCAAAGTTGCCTAAGACATACTTGAACGTTCTCGGAAAACAAGAAACAACACATTTTTTAGCAAGGACATGGTATTTTTTATATTATTGATATTGTAACAGAAAGTTCAACCAGATGTGTGAACAAGTTTCCGAAAAAAGAAAGACACAACATTGATTGCAGGACGATGCAGCAGTGGGAGGAGAGTAAAGTGAGGCAGATATCACAATTTGACCACAATTATGCTATTAGGCTAACGAATTTAGTTATATGATCACAAAAGTAAACAGAAATGACCATGGTTCAGATTTGCTTATGATGGTGAAAAAAATGAGATTCAGCTCTAACTGTTCATGTTAAAGTTGCACTATGTAACTTTTCTGATAGAGAGAGCTGCTTGTCTCCATGGAGATATTACTGTTTTGCCTTGATTATTCCGCAGTATGGAAATAACTTCAATCATCATAATGGAGACCGATTAATGGGCAGATCTATGGAGAAGCAAGCCAAGGTTCCTACAGTGTCTTAAAAAGTCTTAAAAGCATTGAATTTATGAATTTGAAAATAATACCTTAAAAAGACAAAAAAGTCTTGAATTTTTATATCTGGGTCTTAAAATTCGTGTGGTACGTAACTTTTCCGTATCACATTTCTCCTCAAAAGTTAAATTTGTCAAGCACCGTTATTTGGTTTAATGACGTCGCCTAAATAAAGAGCGGCGAAACCAATAATTGAGAACGCGACGCAGTGAAAATCTAATCAAACACGTCGTTGATGATCCCGCGCTACAGAACCACAAGAAACGAGCTGAGTAGAAGAGTAAAATCAAAGACAATCTCAGCAGAACACAAAGTGTTATTTATGCCGTGATGTTGTTTTTTAACATCGGTTTTACGTTACCGAGCGACACATTTCATGCTGTGGTTACGGGGAAGTCTCTCCGCTCTTCATATTCCTTTGTTTGAGAAATAAATTCAAGATTTTTTTATTCTTTGCCAGTAAGTCTATGAAAGAGGTATTAGATTTTTATATAAATAGTCTTAAAAAGGTCTTAAAAATACTTGAATTTAACCTGTACGAACCCTGGCAAGCCTGCACATGGTAAGAATTCCTGTTTTTATGGAATTTTTGAGCTATAAAACGCATAATTGAACAAATGCAAGGGAGATACAGTATGTTTAATGCGATACTATGGAACATTACAGGCAATAAAATGGTAACAAGCAAGTAGCAGACCATCCATCTTAGAAATTACGTAGTGCACCTGTGACGGACTGTTCAAAAGAGCAATCTGTGTATGTAGACATGATATCTAAACTGTAATATTTCATGTTTCGAATTCAGTGTGGCATGAATTTGTTTTGCGATCGAACCAAAAAGTATTTATCTAGGTTAACTTTTAATTCTACGCAGATACTAAACCAAATCCTTTTCTCTTGTCGCGACCCTTTGACTCCACATATCCATGTCAGGAACCATTTGTTGTAACTGGGATGCGTTTTATTGATTTATTAAGTTGGATTCAGTGACAGGAAATTTGACGTTTCACCGGGGTCTGTGATACGATCGCTCGAGGAAGTAACCGAGGAATTTAAAGTGAGCCAGTTTAAGGGCCTATAATGTTTGAGCTTTCAAGAAGTAGGCAAACTAAAAATAGCGTTACTCAAGCATGTGGGAATGAAACAAAGCACAACTCCAGGTATGTTTTTGATGAGGTAACGGCATTATCACACGGTTTAAACCTCACAAGAGTCCATTTTGTGTAATGTAGGACCTGTAAGTGTTTGCCGGTGTCGTGTGGAGCTTGCGTGCATGGAGGCTTTTTCATTAGCCGGTCTATCAGCATGGCAAATAAGCAGTCCGACCCTTCGTGACCCGGCCTTTGCTCCGATAAGCACAGCAAATACACACTCGCGTTTGAATGGAGTGGAGTGGTGAGGACTCCGTCACACTACGCAGAACAGGATAAGCCCCGTGTCAATACGGACGCCGCACCACAGAGCCGACTGGGCCGCGTCGCACGAAGTCAAGGGCCCCGGGGTGAAATTTGGGCAGTTTTGGTTCACTTAAAAATAGGCTGTTGTTGTATAGTGACTTTGACTATGATTGTCTTTGTCTGTTCTATGTTTGTGTTCAGCACTTTGGCCAGATGTTACGTTTTTAAATGTTTAATGAAGTTTTTTCTTACTTATTTTTTTTATTTAGGTTTTCTGTCTCCCATTCCTGGAAAACTTCAAATCATTATTAAAGGTCCTATATCAAGCAAAATTTTGAACTTTTAGCCATGTTATAATGTTGTTACCTCATCAAAAACATACCTGGAGTTGTGTTTTGTTTCCTTCACACACGTCCAATTTTTATGCAAATTAATTAGAGACACTTGAAAATTGCCCTCCCTACACCGGGGTCTCCATCCTTTTTCCTCTGGTGAGCCTTTTAAGTTTTAGCATTCACAAGAAATTTAGTATCTATAAGACCCACGGCGAGCCTTAAATGAGGTACAGTTAGATGCCTAAAACATAAAACATAAACCATTATCCATTTAGTAGTGCGCAAAGTTAGGAATCAAAATGACACATGTACAATGGTCATAGGCAATTAATCAAAATTGACTTATTCACCACAACACGTGTAATTCAGAAATCCAGGTTGGAAACCCCTGTCCTACACTATAACATATCGAACCAAATAAATAAGGCATATTCGAATAATTTGTCATTTTATTCTGCAAACACAAACTGAAACTTGCAAACAAATTACTTAGAAAGTCCATAAAAGTTGCTTGGAAAATCCATAAAGTCCATAAAAAGTTATTAGTTAATTAGTCAATTTCCAGGAAACTTCATGCAGCTTGAGCAACCTCTAAAACATCTCCTTTTTCTTCCAATTTTCTCACTAAATCATCTCTTGGAAACTAAAACCTAATGCAGGTTCTAATCAAGGTTATCTGAATTTTTGATGGAAAACCCTAGTTTGCATCTCCAAAGCTCAAATTGCTCTGTTCCACCTTGTGATGTCATGTAGTGGTAGGTTTCAAGTTAACAGCTCCTTTTTAACTTTACTTCTGTAGAGATGGGCAATTCCAGAGTTGAAATTGTTCAGATGATGCAAGTGAATGTGTATGGAGTTTAAAAACACAGTGGGGCATTTCTAGTGTTACCATATGACATCACAAGGTGGAAAAGAGTGGGTTTTTTTTACCCTTTTCCTACCACAGGGACCCCACTATTTCAAATGACCATAACTTCTCGGTACTTCGTGCAATTTTAATCACTCAAACTACCCCTGAAAGCTGTGAAATGGGGCTTGAAAGAAAATTCAATTCCTTTTTGGCCTTTTCATCTTAATTTTCGATATTTAATTACATAAGAATGGTAAATACTTGACAGTTCTACTTCTCCTGGAAAGGGGTGTAAATTATTTGCACATAGGGCATTCTTTGACACAATTATTGACAAAAATAGACTATTCATTTCAATTCAATCTTTATTAAGATTGAATAAAGATTGTACTATGAACCATAATATCTGGTTCATATTAAGCAAGTATATAAAAAATAAGAATAATCATAAAAAAGAAAAACAGACAAAAAAGACCAGGTGTTTCAATAAATATAGCTATTTTTATAGGGTTAAAAGGGTTAAGAGAAGAACTCAGCCTAAATATTCTGGGTTTGTGTGTTAAATATGCATGAATGAAACAAAACGCGACTCCAGGTATGTTTGCAATGATGAAACATTATACCACAGATCATAAAATAGCGAAATATAATCCCTTTAATTTTATTCTCTTATCAGGAAGTCCCATTACCGCTTTGGCCATCCTGAACTTTATCTCCTCTTATGATTCTTATTCCCTCGGCGTCTCCCCTCTCATCACTTCTCTCGCTCTGTTTCGGCCGCCTACCCCAGCGCACAAAGCGAGCCATACCTCTGGACTTCCACGTGTCATCCTTGCCCACATGCGTACGATTTGTTGTGTTGATGGTGTTTTTCCCCGCGCTTCCATTCGCCGCATCGCCCCGACAACCATCACCGCATTGACAGATACATTTCTCTCTGTGCTTTACGACCGCCGTGCCAAACGAGGTAAACAAAGGCCGCCAAGGAGGAAGCCATGTTTCTTTTTTATGGTGCGCCATTTTTCACCGACTTTAGCAAAAAGGTTCTCCGTCTGAGATATGACCAAAGCTCTGGCGAAATGGTGGAGCGAAGATTTTTAACCAACAAACTTTTGGTGTATTTCCGCAGGATGTTTCATTTTTAGAGTGTGCTTTGTAGATGCTCTCTTTCAAGGCTTTTTCCTTTCTGTAACTTAGTGGTCGATGGCAATCTGGCCCCGGCGTTTATTTTCCTGTCTTGGGTAGATAATGGCCCTGCTACCAAGGCTTTAGAGAAACTATAGAAGACGAATGCACAAAAGGACAATAAAATACTCTCAGAAAGTTTCTACCACAGCCCGCATTTGTGAATATAAAGGTTTGAATGCTGCAGTAGTTTATGATGCTGTAATGCAACCTTATTTGACATGGTGAGTTTTTTTTTTAGCAAAGGTAAAGTTAAAGGTCCTACATTGCACAAAATGGACTCTTGTGAGGTTAAACTATGTTAGAATATTGGTACCTCACCAAACTAAACACAACTCCAGGTATGTTTGTGATGAGAAAACAACATTCTAACTAGGGTTGGGCGCTAATACGGTACATCAAGGTGTCAAAAAGTCGCAACGGTATCAGTTTCATTAATTCATGGAAGAAACAGCAAATGTTGACGGAGCTACGACCCTGCGTCAGGCCAGAGATCCCACCACAGTCGCTTCAGACACGGGACACAGCGTCGACTTTCTCCCCTCCGCTCTCGCTCCTCTTCAAATGTCGTTACGCTCGGAGATTTCCATCCACACACAGTGAGGAAGAAGAAAAAAAACCTGACTGACGCTTCGTGTGTGATGTTGAGTCGAAAAGTTTGCGATGGAGACATTTTATTGAACGCCGAGAGTCAAGAGGGGACGCGCTGAAGAGGAGGAAGTTCCCGCTCGAGGGCGAAATCAGACTTTCACGGAGGAGACGGTAACTTCCCCGAGTGCCGAGAGCGCAGGTCTGTCAGGTACAACATGCTGCAGTGGGAAATATCACACGCCGTGGACTGTCGCCTTTTACTTTTTGTTCCAGAATCTGCCTCTGATGCGCTTTTCTGGTCTTGGCGTGTTCCAAATCATTAAATGGAGGGAGATTCGCGCTGGTGAAGTTTGGTTTGATCAGAACTTGTGCCTCACCTTCAAATATAACGCTGCTCTTCTGTTTCTGAATGGTTTAGGTGCAGCTACAAAATATTTCTTAATTAGACACAGTAATACCGTATACCCCGGTAAAATGAGGTTTAATTGTGTCAATATATGGATACCGCCCAACCCTAATTCTACATACATCAGAAAATGTTAATAATTTCATAAAAACATTAAAAACAAAACTAAATTAGTGATTTTAAACAGTTTGTTTTGGTCCAATCTTATGCATACGCTCATCCTAATTAGTCACTGTGATGATTTTACTAGTGCTTTTCAAAACTCTGACCACCGTAGAGTTACTCCTCTACTGTTAAAGCTTACAACAACTAGCATGCTAACAGGCACCTCCTGATTGTCAGGCAGTAAAATGCGTTATAATTATGTAAAAGTTACACAGGAGACTTATTTTGACCTCAGGAGCCCCTTATACAATATATCTGTACTGTGGCAAGGCATATTGGCAGCTGTGGCTATAACAGGAGCTCACCACTGAGGAGGCTGCAGTGAATAATGCAGAGAGCTGTCTAGTGATTTTGAGCATCCGAAAAGCTATATTTTTGACAAATGCAGGTTTTGCAGGGTTTTTTTTTTCTAAAAGCATTTTTAACAGTGGGGATTGGCAACAGATTTGATTTGACTGGTTTGACCACATTTTAGCATTTTACCTTTTTGTCTGCATTTTATGATCTTTGTGTAGCACTTTTTTCTACTTTTTCTACTTTTTGCTATATAAATAAAGTGGATTTGGATTTGTACAGGTAGATGCCAACGTCCAAATTAACATCCATTATTTAAAGGCTTTGTGCCTCCTTTTCACTATCTTAAATCAAATAAAGAACAGAAATAGCTTGTTTTACTGTTTGCAGTGGACCAAAGTTATTCCTCATTTACCTTATGATGCTAAAGTGGAGTTTTGCCATCACGGTAATGCTAACAACAACCATTCTCTGACAATAAAGCGCTTTATAATTTGATGCAGACAGTACACAACGGACTTATTTTCACTTCATACACTATATCTGTACTGAGGAAAGATACACATGCAAAATAACGGGTACAGGCCATTTAAACACTAAAACACTTCTTTAGGTATATTTTAACACACAAAAATAATACAATTATTAGCAGATATCCAAATATGCAGTGAAAATGAACTTAAAATAAACGTAAAATATCTCAAACTTTCCTTCAAACTCCATTACTCATTCATAAATTCAAAGTTGCCTCTGTGACTTGTGATCAGTGAATATTTTCTGTGTGCGCTCAGCTCCTCTTCTTCATGTCTCAAGGATAAGACCGCCTGATCCGTATCGGCACACACAGCCAGCCTATTCTTCTGCTGTTTATCTGCGGCTTAGTTTTATGAGCCCATGTGTACACAGAGCCACGGAGGTCACAGAACTCAAGAGCTACTGCTGCTCCTGCACTGCAAAAAGGCAAGGACGGGACTGTGGAATAGGAATTTGTGTAAGTGTGACTGCTAGATAATACTTATGTTTACCTGTTTTACGATTTCCTTTGAATAAAAAAGTTTGAAGTTAAAATTTACACTACATTTAAAGGTGCATTATGTGACCTACTTGGTAGTTTACCTGTTTGTTTGTATGGATATGTCATAGCTCTGCCTGGAACATCTCACAGTATGACATTAAACAGCTCTACTTTACATTTATTCAATTACAGCTGATGTTATAGCTCAAAAATACCTTAAAAAACAGGCGTTCTGACTGTGAGCGGGGTCGTTTCTCCACAGAGCTGACTTCTAACTTGGTCTGGCTTGGTCTCCATGAAGAAACCATATGAAACACTCCAGACAAAGCAAGAACATCTCCATGGAGAAAAGCATTTGATGGACCCTCCACCAGAAAAGTTACACAATGCGTCTTGAAAGTGGGAGTATTTTATTTCTATGGGGTATTAATTGCTACCACCTTACATATTCAGATCACCGTGTTACCTTTTATTGTTTTGACAATGCTATATTTGCTGAAAACAGCATATTAACATGTTTTTTTATGCTCTGAATCTCCCCTCCCTTGGCTCCCCGTGTTGTTGAGTCACTCCCCCTTCAGAGCGACGTCATAACAGGTTTGTGAAGTGGTGTTCGGTTTTGTATCGTGCTTTTGTATATTTATGGAGGATTGTCGTGTGGGAGGATGGCTGACGTAGGCTTGTGGACGGGGCTCTTCACAGGATCTTACAGCTCATCATTAGGAGGGTTTGAACATGACATGTAAAACCTCTTCAGGCATGTTTTTGATGAGGGAATGTTATAACATAGTGGAAAACTCCAAAAAATCGATTTTTACATATTACCCTAGAGTGGTCCTTCAAAATATGGTAAAAAATAAAGTTTCAGATAACCTCGATTGAACCCTGCATTAGGTTTTACCGTCCAAAAGAGAAATTTGGAAGAAAAGGGAGATGTTTTAGAGATTTCTCAAGTGCATGAAATTTCCTGGAAATGGACAAATTTTACATTTTCAAGTAAGTTTTCATGAACTTTCTAAGCAACTTTTATGCAAGTTTCAGTTTGTGTTTGCAGAAGAAAATGACAAATTATTTGAATACGCCTTATTTATTTGGTTCGCTTTGTATTGCTTTGATCACTGTTATTTAATACAGATGGGGGCAAGTAAAATTAATATTGCTGCAGATTTTTGTTGCCATACAGCGAGTTCTTGTGTCTAGACACTGATAGAAATGTTCAGGTTCAACATTTGTGAATTTACATTTTGAATATTTCATGGTAAATGTAATTAATAGGGAAAACTGGCTCTTGCCCCCATCTGAGAGCATAACATCATCACGTGCTAGACTCTGAAAACCACCCATTGGGCAGTCTGTCTTAAGCAACCTCTAAATATTAATTTGAATAAAATTTGGACCCAAATATTTTGGCCAGATATGGAAATAAATGCAGGGTTTTAATCTAGAGAATCTAAAAACAAAATTGGGCCACCCTAACATTACCCTGCCTATAAACTCACTGATCATTACTCTGGGTTATATTGAATGTTTACTGTGATCTGATAATGTAACTGACTCAGAAAAGATATGAGCATTAAGTGCTGTCACGGAAACAAATTCCACCGGCTCTGTTGTGTTGCCCTTAATAATAACTGAATGAATGAAATTAGACACTTGAGAGAAAAAAATCGACATATAAAACTAGTCAAATAAAGTGAGCTAAACTGTGGGTGATAAGCCGTGGTTTGGGCCTGTTTTATTTCCCGTTTAGTCCCGGTCTAGTCCAGATTTTTTCCGGGTTTAGTCCCAGTTTTGTTACTATTCTGCTGCGGTGAATGTGCAAGTGTAATGCATCCATAGTGGCTCAATGGTTGCAGCACTGATCCCCAACCCGAATGTTAGAGAATTTCCCGCTCAATGTCACTGATGTAAATCATTTCTGAGAGAGAACTATTTTTATCTTTTATCTTATTGTATTTATCTTATTTTATTTTTGAAACTTGATTCTAACTACTTGGTCGGTTGCATCTGTAACAAAGGAAATTTCCCCTCGGGGATGAATAAAAGTAATTCTGATTCTGATTCAAACTCATTGTGTCCTTGGGCAAGACACTTGGTAGAACATGTGAGGGTCGGGGCCAATGACACAGACTGGCAGCCTCACTTCCAAACAACCGCCAAATATTATGTAGATCTTGTTTTTATATTTCACGGCAAGGAGTCCAGAAGAAGACCACAGAAGAGATTTCCAGATGTTGTGAAGGATGACAAAAAAGAATGTATATGATAGAATTACATTGCTGAAGGTGATTTACTGTGACAACTGCTGAAAACACTTTTATTGTATTGATTTAACATTATTTGCTGTGTATATTCTCAACACAGAAATCCACCCCCCGCTTGTGCTGCATCTGTATTCAATGATAAAACGTCCGTGGGAAGGAAATGAAAAAAAAAACCTCGACCACAAGAAAGTTTTGCAAAGTGAATTTCAGTCTAAGAAACTGGCAGGAACATTTTGAGCTAAAATGTACAGTTTGTCTGTTGAGAAAATGTTTGTCCAAACTTTTAATTAACTTTATTGCTTTTAGCATCTGCCTGAGAAACAACAAGCAGGACGGGGAAGGGACATTATGCGTTTGGTTTTCAGTAATGAGTCTGGAACAGTTATGAAATGTCTCAACTATCTAAAATTTCTTGTTGTGTTTGACGAACTTTATTGATTACCAGAACCAAAGTAAACAAGGGAACATGCAAGACTATTTAAAGCCCTTCTGCGTAACTTTCTGGACAAAAAATGTACTAAAATAGAAGCTTTTTTTTGCTTGCATCCTCACAAAAACTACTCCCTTGCTCCTCCCTGTCTTGGTTCACAGCAAGAAGGTTCTGGGTTCGGTCCTTTCAGTGTGGAGTTTGCATGTTCTCCGGGTGTCTGGATGGGTTTCCTCTTGACACTCAGTTTATCCCCATCGTCCTAAGTTAGTCCTGACCAAGACTAACAAGGAGATCATGGAGATGGGATTCTCTGATCAAAACCAATGAATTACAGTGGTCCCTCATTTATCGCGGGAGTTACGTTCCAAAAATAACCCACAATAGGCAGAATCTGCAAAGTAGTCAGCTTTATTTTTTACAAGCACACATAATGGTCTATGAGTGGGAAACTGCGTCTTTTTCCACTGAAGGCCTTGGAGCAGGTGTCTTTTTCCAAGTGAAGAATATAGTTATGGGGAGTTGTTGGTGCTGTTTTTCCTTCTGGGCGAGAAGATTCTTATAAACAGACATGCCACCTTCGATTATGCAGAACAGCCAATCAGGGCGGAGAACATGTGGAATTTCTAAAGTATAAAGAACAAACTGAGAAGTAAATCAAAGAGTCTGATTTATTCCAGAAATTGTGTGCATAATCACAGGCCTGACTGTCCCCGTCTCATGTTTACAATAACCATGCAGATCATATATATGTGTATATGTATGTATACACACACACACACACACACATATATATATATACACCACCCCAGAGGAACACAGACAGGAGCTTAGTTCCCAAACAGCGTCAAAGACAAGTCAGACAACATTGGGTCATTAGAAGTCAAAATAACATATGGAAGCAAGTTGAATTCAACAAAGATGGAAATACATAATTAAAGGAGATACATATTAATTAATTAATTAATCATTGCATTTATATAGCACCTTTCATGACACCCAAAGTGCTTTACAGTTCATTGTTCATTCACTCCACGCTCGGTGGTGGTGAGATACTATTGTAGCCACAGCTGGCCTGGGACAGACTGACAGAAGTGTGGCTGCCAATATGCGCCATCGGCCCCTCTGACCACCACCAACACTCACACACACCACTTTCTTACATATAGGTATATATGACTAAGTGGTCTGTTGTATTTTGAAAGTGCTCAACCGAACCCTCAGTTATGATTATGTAAAGTTTTTCATAACAAACACAATGTTCATACGCTGTAAAAAAACCAACAAACAAAAAAACCCTGAAACAGCTGCGAGGCTGCGAAAGATGAACCGCGTCATAGTGAGGGACGACTGTACTCACATTCGTACTTGACAACAGGCATGACAACAATATACACTGATTATAGCTGCGATTTAACCATCAACTTTTGAGTTATGGGATGACTATTGTGAGGAAGTAGCAAATGCTTTGTTTCAGATGAAGCAAAAAGCTGTACTGTGCCTCTTGCAGGAATATGCAAAGGGAATTTTACACTTGTCCTGCTTGATTCTTGACAGTATGGTGAGATTTTTTATGTACAGTATATTTCAAATAGGTCAGGTCAAGCATTGCGTTGCTTATCTGGAGATGAGAAACATGGGGAAATTATGTAGTTTTGATGTTTTGATAAGAAGTACAATTATAAAAATATAAATATTGGGTAAAGTATTAATACTTGGTAAAATATGCATGCAGTGATTTAGCAACGTGTAAACCAGTTCAGTATATGGGTTATTCAGTATATGGGTGATTCCAAACCTCTAAATTCAGAGCAGGCCACCATTTCACTTCAGCTTTACTGGAGAACAGCTTTAGCCCTAATTGCAGCGTTTTGTCGAAAATCTGGCAGTAAATTCGGCACCATTTGTGGTCCATGTCCGGGGTTACTCACGTGTAATGTGTTTCTGCTAACCGTGTATGCTAATTAGCTGCACTTAAGCAATTACACAAACAAAAAGCTCCAAAGAGGCAAAATGCACCCGGAGCATATGCGCAGGCCACTACCAGGTCACATTTTCCAACAAAGCAACAACATGAAATTCTGTGCATATGTTTTGCTTTCTAACTGGTGCAAAGGGCACTTTTCTCTGGCTTTTTGAAGGGAAAAAATGAACCGCACAAGAATATAAATGTTGCAATGGTTTCATTCATATGTTTAGTGCAGGGGTGTCCAAACGTTTCCCCCTGAGGGCCACTTTTCCGATAACAAAATTGGCTTAAAGATTCCTGTTCACAGTCAAGTACCCAGTGCTTATATTGGCAACTGTGCCTGGCCTGGTGCAGTTAGTTGCACATAAACCTTATTTTAACTGTTTGTGCGCTATGGTAGGTGTTGGAAAAGTAGTGGAGAAAGAAGAGGGATGAGACTGGAGTTCTAACATTTATACGATATAAATTTGATACGTTTAATTACTATATGGCACCATACAGTGAGTAAAGACATGAACACATCTCGCTATGGTTCAGTTTTAGGGAGTATTATACCTCTGGTGCATGTACATGATCCATTCTATTAGGATTTTCTAATACTAATATGATCAATCTATTTCATTTCATTGCTTGAAAGAGTTCACTTAATATGTATAATTCCTAAAGTGGAGCTATTTCAAATGCTGTGAAGAGCTACTGGTAACTCCGAAGTTATAAGTAGGAGTCCTGATTGAATGAGATCCACTGTTTATAATTCAAAATGGAATTTATTCACTTGCATGCAAAAAAGGAGAGACAAAAACAAACAAAAATGTTAATAAAACATAAAATACACTGCAACAGCATGTGCCACTTAAAGAAAATAAATGATAAGAACATGAAAAAGGTAAAACAATATATACATTTGGTCATTGTATCAGTAATAAACACATAAACCAAAATAATAAATAATATAACGCTTTCAACCAAACTAATTTCTCAATAATTTCTATCCCTCTGACCCAATACTGAGTCACATTCAAACATAGTGGTTCTCAAACTGTGGTACATGTATTGAATATTGAATATCTTTATTTGTCATTGGAACAAATACAATGAAATTAAGTGCATTCCTCGTTCAGTGCAAACTAGTAAAATACTAAAAAGATACAAATACAGAGACACTATGTACAGTACATAGAAAGTGCATAAAAACCTCACACACCCACACATGTCTCAATCACACACTTCCACATTCGTAAATATAAAAACTATGCTTTAGCCCCATTTAGTGAAATAATGGCTGTTGGGTAAAAGCTGTTTTGTAGTCAGTTTGACCATGTCCCACTGTTGATATGTGAGCTCAGAGTGACGTCCCTATTTACCCGGGACTGTCCCAGTTTTGAGCCCTGTGTCCCCTGTCCCAGCAGATTTATCCAAAACCACTGATTTGTCCCAGTTTTATACAAAAAAAATGTCCCAGGCATCCCTATTTTTGACCAATCTGATCTTTTGCCAACAGTAAAGAGAGGCAGACATTGTCATTTGTTTAGGTAAAATACAGAAAAGCAGCTTAAAAATGACCAAAACACAAAGAAAATGCGACTATACTTCAATTCAATTCAATTTATTTTTATAGCACCCAAAATCACAACAACAGTTGCCTCTAAGGGCGTTCCAAGGTTTTGATGAGTAAAACATACACACAGACATATCAAAACAGGAATAAACAACATTCATGTAAAGCAGCAAATGAAACATCGTCCAGTCATCCCCTGTCCTTAGACCCTCCTTCTCAGCAAGGAAAAACTCCAAAAAACCCAGGGTCCTGGGAAAAAGAAGAAACCTCGGGGAGAACTACAGTGAAGGAGAGATCCACTCCCATGGACGGACAGGCTATAGATGTCCAGGCCCGTGGGCCAGTTCGGTATGGCCACAGCTACCCAGGTGGGGAAGGAGCCGGGGAGGAGCCAAGCGAGGAGGAGGAGGCCGGGCGAGAAGGAGGAAGCCGGGCGAGGAGGAGGAGCCGGGCGAGGAGGAGGAGCCGGGCGAGAAGGAGGAAGCCGGGCGAGAAGGAGGAAGCCGGGCGAGGAGGAGGAGGCCGGGCGAGGAGGATACTATACTGACTCATATTAGTACACGAGTGCAGAACCATTTTCCTTACGCACTTGTTTCACAATTTTATTATTAAAAACCAACCCAAACCAGGGATGTCCAAGTTTTTATTTTGAAAATCTGGTCACCCTATGTAAGCTGTATGTATGTGCTCAATTTTATCCACGCTTTCTCAACCAAATCTCTTTTTAGGTGGCCCTTGGTGTGAAACATTTGAGAACCACTGTCAAAAACAATTACACAGAATTTCCACTTGTGCATAATCCATATATGCAAACCAAAAAAAGAAAAAAAAAATCCATTACATTTCTCATTTGGCGACAAAATGAGCGGGTCATTGCAATATCGCCTCCAAACCAGCACCTCCTGCCCTCCCGGACCTGATTGGACAGTTGTGACACATCTATTTACCAGGCGTCCGTGATAATTCTAGCCTGCTTATTCTCCCAGGATATGTGCGGCTCTTGAATTGGTATCATGTCCCGGGACGATTACAGTAATGACGGCTAATGGAAGCAACAGACTAGCCTGTTTACGGCGTGTCATTTCCTCCCTCACCGCAATATGCAATTTGTTTTTTGTGGACAGATTTTGTGTTCTGGACAGAGAAAGAGAGAGGGGAAAAATTGGACTGAGCTGGTCATAACCGGGATTTTGTGGTTGTTGGTAGTGGAAATGCTCGCTCAGAAATGCTGTTATTGATAATTTGCAGGATTTAAAATGTCATGTAGCATCTTAAATATGTTTTGATGTGTTGCATTGTTTATGTTAGACACACTACACTACCACTTAAGAGTTAGGACTAATTTTCCCTTGATTTCCATGATTATTTACTGTAGAAGGCAACGCAACTATGAATGGATACACGTGGAATTTAGTAGACAAAAATACTCAAAATAACTCAAAACGTTTTAGTAGTCTGTCATCTTTATGCCAGTCCCCATAAATGATAAATGACAATAAAGAAACACAGGATGGTGGTCGGAGGGGCTGTTGGTGCACATCGGCAGCCTCTCTTCTGTCCGTCTAACCCAGGGCAACCACCGAATTTGGAGTGAATAATTAACGCACTGTAAAGCACTTTGGGTATCTTGAAAGCTGTATCAACATCCAATGCATTATTATTATTTTTAGACTTTTGACATACAATTATCAACTGTATGGACAAAGCAAACCTGCTAGACGCCACGTTCTAAATAAGAACCGAGCATGGGGGCGCTTCAAGCTCCTGCTCCAATTGACTTTACCGTAGGGGTGTAACGATATCCAGATCTCACGATACGATAACGTCACGGTACGATATTTATTGCAATATCGTGGGAAAGCTCACGATATTACGATATTCTACATAATAACAAGACTGACATTATAAAATACTTTGACCAGTCATTTGGTACAACATTTATTGTCATTAGGGATGGAACGATATCTAAATCTCTCTATACGATATTTTCACCATATACATCTCACGGTACCATATTTATTGCAATAAAACTGTTTTAACTACTTTTAAAAATGTCTTCACGAGACTCAATCCAAAGAATGAAGATTTCAAAGTGCTTAGAACAGTTATTTCTTCATGTCGTCTGCACTGAAACGGAGCAAAGGATCATGGTCTATGTAGTTCCCTCTGGTTTTTTTGTTTTTTTTTAGCTATTTCTGCATCAGAATTATTCATTTAAGCAAAGAGACTTGTGATTCGATATATTGTGATGGTCCACGATATTATTATGAGACCTTTGACAATACGATATCACCATATTTCAGTTATTGTTACATCCTTACTTTACAATGCAAAATTGTCAGTCCTTTTTCTGTAACTGTTGCAGTGACCCTCGTCCTTTTAGTCTTAAAATATTGTTATTAGCCTGTTCTACTAGTACATGATCCTTGTGTTTTTATTTTGCTGTTTTATCTGTAAATAAATTCCTATTCTGCTTTCAATTCGCTCCTATAACCACTGAGCTCAACCTTATTAGTCCACTCCTATGTCCGCAGGCTATGTGTACAATGTAATACAACCTTGCAACTGCAATAGTGAACTCTCATGAGCAAATGTTAAGATTTTAACAGAAATAAATCTAAAAATGTGCTCTAAAATTCTGCCTAAACTCACTTTTAGAATCTTCTGCATGCACCACATATCCCTTATTACTGGATACACGTCGTCTTTAAAGTGCAATGGAGATATCAGACGCACATTTGAGGCTTCTTTCTTCTCCGCTCACTCCACTTAAATCAGTGCGAGCGCAGCAGGTTGATAGGAAACAGAGCGTCTAAAGGCTGTCACCGCTCCGAGCCCCTCCTGATCAATGCCTTTTATATGGGCAGTCATAACGTATTACTCACATGAGCAGGTGCTTCATCTCATCCAGGAGACAACAGGCTCACGGCAGCAGCAGCACTTTGAGCCCCATAAAGTCCACACGCTTCTCTAAATGCTGTCAGTGTCCCAGATAAGCCGCGTTAACTTTAGAGCTAGCGAGGGGTTGTTTGCTAATTGGAGCTTTAAAGGGGCTGTATTGAGCTATTTTCTGCTCTGTTGTGTTGTTTCCTCGTCACAAACGTACCCGGAGGTTGTGTTTTGTTTCATTCACACGTCTGAAGAAGGCATCAGAGTTCAGCCGAATCTGTTATGGTATGATAAAAATAAAAAAAATCTGTTCATAAGAAACTCTAGCTCTGGTGTATCTTGTTTATGGCGTAATGCAGCAAATTGGGACAAAATGCTGTTTTATTAGTTTAGTTTATTTATTTAATGAGACAGGGACAGTGCATAATCTACATTAAGCTTAACAGAAGAGATGCATGTACCAGGTTGTAGCGTCAGTGCTCATTTCCACCTGTCGTCCCTGGGCAGGTTGATGCTTTTGTTCATAAAATCAAACAGACAATGAGAATGTCTTTATAAGCACCGGAGCATCATGACAATTCTGTTTCCTCATTCATGCAAAGTTCTCTCAGCACCTTAAAATCATCATCTTTTATCAAAATCATCATCAATTCACTCACTCCAGAACATCACACTCTCCAGACACTCCTCAGTCCACGTTATGGGCGCAGGTTTGGTTTCAAAGGAGCCACTGTTTCTCCAGGTGTGAGAACGTGCCGTAGTTACACATAGACTATTATCACAACGGCAGGAAGTGTCGAGATGTTGAGTCGCGCAACTTCCGGTCAGTGCTTTTCTCTGGCAAAATGCCTGTGGAAAAGTGTCGCATATTTTTGACCAGCTTCATAAATCTGCCCCATCACCAAGTCTTCATCCAACAAGGTCCACAAAGAACTGTCTATGAAGAATTTATCCGTTGTTCCACTTAAGGCGAACAACGACGAGCATTAGTGAACTACTGAGTAACACTAACGTTATGGTCATGAATAAAACATAAATAACTTGTTCACTCAGACTGATTCTAGAATTAAAATTAAAAATCAATTTTGTGATGTCGATATTAACAGAGACTGAGAGATTTGTGCCATTTAAATGGTCGACATTTAATCTCTGAACATCTGTAGCATTCAAACTGCACAAATCTCTCAGTCTGTGTTAATATTAACATCACAAAATTGATTTTTAATATTAATTCTAGAATCAGTCTGAGTGAACAAGTTATTTATGTTTTATTCATGACCATAATGTTAGTTTTGCTCAGGAGTAGTTCACTAATGCTCATCGTTTTTTCTCCTTTACGCTTTCGTCTTTCTTACTTTGATAGTTGTGGATAAATAAAATAAAGGACAGAATATGTTCTTTGTCGACCTTGTGGGTTGAAGATTTGGTGATGGGGGCAGATTTATGAAGCTGGTGGAAAATATACAACATTTCCACAGGTATTTTGCCACAGAAAAGCTTTGACCAGAAGTTGTGTGACTCAACATCGCAACACTTCCTGCTGTTGTGATAATAGCCTATTACGGTATTTTTCGGGCTATAAGTCACACTTTTTTTCAGGGTTTGGGTGGACTTATACTCAGGTGCGACTTATATATTATTCATTTCATTTGGGATTTTGTGGTTGTACGAGGTGGGGCCTTTCTCTGTGGAGTTGCACGTTCTTCCTGTACTTTTTGTGGACTGTGGTAGGTGTTGTAGAGCGAACTGAAGTAGCAAAAGTAGTAGAGAAATTAGAGGGCTGAGACTGGAGTCCTAACGCCGTATAAGTTTAATTACAGTACTATATGATACCGTACAGTAAATAAAGACATGAACACCAGTAATGCCTTTGATTCATCTATTTTATTTCGTTGCACGTTCTACCTGTACTTGGATGAGTCATACTACATCATCCACAGTACCCTAATCCTCCAGATCGGTAATCCTGACGCATATTCTGTTTAAAAAATTGGAGATCGGTGCTTGGGCATGAAATGAAAACAAAAAATTCAAATACAGAAGATACATTAACCTGCGGGAAAAATACAGTCCAGTATTTGGCGCAGTTGGCAAAGCACGGCGAACGTTATTAGCATAAAATACATTACACAAACCACATGTGACAGCTAGTACGTATTAATTAAAATCATAATCAATCTTGAAGTACAGGTACCAGTCCAATCGTATAATTGTACAATAACAGACTTTACAAAGTGCTTCTACAATCCCCCAATTTATTTCTGTCACAACAAATGGAAAAGTCATTAGTAACGAGACTAATTGTTTGAAGCGGCTCTCATTTGAATGCAAATTCCCACATTACATCCAATTAATGCTTCGACGTTTCATTTGGGCATATCATCAAAGTCATTAGGCTGCCTGCGCCCGGTGACTGGCAAACTGTGAGCTTTAAATTCGCTCTGGCTAAAGGCTACGCTCGCTGCCGTCCCTTAAGTCGCGATGCTTTGATGCAGCCTTTTCCGTCGTCTGCTGCTTGTTTAATCACTCCGCGAGCGCACAGCCACACATATGCGCACTTTAAGACTTGGAGGGACAGAATATCTCAAAGCTGTCACCACACTTCGCACAGGAGATCAATGGCTGTACGCCGAAGAAATAACAGTCATTTAAGCTTATGGTGGAGCTCTCTGAAGTCAAAGTGTTACGCCAAAATGAAAGATTATTGGGTTTTCTTTCAAGATTGCTTGTTGTAATTAATTATGTTGATACAGACTTGTCATTTTGGGCTGCGCTATGTAATTAAACTTTTATTTCAAAGAACGTAACTTAAAATTACTTTGTAGACTCCCATTTTGAATAAGTCTGTGTTTATGTGAATGTTTATGACAATTTTTGAGTGGGATCTGGCTGCAGAGCTCCAGCCACAGGTCCCGAAAAGTAAACAAACAGCAGCTATGGTAAAAGACCACCAAAGTTCACTGTTTCCTGGCTGCTGTTTTCAGGGTAATGTTGCGAAATTTGACAAAGCCAAATCCTTTTTCCTAACTTTAAAGGTGCACTGCTCAACTTTTCCATGCTTGTCTCCATGGAAATCTTATTGCTTTGTCCAGAAAGGTTTAATCTATACTGTGGAACAATTTATCACAAGGATGACAAGGGGGTTACAGCAAGTCAGACCTGTGGAGAATCGCCCCTATTCACAGAAGGAACTATTGTATTTCTGAGAAATAGAAATACCCGGAATGAATACAGGGTTGCCATGGGGTCTTAAAAACGTCTTAAATTTCATGTTCCTGAATTAAGGCCTTTAAAAAAGTCTTAAATTATGTTGTCCAAGTCATATTTTTTCACCAAGGTCTCAAATTTCATTATTTTTTTGTAAACTCAACCGGCTGCAGTGCAATGTAAGACAAGACAATGTGAAAGCTTAGTTTGTCTTGTTAGAATGTTAAAAATGATATTTTTTGGCCATTTTATAAGAAATGCAGACGACTATAAATGAGTTCTGAATGAGATTTTATAATAAAAGTATTTTTTGTTATTTAAAGTGAGCATGAGTAATGGTCACTATTAGAATTGGATCTGGTGTTTTTCGCCCACATAATGGAGGCGATGTTGGTCATAATTTTCATTTAAGTGGTCTTAAAAGTCCTCCTGTGGGCTCACCACCTGCAGAGGGGTTCATGGGGGGGGGGGGGTCAGGTGCTATGAGAATTGGGCAGCAAACTGCCCCCATGACCCAGCGGATTAAGCGGGAGAAGATGGATGGATGGTCTTAAAAGTTCTTAAAGTCTTAAATTTGGGGGCGTCAAACCTGGGGATACCCGGGAATAAATGCTAGACGGAAATGTTATTGTCATACAGTGGAACATTCCAGAGAAAGCAATGACCTCTCCATGGAGAGAAGATTTTTGCCTAATCTTAATCAGACACAGGCTCTACAGTAACACATTCATGGGCAAAATAGCTGTTATTTGTATTTACGCAATTGTAGGCTACATGACAATTAAATGTTTTATGTTTGTGACAAAGATACTTCCAAATTAAAGCAGTTTTAGAAAAGTATTGGGCGATGTATTAAATGTACAATCTTTGAAGTACTAATAAGTATAAAAATTGGATTATCTAATATTTCAATGTGCCATCAGGAGTGCATTCGAATTCTGTAACTAAAAGACATCGGCTACAATATTGGACAAGTACAGTGTTAGGGGTTCATCCCCAACTTGTAACCCCGAAACGCTCAGTGTTGTACTATTAATACATGACATTTAAGTCTACAAAAATAAGCCCTCCCCCTTTTTTGCAGCTTCAGTTTCTTTTCAAGCTTTGTACATAGAGTCTGCATCCAATGTTTTTACAATGTGGAAATTATGTTTTAAATACATTATTTTTCATAAAAATATGACCTGTGTGACTATTATAATTGTTGTTGTTGTTAAAATGGTTGTATAAGCAGGAAACCCTTAACTGGTCCTTAAGTGTTCAGACTGTGAGTGATATCACTGAAATTCTACGACCCTGCAGGCCCAACGTTGCAATTTGACAACATACCCCCAAAAAGTTACTAAGATGTCAAAATTAAAAAAGAAACCTGATTTCTTTGTCAGAACACCTAAAAGGTTGACAATTTTTTTTGCACTTTTTTCTATATTTGGGTTTCTGGAAGTTAAAGGTCCTATATTACACTAAACTGACTCTTGTGACCTATTAGGCATGTTATAATGTTGTTATTTCCTGAAAAACATGCCTAGAATTGTGTTTTAATTCACATATGTTTAAGTAATCCTTTATTATTAGTCTGCCTACATCTCCAAAACTCAGAAGGTAGAACAGTGTGTTTTCAGCTTAAGAGAAGAACTCCAGCCTAAATATGCAGGGTTTATGTGTTAAACATGTGTGAACGAAACAAAACACAACTCCAGGTCTGCTTGTGATGAGGAAACCACATTAGAACAGAGATCAGAGAATACAAGCTCTGTCCTTTAGCGTACATGTGTTTATTATGTTGCGATATTAGCGTTTTTGGTACATTTTGGTCATTTTGGTCACTGTTTGTACACGGGGATGTGGCAGTTTACCCACAATTGTTCTTGGGGTTGTGTAGAGATGACATTTCTGTTTTAGTGGCTTTGTGGTCTGGAAAGAAGAATAGCCCATAACTAGTGCTGAATGTGACTGCAGTTGGTCATTTTAGGCCAGAAACGGCTCATATTTCACTTGAACAATCATCAGACTGGATTTTGGCAGAAAGGTTTGTAGATATTTTGTCTAGTAGACCAACTTTGCTGATTTGACACTTAAAATTATGAGCTCTGCGCCGCTCTCTGCTCTGCCAAAGTGGTGCAATAAGTTTTAAACCTCTCTGGGCCTGTCGCTTTTCTCCTCACGCCGGACTCCATCTTCCTCAGGCTGGTTCATCTGTGTGTGTGACACTTCGGGGATTTCGTACTAAGGTCCAACCTTTTGGTTTTACTCCACACAGGACCAGACCTTGGTTCAAAGGATCAGCTGCTTGATCTGGACAATGATCTGCAGGAGTTTTCACCAAATCATGTCTGGACCTGGTAGCAAGTCATAGTCATTGCTCTGCCTGGAATGTTCCACAGTGTGACATTAAACAGCTCTACCTTACATTTATTCAATTGGAGATGGTTTTACAGCTCAAAAATACTCATAAAAACAGGCGTTCTGACTGTGAGTGGGGTCGCCTCTCCACAGATTTGTAACTTGTAACTTGGTCTGATTTGGTCTCCATGAAGATAAAAAGGTTTAATACCGTACTGTGAAACATTCCAGGCATGAAGAAAAACATTTGTCAGAACCTCCACCAGAAATATGATTATAACATAATATATATTAAGTGGAGGCAGTATGAAAACATGACCTAAAAAACCTGTATATTTTATTTCCTCATGAAGTGTTTTGTAAAACCAGAACCTTGTATCTGTGCGTCACTACACCATCTAAAAAATCCTATTCTGCTATTGAAATATCATAAAATGTGTGTATGTGAATACTAGTGAGGGCTTGTACCACAACCTTCAACTGAACTGAAATCCTCAATAATATAAAGAAAGTTCCTGTCTAAAATAGATCACTTTTAATCAAAAATGATCTTACCTTTGGTCTTCCTTCCGTCCTTAACCCATTTATACCGATTGCTGCATTGAGTCTCCTGCCTCCTGCTGCGTAGTTCAGCATTGTTGATTTGTCCTCATTTTCATGACTCAGAGTTCTTTTAATTTCATTTAATCAAAATTTCATGACACAATACTGCACTTAATCTTATCTTATCTTACAGCTGTTGCACCTTCGAAATATTTTCTATATTCATTGCACTTTACCTTCACATTGATGTTTATCTTATTGATTGTTGCTTTCTTGTTGTTTTTTATCTTAATTGATTGTTGTTTATGCCTCTTGACTTTGGCTGCTTACGTTGGCCAGGTCACCCTTGTAAATGAGATCTGGATCTCAATGGGTCTTTACCTGGTTAAATTAAGATTAAATAAAAATAAAATAAATCACTAATTCATTTACCTGGACAGATTTTTGGAAAAGCTTGGTCTGCTTTTTTATCACACCGGTACACAAAGATTTTGGCTACAGTGCCCCTGCTGGAGAGAGTGTGGATCTGCCAGGGCGGATCAGGTCCATATATTCTGGTCATGCCCAGGAATAACTAACTTCTGCAAAAAAGTGGTTGAACTAATGTACTCAGTGTTGGGCCTTGGAGTTGAGCGGTCCTTTTTTACTTTATTTTTTAGTATATCCCCAGAAGGTTTAAATAACTAACATCAAGGACCATGTTGTTCACCCTCCTGTGGGCTCACCACCTGCAGAGGGGTTCATAGGGGGGGTCAGGTGCTATGAGTATTGGGCAGCAAGCTGCCCCCGCGACCCAGCCGGATTAAGCGGGAGAAGATGGATGGATGGATGGATGGATACATATCTGTTTAAGATTATCCTGGTCTCAGGGAAAGAAGCAATAACAAAATACTGGTTGAAAAAAGAGGCACCTACAATGGGACTTTTGACACAAATTATCAAACAAATCCACACAACGGAACTTTCAATCTCCGCCTACAACGCCACAAAGAAGAAAATTATTGGAGAAAATGGGACTGTTATACACACTCCAGGGACAATAACCTGTTGATTGTACGTGTAACCTTGTTTGGTTTTTATATTTATTTAGTTATTCTTTTGTATTCTTTTTCATTTCATGTTTTATGTGCTTCAGAGGCTTAGATATTAAGGTTTTTATAAACAAAAGCAAAATTCTTCAAAAACCCTCAGGCGATAGGGACCTTTACTTAGAATAGCCGAGGCGTTTATAGGCATTTATAGGTGTTTATAGGTGTTTTTTTTGCAAGCATTTATAGGTGTTTATAGGCGTCTTTTGCAGGCGTTTTAGGCGTAAATGGGTTAAGCAAGCGTTTCTTAAAGGCTGGTACAAAGCTCCTGTCAGGTTCATTATCATTGCAGTTAGGAGAAACTATTAGACGCTATTAAGGCTCACAGCGCTGTTCAAACATTAAAAAGTTGACAAAATGATCCCTTAAAGCTACACGAGAGATCTTAATGGTAGTCATGATAATTACGTGTCACATGATCGCAGTGTAATTTACATTTCTAATTATACATTACCATTCGCAATCAAACCATTTAGTACGCCTTCCTCGCACATCACACTTCACTAAATCACCTTATATTAGTCTAAATACGCAGGGCTATTATAATTTTCATGATGATAGGTTATGGACGTTTCTCCTGCCTGGAAATCAAATATGGCTTATTTTATGGTGCGATCATCCAAACAAAATTCATTCACATAGTAATTTTCTGTTTTATCTGTTTACAAAGATGGTCACGATCCGCATGAAGGTGTCAGAGGAACAACAAGGACCACAGACTGTACATAGAAGTCGACTGAGATCACCTGGAGAGTTTTGGCTGCAACCAAATTAAAGTGATCGATTATAGCGGCTAATTTGCAGCCAAGTTTCACATTTGGAAATCCAAGTGTGTGTAGCATAGTGACCAAAGAGGCATCGGGAGTGAAGTTGCTTAAAGGTTGTATGGAGATTTTAGGGTTTTTTTGTTTCAGATTGTCAATGAAGGTTCCAAACAGCTTCGTAGAGATGCAGCAGCCTTGTAATTACGATGACCAAAAAGAAAAAAGAATGAAAATCCATCAACTGTGGACGTGTTGGGGCCTCATTATCTATTGGATGTTAGGTTGTCAGTCAAACTCTCTACGTTTCTAGCTGACTTGCCGGCACATTGGGATTTCGTGGTTTATGCACGCCTTTCACTCATTCCACATACGCAAGACACCGTTTATTCGACCAACGCAGCAGTTCTTAGCGGCTTTTTCCAACTGTAGCTTCCTCGCAGTTAGCGCAAAGTTTGTTGAATGGCAGACGAGAATCCATGACCAGTTCACTGCAAAAGAAAGTCTGTTTTTGAGTTCGCTGAAAGGAGAAGAGAAGGGGAAAAGGAGCGAAGCCAAACTAAGGTGATTCTTGGGAGATTCCTTCCAGCGATGGCACACACTGAAGCAGATGAAGGGTTCAAAGACTGACGTGCTGGACAGGTAACTTCAACAGAGATTCATTCAGAAATTCTGATTGCACCGCGGCTGTAAATAAGCATGATTTGTAGCATAAGGAGGAGGCAGGAGGAGGCTTTTCTACTTAGGGAGCTGTGGAGGAGAGAGGTGGTGTCAATCATGCACAATATTTAAAAAAGGACAAACAGTCGCTGTATTTCTTTTTCCTTGGAAAATCCTCTGTACAACCTTGAAGTGAGTCACCGCTAACCGTCTGCACCACCGGTTTATATATTTTCAATCATTTCACTCAGCCCCAACTCAAACTGTACGACCAAATCATAGAGTTTAAAAGTTCACAGCTCATGATTCATGTTCTCACGCTATACAAACAGCTTCAACAGTGTGAAACCCTCATGAGAGACGACTGGATTTCAAACAGGTTTGATATTCTTGTGACCAATGATTGCCAATCGGGAGCTGGTCGTGAGGTATTAATCTGATCTTGTTAGCCCATGTTTACTACACAAAGCACGACACATGACTGAGCCAAAATTTGGCCTGATCCCAAAACAGTCGCATTAGTGAAAAATCGTCTCAAAAAGGGCCAAAAATCATACAGTGTACGCCCAACTTTAGCAAAAAGGCGCAAACGTCAATCAAACGTTAATTACCCTAGTGGAAGTTGAAACAAGGGCCCTGATTAGTTTATTACGATGTCCACATCTAAGTAATACATAACATAGAGTAGTGATTATAAAAAAGAGTGAAATAAAAACACCAGGATCATGTACAGCGCACATTTTAAGGTTGAAATCATGACAAATGATGAAAAAGGGGCCACCATTTTTCAATAAAAGTTGAACTTTAGCCGAGTCAGTGGAGCTGACTCTCGCTCAGGCCAACATCCCAGTAGAATTAGTGCGCTAGCTATGATTAGGACTTACAATTTTTACATTTCTGTATTAACTTTTTGGTTTTGGGGGCGTCCGCTGCTTGTTTCTACCAATATATGGCTGCTCTGCCTGGAATGTTCCACAATATGACATTAAAAACCTTATGTTTACTCAATCACAGGTGGGTTTATAGCTCAAAAATAGATAGATAAACAGGCATTCTGACTGCGAGCGGGATCACCTCTCCACAGATTTGACTTGTAACTTGGTCTGGTTTGGTCTCCATGAAGATAGAAAGGTTTAATGCCATACTGTGAAACATTCTGGGCAAAGCAATAACATGAAAATGAAGAAAAGATATGACCAGAAAAGTTACACCATGCATTTTTAACTAGAGGACAGCACCATCTTGTCTATTTTTAGATTTCCACATTCTGCAAATTCAACCTGTGGGGGAAAAAAACAAAAGAGAATATTGAGATTTAATGAAGTTCAAATCAGTATGTAAAAAAAAAACATATTTGTGTTTGTGCGGTGAGTTAACATCTATCGCTATTGTGGCTAAGTGTCCTTTTGTATAGTGTGGAAACCAGCGGCGAGTGAATAAATCCCGATCACTCGATAGAAACCTTGAGTGACTGCGCGGTTCGGTGTCCTTGGCGGCTTTCAGAGGTGCCAACAAATAAAATCTATTATTCATTATGAAAACACTAAAAGCCCCAGCCAGCTCTGGTAACTTTATGTGCACACATCGCCTGCTGGATTATATCTCTCAGTTTCATTGGAATGGAAGAATACCCGAAGTGCGAGCCAGTATTAATGGATTTTGACAATAACATTCAGTAAAATTTGGATTAGCAAGCCACTAAAAACAAAACGGGGACATAACCGAAGTATCCCTGGACTTTTTCAGGTTCTGCAGTGGGAATGGTCCAAAGAAACACACCTGGGGAACAGAGCGTCTTATTCACATGTCGGAAGGGGAGGATATGTTTGTACTTGTGGTTTTAAGTTCCCTCAGCCATGTTTTAAAGGTGCAGCGACTTTCCATTCATTTTTCCATAGACTATATAACGTTTTTGGTTAAGGGTCCATCACCTACGTCCTATGCATGGGTATAGCTCGCATTGCTCTTCTTGAAAACTTCCACAGTATGACTTTAAACATTTTACAGGTGTTTTTACTGCTCAAAAATACGTAGAAAAAACATGCATTCTGACTGTGAGCTGTATGTTGTTTTTAGAATGGTATTTCAACACTGTAACCATAAGTAATATCTGTTTTCATTTATTTTTGGTCAGTTTATTTATATACACTGAATCTGTATTTTAGTATTTCCACCGAACTGCTCAGGGACGACAGGTGTAAATGAGCATCCTTCCTATGACTTACGTCTTGGTTAAAGTAATGTTGTGCACTGTTCCTGTACAAATAAAAAGCAAACTATACCATAAACTGCAAATTTCATAAAACTAACCAAGATTTATTCTCTTAAATTTAGACAAAAAAATCTTTATCTTGTTTTAAGGGATACATACCGGTACTAAATGACTAAATGATAGGCTAAATGTGTACAATTATTAAGAAAGTATTTCTTTCTTATTTAGTTTTTATATCTATATCTACTAGAATGAACAAAACAAGCAAAACAAGTGTTAAGATAATGTGCAGTGTTAAGACATTTTTTGTGGATGTAAATCAGTCGATCTTGGACTGAAACTGTCCAGTATCATCTCTGTACCTTCTGTTTGTAACGTGGAAAAATTAAAAGATTTAAAAGTTTTAGGCGAGTGCTGCAATTTGTCAATATGTTACCAAGTGGTAATTAGTCTTAAAATAAGGAAATCAAGAATTTCATTCACTAAAATAAATAAAACAGTCAATAACATGCTTTATATTCAAATTTTAAGGTTTTTCAGCTTAATTTATTATTAGAATTAGTGTTTTAAGCTTTATTTTATATCACTTAAATCTTAGTTTATTGCTTAGAATAAGTGATTTTATCTTATTTTGACATTTATGCCTAGATATATTTTCTTATTTTATTAATCAATCAAACTTTATTTATAGAGCACTTTTCGTACACAAAATGCAACACAAAGCATTTGAACTTGAAGGTAGAAATGTTTAATGCCATACTGCGAAATTATTCCAGACAAAAGAATAACATCTCCACAAAGAAAAGCATTTGACGGACTGTCCATCAGAAAAGTTACACAAAGCACCAGCTACGTCCTGTCTGTACCGCAGTAGTTTTAAGTCCAAAAAGCACATTTAAAAAAACAATATTCACCGAAATGTTAACATAACTTGGCGATTTATAAAGTTTCAGAAACAAATTTTAAACTATAAGTCCTGTGGTCTTTAGTTACTACACCGCTGATTATCCCTGAGCAAGTTTAAGAGTTTTAATATTAAGTTTTTTCGGAAAGCCTATGGGGAAAAATGAACGAGAAATTTACTTTCAGAACCGGGGGGTGGGTGGTCACTGCTGAACTCCATAACCTTAAGTCCAAAAAACAAACTTTAAATTTGGTGGTATGTTTTAATAACTTAGAGATTTATAAATAATAATAAATAATAATATAATAAGGGGCCTTTAAAAACCAGTCTGTAGAACCTGCGCTGTCATTAGTTAAGTCGAACATTACGCACGGGGCATGTTTGACGGGTGTTGTGATGTGTTTCGCCTGAAGTCCGTAGTAAATCTGATTGTTTTACTTTGGCTAGAGGAGACCGCTTTGAAGTCCGCTAACGTGAAGCATTATTTGACTGGTGGCTAAATATATCTCAAGGTTCGGCCTAATTTTTCTCTTGACCCCGTAGGTATGTGTCACGCAAAGTTCTCTTAGAAGAAAGCAGGAACGGCCCAGAGGACTGTCACAATCTGCTGTAACTAACTCGATTACCGACTGCTAATACACTCAATGAGGCGGTATGTTGCCCAAACCGAAACTAAAGACATATGTACACTGAAAATTATTTGTTATCATAAGGAACAACTTTTAATATTGCTTCATTGGTTTCAGTTTAATTTAATATGTTGCAGGCTACAGTTAAGAGCTAATTTGCATTTCTCATAATAGAAACAATAGACAATAGTGGGTCATTGCGCTGCTGTAAACTATTTATGCAATGTATTAAAGCAACACGGTGTAACTTTCCAGGGAAATAGAAAGTTAAAAACATACTCTGGAACATTCTCCGTGGATATAGATGAGGTTTGTCCCATATTGTAAAACCTGTAGCTCGCCACGTGATTTCTGAATTACACGTATTGTCCTGAATAACTCAAACTTGACAAATTAAATGCCTATTATTATTATTATTATTATTATTATTATTATTATTATTATTATTGTAAATCTATCATTTCGATGCCTGACTTTGTGCACTCATAAATAATGGTTGGTTTTATCTAACTTTCCCCATCCAAGTCTTGCCACGGCTCTTATATTTACTTTATTCCTTGCGACTGCTAAAATGAGTCGAATTTTTGTTTTGTAAAGTGAGCTCACCTGAGTAAACGGGTTGGAGTCCCCTGCTGCAGAATTTGATAGCAAATGCACATTTCCATGGAGACAAGCAGGTGGACAAAGGAAGTCAGGTCTGTGGAGATGCAAGCCTGCTCACAGTAAGGATTCATGTTTTCTTTGTTAAAAAAAAGAAAAGTAATCAAAACAAAAACCAAAAACGCTGGGTCGCTGTATCGGGCCGTTGTGGTGAAGAAGGAGCTGAGCCGAAAGGAAAAGCTCTCGATTTACCTCAGTCTGTGTTCCTCCCCTCACCTATGGTCATGAGCTCTGGGGAATGGGGAATGGGGAATGGGGGATCTCATCCGAAAGGATGAGATCGTGGATCTGGCGTGGATGTGGCCATACTGGGTTGTCAAAGCCTGATCCCGTCAGATCTCAGAAGCTCAGCAGGGCCGGGCCTGGTTAGTACTTGGATGGGAGACCACTGGGAATTCCAGGTGCCACAGGGGGGCGCCAGTGGCAAAAACTGCCGTAATGTCCTTAGGCAAGACACTTCACCCCCCTAGTATGAAAGTGGTGTGTGCGTGAATGGTGGTGGTGGTCGGAGGGGCAGATGGTGCAGATTGGCAGCCTTGCTTCCATCAGTCTGCCCCAGGGCAGCTGTGGCTACAATAGTAGTTTACCACCACCGGGTCTGGAGTGAATGAATAATGCTCTGTAAAGCGTCTTTGAGTGTCCAGAAAAGCGCTATATAAAACTGATGCATTATTATTATTATTATTATTATTATTATTATTATTATTATTATTATTATTATTATTATTATTATTATTATTATTATTATCGTGGATACAAGTGGTCAAAATGAGTTTCCTCCGCAGAGTGGCCGGGCGCTCCCTTAGAGATAGGGTGAGGAGCTCGGAGTAGAGTAACTGCGTCTGCTCCGGATGCCTCCTGGACGCTTCCCTTGGGAGGTGTTCTGGGCAGGCCCCGGGGAAGACCCAGGACAGGCCGGAGGGACTATGGGCTGGCCTGGCTACTCTGTGACCCGGCCCCGGATAAGTGGAAGAAAATGGATGGATGGAAATCATGCTTTTATTTTAGTCTATTTTGGCTAAAAGATACAGAATAGGGCTTTAATTTATGTAAAATAATTTGATCATGACATTTATCTCGTGGGAATTAGGCCTATATATATAATAATGCATAGGGTATACAAAGATTTAAATTAAAAAAAATAAAATAAAAAGTAATACACAGGAGATTAATGGTCCCACAAACGTTTAACATAGTATTTTTTAATGATTTATTTATTAAAGACAATAGAATATACACATAAAATACAGTAATTAACATAAAAAACTGCCCATCCCTTACCCCCAAACGCACACACACAAATTTAATTACATAAAACAGAAGTAATGTGGTCATGCAGCATAACCAAACTGCTAGACCCCGTTATATTTATATTTTGACCAATTTATTTATTTATTTTTTGCAATATGCTTATAAGTTTTATCTTTCTGATGCATTTTGTTGACAATTTAATGTTCTTACGTTTTACGCTAGTTTCAGACTTATACAAACATCTGTCTTCCTTTAACTGAGCCAATTGTTTATTCTGAAGTCTTCCAGCCTTGAAGTAAAAGTGGAGACAATTTAGACAATGCAGCAAAGACAGAAGACTAAACCGAACCCATCTGCGTAAACTGTGCTCTGGTTTTCTATTTTGCCCCGGAGATGCTAAGTGATTTAAAGCCAGCTGCCAAAGACACTTGGAAACAACATTTAGCTAACATCTACTCTGAACACTTAAATGTCACCGCGGCTGTAAATACAATGAAGTGACTGCGGTCCCCGTAGTGCTGCTAAAAGCTAAGTATTTATTAACGAAAATGGGCTGCTGTGGTAAAAAATATGACTGTAATTGCCAGTGGAGTGCCGCTATTATTATTTTCGCAAGTAACGTTAACAATTAGCATTAGCGAGAAAAGACAAATGCTAGCCATGAAAAGAGGCCTTTGGGAAAATGGCAAGTGTTCTTAAAAGGTGTATTGTGGAACTTTTCTGGTAGTGTGTCTGTTATTAGTAGTAGTGTTATTGCTTTCTTTGGAATGTTTCAGTGTGGCATTAAACCTTCCAGACCTAAGGGCAATTTTAGTATATTTGTCCTCGCCTGGATTTTTTTTCTTAATTTTGATATTAAAACTCTTTTTACCCCCTAATGAAGTGTTATACATCCTTTTTTTCTGTACATGTTATTTCACAATCTGTACACTGTAATTGTGTCATGTGGCTGCAATATAAGCTATAGGACCAGAATTACAAATAAAAATAAAATTCATACTCTTTCATACAAATCTTATAGCAAACATGTATAAACAACTTTTAGGAAAACAAAAAAAAAGGGCAATTGCCCCATTACTTTTCTGGTTCCAGTCATGGAAACAGCTCCTGTCAGGTCCAGGACCAGAGCCACATCACTTCCTGCATTTCCATGGTGTTTATTACATTTGTATTTGTTCATTTTGAGTAAAATAGCAAGGTATGTGCAATTATGCAGACCAAGATGCTTAATTTGCCATTTATATGAGAAATAACAGCACTTTGACCGTTTTTTTACTAACACAGACACTCAGTGCAGTCGACCATTTTGACTCATTACACTCTGACAAAGTTTGGGCCAATGAAAATGGACAGAGCGCATTCGTTTGGTGGAAAACAAAGTTCCTATTGGACACTCATGTCATTACACAGTGTGTGGTGTAGGATAATGCCAGAAATATGCTTGGAAAGCCGTTTTCCCAACTTTTCAAGGGAAGAAAAAGTATGTTTCTGTCTTTTATGGTTGGAAAGTTATGTGGTTATTAAATTCAATTCAATTCAATTTATTTTGTAGCGCCCAAAATCGCAACAACAGTTGCCTCTAAGGGCGTTCCAAGATATGGATGAGCCAAACATACACACAGACATATCAAAACAGGAAAAAACAACATTCATGTAAAGCAGCAAATGAAACATTGTCCAGTCATCCCCTGTCCTTAGACCCTCCTTCTCAGCAAGGAAAAACTCCAAAAAAATATAAAACATATTCCTTTACATACTTAGTCTTGAAGGGTTAAACCTTCTTATCGTCATGGAGACCAAACCAGACCAAGTTACAGGTCAGATCAGTGGAGAAGGAAGCCCCGCTCACAGTCCAAATGCCTGTTTTTCTAGGTATTTCTGAACAATAAAACCATGTGTAATTGAATAAATGTAAGGGAGAGGTGTCTAAAGGTGCATTGTGTAACTTTTCTGGTGCTTGCGTCCATGGAGATGTTACTGCTTTGCCTGGAATGCTCCACAGTATGGCATTAAACATATCCATCTTGCATTTATTTCATTAGATGTGCTTTTACTGCTCAAAAATACCTTGAAAAACGTACATTCTTACTGTGAGCAAGTTTGCCTCTCCACAGATTTAACCAGTTAATTACCCTGACGTCACTGCGTTCTTTCTCCAGGGAGATTAATGCCCTACTGCGGAATATTCCAAGCAATCTTCATGGAAATAAGGAGTTGGCGGACCCTGCAGAGAAGCTACGCAGAAACAAAAAGGTGACGGACCCCGAACGAGAAAAAAAGTCACACAATACACCTTTAATTAGTCTGCATCGGCATGTTTTATTTTCGTCAATAAAAATTAAAATCGTGTCGCCTGCTTGCACGCTAACAACGCAAGTAAACTACCTAAATTAATAGAGACCTTTTCATGTGTAAATACGTTGATTTAGACATGAAACAAACCGTGTGAAAAGCGTCGCCTGAACACAAGGTTGAGTAAGGGCGCGTTAATTTGCCAGTGCTGAGCAATTAGGTGGAACAACGCGCTAATTCCGAGCGCGCGGTCCTGTGGGATATGATAATGCACGGTGCAGGGGAGCGTTGCATGACTGGGCGCTACACTCACTCAGGCTTTCCAAGTGACTTTTTAATTATTCATCTCGCTCCGAAGCCCGAACGGAGTCTTCGCCAGCAGATGTCAAACAAACTGCCGCGTTCTGGAGGATATAAAAAGACATCACGTTTGATAAGATAACGCCGTGATTGTGGAAGGTGTTGCCGCGCGAATGAACAATGGGGAGTTTCGCTGTGTGGTTTGAGAAAATGATCGATGAGGATAACGTGTGGGCAGAAAAGCGACATAGTGCAGCTTTTAATGCAAATCTGTTAAAGGACTTGGACTTAGACAAACTTTAATGATCCAGAAAGGAAATGATTTGGACACAGTAGCTCAAACGCAGCAAAAATAGCAAGAGGCTGGTGTCAAATAAGGCATCATTATATAAATGTGTATGTACAAGTAAAAATAAAATATGGAAACATAGTAATATAAATACAGTATATCACAGTTATATACAAGAGGTCACAGGGAAAAACAGTGCAAAGACGATATGATGTCATCTGTTACATAATGGTGAGTTTTATAGTTGTAGGGAGTATTATCTGTTACATAAGGGTGAGTTTTATAGTTGTAAGGAGTATTATCTGTTACATAATGGTGAGTTTTATAGTTGTAGGGAGTATTATCTGTTACATACAGGTGAGTTTTACAGTTGTAGGGAGTATTATCTGTTACATAAGGGTGGGTTTTACAGTTGTAGGGAGTATTATCTGTTACATACAGGTGAGTTTTACAGTTGTAGGGAGTATTATCTGTTACATAAGGGTGGGTTTTACAGTTGTAGGGAGTATTATCTGTTACATAAGGGTGAGTTTTACAGTTGTAGGGAGTATTATCTGTTACATAAGGGTGGGTTTTACAGTTGTAGGGAGTATTATCTGTTACATAAGGGTGAGTTTTACAGTTGTAGGGAGTATTATCTGTTACATAATGGTGGGTTTTACAGTCGTAGGGAGTATTATCTGTTACATAAGGGTGAGTTGTTGTACAGTTGTAGGGAGTATTATTTGTTACATAAGGGTAAGTTGTACATACGTTCTGACTGTGCGCGGGGTCATCTCTCCACAGATCTGACCTGTAAATTGGTCTGGATTGGCCTCCATGAAGCTAGAAAGGTTTAAAGCCATACTATGAAACATTCATAGACAAAGCAATAGCATCTCCATGAAGAAAAGTATATGACAGGCCCTGCACCGGAAAAGTTACATAATGCAGCTTTAATACCATAATATTTAGTAGTTAGAACTTTCCCCAGTCCATGTACCATTCGTTCTTTTGAATTTCAATTAAGAACAAAAAATGATAACATGAGAAAACAGTTTGTTATGTATATTCCGTTGTAGTGCAAAATTTAAAACAAACAAACAAAAAAAACAGATTTCGACCTCTATTTCCAAGATTTAACGGGCCTGGACATCTACAGCCTGTCCGTCCATGGGAGTGGATCCCTCCTTCACTGTAGTTCTCCCCGAGGTTTCTTCTTTTTCCCAGGACCCTGGGTTTTTTGGAGTTTTTCCTTGCTGAGAAGGAGGGTCTAAGGACAGGGGATGACTGGACAATGTTTCATTTGCTGCTTTACATGAATGTTGTTTTTTCCTGTTTTGATATGTCTGTGTGTATGTTTGGCTCATCCATATCTTGGAACACCCTTAGAGGTAACTGTTGTTGCGATTTTGGGCGCTACAAAATAAATTGAATTGAATTGAATTGAATTTTATTTCAAATAGCACCAATCGAAAAACAGTCATTGTGCTTATTTTAATTTTGATATTTTATTCTCTCTGGTTTATTTGCCGAGGAAGTTCTGCTGCTTGTAAATTCACTGTCAGCTGAACAAAGGAGATTTTATCGCTGCTTCCTGTTTCTCATCACAGTTAAACAATTACTTTCTAAGACATGAAAGTAAAACGTCCGCTATGAAAGAAGAGAAAATTGCAACGATTTTCCAGGTAAGTCCTTCTAGCAGTAGAAGTTCGGTGGAAAATAGGCCAAAGAGAATAAAATATCAACTTTTTTAAAATTTATTTGACACTTAGTGGAATAATGAAATCACAAACTGTTTTCCCATTTTATTGTTTTTCGTTCTTAATTGAAATTCAAAAGAACGGATCGTACACGGACACTCCCCTCACAGTGAGAAAATCTAGTCCATTTTGCGATCATGCTTTTATAATGTTCTTTGTAACGCTTCCTTCTCACTCAGTCGTGTGATCCCGAACGCCCCGCCTGTCTCAGTGAAAAATAGCCACGCTGTTGCTGTCACTCAGGACTGTCTCATTACAAACGCTGCGATTCACAGTTTTTAAACGGAGTTGACGGATCGCGCGCATCGCCAGTGAACCTGACACGACCCTGTCCAACAAACAGTTATGATGACTGAGCTCTATAGCCCACCGCGCCACATCACCGGAGGGGCCTTCCCAAATCATGCGGTCACGAAAAGCATCCCAACTTTAAGTGCTTTTGAAAGCCGGGGCCAAAAGGGTCTAAATACTCCAGCTAATATAATTAAGAAAGGTTCCTCTGGTCTGCAGCTATGGGGTTTGGGGCTTTTAACCCACGAAACAGCTCTTTTCCTCAGATACGTAGCCATAACTAAAGCCCTTTGAGAAGTCCCCCTCCGGCGTTTTGTATTTAACCCAGATACCACGGGGGTGAGATGGGGAAGGGGGAATCCAAGACCGACCCCTGAAGCAAAAGAAGCAATTAGCAGCATAATGGGTTGTGAACGCTGTGAAAAAAGAAAGACATGAGACGTGATTGTAGACGGGAGGTTTCCCCAGTGCAGGACCCCGGCTCTAACTCCCCAAGACCCATGACCGTGCAGATTAGTCCCAGGGGCCCGGCTAGACTCAGCAGCAACGCTAAGAAGCAGGGGTCTGGCCAAGCGAAGGGACAGATCGGATATTTTCAGTTTGGATTGTAAACAAAAGTCTATCTGCGAGGGGAAGATTGAAGTTGGAGGAGTAACGACATGCCCAAAAACATGAAAACGGATTAATTTATGAATTTGATTCTTCTCATGATCATTTTTGACTGGATTAGCAGCTGCTGTTTATTTTGTAGACTGGTCTAAGTGATAAAAAGTCCTTTGAACTGTCAATAACTGTGTCACAAGCACAGAGCATAAACCAGGTCAACAAATCTACAATATGACAATTAAACAGGAAACTTAACCAGAGAATTCTGACCTGTCCTCCATCCCTGATGCATTTCCTTTAAATAAAAGTAACACATATAAAAACTCATTCATACTCCAGTCGATAAATGTATTAATAACAGATATGTCGAGCTTGAGTGACTGTATATTGTCCAGTTCTACAAGTTCTTGTTTTTAATGCTACTGAGCCCGAGCCTGATTCATTCATTCGTTTTTTTAACTTAAATTCTTTCAATAATTAAGTAATTGCCAGAATATTTTTTTCCCAAAAAATATATGAAATGCTTACTAATACTATTTATTACACACGAAATAATAAGAGTTCTTTCCATTTTTATTGTTCCAACTTTTATTTAACTTTGATTTAAGTCAAATATATATTGCCTGAGCCTATGGCGACATGTGCAGACTTGAGTCGGAAGATCTCCCACAAAAGAAAACCATAAATAAATAATTTTTTAAAAAGACAAAAATATCACTAAATGTTTTTTGTGTCATAACTCCATTTGATTAGCCTTATTCATGAGCTGCTTTCACTTCGTGGAATCCGTCTGACCTCGTAGCATTAGGATTTGTTCGCTCAACGGTAGGCGAGTACGTTTTTGATTTAACCAATCACTGCTATTTGGTGGTGACGTATGTAATGCGCCGGAACGTTCAGCCGTGTCCAAGTAATCGCCGACACAACACCAAATCCCATAGGAAGAAGGGCAATAATGTCTTTTCCCTTGATAAAATTCACCAAACATTCTCTTTGTTCCGGCTTTAAATCCTTGATGTCGGGAATCGTTGCCAACACAAATGTCTGGCTTTGTCTGCATCCATCTCGACCACTTTGTTTCCTGTTGTGCTGCACCACAAAAGGGACCCAGAGGTGCTGGAGTTTGACGTCGTGGCTTCACAGCTCTTCACTGATTGACAAGTTCTGGGGTTCTCGCAAACCGCCGAGTGTATTCTGATTCCTGACCTGACCTGGCTAACTGCTCCCTGCTCAGAGCCAAATTTCTCCACGATAATGCAAAATAATCCAACCTGAAAGACAATACTGATGCCCACATTAACAGAAATCAGGCGACTAGATATTTTAGAACGTTGTGATGTCACATGAACGCAACCTACATGCAAAAGAGCTTCACGTTCACTCCCAGCGGTGTTCAGCAAAGGAATTTCCTCTGGACTAATATCCTGTTAATGTGCACTTGGCTTCTATTGATTTCCGATTCTTTTCCCCCTGTCACCCGTCCCCCATCGGCCCCTCCGCTCTGCACACAAAGCAGCCCACCCAGCCGGCCAGCCGAGGCCACTGCCCCACTAATCTGTCTGAAACCTATTGATCAGCAAGGACTAACATTTATGTGCTCCCGCTGCATGGGCTGAATGTCTAATTTGAGCACACTTCACTGAGCTTGACTCTTTAGCTCTACGGTCACAGCCTAGTCAATCCGCAGTACTTGGTCTACTACTAGTTCTGTAGATCTTCACGACATGGGGTCTCACTTTTGTCAAGGTTTAGATGCCATGGGTCTTAATGAGCCCAGTGTGTTCTGTTTAGAGGCATTCATTGGTTCTTGGAGAGGTATTTTACTGTGTTAAAGACATATATATGAGTGGACTAAGCTAACCCGTTAGCTGCCGCGTGCCAAATAGGAAGTGCTCCAGGAGGCTCTTCCGGCTTTTCCCATTGACTTACACTGGGATCTTATCGCTCCTCTCTCTGTAACTGCTGCTGTGGCCTCGTCATTTTGGTCTTAAAATGTTTGTATGAACCCGCGACACATGATCCGGAATTTTTTATTTCGCTATTTTGTTCCTAAATCAAGATATGAACATAAATAACGGACCAATCGGATGCCTTCATTCCACGAGGTCGCCGCTGCCTAGCGTTAGCAACAGGTTTGATTGACAGCTAGTTTTGTTGGCCCCTTCTCGCTTTCCTGCCCTGATGGACTATTTTTGAAATAAAATGACAAAATATCTCAATTACAATAGCTAACGTTACTAGAATCTTAACTAGCTTAATTTAACTATCATAAAGTAAAGTGAATTTCGTTAAATTGCAGCTCTATTGTTGTTCACACGTAACAGAACATACAACATAAATCAATGACGTAAACTTACTATTTAAAGCTTGATGATAAAAGCTAAAAGTTACGTTATTATTCTCAAGAATCACCGAAATACAGCCGTTCGTGCAAAATGGTGCAGATTAGACTATCACCACTCCACGGTGAGTCGGACAGGAACATTTAACAACCTCAATCATGATTGGCTCTCGTGGTTGCTATGATACTCACGGTCGGATTTCCAAATATGGAACCTGGCTCCAAATTTGCTCCTGTAACCGTGGCATTGGGAGCCTCATTTGAGCGGTGCTGAACGCTGTGGGTGACGTCCACTCACTTAGTCCACTCATATATACGGACTATGGTTAAAAAGCAAATCTCGACATCATGTAGGGCTCGTTTACATGTGACCAACCCAAGTCATAACCAGGCTCTCTGCTGGGTTAGGAGACAAGGGACAAAAGCAAAGGAAGAAGCAATGACTGACCAATGGAACAGGGGCCCATTCCACTTTTAACATCTTCTAGACTGTTCATCATTGGGCCTGTTTTAAAATACAAAGTACACCGCATGTTTGGGAAGGTGTATGTTCAGTATCAAGCCTCTGTCTTTGAAATTGCACTTTCCACAGTCCTTCAAATATGCTCTCAAATTTGAAGAGTAGAATTTTCGAGCTAATTCAAGCCCGTAGAAATCTGTGATACACCAAAAGCACATGTGTAAAAGTCCATATTTTAGTATATTTTCCAAATTTGAACCCTTGAAAATTTGAAGGACCTACCTTAAAAAGTTTTTCAGATAGAGCAATCTGAAAATGGCTTCTCGGAAAACTCTGCTCAAAACAGGTCAGATGGTAGTTGACGAAATATTTTTGATGACAAAACTATAAGGAGTTGGGAGCTAAAATCTGGGACTTTTCTTATTAGAAAGTGTGTGAACCTCCTCGAATTTTTCAGTCAAGTCTGAGATGGTCGAGCAGGGGCATTTGGAGATTTGCCGTGGAATAGATGGAATTTCTATATTAATCGTCACGTATCACTGTTTATGTTATAGTTTCAAATCCAAATCTACTTTATTTCTATAGCACATTTTACAAACAGAGCAGTTTCCAAAGTGCTGCACAGAGATAAAACAAAAAGAATGCAAAAATTTGGTCAGAGCAGTCCTAAAAAACAATAAAACCAGTAAAATCCAATTAAAGCAACACCATAAAAATCACAAAATAGCATTGAAAGTAAAATAAAATAAAATAAATAAAAGACAATAAATGGTTTGGTTTTTCTTAGTTCAAAATGGAAGAAAGGAAAACACACAACTATTTTAATTATTTAAAAAAATCCTACTTTACTTGGAAGATTGGTCTTTTAGCACTATTGAGATGTGTTTTTTTTACCTGCCTACTTTTTACCTTTGTTTTTTTGTTAAAACTCAACTTGAACTGATAAAAATTTTGAAATAATGCTAAACTAAAACTAAAATATAAACTTGCAATTTAATAATAATAATGATTTTTGAGTCAGTACTTTTTGATACTCTGTTAGTATCAGTATCTCGACAATCTGGTCCTCACTGGCTCAGTCACACAACATTACATCGTGTAGGAGAAAACTGATGTAGGACAGGATCTGTACTGTGAGGCCTCAGCAGGGGGTCGGACTGAAAGTGTGAAAAACAGCTGAACACAAGCCGATGGCAGTCGGAAAACAAAGGGAGGCTCAGAACAGTACATGCACCTGTTCAACATTACATTCTATTGTTTCTTTCCACCTTTGCGTACTTTTGCTTCACTCCCTTTTTCATCTGCTTGTTAAATGTCTGTATTATACTTAGATGTTGTTGTATGGACATTTCTCTCATCCTTCAGTGTTTTTGTTTTTATTCTGGTGCCTTCTTAACCTGCTTATGTTGATCGTCTTCAGCCCATGAAGCCCAAACAACGCAATTCTATAATTCTCTCTGCAACTGATGACAACTTGAGCTGTTCCCTTGAGTGGTGCAGTTCACCTTCAGCTTCTTCTACCTTAAGATTACAGGAGATGATCACTGCTGCTGTTCAGACATTTTGCTTGAGAACTGGCCGTGCCACTTCACTTCCCTATACTTTTTCTTGTAGGATTTGGTAGTGTTGCGTAGTCATTCTGGTGAAAAAAAAAACATCCGCTGACTATGGATGGGCATGATTAGTCGACTAATCGATAACTGATTATTAAGAATTTCACCAATCACATTCATTTTAATCGACCACCAAAATGTAGGCTGCTGTGCGTAACGTAGCGTGAAGAGACGAGGCTGCGTCTCACAGTGCAAACACTGGAGTTGCGGCCTCACACTCCCACGTCTCGGCTCTGGTTCCTTGGAGATCACTATATCCCTCAGAGAGTGCGTTTACCTGCACATCAGTATCCTGGGTATGATCGGGTTTTTTGAGTATCCCAGTTTTGCATGTATACGCAGTATCTCCAACGCGACATACGCAGAAAACAGACTCACAGCCTCATCACATCCTTTGTCACAGAAAGAACACTCATATTTCACTCGTAGAAGGAAGGAAAGAGCTGGAAGGAAATAAAGTGTTTTTTTTTTTCACTGCTTACAGTTTATGCAAATTACTGCAACGCACTCCTCATCGGGATCCCTGGCAGGAGCATTCAAAAGCTCCAGTACGTGCAGAACAGCGCTGCCATGGTCCTGATGGGAGTGCGTAAACATGAGCACATCACCCCCATCCTTCACACTCTGCACTGGCTTCCTGTTAAATTCCATATTGAATACAAGGTCCTCCTCCACACCCATCACTGTCTGCACGGTAAGGCCCCCACTTACCTCACAGAACTGATCACACCACACACCTCAGCCAGGACCCGGTCAGGCCAACAGCGCCGTCTGGTCCCGCCCAGGACAAGGCTCAACACCATGGGAGACAGAGCCTTTGAGGCAGCTGCTCCCCAGCTGTGGAATGCCCTACTCGACCATCTCAGGGCTCCACAGACGGTGGATGCTTTAAAAAAAGGACTAAAAACCTATTTTTTTAAAGAAAGCTTACAGCTAACTTTTAAACTGTTTATTTGTATTTTTTTGTCTGTTTGCTTTGTTTTTACATGTAGCACTTTGAGATTTGGTTTGAAATGTGAAGTGCATTATAAATAAAATATATTATTATTATTATTATTATTATTATTATTATTATTATTATTATTATTATTATTATTATTAAATTAGCCAAGCGATTTTAAGTTTAGTTTCTGTAAGACGTAAACAAATGTGCGTAAAACGGCATTAACACATCAGTATTTCGGCTGATGTGGCTCGATAGTGGTGATGGTTCATATGTTGTAAAGTTGTGTTTATTCATGCAGATTAGTAACAGTAATAATTGTGATGATGAATTTTAATATAAAAATGTTAATGATTAATCAAAAAAATCGATTGTTAAATCTCCCGATGATCTATTAAGAAAATGTAATCAAATTCCATCCCTTCTGCTGACGTGATCTGCAGCTATCCATCGAAGCTGCCGTCTTTGTTGTAATGACGTTTACGGCGAAGTCAGCTCCCACTGGGCACAGAACACAGAACTCTGCAGACTCGTTTGTTTTATGAAGTCGTTTTAGATGAATATAGTGATTTAAATGTCTAAATTCTCACATAATGATCCACAGGTGTCATAGCTTTGAACTCTAGCAGACACAAGCTCAATATGTCTTCTTTCACTAAATATTTTAATTGACAAAAGGACACAAAGCTCTGGCCTTGGCTCCGGTAATGACACCCTATAATGTAATCGCCAGGAATAAAATGAATAACATACTGTAGCAGATGATTACTTTTAAATACAATTACATAGTTCACCGTGGGTAACATTTGCAAGGGCTTCAAATCCATCGCTGACATCTGGTTTTCATCATCAAACATGTCTGTTGTACAAATTACGTCTTGTTCGAAATTAATTAAACAACATGCCTGTCGAGGGAATGCAATCACACGATGTTATGCATGTATAGTTAATCAAAGACATGGCTCATCGTCTAGCCACCACCGCACACAAAACATCGCCGATACAACACATTCTCCTAATGCTCTCTTCACTTTTTCCTCTTTCAATTGCTCCCTTTTCCATCTTGCCTTTCCTTTGATGCATTCCGAGCCTTTTATTCTCAACCTCCTTCACGTAGATTACTGTGCCTGCAGCTTAGCGCTCCTCCAGCCAGTTTTAGGTGAATCAGTTGCCATGACGATCGGACCCAAATAACCAACAATGGCATGCTAATTATGGTTATTACAGTAAAAAAAAGGAAAAAAAAGAGGCTGCTTCCAAGGAGAAAATGGCGGCACCGCTCCGAGGGGATTAAAGGGTAGGGAATGTCGAAGGTGAAGCGGTTTGGACGCTGTAATTCTTTGCAGGACTTTGAATGCCGAACGAGGATTTCTAAAAACACAGTGTTTGCGCGAAGAAAGGTGAAGGTTTTCATTTTGACAAGGTGACAGCCAAACCACCGCACAATAGATACTTTGTAGCTGAGGGCATCATGCTAACTGGGGGCACTGCTCTGTCTGAAGCTCAAGTTAAGGGTTTATTCTGAGTTTTGTTTAGCACAATCAGGCCAGAAAGAACAGACTTAGCTGGAACTGACATATAGGGATGCACTAATATGGATACTAGTATTGAATATCAGCCAATGGACATAATAATATGGTTGTAATGGCCTAGAACATTTCATAATGTTTTAACTTTAAAGGAGACCTCTGGTAGGTTTGAAGCTAAAGTCCATTGCTAGAGGTGGTCGAATTCCAAAAAACGGCACAGATCAGTGTTGCCTCGGCGGAGATCTCACTGTGGCAGTGAGTCTGTTAAGGCAATAAACTAGTGTAGTGATCAGGGTAAATTCTTAACTTCAACATAAAACGCCAATTTGCTTCACACTGAAGAAGCTTAACACCACTTTAACCCATCTTACAACAGCCACGAGTCTAACAAACAAAACGCTTTGCCTGGCTCAGTCATTAGTGTCTGGATACATTATAAAACAACACATGTGAAAGCCCAAAAGTCTCAATTGCCGATGTCGTTTCTAATTCCATTTATTTACGAGTGAATTATATTTTTTGAAAAATGCTAAAAAATACATTTCCTTTCAACGACTTTCAGTTTCTCTTCTTGTTCACCGTAAGTAGTCGATCCTCACTTGTTGCTTCTGGCGGCTCGAGCCTCTCGCCACCACTGGAGTTGGCAGTCGAGTCTTTTGGGTTTTCACATGCGCAGTGGAAAATTGACAAAGGTAAGTGTAAGGCTGCTTATAAAGTTGTTTCATAACGTTTCCAGACACTAATGAGTGAACCAGGCAGAGCGTTTTGTTTGTTAGACTCGTGGCTGTTGTAAGATGGGTTAGAAAGTGGTGTTAAGCTTCTTCAGTGTGAAGCAAACTGGCGTTTTATGTGGACGTTAAGGGCTTGTCCCTATCACTATGTTAGCTTGTTGCCTTGACAGATTCACTGCCACAGTGAGATCTCCAGTGAGGCAACACTGATCTGTGCTGTTTTTTGGCTTCTGACAGTATTTGACCACCTCTAGCAGTGGACTTTAGCTTCAAACGTGCTGGAGTTCCCCTTTATTTCATACAAAGCTGTTCAACAGTTACACGTTAAATAAATAACGCGACTGGATCAAATTGGCTGTTAACTGTTTGGATGGAAATAAAATTCAGTCTTTGCTCTAGTAGCAAGAAACAATACTGGTATCGGTACTGAAAAAGCTGGAGAGGCCCATCTGTACTCACAATCTAACTAGCATTAGCCAAGTGTTTTCAGTGAATCCTCACCTTTTGTGTAGAAAATCAAACACCCAAACAGAACCGTGAACGCTCGTATTGATCACAGCCTCCTGACAATGTGTTGTTTAAACCCATTTTGTGTTTCTTCTTGAATTTTCAGACAATATAAAATGTGCTTGGTACCTGCTGAACATTCCTCCATAGACATACAGGCAGCCTCTCCTCTTATGATATCACAGTAAAGTCCCAATTAGCCTCGAAGAGCTGGCATTGTACTGCGGCGTGGCCATACATAACGTCACACAAGTGAAAGCGTATCTGGACCGGCACAAAAAGAAAAACTGCGGAATCGTAAACACCTGCTTCACACAGCTGTAAATGTCAAAGCGCTGGAGGAAAATGATTTTGTGAGTATGAACAGGGAATTAAAATGGAGGATTATCAAAACCGCTCCCTCTCCTCTACTGACAACAAAACCCCAGCTGTGGTTCAAATGATTTTGTGCATGTGTGAGATGAACGGCTTTAATCTATCAACAATTAGCACATCCAGGCAGGTCCAGGCTCTTCTGTTTGACTGCCCAATTTAACACATGTAAAAGTGTTGTTGTCTTCATTTTATTAGAGCAATGATATGCAAAGGTTATAAACAGCTAATCAGGGAATGCGGCAAAACATTTAGAAAGATGTGAAGTTATTCTAAATCATCTTCAAGGTATTGACATTTGAAAAACACTACAACTCTACACAAACTTATTTTTATATTTGGTGTAGGAGCTATTTGCTTATTTAGTTTAGTATTATTTACCTTAAGCACTTTCTTTTTCATTTTGGTTTGATCTATGGAGTCACCTCGGGTATAAAAGGGCGGGACGGGCAGTTTTTTTTTACCAGTAATCGACAGGAGAAGTGGCAAATAAGCCTTCATCATGTATCCCTGTTGTTTGCCTGTAAAACTGGGATAAATCTTGGAAATACAGCTCGGGACATGGACATTGATTTTGGTTTTTCCTTCACTGCGTAAACCACAGACCCGTGGTGCCCAAAAGTGATTATTCCAGTTAGTTCGATGTTTAGTTCTGAGTTTGATCACCATCTGTGTACACTACAAAAATACCCCTCCTTCGAACAAGAAAAATACACGTGTTTTAAATTAAAATGCTCTAGAGACAAGTGAAATGATTTGTCAGTGCATCGAGTGAAATTGAATAAATCTTAAAATAAGAAAATATATCCAGGCCTTCATAAATCTCAAAATAAGATAAAATCACTTATTCTAAGCAATAATCTAAGGTTTAAGTGATCTGAAATAAAGCATAAAACACTAATTATAAGAATAAATTAAGAGGAAAAAGCTTGTTATTGACAGTTTTATTCTTGATTTTAGCTAATTAATCTTAATGAAATTCTTTATTTCTTTATATTAAGACTAATTCCCGCTGGTAACATATTGAGAAATTGTATCACTCTTCTAAAACTTTTTAATCTTTTAATCTGAAAAACAGAAGGTTCAGAGATGATACTGTAAAAGATCGACTGATTTACATTACATCCGTCTAACCCCCCAAAATGTCCGAAACACCATCTTTGTTTTGCTTATTTTGTGCACATTCTAACTAGTTTATAGATATAAAACCTAAATAAGAAAAAAAAAATCTTGAAATAAGCTTACATATTTAGTGCATCATTTTGTATATTCTGTATATGCCTTTAAACAAGATACATGTTGTTGTCTAGATTTAAGAAAATACATCTTTTATGAAATTTGCAGTGTATAATTTGTTCATTCGTTTTTCAAAATAGAACCAAAAATGAGAAAATGAAAAAAACAACTCTTTTCTTCATTATTTGTCTCTAAAACCAAAATGAAAAAACAGACTTGATTTTGTGTTTAGATGAATGCTGGAAAAACTGATAATGGCTGTTTCTCGTTTCCCCGAACCAAACTCCTGGTCCTAATATCCAGTGTGGAGCGTCTGTGTGCAGAGGGTCATTAGAGGACCACCGAGCCCATCGCCAGGACTGGACCAGGACTGAAATAGGACCGAACCATGACTAAACCCGTCCACTCCAGTCACCGCCTTGACTAACCGATTTTCTGCGGGAAAGTCCTGGTCAAGTCCTGGTCAAGTCCTGGTTTAGACCTGGTCCAGTCCTGATGATCGGCTCAGCGGTCTGCTTATGACGCACGTTCCACAGTGGATATTAGGACCAGGAGTTTGGTTCGGAGAAATGGGAAACGGCTGTTATCCGTTTTTTCCATTATTCATTTAAACACAAAATCGAAAAATAAAAAAAAATGAATCGTTATCCCTTTCTTTCATTTTGGTTTTGGACACAAATAATGAAAAAATTGTTGTTTTTTTTCATTTTCTTATTTGTGGTTCTAGTTTGAAAAGCAAATGAACGGATGATCACCTCTTTTGTTTGTTACGTTTCTTCATGTCGTTATTTGTAATGCATAAAACCCCCGACCAACACGGGGTCTAGAATACACTCTTCTCCAACGGGGGCAAAATTAGCTCAGAATAGGTCCAGAGTTTGTCCACTGATACGACGGTTGGCGGTTCAAATCCCATTCTTGACATAAACATAATTAGTAAAGCGGTCAGACCCACTCACCCACAGGCTGTTGGTGCGATTCAGGCTTCCACAGACTTCCACAGATGAATGCTGTCGTTGTGTCCTTGGGCATGACACTTAAACCCCCGTCGCCCCCACAGTCTGCGTACACCAGTGTATGAATATGTGTGTGAATCGGTTCCTTGTTATAAAGCGTACTGAATGCCGTCCTCGTATTGTGGTGGATACGTCTGCCACCGCTCCACAATGCTACAGTGCAAAAACGCCTATCAAAAAATAAGAAAAAAATACAAATTTTGAGGTAAAAATGCCCTATTTTAAATGAAATTATCTGCCAGTGCAGTAAGAAATTTTCACTTACCAAGTTTTCTTAAAACAAGACGAAATACGAATCTTGTTCTAAGCAGAAAACACTAGTTTCAAGTGTTTATGGCAAGATTTTTCACCTTATTGGTTTGAGAAGGAAGTTAAAGAGGCTTAACCTGGCTTGAGTTAATATAAGAAGTGCTTAGAATAAATTGTAATATCTAGATAAGATAAATCAGGATGGAATATCTTGAAACAAGTAAAAAAAAATTTAAATTATTAAGTAAAAACTTTTAAAAATTGATCTTTTAAGATGAATCTGCTTCATTCAAGTCAGTGTAACTATGCTAGAAAATCATTTTTTGTAGTGTAGTATTATTTCATTTCAAATACATTTTCATTAAGTTAATTACAGCACACATAGTTTAATTTAATTCCTTTATTTAAACTTATATTTATTTCTAATTTGGGTGCACACGTTTTAGCTCATATAAGCAATAGGAGTTGAGTCGAGATGGCAGATACTAGTCTAGTTTAGCTAGTTTAGTTAGTTTGTTTAAGGTTACTTTATTATCACTTATTATTTTCTGTATTATAATGTGAGTTACTTTCATGAACTTAGCAGTTTTAGTTAATTATTTAGTGATTTAATTCCCCCCTCTTGTGTTCAGTTTTAGTTAGTCCTCCTGTATTTAAACACCCCTGTTCTTTGTCTGGTTTTGTTCTGTTTTTATCAATTATTTGCCTAGTTTGAGCTTTTGTTAAATTACTTTTTTTTTCTTTGGACTTTATTAAATTTAAACTTATTTTTATACCCTTGTCTTTGCATTTCTGTTTGGTCCACTACGTATCAAAACAATTGACTGCAGGAAAAAAGGAAGAAACACATTGCTAATTTCTGCTGAATCAATAAGCGAAAAATTCAACTCATATTTGTCATTGTTCAAAATGATAAATGACCAAAAGAGCTCCTTTGTTTCACATGCATCACTGAAATAAACAAATCTGGTGGCTGTGAACCTGGCTCGAGGCAGAGGGAGCGGTGAACCGTCTGATAGTTCTCCGTATAAACAGACTTACCAACCCTGACCCTTAAAAGTAAAAACAATTGCAGGCATTATAAGACTTAGTAAGATGTAACAATAACTGAAATATCATGATATCGTATCGTCAAAGGTCTCACAATAATATCATGGACCATCACAATATATCGAATCACAAGTTTCTTTGCTTAAATGAATAGTTCTGATGCAGAAATAGCTAAAAACAGAGGGAACTACATAGACCATGATCCTTTGCTCCATTTCAGTGCAGACGACATGAAGAAATAACTGTTCTAAGCACTTTTAAATCTTCATTCTTTGGATTAAGTCTTGTGAAGGCATTTCTAGAGGAAAAAGTATTGTACAGTGAACCCTCGCTATAACGCGGTTCACCTTTCGCAGATTTTTTTACAGGAAGATGCAACTATCGCAGAAAAAGTTAAACTTCTGGACATGCTGAAGGAAGGTAGAAGCTATGTGGCTGTAGGCACCATTACGGAATAAATGAATCTTCGGTTCGTTCTCGTTAAAAGACGCCTGCACCAGTAGAAAAAAACGCTACAGCGGAGTCAGGAGGAAGAGGCACAGTCAGAGGGACTGTGAAATACACGAGTCACAATGTGTCCAACCTCATATTCATTATTAATATTATTAGTATCATAGTTATTTGTAAGAAAACGTTTATATTTTTATTTCTTAAACAAATGCTTGGGCCTGAAAACAGGTTTTGATCTTTGGTTTCATTCTATAGTACAGGATTGTATTGTATTGTATAATAATTGTAAAAAATAAAGCTGATACTTCACGGATTTCGCCTATCGCAGGTTCTTTTTGGAATGTAACCCCCGTGATAAACGAGGGTTCACTGTATTCACAATTTTGTGAGGCAAAATATTGCAATAAATATCGTATCGTGAGATGTATATGGTGAAAATATCGTACAGAGAGATTTGGATATCGTTACATCCCTAATGACAATAAATGTACCAAATGACTGGTCAAAGCGTTTTAGAAGTCAGTCGTGTTATTATGTAGAATATCGTGATATCATGAGCTTTCCCACGATATCGCAATAAATATCGTATCATGAGGTTCATACCGTGAGGATATCGTATCGTGAGACTTGAATATCGTTACACCCCTACTTCTTCGTCCTTTTTAAAGTTTCATGCATAGAGGAATGAAACTTTAAAGACTAAATGATCAGGATACGTTTGGTGAGGATAAATTGACTTCTTACCACCACAGCACCATGGATGTAAACAGAGGAGTGTCTGGCCTTTACTCTGTGTCTGTCTCACAAGTTCACTTTTAACTACTCCTATAATCCGCTCCAAACCACTGTGGTGTCTGGATGAAATCGACTTTGGGTTTCTTGTGGGACACTCATGAATCCTGAACTGCTCCCAACCCACGTTTAGAGTAAATCTGGAGTAAACATGTGGTATTACTCAAATATGCACAAATTATAACAAAATTATACAACTTTGTGCACTGTACAGCAGCAGAAAAAGGAGCTTCGCAAGAACAAAAATGTCTATAGGAAATTACTAGCAAATGTGCACTGTAACTTTTTGGTGGAGGGTCTGACACCTGCTGGTCGCCATGGTGATGTTATTGCTTTGCCTGGAATGTTCCCCTGTACGGCTTTAACTGTATCTACCTTGCAGTCATCGTTTTTATGGTTCAAAAATACAATGAGAGACATGGATACTTACAGTGAACGCGGTCACCTCTCCACAGATCTGATATGTTTAATGCCACACTATGTAACATTCCTTGCAAATAGATAGATAGATAGACAGATAGATAGATAGATAGATAGATAGATAGATAGATGTCCCCGTGGAGACAAGCAGCTGGCGGGACCCAAGAAAAGTGACATAATCCATCTTTAAATCCAAATTGGCTTTATTTTTACAGCACATTTACTAACAAAACAGTTTCCAAAGTGCTGCAACAAAAAGGTAAATTGCTAAAATTTGGTCATACCAGTCCTAAAACAATAAAACCAGTAAAATCAAATTAAAGCAAAACTATAACAATGATAAAATAGCAGTAAAATAAGTGAAATAAATAACAAATAAAAGACACATAGGACCACACAACTCACGTGGTGTCAAAAGCCAGAGAGTAAAAGTGAGACTTAAGACAAGACTTAAAACACTCCACTGTGGAGGCTGTTGGGACTTGGGGGGCTTGGGGCCGGCCACAGAGAAGGCCCCGTCCCCCCTGGTTTTAAGTCTGGTCTTAGACCCCGCGAGCTGGACCTGGCCCTCGGACCTCAGAGCGCACAGGGGTGTAAATCTGGATGAGGTCCCAGACGTACTGTGGGGCCAGTCCATTCAAAGCTTTAAAAACAAACTATAAAATCTTAAAATCAACAGCGCTAAAATCGGGATAATGTGCTCTCGAATCTCGGTCTCGAATTTTGGACTAACTGTAAGCGAGAAAGTGAATGGTGGCTAAGAAAAGTGCCAGAGAAAAGTGCATGGAAACGAGAGGAGATAAAAGCGTGCGGGACCTGTTCGAATGATTTAAAAGATAAAAAATATTTAATTTTAGACAAAAGCCGCAAATGATAAAAAACAAATTTTACAACTGCATTGACATGTCTGTCAAATTCAAAATCACTGTCAATAGTGACACCGAGGTTTAAAGGTTTAAAGCAGATGCAGTATATTATATATATGTCACTGCTAAACACTTGAGTCTGTTTCACTGTTATATGTCTGTGTACCTCTGCCGGGTTTTGCACAAGTTTTATTGTGGAGTAGTTATGTGTATTAGCGAGTAGTTTTATTATTTTTTGTGTGCACTTTGAAGGAGCAGGTTCACATCTTGTTATACTGTGTATAATGACAATAAAGGCTTTCTATTCTATTCTAGATTATGCAAAATCAATGTTATAGAGCTTTTAACCAAGATATAGTTGTTTCCCTTCACCATTTACACTCTCAAAGTTGTATTTGGAGTGATTTGTGCATATCTGAGCAATCTTTAATGACTTATTTTCAAGACTCAAGACTATTACTGATCAACTCCCGTTTTCACCGCTACCTTCAAACAGCCACTGCTCTGTATTTACTTTATTCTCCAATTGAATTTTCTTAATCTGTGATACACATAGGATTCAGCAGCATCACGTTTTCTGGAACAAATGAAAAATAATCTGCTACTCACAGCTCGGTGGTGCTGACTCTTTGTTATGGTGATGTTTACGGCAACGTCAGCACACCACATACACACAAGCAACGGAACTAAAACAAAAGCCTGACGTCACAAACATATATCAATAATCATAAAAACTGACATAATAATAGCATAGCAGTATATCTCCTCCTTCTTTGTACTGAGTGTGTTTATAACCACCACTCCACCACATCATCTCCAGAGCCCGGTGTGGTAAAAACTAATGGATCTTAGGCATCTGCTAATGCACGCCTCTGTCTCCTGTGTGGCGTCTGTGAGCCTTCTCCATGGGACATCCTCAAATGAAACCAGGGCTCTTAACTCTGCTCAAAAAGCTTTCATAACATGCGTGTTTACCTGCACGGGAACATGAATGAAGTCTACCATTCAAACAAGAGGCAAACACGAGGCGGGAGGCACTGCTTTGCCATTTCGTAGCCCCGCAAAAAAAACCATCTTCTGCCATTATTGGTGTTAGCATCTCCTTGACGGCTTTCAAGCTAATTAGATCCAACATGACACAAGTGGTTTTCTTCTCTGTTGGTGTGCTGTTTCCATGGTGATTTTCTTATTCCTCTGAGAACATGTCCTACCTTTGAACATCTATAAAAGCTTCAAGTGCATAGGAAAGGTTGGACAACTTATTTTGCTAAAACATAATTATATTTTGTTTGTTTATCCATCCGTCTCCCACTCGGATCTCAGATACGACGTCACGTCTGCACTTCAACTGTTTTTTTATGTTTCATGTTTCCGACTCGGAGAAAAACGTGGATGCCAACCGGAAAGCTGTTGTTGCTTTAGCATTGGCATAAGTATGTGCTTCAACCACACAAACTCGAGGAAGAATTCAGCATAAATAATATATTTCTGTATATTAATGAAGTGAAAGCGTTCGTGTCACGTGATAGTCGATAATTTTGGCACGTTAAAGCAGAAAATGGGCTAAAAACATGGGCGACATGATCACCAAACCCATAGGCAGTGATTCGGATGGAGTACAGTATTGCAGTAATACTACTATACACACAGGCAGAGGTACGGACACAATAAAGTACTGCAGTAATGCAAGTGACTAAAATGGTCATTTAATGTTACGCAGAGCCAGAGAACCCAAGAGCAGACACGAGTCAAAAGGAGAAGATGGGTATTTAGTACAAAATATTGGGGAGGGGGTGCAGGACACTGGACCAGGTTGGAGAAGGTGACAGGGCAGGAGACGGGGACAGGAGGATGGCACAGGTCGGAGCAGGAGACTGGAGCAGGAGACTGGAGCAGGAGACTGGAGCAGGAGATCTGAGGGAGATGGATAAGATTCGATAACTGTTACCTAGCAACCGCAATATTAACAAGGACCAAAACTTTTAAAAATGTGACGATTTTTGATGGAATTTTCAGTAAATATATATAAATAACAAATTCAAGTTTACCACCATCTCCTCTGCTCTAAAAGACAAATATGATTCATTCTTGTGACTTTAGTCCCCTTAGTATTTCACATTTTCTAAGTTAAAGGTCCTATATTACATAAAGGTGACTCTTGTGTGCTTTAAGCCATGTTATAATGCTGTTACATACATACCTGGAGTTATGTTTTTTTTTTCATTCTCACATGTTTGATTAACCTTTTATTATTAGTCTGTCTACATCTCAAAGCTCAAAATGCTCTGTTCCACCTTGTGATGTCGTGCTGTCGTAGTTTTCAAGTTAACAGCTCCTTTTACCTTTTGTTCGCAATCCCAGGGCTGAAATGATCCAAATGATTCTCGTAAAGGTGTATGGAGTTTAAAAACACAATGGAGCACTTCTTGTATTACCACAGAATATAGCCTAAAATGTGCCCTTTAATGTCATAGGTGCAGTAGAGGGATTTGGTTTTAGAACTGACCGTTACTTCTTGTATTTTTGTACGTTTCTCACAAGCTTCCACTTAACTGATGTAAAACGATGATAAATCCTCACCACAGGCACGATCCCACCAAACCAAAGAATAATTACAAAACATGAAAACCTGTCATACGCACTTTAATTTTGAAAAATTATCTCGAGGATGGCTCAAGGCAAGACAATTTCAGTGATAAATGTTCTGACACAAACAGGAGAGAGGTTCTGTCAATCCATCCGTACATACTGCTCTCCTCATACACATTGTACTGTTTTTTTCTCTTTTGTACTTGATTTTCTCTGCAGGGAAATCTGTATCTCCGCATTTGACACTTCCTTCAATCATTGCCTCAGGCCCACCTGTCCAAAGCCCCCTGCCAACAAACCCGTCTAGTTCCTGAGCCTGAATCTTTGAACCTTTTTAATATAGTGTTTCCCATTAATAAAGGATGCTATGATGCCCCCCTCACAGTCTGAAACCCTCCCCATCATCTGAAAACAAAACAATGGCATAACAAAATCTCACTTTGTTGCTCCTTGTATTGTCGTCACGTAAAAAGTAACTGTTAAAAAGGCTGCTTAAATATGAAATACAAACAGAAAATGGCATCCTTTTTTTTGCAAAATGGACTCTTGTGAGCTTTAAGACATGTTATAGTGTTACTTCAGCAAAAACATACCTGGAGTTATGTTTCGTTTCATTCACACATGCTTCAGTAACGCTTTATTATTAGCCTGTGTACTCAAAATGCTCTGTTCCACCTTGTGATGTCACGGAGCAGTAGTTTTCACGTTAAACAGTTACCTTTTACATTTAGTTCAGTAGAGATTGCCAGTTCCAGGGCTAAAATCATCCAAATGATTCATGTGAAGGTGTGTGGAGTTTAAAAGCACCATGGAGCACTTCCTGTATTACTACTAGTGCTGTCAAACAAATTATTTTTTTTAAATCAGATTAATCACATTCAGAATTTTGACACAGTTAATTATTCTTCAAAAAAGGACCAAAATAGTCTGACAAAAATGAGGGTTATTGCTGCTCGGCTTGTTGTTGGTACAAGTAGTGTCGCTGCTGCCGCTGAATCAAACACGTGTTTTGCTTTAAGATGGTATTTTACACTTGTGGTTCTGTGCAAAGAAAGTTCATGGCTACCTTAGTTTTATCTAAGTTTTATCGGGCAGTTTTTTGAAGAGAAATTTGCCGCTGAGCACCAGTCACAGTCTCATCTTCACATCTGTGTATGGACAGACCTGATCACTGACCTAATAACCTGCGCCGCCTTTCAGGTCAACATCCACGCTTTTGATAGAGGAGCATGTGCGCTTAACACAAATTATGTGATTAATCTGTGTTAAAAAACATTAGTGCGAATTTTTTTTGTGATTAATCGTATGTGTTAATCATATGACATCACAAGGTAGAGTGAAGTGTTTTCTGTTTGAGAAAAGAACTCTAAACCCTAAATTTTTCATTTATTTATTCATAAGGACAGTATACAAATTACATTATGCACAGGGCAAATATGCCTGTATCAGATTATATCTTTCAAGCTATAATCTTCCATCTGCAGTCCTCAGTTTACACAGAAAAAAACATACATATACTAAAATATACAATTTCAATGTTAAAGTGCATTCATTCACAGTCTCACAGTTAAAGTGCATTTGTTTACATGGTCAATGTTAAATATGCAGAGTTTGTGTGTTAAACATCTGTGAAACAAATCAACTCCAGGTATGTTTGTGATGAGGAAACAACATTACAGTATGTATAAATTAAAATAGTGTAATATGGGCCCTTTAAACTGCAGTTGTATGAAAGAAAATCTATGAGAAACACTGTAATATGCGTTCTCACAATAGGCTGCTCTGAAATGTGCCTGTTCAATATTCAGATTTCACCGCTTTAGACGTTTGGGGTCACAAGGCCGGTGTTCTTTGTGTATCATTTCTTTTTGTTTTGTTTGGTTTTGTTTTTTTGCTGGAGAATAAAAGTGCAGTGTATTGGGCGATCCGTGGAGGGCGGTTTAAGCACCCGTCACTCAATGTCCGCTCGTTCTACTTAGACGCCAATTACACCTGTCAGCCCCCGCCCAAGCCCCTCGTGTGCCTCTCTGTCCCTGTCCGAAAGTCAGTGGGCACGCTTCACTCTTTCCTCCACCACGCGAGGAGGAGGCTGCAATCTAAGGACCACACTGAGGGACCCTTTTTCTTTTCAGCCGTGTCCACACTTTCACTTTCACTTCTAATACGCGTTACAGGGTTGTACACTGAAGTCATTGTTTATTCACACCAAGGCTGATATGATTGAAGCCACAGCTGCCCTGGGACAGACTGACGGAAGCGAGGATTTCTGTTTGAGAGAAGAATAAACGCTAAATATGCAGGGTTTGTGTGTTTAACATGCGTCAATTAAGCAAACAAAACTCAAAACAATATTAAAACAGATCAGAAAATAGCATAATAGGGCCTTTGAGCAACGTTTATCTTTTTACAGAAAATAAACTCAACTAGAGCAACACTTTGACTGGAAAAAAACAATATCTAGGTAAGTTAAAAGGACTTAAATTAAGAACATTTTAATCAGAATCAGAATTACTTTTATTCATCCCCGAGGGGAAATTTTCTTTGTTACAGATGCAACCGACCAAGTAGTTAGAATCAAGTTTCAAAATTAAAATAAGATAAGATAAAGATAAGATAAATACAATAAGATAAAAAATAAAAATAGTTCTCTCTCAGAAATTATTTACATCAGTGACATATTTACAACTATATACATGTGTGATCAGGGAATTGGATATTACAGTAGTTTGTGATTTAAAGTGCAGAGTTCAACAGTTTGATGGCGACAGGCAAGAAAGATTTTACTTTATTTGAGTAGATTCATCTTGACAAGTGAAATGATCTGCCAGTGGAATGAATGTTTTTTTTCTTAACTCAAGCAACGTTTGATTTTATTTCTTATTTCAAGTGTAAAAAGTTATTTTAAGTAAAAAAAAATCTTTTGCACTGGCAGATCATTTTACTTTTACTACTCAAATCATGGTAAAACTGTCTTAATCCCAGTCATTTTAGCGTGACTAGATTTGCTTTTTGCAGGGTTTGAGTCTCATCATTCAGGCGTGCAGCAATAATTCATAAATGTTGTCAGTTTATTATCTAAGAATCACTAACCAGAAGCTGATAAAAGAAGTGCAGGCTCCAAGTGTACAGGCTCATACTGTTTGACAACACTGGAGTTCTTTAGACCTTCCTCCATGTCATCCGGTATTACCATGTTTGGCTGTTCCGACCCTAATCCTGTTGGGGTCCATTAGCTTCAGGGCTGAGGGAGGTAAAGCGATATAGACAGTAGTGTTGGTGCGGACGCTATCGGCGCCGAGGGGTAAGTGACACAAGGACAGGCAGCTCGGCGCATTCATACATAAAGAACAGACAGGGGGATGGATCGTCCTGACACTTGTTTCAATAGAAAAGATGTAGAGTCTTATGTGACAAAGTGGTGATGGACTCAAATGCTGTCAGTGTCAGAATGTGATGTGGAAGATAACGTACGAAAACTACTCACAAAAATGTACATACTCATGAAAGTGTTCGCTGTAACAGTGACATATCGACGGGACAGTGGAAAACGTGGCAAAATAGACAACTCAGAGCTGCAGATCTATACTGCAATCATCGAAATGTCCACAAGTTTCTGACATAAGCTTTACTGCACTATTAGTAATTCTCTTTGCTGCATTTTCTATATCCAAGCTGTCAAAATGTAGCCGCGCATTTCTCTCCAGGAGACTAGGTCAGGAATCGAATACACTCGGCCATTTGTAAGAACCCCGGAAGTTGAAGTCGGAGCACCGGCCAATCAGTGAAAAAATGACGTTAAACTCAAGCGATTCTGGGTCCTTTTTGTGCAGCACAACAGTAAACAAAGTGGTCGAGATGGATGTAGACGAACCCAAACATTTTGTGTTGGCAACGATTCCCGACATCGAGGATTTAAAGCTGGAACAAAGAGAATGTTTGGTGAATTTGATCAAGGGGAAAGACGTTATTACCCTTCTTCCTACGGGATTTGCTGTTGTGCTGCAATTACTTGGACAGGACTGAACGTTCAGGCGCATTACATTCGTCACTACCAAATAGCAGTGATTGGTTAAATCAAAAACGTACCCGCCTACTGTCGAGCGAACGAATCCTAAAGCTGTGAGGTCAGACTGTTTCCACGAAGTGAACCCGGCTCATGAATAAGGCTAATCAAAAGGAGTTATGAAACAAAAAAAACTTTTTTTTTATGGTTTTCTTTTGTGGGAGATCTTCCAACTCAAGTCTGCACATGTCCCCATAGGTTCAGGTAATATATATTTGATTTAAATCAAAGTTAAATAAAAGTTGGAACAATGAAAATGGAAAGAACTCTTGTTATTTTATGTGTAATCAAATAGTATTGGTAAACATTTATGTTTAGTTACTGTTTAAAAAAAACAATACTGGCAAATAGTTAATTTAATTTAAAAAGTCAAATGGACAACTTTTCATGCTGAGAAAACATTATTTTATTAATTTAAGCAGTTTATTTTCCATTTTTTGTATGAAAAGCGCTCTATAAATAAAGTTTGATTGATTGATTGAGAAAAAAAGCGAAAATAAAGAATCGATAATTATTAAAATAAAATCAACACTCAATGCAATTCTTCATGATTAATCACATTATAAAAGTGCAAGTAATCTGATCATTTTTAGCAGTACCACACTACTTTTTAATGTTTATTTATTTTGCACTATTTTTGCATATCTGCAGCTAACCACACACTCTCATACACTCTTTTGATTCTCTAGCGTTGACCTTGCCTTTTCGGAATGAACTACCAGCCCTGCGATTAGCGCGTCTGTGTCCTGACAAACAGATGTGAGGACAAATGAAAGTGCAGATGGATTGAAACATGGAGTCGGAGCCTGAGCCTTTCGCCTGGAGCGGAGAAGACATAAATCAGTTCTGTGACAGTCTGAGCGTGACCCCCAAACCTCCTTTCACAAAGCTGACCCTGGCCGGACAGAGGAGGGGTGTGGGCACTGACACTGATGGAATGAGCCAATGATGGACGAATAAAGACCTCCTCCGGGGATTAAAGAAATGAATGGCGGCTATGAATATAATGTCTTCCTATTTGTCGTTAGGGTTATGTTGTATTATGTCAACGTCAGGGCTTCAGACTGGGCGATTTGCATATGAGAAATAGGGACGACCTTACTGAATAGTGACAGATTAGAGCTGCATGATGGAGAAAATAGAAAATATCTCACATTTCTATGGTCTATATTTGATCATTTTTTCGCTAGTTTTGAAATAAAAATGAAAAAAAAAAAGACTACAGAAAGCTAAAGTATGACTAGATTTCCTTATGCATCCTAAGTATTCACCATGATGAGTTTTTCAGCACTTTTCACAAGTCTCATGCCAGTTCCTTCCTACTTCCTGATTATGCGGCAATATGACTTATTTTGACCTCAAGAGCTGCTTATACACTATATCTGTACTGGGGCCAAACAAATGTAGCTCAAATGTACAATAAAAATAACAGGAATAATGCTGCATCTTACAATATTTCTTTTTTAAGAGTAGGCCTTATATACTTATCGCTGTAGCTCTCACGTTAGCTCTCTCACGTTGCGGCGGTCATCGGTCTGAGCACGTAAACACTGCCGAACTACTGAAAAAGTGTTGGATTCGTGTGCGGCTTCACCTGGCGACAGTGCCGTGATATGACCGGAGAGAAAATAGTACCAAGCGATTATGAGGTCTGACTTTTTTGGTTTTGTGATGCAAATGTGTCACTCTTTTGAACACATAATGTTTTGAGAAGAAAAACGCTTTATTTTCATGACCCCAGCCAACTTGAACTTTGGAGATGTAGACAGACTAATAATAAAGGATTATTCAAACGTATGAATGAAACAAAACACAACTTTAAGAAGTAACATTATAACCTGGCTAAAAGCTCACATGAATCACAATTTGAATAGTCTCAGTTACTAAATCACAACGATTATATTTATTTAAAAGCGTTATACCTGATTTTTACTGTGTTACATGACTTTATACAGTGGTTTAAAGTTATTCCTCATTTGCCTTATAGCTTGTATAAACTAGAATAAGAATATATATAAAAATGGTGTGGACTTGTGATTATCCAGCACATTTATCAGTTCTCTGGTCTCTCATGGCTCCAGCTTCATCTTGTCCCACTCGGTCCCTCCTCTCTCTCTCTGCCCGTTCTAACTCCATCTGCTGAATCAGTATATTCAGGTTCATAAAGATCTCCCCTTGGCTCTGTGCAAAAGGCAATGTTTTCATCATCGGTGTCGTAGTCACACATGTCGTCATTAACTTTCCGAGCAGTAAACACAGTGAAACAGGCGCAGCTTCACCTGGCGGCAGCGCGGAGTGTTACGACCGGAGAGAAAATAGTACCAAGCGATTATGAGGTCTGACTTTTTCGTGCTTCACCATTTTGTGACGCAAATGTATCACTCTTTTGAACACATATTCTGAAAAAAAAAAAAAAAACGCTTTATTTTCGTGACCCCAGCAAACTTGCCGGACACTTTCATCAGCACAGAAACCGGGGAAGAACTCGGCTCACCGGGCGCTGTCAGGAAGCAAGTCAGTGTTGATGCACGACACTGCTGATGGGGATGCCTGTCAAAAAACCCGATCTATCCCTTTACTTTAAGTTCATTAGAGGCAATTCTAGTTCTGAAATAATCCAAGTAATTTTAGTGAAGGTGTATGGAGTTTAAATACACAGTGGAGCACTTCCTGTACTATCACATGACAAGGTGGAAGAGAGCGTGAGAAGAACTTAGCAGGATTTGTGTGTTAAACATATGTGAATGAAACAAAACACAACTCCAGGTGTATTTGCGATGAGGAAACAACATTATAACATAGATGAGAAAGAATATGGACCTTTTAAATTCCTGTGTGGACTTGAATTGGCTTATTTTCCATATGGCACTAACGGCTTTACCCCGAAGGTCAACGCCCGGTGAAGTGTCACTCGAAGCTGCATGAAAACTGAGAAATAAAGACAAGAAGTGAGACGCCATGTGCGGATAATAATGTTTAACACTTCGGAGGGCCCTCTGCTGCTGCTTCTGCCACTTCATAAATCAACCACATCTGGACTTGCGATCCCCCGCCGCTGGACCAAAACACGCCAAAGGAGACGAGGAGGGCTGGTGACGGGGAGAGCACTATCTCGCGTTCGGCAGTTCATTAATCACAGCTCACGTCGACTTGCGGCCACATGTTTGTTGTGCACGCCCCCCGCCGAGACGAGCGAGTGGCCGAAAGAGGAAGAGAATGTGTGATGTGTGCGAGTGTGAGCGGGAGGTGGGTGTTTGCAGTGGAGAGATTAGTCTTTGTCAGGGAACAGAAGTCAAACTGAAATGGAGTGGACAAATAAAACCCCACGAGTAAACATACACTTTAAGCTATTATCTGGATAGAAAAGTTAACAGGATATAGTCGTTTTTACGTAAAATGTCATTGGAATGGCTTATGTGCAAATATAAAAAGCCCCTGTCAAGTTGCTCATGATTCTACCCATAGCATAAATCACCTGCTCCACTTTCTAGCAAATAAAACTACCTTTACCAACTTAATTTACCCAATATTTGACTTGTTAGGACACAAGTGCACTCTATATCAGGGGTCTCTAACCTTTTTCCTCTCGTGAGCCGCCCGAAAATGCTGGAGAGCTCATTTTAATGGTCCCAAGAAATGGAGTAAATATAAGAGCTGTAGATGTGGTGCAGTTTGATGCCGATAAAACATTTACACATGAATTAACTAACTATTATCCATGAAATAGTGCACAGACTGATACATTTACAATGGTAATAGGCATTTAATTCAATCAAATTTTAGTTATTCAGCACAATACATGTTCCAGAAATCCCTTGGTGAGCTACTTGGAAGGGGATTGAGAACTACTCTATATGGAATACTGGACATCATTTTGCAGCATTAAATGTTGTACAAACTAATATTGCATGCATTTGTGTATTATGTGGTTAAAATTTCCTTTACAAATGCTCCTGCAGACTGGTACACTATCCTGTTACACAATACAGACACATTAGATATAAATTGAGCCAGGTAATCTAATTCGATACAGACATTTTAGTATTTTACTACAAACAGAGAGCATAACAGGCGGCCTAACAAAGAATTAGAAGAATCAGGATCATGCCAACACATTCATCATTTATTCAGAGCAAAAACTAGAGGGTTAAAATTCCAGGGTAAAATATTTAAAATAAATATAGTTGTTTTTAATGCAAAAAGTGTTATTTTAACTATTTGAAAGTTAAATGGGGGTTCGAGTTGGGGATATTTGCCAGAGTTGGGGTTATTTGCCACTTCAAACTCCCCCGAGTCCAGTTTGAACCAGTTTTGTTCACAATTTCATCTTAAATTAACTAAAATAAAGTGTCAAAATAAAACGCCTCTGTGTGTTGTTTAGCTAAATCATGATAACCTTACAAAGTGTTAATTTACTCTCAAAACGTGAATATAACTCTTGATTTTGGTCCAGTGTTACTTAATTAATATTTCCAAAAGTGTTAAATTAACTCTAGAACAGACTGACTTGTATAAACCCTGAGAAAATGTTAAAAGTTATTCCATGAGAGTCGGTTTTAACGCTCCACTTTTTGCTGTGTTATTTCAATAAGAGAACCACAAAAATCTGATGTGTGAGAATTTCATTTTGTTCAAAGTAATATGACCAGTGAGCTCCTTTGCTTCACACGCATCACTGAAACGGACACATCGGACTGTTGTGTTTGAGCCCGGCGTCCAGACGGATATCCCTCTGTAGAGAAGGTACAGAGAGATATCGGTCCGGACCTGCCAGGGAAATGCATTTTTGAAGTACTCAAAAATCGGATATGCAGGCCGATGATTGATTTTTGTCAGCTCAAACGGTGTGGATACAGGGTGGCTGGTTGCAGTACAAAAATGGCATTGAGCTGGATCGCTATTCTGTCGGAGTTGAGGAGTCTGCATGCTCCGCTCGCTCCGCACAGACCACCTCTCGGCTCACACAAAGCCTATTCAGCCTTTGTATATTTTGCGCTGAACCGTGACGAGAACACGCTTTAAACCTGTGTTATAACCTCGCACTGTCAGGACCGGCTGCTGCTTCTGTAAATAAATCAACTCCGTCACTGTCATTCTCCTAATAGAAGAAAGCATTGAGGCTAGCTGCATGATTTGTGACACGCTAATTACCGCGCACTTCCTTCTCCCTCACCTACCGAGTTAACCAAGCCATTACCGCGAATAACATGAAGGATTGAGTTTTCATGACAGCAGCAATTTGGCTATTTCGGCCGGCGCCCTCATCAGTAACAATATTCCCCGCCTAATCTCCCTCCCTTCCAGGTGCCACGATATAATGGTTATTTATTCCATCATCTCTGTGCGAATTAGTCCACGGATCGATAGCGCTTCTTAATTTCGCCTGGCTTATTTTCAAACGCCATTTTTCCCCCCTCTTTCTTTCTGCGTGTGCGCATGCATCCTCCTGTCGACGGAATTGTTTACGCCTAATTCGGATTTAATTTGGACGCCGATACTCGCCCGTCTGCGGCCGGGTTCGTCAATGGGCGAATCGATACCGCGCGAGACAATGGACGCGTTATTCAGGACGTGCCTGTCATAGCCGCTGCGCCGACCCTCCCGAGATGCTAACGGTAATAGCCACCATGTGACGGCTAAGTGGGGCAATCCTCGGCCCTCCTGACAGCCGCCCACCTGCCTTGATTGATGATATTGTTTTTAAAAAGTGAAAATACTTGGAAGGTTTTTACTTGGGACCGTGAGGGAGTAAAGGGGGGCGGGTGGGGGTTCTCTTTAAAAAAAAAGTCACATTCCTATGGGGATAAAGGCAGCCATTGTGAAGGCTAATCCACTCTGGTAGAAAATGTGGGAGAGACATGGGCTCCGCTCGCTGTCTCTCTGTGAGTTCTGCCACAGCTAACCATATGTCTGCTGTCTTAAAGTGGTCATTATAGATTGTTAAAGTGGAGACAGGAGAAGCAGTGAGGGCCGTGATATAGATAGAAAGAAAACCATTGGGACTTGAGGAAGACGCCGATGTTTTTCCCATCAATTGATTTAATCCTCCAACCGACTCGAGCTTCAACTTTACTAATTGAAGTAGATATTTTAACGAAGTATCCACAGAAATGTTTGATAATAAAGAGAAGTTGCATAGTGTGTGTTCAGTGGGCCCATATTATGTAATTTTCTGATCTATGGCTCTGCAAAAAGTTATAGTAGTAGCTGTTCACTTTAAATCTACCACGACATTATATCACAAGGTGGAACAAGGTGGAACAGACAGAGTCCTGCACAGGTTTGGGTACCCGCGGATACCCAATGGGTGAACCGCAGATTTGAATGAAACCGGTGAAAAATGTGCTGTGTCGGAGGCGGGTTTGGGTCGGGTCGGACGCAGAAGAGCACGGGTCTAATCTGCGGTTTATAAAACATGTGCGAACAAAAAACAGCGCTGTATTTTAGTGAAATGCAAAAATGCCACTGTTTTAACAAGATGATTAAATGTAAAATCCATATGTTTTTTGCTGCACGCGCACATTCCCAGAAATCTTTTTCATTTTTCAGCCACATTCATTTTCAAACCTCGCATGCGATGTCCTGCAGTTCAAAATGACTCTCATGGAGCTGAAAAAAAAAATTGCAAGTGGAGAGTACAAAGATGTGGCCAACACCTCGACTAAACTCAAGTCTGACGGTTCAGGTGTTGGTATGTATTCATAGTGGGTTGGATCGGGTGTGGAATTTTATTTCAATTCAGTCGGAAAACGGGTCAGGTGTGGATTGAGGTATGATGAATAAGGGCGGGTGCGGTTTGTCAAAATCAGACCTGTGCAGGAGTCTAGGAACAGAGAGCTTTGGAAATGAAGACAGACTAATAATAAAGGTTACTAAAATATGTGTGGATGAACAGAAAACACAACTCCAGGTATGTTTTTGATGAGGTAACAACATTCTAACGTGTCAATTTTACATAAATGTAGTTACTATGATTAACTGAAATTCAGGAGCAGGACCACGCCTCAAACCACCCTCTTCTTGAATCACGAATCACACCTCACTTTGACCACACCTCAATTTCCCAGAAGCCTTTGTAGCAGCTTTTTGATGATTGAGACAGAGCCCCCACCCAAGAGTCTCAACCCAGCCATCTCCACCCTGCCTCGTACACTCAGCAGTAAACTTCTTTGCACAATGTCGTTGTTGCCATGGTCCTTGCCAGTGAATAAAGAGTTACTCAAACGTGTGAATGAAACAAAACTCAACTCCAGGTCTGTTTTTAATGAGATAACAACATTCTAACGTGTTAAAGCTCACAGTTTTGTCAGTCAATTTTGCGTAATATAGGACCTTTACATGCAAGGGACCATTTTATCAAATCCAAGAAACTCCTGCGTTGATGACTTGCTCTCCAGTTGTCTCTGAATTAATTTTACACTGAATATACAATCAAATCAAGACGCTGTTGGTGATAAATACTTCAATCATCGTGGTTATTCGATGGATCTTGCAGTGAGTGAATGTGCAATCAAACATAAAAGGATAAATAATGATAAAATTCATTCTAATCAATTTATCATTATATTATTTTTTATGAATTCATGTTGCCTTTGTGGTATTTTGTTTTTTGCGCCTAATATTATATCAGTGGGGCTTTAAAGTGAAATTTCAGACTTTAATATGGTTATAAAAGAAACTTAAAGGGTCTGTATCAATTCTTTCCCATGTATTTCAGCAAAATTACTTCAGTACAGATTGTATATAAGCAGCACTTCGGGTCAAAATAAGTGCACTGCCCGCTGTCTGCCTCTAACTGTAACGCGTCACAGTCAGGAAGTGCACGTTACCATGCTAGTCGCTAGCTTTACTGTCACGGTAACCTCCACATTTGGCTCTGAGAGTTGTAAAACGCACTTATAAACTCATCAGAATGCTTCAGAAGCGAAGTATTAAGGAATAACTTTGGATCACTGCAAAACGTTTCTCGTGTTATTTTTAAACGTCAACTAGCATGCTAACACTGCACTTCCTGATTCTCAGACACTAAAACACTTTATAATTTGATGCGTGTAATAAACAGTCAACGTAGCTCGACCTCAAGAGCTGCTTATACAATTTATCTGACATTTTGCTTCTATACAAAAAAAAATAAATCGTTTTACGGGTCCATACTGAGATAAACACTAATGCAAGCACACACCGCACTATGCATATTGAAAACTGACTTCTGAAATTGTGTGCCTCCTCCAGCTACTCCAGCCAAACTCCACAACCTTTCACTTCTGAATTTTGTTTTTCTATTTCTGTCCGGAGGTGCATTAGTGCGTCTGACCTCTCAAATGTCTGCCACCGCCACAGAGCTGTTTGCCTTCAGGTCTGCTCCATCCCTTCGGCTCAGTCTAGCTTTTTTTTTTCTTTCTCTTCTTTCATCTTCCCTTCGTTTTTTTGCCCACCCTGGTCCACGGTTTGGGCCCTCCCCTCTTGGTCTAATCTGGCATTCTGCAGCTCCCAAGTGGCCCCTACTTTTGCCTGGCTCATTCATCTCTCTTCTCTAATGCCTCTCACTCTTTCGGCCTCTTTCTTCAATCGCCCCGTCGTTATCAGAGAACGGGGTGAATAGTGGAGAGGAAAAAAGGCTATTTAGAGTTGCTGTTTGATATGTGGGAGTGTATTGGGTTGGATAAAGCAAATTAAAGTTATATTAGTTTAGGTTTTAGCATATTTTGATTGCTGTCTTTGTGTTTGGCACAGGAATTGGGTTTGAAAACACAAGGAGTACAATGAAGTAATTCTCAAACCGGGCACTCCTCACCATAAACCCGTAGACCAAGTTCTGGGTAGGTTACAACAAATGCACTGATTTAAAGAATGGTTAATAGTTTGATTTTTATAATGTGATATAACTTCGCTAAGTATTCAAAATAAGGCCAAGGTCTAGTTTTCTGTTGGATTATCCATTGTTTGCTAATCCATTAAAGATTTCTGTTAGAGGGTCCGCCTCCTGCTTTTCTTCAAGGAGATGTTATTGCTTTGATTGTTTGATTGGTTTTCACAGTACGGCAGAAGATTCATTACGTCTTTTTTGATGCTGAATGACATTTCTTGAAAAACAGGCCCTCACTACGAGCAGGATGGCGTCACCTTTTTGTCAGATGTTTAATTCCATACTGTGTAAAGCGAGGCATTTTCGTGGAGACAAGGATTTGGAAGACCCTCACTTGAAAAGTTGTGTAGATCTATTTCCTAGATTATGTGGGTCTTGACTCTTTTGAGTTTAGATTCTCATGCACAAAGCTTATCCAGCTAGGTTTTCCTGAGCTACAGTCATAGAACTATAATGACATCTGAAGGTGAACCCAAGATGGCGTTGTTTTGCTTTCAGTGGTTTGTGCTCATTGGCGCATGGGCCCAAAAATAATGTTCTCTTCTGCATTTACTTCCTCAATATGGGTGAGCTGCTCCCACCTGTGTGACGTCTGTAATGTGCATTTAAAAAAAAAAAAAATCAAAGTTATGCTGTGAAAATAGAAAAGAACGCCTACAAAATCCAACTTTTGTGAAAGTTGTGGATGCTCTGTCAGGCAAACTGCATTGTGCTTCTATGGGAGAATTCTTTCTGGACCCAAGCTGCAGTACCTGGAGTGGCCACTAGTCAGTCTTGAGCCAGGACAGCGGGCGAACGCCTTATCCAGCTTTTATTTAGAGCCATGGCTACAGTCAAGATTTCCACCATACCACACCTGAAAAAAGAGAAAAACTCTTCGACTGTAATCTAGTTTATCATGATAAATTCTCTATAAAAACTAACCCCTCATTAAGTTCCTCGTCATTACGCTTAAGTAGCTGCACCAGTGCCACAAGCTTCACTTGAGAGTAGTGAGTGATGCAGGACTGACACAAACCGAGATGAGCCACATATTTTTAACGGTCACACATTTGAACGGGTATCTTAGATGCAGCATAGAAAATGTATTCATGGTTGCTAACATTTTTCTTAGTCAGTAATAGCTTAATTGGAGATGTTTGCTTTTTTAAACAAAGGTCGGGTGCTTCAAACCTTGCCATTGTTTCTTTGGGCAAGACACTTTAACAATCTCGCCTCCAGCGTCTGTGTACACTGGTCTTTCAATTTAAACAAATCCAGTTGTGAGTGGATATTCATCACTTTTGAGAGGCTGAAATTTGAAATGAATACAAATCAATGGACTATTCACACAAACTATTGAAATATAATGCGTGTGTTTATCTAACTTTATGACAATTTTTCATGGTACTTTAACATTAAAATAGGCTGTGTCTACAAAGTCTTTAACATATTCCAGATCTCAGGCATTTTTTTAGCACCGAAGTAGAAAGTGTGTGCCGTCAGCTTAATGTCAAGTTTAACGTCAAGATAACGCTAACCACTCAAGTCAGGGTTTGTTTACCAAGTTTAGACCAGACCCACAAGTCCAGATACGAAGTAAGTAGTTTCTATCTTCCAAACCGGCACAAAAATGCAATGCAACAGAAATGGCGGCTGATGCACATGTGGCAAATGTCCTAATCTGCGCTCACCAGAAGGCAGCGGATCAGAGAGTACGAGCCAAAAGTTGAAACTCATTATATTTTCCACCAAAATTTGATGTCAGATAAAGTTTAAGTCACTCAAATCTTTCCACAACATAAAATAATAATTAGTGGTGGGATAAGATCTAATGTTCAAGATCTCATGATAAAACGTTGTCACAAGTTTGTGCACGTGACGAAATTTATTTATTTATCCAGTTTTGCTCTGAAAATCTTTTATTGCTATTTATTTAGAAGTTGTATTACTATTTTTATATTTTTTACTCTTTGTTATTGTAATTTATTGTGATGTGTGAGCTACTGTGACCAAGTAATTTCCCTTGTGTATTAATAAAGTCTTAAGTCTACAGTTTAGAGTTACTTGGATAAAAAAGGGGTTAAGAACTAGTTACTTACACCTCTTCAGAATGTGTAGTTCCAACAAGCCGAGCTACAATGACAGCAGAAATAATACATTTTAAAAATCGTAAATAGTTACATTTTTATATAGCGTTTCAAGGCGCTCAACCTTTTTTACACCAAGGAATCACTCACCAGTTCATCCACACAGACACTCACACACTAATGTACACAATGGGTTAAGTGTCTTGCCCAAGGACGCAACGACAGCATTCATGGGAGTTGAAATCGCGCCGCCAAACTGTGGGTCAGTGGATTTAACCGCTCAACCAATGATGTTCATGTCGGGAGCGGGATTGGAACCACCGACCTTCAGATCGTGGTCTACCAACTGAGCTATCGATCAGTCAATCAAACTTTATTTATAGAGCACTTTTCATACAAAAATGCAACACAAAGCACGAAAACAAAAATGAACAATCTCACATTTCCCTCCACCCCTACTGGCCTACTGTTGATAAAGCAAGGTTGTCAAGTCAAAATTGTGAACTGAATCACACAATTCGTTTCACAAATGAATTATTTCGATAATCAAACTGTGGAACTCTTGTGAGCTTTAATTCGGGGTCAGTCCAATGGTCCCACAATTCTATCTTACCTCATTTCTACAATTTTTCTTATTTCTAAGATTTTTCTCAAAATTAAACTCTTGAGTCAAGTAATTTTATTTTTATACCGCATTTAAAGAGATAATTCAGAGTCATTTCAACCTAGGACCTCGAGCTGGACTGAGGGAACATAGGACTGAGGGAACATAGAGCTGAGGGAACACAGGATTGAGGGAACATAGGGCTGAGGAAACATAGAGCTGAGGGAACACAGGATTGAGGGAACATAGGACTGAGGAAACATAGAGCTGAGGGAACATAGAGCTGAGGGAACACAGGATTGAGGGAACATAGGGCTGAGGAAACATAGAGCTGAGGGAAGATAGGACTGAGGAAACATAGGGCTGAGGGAACATAGGGCTGAGGGAACATAGGACTGAGGAAACATAGGGCTGAGGAAACATAGAGCTGAGGGAAGATAGGACTGAGAAAACATAGGACTGAGGGAACATAGAGCTGAGGAAACATAGAGCTGAGGGAACATAGAGCTGAGGGAACATAGGATTGAGGGAACATAGGGCTGAGGGAACATAGGGCTGAGGAAACATAGGGCTGAGGGAACATAGGGCTGAGGAAACATAGGGCTGAGGGAACATAGGGCTGAGGGAACATAGGACTGAGGAAACATAGAGTTGAGGAAACATAGAGCTGAGGGAACATAGGGCTGAGGGAACATAGGACTGAGGAAACATAGGGCTGAGGGAACATAGGGCTGACGAAACATAGAGCTGAGGGAACATAGAACTGAGGGAAGATAGAGCTGAGGAAACATAGGACTGAGGGAACATAGGGCTGAAGGAAACATAGGGCTGAGGGAACATAGGGCTGAGGGAACATAGGCACTCTTCCTTTAATTCGTTTTAAAACGCTGTTACTTCGTCATAAAAATAGCAGAAGTTGTGTTTTGTTTCATTCACATGTTTGAATTAACAGTCTGTCTAGATTCCCAAAGCTCAAAATACTTTGGAAGATCTGAAATTCCAGGGTTCTACTATAAATCCTGTTGTATCACATAACACCACAAAATGGAAGTGTTTTCTAATCTTAAATTTGCAGGATTTGCGTGTGAATGACACAAAACACAACTCCAGGTATGTTTTTAATGAATAAAAGAACATAACATGGATCAGAAAATATCTTAAATGGGCCGTTTAATTCTTTTACATGTCTTTTTTTACATAGGCTTCAGTAATTACACTGGAGCAAATGATATCCCTTTATCAGTGGCTTTGGCGTTTCACAATGTCGACCCATTTAGAACTGCTTCCAGACGAGAACTGTGCGGAGGCAATGGAGTGAGACGCTGTGCCCGTTTTCACAAACCCTCCACTGTCTGCGCCACACAAAGGGACTGGGGCCAACGGAGCGAAACTTCTGACAGATAAAACACTTAAGCCACTCCGAGTTTCACTGCAGATTTCTGAGATTAAAGAAAAGTGCTGTAGTCTGTTTGAATGAATGCGTTTTGAGAAGTGGTTAAATGAAAGTGAGGTACAAACTGACAACGGTGGAACTTAACAAAGTAAAAGTAGTAAACTTAAGTTAATTTTACAGCAGATACTTTTTACTTCTACTTCACTACATTTGAGAGGATTTGAGCAAACAAAAATATACAAATAAAAACAGCTAGGAAAAAGCAAAAATTCTGCACAAATCTTTATCAAAATCACTATATTTGATGCTTTAAAAAACAGCACAAAATACTTTTTATGGTACATTTTCAAACTGGTACTTTTACATAAGTAGATTTTTCATGTGTTGAGTAATTTTTTGCTCCGGTATCTGCACTTGTACTCTGGATAAAACTGTAACTGAAATATCATGATATCGTATCGCCAAAGGTCTCAGTAATATCGTGGACCATCACAATATATCGAATCACGAGTCTCTTTGCTTAAATGAATAGTTCTGATGCAGAAATAGCTACAAAAAACCAGAGGGAACTACATAGACCATGATCCTTTGCTCCGTTTCAGTGCAGACTATATGAAGAAATAACTGTTCTAAGCACTTTTACATCTTCATTCTTTCGATTAAGTCTTGTGAAGGCATTTTTAGAGGAAAAAGTAGCAGATTCACCACAGAATATTGCAATAAATACCATATTGTGAGATGTATATCGTGAAAATATCGTACAGAGAGATTTGGATATCGTTACATCCCTTTATGGACTCTCTTTTAAACTTTGACAAGCAAATCTCAAATGTTGTAAAAACCAGATTTTTTCAGCTAAGACAAACTACCAAATTAAAACCATTCCTAACACGCAATAACTTCAGAAACAATCACACACGCTTTTGTAACCAACAGATTGGACTACTGCAACGCACTATATTCAGACCTCCCACAATCCTTCGTCAATAGATTACAGTTCGTCCAAAATGCTGCTGCCAAATTGCTCACCAGTTCCAAAAAGAGACACCATCACACCCATCTTAGCCCAACTCCACTGGGGGCCCTGTGTGTCGTTTATACTTTGCTTAGTTTGTTGCTTTCATCTATTTGTCCTACTCTGTGGTTTGACAGTTGTTGTTTTAGGACTAGTATGATTTGGTCTGAGCGTATGGTTCTTGCTCTTGTTTTATTTTGCCGGTTTTACTGTGTGTGATCAAATCTGAGTGCTTATTTTTTATTTTATTATTCTTGTCCTTGCTTCGTATTCGTGCAGCGCTTTGGAAACTGTTTATGACATGTGCTATAAAAATAAAGTGGATTCGATTGGATAATGACAATAAACGTTGTACCAAATGACTGGTCAAAGCATTTTATAATGTCAGTCTTGTTATTATGTAGAATATCGTAATATCGTGAGCTTTCACACAATATTGCAATAAATATCGTTCGAGGAGGTTCATACCGTGCCTATATCATATTGTGAGACTTGGATATCGTTACTTCCCTACTAGGGAGAGTATTTGTGGGGTTTTTTTGGACATCTTTGTATTGATATTACACTTATCTTAAACCAAATCCACTGTGGAACTTTTCTCAGGTCCAAATAGTGGTGGGACGAGAGACAATTTCCAAAGGACGAGACGAGAAACAAGATTGGGTCTACGAGAACGAGACAAGACGAGATTTTAACTTTAAATAAACGTGGTTCAGTTCATAATTTTTACCTCAACATTTATGATTTACTTTGTTTTAATAGTTTTTAAGTCATTGTCGCTCTGGTTTTTGGTACAACAGCTTCTCAAGAAACGCAACTGGTCAGAACTTAACCCTTTTTTGCTCAATCCAACGTAAAAACATGGAAACAATCTCACAAGATCATTTTTCTCATGTGCGAGATCTTGTGGTAGGAAATCTTGCCAATCCCGGCATCCAAGTACTCGCCAGACCATAAGGCACGACATGTTGTGGATATAAAACCAAAAAAAAAACTCACTAAGTCATTTTGGCATTGTGTCAGACATTAAAAACATCAAACTATTCCTTTATACTTCACAGTTTCAGCCCTCCTCCTTTCTTTCTCTTTCTCCCTCTCTGCCGCTCATTCTGCTATTTATGTTTTTATAATGAAAGCCCATAATCATATTCTCCACTCCCACACGAGGCTGTACAGGGCTATAAGATTATACGTCTGCTCCGGGGAGAAACAACACAACCGTCGAATTAATGTTAGTCCTCATCGCGCTGGTAATAAGGCCCTAATCCGCTCTGTCTATCACGCCTGCCAATTACACGAGAGGCCGGCGGAGAGGGACGGGGCTAACGGACGGTCCGCAGATGTCTAAGTGCACGCAGGTTGGGTAAACAAAAGAATAGAGCGAAATAAAAATGACTGTGCGCTGATGAAGATGAGGAGTCGTGAGGAGATCGGATCAGATGCGTCTGCGAGTCGTCAAGAGGAAATGATCATGGGGCTTCCGCAGTTCAGGGTTTTTGAAATAGTTTTTGTTTTGTGGTTGTTTTATGCACTAATAGGGGAAACTTTGAGGGAAATGTGAACATGGAGATTGGGAAGATGTCATGGTGGTGCCAAGACAAGCTGTCCAGTTAGAATTACACATTAGCAAGAAGCGTCATTTAAAACTTGTTGGTTAGAAGTGACCCAAGGGAAAGAAGGCACCACATTTTATTATTAATCTTCATATTTTGATCTATGGACCAAATAGCAAAATAAAACCAGCAGGATCTTGTACAGCAGGTGAATACAAACATTTTTGGACCAAAATGACGAGTCTGACAGCAGCAGTTTGTCAATAGAAAGTGAACTAGCGCCAGAGTCAATGAAGCCGGAAGTGTTTCCATTAGGGATGTAACAATATCCAAGTCGCACGATACAATATTTATTGCGATATCGTGGGAAAGCTCACGATATGGTGGGTACGCTCACGATATTACGGTATTCGACATAATAACAAGACTGATATTATAAAATGCTTTGACCAGTCATTTGGTACAACTTTTATTGTCATTAGGGATGGAACGATATCCAAATCTCTCTGTACGATATTTTCACCATAAACATCTCACGGTACGATATTTATTGCAATATTTTGTAGAGGCTCACCAAACTGTGAATCTGCTACTTTTTCCTCTAAAAATGCCTTCACAAGAGTTAATCCAAAGAATGAAGATTTCAAAGTGCTTAGAACAGTGATTTTTTTCATTTCGTCTGCACTGAAACGGAGCAAAGGATCATGGTCTATGTAGTTCCCTCTGTTTTTTTAGCTATTTCTGCATCATAACTATTCATTTAAGCAAAGAGACTTGTGATTCGATATATTGTGATGGTCCACGATATTATTGTTGAGACTTTTGATGATACGATATCACAATATTTAAGTTATTGTTACATCCTTAGTTTCCATGTACACTTCCTATTCGGAATGCAGCAGCTAGCGTATAGTATATTATGTCCATTTATATATGGACATTGGTATTTGTCAGAGAGACTGACAATCCCACCACAATCCACTGCATGGAGCTCCTATCTCTAAAAAGGAGTTTTAAATCATATGAGAAAATACCGTAAAATACTCAATAATACTCAGGGCGTTTACTTTTTCAATCTGTTAACAGACCAGGCGACAATTTGAGACCAGGCGGCAATTTGGGGCAGGAGATTCATTCTTTCCTCACAAAAATCTTGCTCAGCAAAACTGGGAAAATATGGAACTCAAATTCTTTTAACCAGTATGACTATAATTTAGGCGACCTTCTATACAGACATAAGCGAGATAATTTGAAATGTTACAACACAATATTTACGGAGCGGAGAGTTTCCCACATTTGAAAGCGACTCCTGAATTACAGAAAGTAATTAAAACCCTCCCAAGACATGAAGAAATTAAAACAAATGACAGACGCAGCAAGTGTGGAGCAGCAGAGTGAGAACATTCATCCACTGCATCAGGACACGAGGAGCGAGGTGTTTTTTCAGCACTTATAGTTTATACAAATGAGCTATGTGGTTTTAAGTTTTGTTTTTAAGTTTCGAAACAACGCGAGCATCAGTCCTGCGTCCTGTTGTTGCAGGAATGATTTCTGTCTTCCAGCATGAACATTAGACTCTGCGTTTATTTGGAACCGGCGCTTATTTATCAAAATATACACCTGCATCCAGCCTTTAAAGGAGACCTGGCAGTTAATTGAAACCCAGCTCTTATTTGGTATTTTACGGTATGCTTCAACGATTGTCACTTTCAAGACATTACATTATATTTTTCATACCCTTTTCTCTCCATTTCAACCAACATGTGAGAGTAGAAGTTTAAGTAGTTTAAGATTTTAAACTATCTGTGTTTCTGCAGCCACTACATGCCTCGAGTTCAAAACCGATTTGCATTTTTAGTGTTATTCTACATCTTATAAAGAAATTACAATGTCCTACAGGTAAGACACAACAATGATTGATAATGTGACACAACGTAAAAGTCTTGATGTTGACCAAACTGTTTTTTCCATTGATAAAATTGTATGTAAATTAAAAGTAAAAGTGACAAGTTGAGTACAATACCCTTTTCAGTGCCCACACCGCACAGCTCTGCAACTTGCACAAATTAAACTCTTAACAACTCCCCAATCCCAGCGTTTCGTCCAGTGTTTTTGCTCCGCGCTGAACCCTGACAGCGCAAACAGCTGTGACAAATGTCTGTGCACCTCCATTAGTTCTGTGGTCGGACACACGTGGACATGACAGCTCTCCGAAAACCTCTCCGAAAACCTCACCTCCGCCAGCCTCGTGTTTTTGGGATTGAAACAGGCAGCGCTTTCTCCGGCTCTGCACACAAACACGGCCCCGGTGTCCATTAAACCTGTGTATTTTCCTATGTGATCAGGTGAATGCATGTCATTTCCACCGCGCTCTCCGAGATGTCCAGGCCCCAAAGGCAAAATAAACACACGCACAAACGCCACACTGCGTTTTAACACTGTGTCAATGGAGCTTCTGTGCGGTCTGAGAGTAAAAAAACGTAAAAAAAAAAAAAAAAGAGTGGACGATAAATAAACAAACACAAGATTTAATAATGAAATGTGGAAAATTGGAAATGGGAAAGGTTTACGGTGTTTATTGAGTACTTGTTTGACTTGAACAAATCAAATAAATATGGTAGTCGTTGGGTTGATTTTAAAAACATGTCTTCTACTTGTAATTGAGTGTAATCCTAGCCATTTAATTGTACTTAATTACAATTGAAATTAAGTTACGCAGTACTGTACAAGCCCCAGTCTGCAGTGGTTTGTTTCTACACCCATAAACACACATGACAGCACTACATCTCCCGCTCTGATTGGACGGAATATATACAAATCTGCATTTTTAGAGGTCTTGTATTACACAAAAGTGACTCTTGTGAGGTTTAAGTCATGTTAGAATATTGTTACCTCATCAAAAACAGGCCTGGAGTTGTGTTTTGTTCGTTCACACATGTTACACTGAGTCTACTACAGTCTACATCTCCTAAGATCAAGATGCTCTGTTCCACTTTGTGATGTCATGTAGTGGTAGTTAGATTAGATTAGAAATACTTTATTATCCCGAAGGAAACTCATTAAATTATGTTGTCATGTTAACAGCTACATTTATCTTTTGTTTCGTAGAGACTGGGAAATCCAGGGATGAAATGACTCATTTTGGTGAAGGTGTATAGAGTTTAAAAACACAGAGGAGCACTTCCTGTATTACCATATAACATCACAAGGTGGAACAGAGTGTTTTCAGTTTGAGGGAAGAACTGAGCGTAAATATATATAGCATTTGTGTTTTAGATAAAATGAAATAAAACGAGGGCTGTCTAGATGACTAGATTAATGCAATCCATAACGTAAGTTTTTTTTAATCGCGATTAGAGTTCGCCGACTTTTTGTCCCTTCTAAAAATGCAATAATAAAAAAAAAAAAATGTACTTGCGGTTAGAGTTTCGTCTTTTCTACACATCCGTAGGCAGCTCCTCTGGGTGTTTCGCTTCTAGACTTTTGAACTCTTTATTTGACTTTAAAAAAACTTCCAGACGCTACAATTTACAAGTCAAGCGTTAAATGCAGAAGGTGTCAAGCAGAGTTTCACTGGAGTACATCTAGTCTAAGTTAGCATCTCCAAGCTAAACACCCCGGGTGCGGAAACCAGAGCGCCCCAGCCAAGCGAGCCTCAGATCGGACAAACTACCTTTTGGCAGAGTCGCCACAGATCTGGGGATGATCACACGTCAAAGAAAATAACTACAGCGATTGCTAAATGGGTAAGATTCGCTTTACATTATGGCTTTAAAACTGTCTTGAAATGCAAAATAACACAACTTTCAATATGTGATTAATCACGATTAACTATGGAATTTCTGATCTTAATCGAGATTTTAAAAATTAATCGTTTGACAGCCCTAAATAAAACACAACACCCCCCCCTCCAGTTCAGAACCATAAAGTGTCAGCCAGCCTAGTGGCTTGGTCACATTCCTGGATCATCTCTCTGTGTGTTCTCATTTTGTGTTTAGGAAAAAGAGCAGTGGATGAAAGTCCGAAGCCACGACTGGTGGAGCCGGATCGTCTGGATCGTGTCAGAAGGACGACCCAACGAGCATGAACCACCGGGATTTTTTAAATTTTATTTATTCTTTATTTGATAGGGACAGTGCATATTAATGAACATCTGCATCATTGCAGTGTAAATACGACAGATTATAGCAAAAATGCTAATTTCCATCTGATTATTTTTAAGAAGAATAAACGTTTACATGAAGGAATACATTAATTTGATCGGAATAAACCACTCATTTACTTCAGAATTCAGTTTAATTCCGAATCATCATTTTCATTAGGAATTAAGTGTTTACATGGTCTTTTTAAAGCAGAATTAATTTTTATTCCGAATTATATTATGTTGATTTGGAATTAAAGCTCTCATGTAAATGTGGCAAATGTCTGAGGAAGGCTACAGGAAGCAAATTAAATATATAAAGCCCGTAAACAAACTCTGACTAAAATAATTGTTATTTCTAAGACGTACAAAGCAGAATTCCCAGTATTCCTTTGAGCCCTACCTTGATTCTCGGCTGTCTCCCTCTTTCACGTACACAACTGTGCACCGGCATCAACATACGCTCGCTCCTGGGGCCAATTAGTCAAGTCAGGACGTCTTCATTTTTCATTTGGGTGTGCAATGATCAGTGTAATTGGAATTAATAAGCCAATTTGATTTGTCAGAGAAGGGAGTTTCGGCACTTGTTTGGAGAAGGCTCGCAGTTGGTGTACAGAGAATTACAGTCGGGACACATCACCTTATTAATCTGGGGCTGTTTGGTGTAATAAAGATGAAGAGATGTGTTATGGCGGCGTTTTTAGGAGCTGTGGGATACAACAGTGGATTCCTTGGTCATATTGGAGATGCTTTTTGACATATTTTAATTTTGAGCATCAGACAAAAAAACAAAAATTTGATTAAAGCGGATTATAAGAACAGTTGGGTTTGAAAATGCAGGAACTGGGGCGTTAATCATGGTTCTAAATATTGTAATATATCGTTCATAGGCTTCAATTCAGTCTATAGAGCTTAAACTGTGGCGCATTGTGTAACTTTTCTAGTGTTTGGTTCATTGGCTGCTTGTCTTCGCAGAGATGTTATTGCTTTGCCTGGAATTGTCCACATTATGGCATTAATCTTCTCTGTCTCCCAAAAAACAAGAAGGCAGCATTACCAGGCCAGGTTACAGGCCAGTTCTGTGGAGAGGAGACCACGTGCACTGAAAGAACGCAAGGAATTCAACATTAGTGGATGAATAAATGTAAGAGAGATTAGTTTAATGTCATACTGCGGAACATTACAAGTCCTATATGATAAATCCGTGCATCATTTGTTTTTCAAAATAATAAAAAAAAAAAGAAAAGAAAAACAACTCTTTTCTTTGTTATTTGTGTCCAAAACCAAAATGAAAAAACGGATAACAATTAATTTTTTTCAGTTTTCGATTTTGTGTTCAAATGGATAATTGAAAAAACGGATAACGGACGTTTCCCAAACCAAACTCCTGGTGCTAATATCCAGGAGGGGGCAGAGGTAAAGTGTCCGCGAAAGTGAGAACGGGGGGGAGCGGAGAGTGAATCAGGTCTAAACCAGTTCTAAACCAAGTCTAAACCAGGACTGAACTAGGACTAAGCGAGGACTGGCCAGGTCTCCATCTCGCCTCCTGGTCCTCACTTTCGCTGGCACAGAATCTCCGCTATCTCCGTCCCCCGACCCCGGTCCTCACTTTTACAGACACTTTCTGCAGGAAACACTGAGTCCTAGTCCAGTCCTGATTTAGACCTGGTTTAGACCTGGTTTAGACCTTGTTTAGACCTTGTTTAGACCTGGTTTAGACCTGGTTTAGACCTTGTTTAGACCTGGTTTAGACCTGGTTTAGACGCAGATACACGCTCCACACTGGACCAGGAATTTGGTTCTTGAAAAGACCGTTCCCCTTTTATTCCATTATCCATTTAAACACAATATTGAAAACTGAAAAAAAACAAATTATCCTATTTTTCATTTTGGTTTTGGAGACAAATAATGAACAAAAGAGTTGTTTTTTTCGTGTTCTTATTTTTGGTTTTATTTAGAAAAATGAATGAATGAACGATACACGGGTTATTTTAGAATCTTATTACTTCCTCAAAAACAGACCTGGAGTTGTGTTTTTGTGTTTGAGTAACCCTTTAATTATTAGTCTGTCTACATCTCCAAAGCTCAAAATGCTCTGTTCCACCTTGTGATGTCATGAAGCTGTAGTTTTAACAGTAAAGTTAACAGTTCTTTTTACCTTTTGTTCAGTTGGCATTTCCAGTACTGAAAATGGTAGTGTTTTCTGTTTGAGAGAAAAACTCAGCTTAAATATGCAGAGTCTGTGCGTTAAACATGTGTGAATGAAACACAACACAACTCTAGATATGTTTTGTTTTTGATAAAGAAACAACATTATAACATAGATCAGGACATAGCGCAATATTGTCCCTTTAACAGAGAATATTAAGCCCAATAAATGAAATAAAAAGCAGATCTGAGCCAGGATTTTTTGACCCAGGCAACACCAAAATCCAATTTACCTTGTTAAACCGATATGCAACTCTTTCTTATATGACTAAGTAGAACCATGTGCATGTTTCCTCACCACCTCGGCTCTGTGACACTTCTGAGCCTACAAGTGCTGTGGTAGAAATCTTCAAACTCCCAGTTATCAAATTCACAGGATGGAATACAGGGGAAGGTGTGGCTGTCGGTTAATTGGCGGCATTACCGTTTTTTCCTCATTAGCACGTTGGCCTCTGCAGTTAACTTCGAGACATACTGTGACAAAAAGTAATTGGTGTAAAGTTGGAAAGTTAAAACAGCAGGTATCACGATTGGAGTTATATCCGGGGTGGAAAGTAACTCAGTAAAATACTCCATACACTTAAAACTTAAAAATGAGTGGAGTAATTGTACTTTTTGTTCTCAAGACGTGTGTAAAATCCCTCAGTCGTCCAGGTAGAATCCATAGCATGTATTTTTTGAGTAGACTGTACTTCATAACTGAGTATAATTCTAGCCATGTTATTGTAATTACTTACATTTTATGTCAGAGAAGTGGTTGTAATCCACAGAACTGCAATTTTTTTCTGATCTGGCCAAGATTTTAAAACTTATATCAGGTTATTTGTCTTGTTTTCTCATTTATGATCTACTTACTAGTTCTGAGACGGCTTAATTCTAGTCTAGAGGTTGTTTATTTTAAGATAACTTGTCAAATATAATGATTTTGCTGCATGGACAGATCATTTCACTATTTTTAACTCATTTTCTGATAGATTTAAGTGTTTATATCTTAAATTCTGGCCAAGCTTTTTCACAATGTGGTTCTTTCTACAGCGACAAATTGTCAAAATGCTTTTAAAATTGTGTTAAAAGTAACTTAGAACTTGTACTCACCGATACGATAATAGCATCGAATATCAGCCCCCAATGGATTTTGATAGATTGGATATCGCTCCCAAGATCACATTTTGGGCTATAAATTGGTGAAAAAAGATGATTTACTTACAAATATTCACCCAAAACACCTGTAATATTGAACTTGTAATTTTTTTCAAAGCTGTTCTGTAATTACTTTAAGATAAATCAGTTACAAAACACACTTGGATCATTGTTTCCCATACGCTTTTTGTGTTTTAAATACTTTCTGCTCTGGTCTCAGTTGATGTCGGCAGCAGCACTTGTAATTGCAGTACATTATTAGCCATGTAACTGCACTTTTATTGAGTAGAAATTTCAGTATTCTCTCCACCACTGGTTCTATGTTGGTGGCAAAGATTTTATTTCACCAATTTTCACTTCCTTCAGGTCGGTTGTAGCTCCTCTGGGTTTACATCACGAATTCCCTCTAGATCTCGTTCTGAAACTTTGAAAACTTTGCCTTGTTAACATCACTTCGTCTTTGTTACAAGAGCATGACATCCTTTTCTCGTTGGCTTCTGTTGTAATGCTGTACGGCGCTATGACTGGAAGAATAAAACTGGTTTCAAGATGTTGCAGAGAAGTGAAAGGGTCTGTGTGATGTTAAAGTTTGAAAAGTGCAGGATGATACACCAAAATTCAGAAAGGTTTGGTGTAATCTTATCCAAAACGGAATAAACGTGGAATTTGACTGCCGTTATTTGCAGCTATTCTTTGGTCAAGATTTGCATGGATACTGGTAAATAAAGTAATTGTAGTTTTTTGATCATTAAAACTGATGTTCAGAATACTTTGCTGTGACAATTTACATAAAGTGACCAGATTTTCTAAATTCTAAACTGCGACACACCCGGGTTGGGATGGTTGGTATAAATAAAATAGTGAAAAGAGCGAGTAACATGCATGTGCATTTTCGTGTCAGTCATCATTTGAGGGACTTCAGCTGCTGCATTTTTTCGCTTTATGGTCATTTGCAAACACTGTTTTCTGTATTTTGGCAAAATAAATGACAATTTATGCTCCTCTTTAGTGTTAGCGGGAATCAGATTTGACAAAAACTGTGATAAGCCCTTTTCGCACGGGATAAGTATAACCTGGGGACATCTGGTAATTTGCAAATTACCGCCCCACCTCTGTGTTAGTGGCAGCGCATTCACACGGGATAAGACAAGTCCATAAATTACTCTATTTTACTGAAATTACGACCGGATATGTCGTAACATCACATCCATTTCTATGTCTTCCGCGCTGCTAAGTAAATTTATAAAGTATGCTTAAAAAAAAATAAAAAATTTAAAATGTTCCTTACCGCATGCGGCTACACATGCCATCCAGATTAACATCCTGCGAGAATTTCCCTTTTTGCGGATTGGTTTCCATGTAGAGGCTATGAGGCTGTGTTATAATTTGCCCCTAAAAAGTTCAAAACTGCTAATCAAAATTTCTACCGCAGCCTCCATTACTCAAGACGAAAAGAGATATAAAAGGCGCGCAAAGCGATATAAAATGCGCGCAATATACAGTATAGAGAAAAGACCACGGAAATAAAAGGAATAGACAGAAAAGATGCAGTTACAACAACAAACACTGACATGCAGATTCGCACAGGACTAGTATTATCACCGGACGTCTGTATTTGGTGAAATATAGTAAGTAATTTGCGGTGGAATTTTTACTTTACAAATGACAATGACAATGACAATTAAAATTCAGACATCCTCCGCAATTATTACAAATCACCAAAGGTCCACAGGTAAAACTAATCCCGTGCAAACAGGGCTATAGTCTTCTTTTAGTCCTGGTTTAGACCTGATTTTGACCTGGTTTAGTCTTAGTTTAGTCCTGGTTTAGATCAGATTGGTCAAAAATAGGGACGCCTGAGACATTTCTTGTATAAAACTAGGACAAATCACTAGTTTTGGATGAATCTGCTGGGACAGGGGACACAGGGCTCAAAGCTGGGACCGTCCCGGGTAAATAGGAACGTCTGGTCACCCTGAGTTTACAGTACTTTATGTTCTGGACAAAGTCTCCGTCCCACTTTCTGTGGGAGTCCTGGTCCCGTCCTGGTTTACACCTGATTTAGACCTGTTTTAGATGCAGACACACGCTCCACACTGTACTTTATGTTCCTTATAAAAATTTTGGGTGGGGGGTTGGCTACTTGCTCGTCTTTTACAGAAACATTCATGCTTTGTGTTCCATCACACAGCATACCACAAGTTGGATCTGTGGAGAGGTGAGACCGCTCTTTAAACCAAAAAAATGGATTCCACCTCAGAAGTTTAAGCAGTCTAATGCCTAACTGAACAGATGCATGATTGATAAGTTTAAGGTCATACTGTGGAACATTCCGGGCAGAGCAATAACATCTCCATGACGACAAACGGGCACCAGAAAAGTTTCATACATCCCTTTTACACCTCGGCTGGTTCAGTGGGTTTGGGTGTCTGTGTGTGCACTTTGGGTGTGAAAAGCTCCATATAAATGAAAAGTATTATTATGAGTTGTGCAGCCTTGGTTTTCTACCAAATAAGAGCCGTGTTGCCATATTAAATATTAAAAGTTAATTTTATGTATAGTAGTCTGCCAGATCTAGTTTTCATTTCATTTTAACTGGAGTCAGAACCAGTTTTCAGCTTCATAAGCCAGCATTTTGAGTGGAAAACTTCAGAACTGCTTTTGAAATGGAAACCAGCCTCGAACCAGCACTAACACATCTAAGAAAATCCAAATACTCAGTATACTCAAAACTTAAAAGTTAGTATGTTTTTGGAGTATTTTTTGTAATTGTACTGTGCTGTACTCTACGTATTATTGTATAATTATAATAATTTCAACCTGTCGCTGTATTGGACTGAAGAGGGAGCTGAGCCGAAAGACAAAGCTCTTGATTTACCTCAATCTACGTTCCTCCACTCACCTATGGTCATGAGCTCTGGGTAATGACCGAAAGGACGAGATCGTAGATACAAGCGGCCGAAATGAGTTTCCTCCGAAGAGTGGCTATGTGCTTCCTTAAAGATAGAGTCACAGGGGAGGAGCTCGGAGTAGAGTTGCTGCTCCTCCACGTCAAAAGGAGCAGCAGAAGGGAGGGCATCTGTGCCTCCTGGATGCCTCCTTCAGGAGGTGTTCCGGGCATGTCCCACTGGAAGGAGGCTCCAGGAAAGACCCAGGACACGCTGGAGGGACTATGTCTCTGGGCTGGCCGGGGAACGCCTTGGGGTCCCTCTGGAGGAGCTGGAGGAAGTGTCTGTGGAGAGGGAAGTCTGGGCCTCCCTGCTCAGACTTCTACCTCTGTGACGCATCCCCGGAAGAAACATGGAAGAACATGGAAGAAAATGGATGGAAGGATAATGACAACAAAATGTATTATAACAAAAATACCCCAAATCTCCCCACTTTTATAATGAAAATGTACACACAATAAATATTGAGCTCCAAAATATACTTTTTTAGCTTCATATTGATCTAGTAATTATCGTGACAGGCCTTGTGCACCCTTATATAAAAACATTCGTTTGCACCTCTAATATATACAACCTCACCAGCCTATTCATTTGAGTTAATCCATTTTCTTCGTTACAACTGCTCCGCTCTTGCTGCTTATGTATAGGTCAGAATTACACCCTCCTTACCAGTGTTACGATAAGGCTCACTAACTTTTATGTCCAGTACACAATACTATAGAGCAGAAAATGACTGAAATATACAGCTATTGCAAATATGTGGCCAAGTAGCTTTCTTTTGATGATTAAAACATGAATCCTATAGACGATTATGACTTTTGCTAAACCGTTTTACATTAGCCATCTGTTTTTCTCATTCACCCACCATAAAGTCCCTTGTGGAAAATACAGCTGAGCAATTCCATTATGACTCCAATAATGCCTTGAATTACTGATGAGGTCAAGTCTCCCATAAAAGCTCATTTGCACTTTTCATATTGACTCCTTTCTTAATTGCCAATTGTTCATCATTAAAAGCCTGTTCGACCTTTAATATCTCCACCCAAACGTGAAATAGTCCCGAGAAGATCGTCCTTCTTGATTTTACTAACAAATTCAAGTTTACCACCGTCTCCTCTACTCTAAAGGACAAATATTATGCATTTTTGTGACTTTAGTCCCCTTAGTATTTCATATTTTCTAACTTTAAGGTCCTATATCACACAAAGGTGACTCTTGTGAGCTTTGGGCCATGTTATAATGTTGTTACCTCTTCAAAAACATACCTGGAGTTGTGTTTTGTTTCATTCACACATGTTTGAGTAATCCTTTATTATCAGTGTGTCTATATCTCCAAAGCTCAACATGCTCTGTTCCACCTTATGATGTCATGTAGTGGTAGTTTTCACGTTAACAGCTCCTTTTTTCCTTTTGTTCATTAGAGATTTGCAATTCCAGTGCGGAAATTATCCAAATAATTCAAGTGAAGTTGTATGGAGTATCTTTCAGGAAACCTCAGGGCTGACGTTATCCAAGAGATTATAGTGAAGGTGTATGGACTTTAAAAACACATTGGAGCATTTCCTTATTAACACATGACATCACAAGGTGGAACAGTTTTATTTTTCTGTTTGATGGAAGAACTGAGCCTAAATATGCAGGATGTCTGTGGTAAACATGTGTGAACGAAACAAAACACAACTTTTTATGATGGATGACGACTTTTGGTGTAGTTTCCGACTGTGCATGTGATAAAACCGTGGGGCTTCACAACCTGCCAAAGCTTTCCATGGGGGACGGGACTCCAATCGCGTCTTCAATGTCACTTACAGGCAGCTGTTTGTAACTGTTGATCTGCCAAACATAACAAAATGGTACAATGACATAATTTTTAGACAAATTATAATACATAATTTAATAGGCAATTTCTAAAAAGAAAAAAGAAAGAATACAATGACATCTAGATGAAGAAAACCAGGCCATTTTCTCAGTTTTCCCAGATTTTGTCAGAGTTACTATCACCGACAGAGCCCAAAGGAAGTCGTCATCCGCATGTTTCCAAACGTCTTCCAGTTTTGTAACGTAAGTGTGAATAGAACCTATTAGGAGGTCTGTGTTAGCATACTAGTTGTTGTAATATGGTTTGGTCTTTGAGAGTTGGGAATACCGTGTATCGTAGTTATGCATGTTAGGATGCTCAACCTGCATGAGGTCAGTGAGGAATAAAATTGGACCACTGCAAACCGTTCAATATTTTAGTTCTGTTTTTCCTGTTTAAGACAGTAAAAATCAGGCCCTATAAAGTTCCTCATTTACAAAAATACACTTGAGTCGTCAGTTTCCAATGAGGTATTTAGAGGTTGGGGCCCCGTCTGTTGTCAGCAACAGCAAAGTAAAACAAATGAACGTGTGAATGCTAATGCTAATAACGCCACTGATTCGTGAACACAATTTGTCCGATGATGGTTTATGGATTTAAAAGGTGCATACGAGAAATCCGGAGTTTTATCTGTGACGCAACAATCCAGGCAGAATGCAAACTGAGCAGTACTGAGTGCTAAGAGAAATTCATAAAACATGTGATTGAAAGATTTTTTTTTTTCTTGGTTGAAAGGACAATAACAAAGAATACAATATAACAGCACGGTTAAAAGTCAATTCAGCATAATATCGGGTCTTTAAAATTTCAACAGAAGCCAGCCACAATCACGCCCATTTCAGAGCTCACGTCTTTGTAAAGAAATGAAAATAAGGATGCTATAATCTAATTCCTTCAATAGCCGACTAACACCCGATCCCGGCGTGTCCTTTTGCAACTTTCCACATGAATGAGACTTCAAATCAAAGCTATTCACGCACAGGGTCAACGCGTGGCACAGGCAAAGCTCCCGAAACAATGTTGTGAATGAATATTAATGGTATCAGGTCAGAACTAATGTAACAATCGCACTTTGCACACTAGACCCGTCCTGGCCCGTGTTACCCATCAGACCCATTTGCATGCGTAAAGAGGGATTTGAATAAGAGGGTCATCACTTATTAATGCCGCCATTTATATTTATGACGGGGCTGTGTGCTTTTGTGGTACCGGCTTAGGCTGTCACAAAAAGGGGGATCCGTTGAGATTCTGCTGTGTGATCTTTTAATTCCTACCTTGGCTCGCCCGGTACAGTTGCGGTTTATATTAGCTGGCGAGGGATGTTGCAGTGACTAATTTTTGTGGTACCATATTGTTAAGGGCCTCTGTTACACTGTTTTCTGGTCTGTGTTATAATGTTTCCTCATCACAAACATACCTGGAGTTGTGTTTTGTTTCATTCGCACATGTTGAACACACAAATCCTGCATATTTAAGCTAAGTTTTTCTCTCAAATGGCAATTAAGTGGTCCGTTGTGTTGTTGAACTCCATACACGTTCACTAGAATCATTTGGATAATCTCAGCCTTGGGATTGCCAATGTCTACTGAACGAAAAGTAAAAGGTGGAGATGTAGATGGACTAATAAAGGATTTCTCAAACATGTGTGAATGAAACAAAGCACTCCAGGTATGTTTTTGAGGAGGTAACAATATTAGAACATGACTTAAAGCTCACAAGTGTCAATTTTGCATAATATAGGACCTTTAATCATACTATCATTGTTTAACCTGGCTGACATGTGTACCCCTGGTTTGGTATGATATGCTATGCTTTTTATTTGTACATGGACAGTGCACAATAATACATTAAGTCAGAACTTGTAGGAAAGATGCTGGTGCCAGGTACAAGACCCTCTGAACTGAGTCCCGAAAACGATCAGAACTAATGATTGCGGTGTTCAAGCAAACTCTACGTCAAAGGCATAAGTCATAAGGCAAAAACAAAACAAAAAAACGTATTATGCTTAGCTCCTGATAGCTCTTAGCCCTGTAATAACACCGTTACCTCATCAAAAACATACCTGAAGTTGGGTTTGATGCATTCACACAATCTTTATTATTAGTCTTTCTACTGTACATTTCCAAAGCTCAGCATGCTCTTCCACCTTGTGATGTCATGTAGTTAACAGCTCCTTTTTCCTTTTTCCTTTCAGTGGAGATCGGCAATTCCAGCGCTGAAATTATCCAAATAATTCTAGGGAAGTTGAGTTTGAAAACACAGTGGAGCACGTCCTGTCATGCCACTAGGGCTGGGTATCATTAGAAAGTTGTCGATACGATACCTCGACACATAGGGGATGATACGATGCATATCTCCACACAATGCACTTACAATTCGATACGATATATTTCAATACTGTGATACTAAAAATCTTTGTTAAACCACTTCTTGTGCAAACTGAATATGAAACACGTCCATTTCAATCATCAAAACTGTGAAAATGTCAAATGAGTCACAAAAAATTAGTTTTCTTCCTTTAAACAAGCAACAAAACTGTAGCGCTGTAACAAAATAATTTAGTAAACTACATACAAAAAAATACTTTTGGCGATATATTGATACAGCAGCTCACAGTATCAATACTGTATCATCAAATTAAACGCTACGATATATTCATATTTCGGTATTTTTGCGCACCCCTAATTGCCACATGACATCAGCAGGAGAAACTGAGTGTTTGAGAGAAGAACTCAGCTTAAATATGCAGGATTTGTGTGTTAAACATGTGTGAATGACACAAAACACAACTCTAGGTCTGTTTTTGAAGAGGAACATCATTATAACAGATCGGAGCATGACATGGGCCTTAAAATCTAGTTAAAGAAAGAAAAAGAAGAAAGCAGATGCGTCTTACCTGTTCACAAAAACACAAAAGCCGTTCCCTCTGCAACAGCGCAGAAGTATGTGGATGGCTGAACAGTCAAGGCCACAGTGACCAAACCTGAATCACCACAGAGAGCAGACTGTACCTACTTTAATAAGCCGCATGGATCTGGTCCAAGGCCAGCGCTTTACTGATTGATTAGAGGACGGACTGTGTTTGTTTTCATTTAATTTTTCATTTTTGTTGCACACTCTTATTTCAAAGGATTACAAGGAGCAGCGTGCTCCTACAAAACGAAATAAAACTGAATGTGCCACCAGTAACGATTATGAAAACAAATACATTTTAGCTGTGGTGGCATTTGTTTAATAGACTCACGATAGCGACATTTCTGTGCATATGGTAAATGATCAAGAGAAGCCAAACCTCCAAGAATCTGATCAGAACACTTTATTTACCACATGTTCAGAAAAAGTACGCCTTCGTGGAAACCGTCTGACCTCGCAGTATTAGGATTCGTTCGCTCGGCGGTAGGTGGGTACTTCTTTTATTTAACCAACTGCTGCTGTTTGGTCATGACAGTAAACATTCGCAACTTGTGAATTAAAGCTACAATAAAAAAATCTAAGTTACTATTATTATATTAGTTTAATATAAGTTGTATAAGTTATATTGTTATTAAAGGAAGTCCAAAGGAGGATATGTTACATCCCTTTCCTCCTAGTAGTCGTGCTGTGTGCCTCTGCTTATATCTTTTCGCAGGTGGAGCTGAGGGCGGACTTAGGTGTGGGTGGTGTGGGTGGTGCGTCTGGGCCCGACGTGCTGCCCCTATTTAAAGCCCCGCCTACTGCCGGTCTCTCTCTCTCTCAGGCCGCCACCTGTGCTGCATCGCCTTAGCCTCTGTTAGCTTTTTATTTTAGTTTCACACATATAACGCTTCATACATTATGACCACTCACTCATTCACCCCTCTACACTACTGACAATACAGACAGCTGCATCTCATTGTTATAATCATTTTCTCTATTTAATCTTATTTTAAATAAACCTAATTCATTTGGATATATTTCTGTAGTCTGGTGGCCCTTTGTCATTGCCCTGAGCCAGGTTATGACAAATTGGGGGCTCGTCCCCCGGCTATTCAAATTTTTGTTGATAGTTTGGGTAAGTTATTCCTTTGATTTGTGGACGCCTTTGTCACTTGCGCGTAAAAGGTGCGGTTTTGGTATAGTGGGCTTTTGCTGGTAGTTGAGTGTAAAAGGCTTTAAAGAGCCTACGTATCAGGGACAAGTTTAAGGACTCCTCCCGAGTTCAGGTCTCCCAAAAAACAAGTGTAGGACTGTTATTCTCATGCCTACTTCTGCCATGTTTATGTTTGGCCACTATATATTTGTGTGCTGATACTAAGTCTTCCTCATAGTTGTAGCCTGTATTGGTGTAGTATACAGTCTGCTATCGCAGCTCGGGTTGGTTATGGCCAACACTCTGCTTCGCTGACTGGCCGGTGCACCGACTACAACTTCCGGGGTTCTTGCAAACCGCCAAGTCTATTCTGATTCCTGACTAGTCGCTGAAGAAATTGAGCGGAGGCACAAGGTGGCACCAGCCTGGCTACAGAATACAAAACTTTTTCAATACTTTACAAAGATATAAGTCTCGTCATTGGTGAATCTCCCCATGACTGACTGGTGGATTAGCCAATCAGAGATGAGACACAAGAAAAAAAGAAAGAAAAAAAATCACAAACGACTGAACAATATTGCTGATATCTGTTGAACCAATGAGCAAAGGACTAAATTCTGTTAATCTGAGGTGAGAGAACTTCCCTCTGACCAATGAGCTCCTTTGTTTCACATGCGTCACTGGCTGAGGTCAAATGTGTTCTCAAAATCTGATTATTACCAGTTTTTAGATAAACGTTACTGATCCACAAGGGAAAATTACTTGGAAAATGTACATGTAAACAGTAAAATTTGATACAAGCAAGCTGATTTCTTTTGGACCATGGTTCCTCAGATTTCTCATATCATTAGATTTGCTATTTGCATGTCATTTAAATTGTCTTAAAAGTCAGATATTAATCACATTTTGGTGTCAATGTAAACATACTTGATATAAACAAATCTGATAGCATGACCGTGTTTGAGCCTGGCTCGAGGGGCGATGGAGAGCGCTGTCCAAACTAATATTCCTCTGCATAAAAAATGAGAGATATTCTGGGCAAATGTTAAAGGGCCCATATTATGCTATTTTCTGATCTGTGTTATCATGTTTCCTCATCCAAAACATATCTGGAGTTGTGTTTTGTTTCATTCACACATGTTAAACACACAAATCCTGCATATTTAAGCTGTGTTCAAACAGAAAGCACCACTCCATACACTTTCACTAGAATCATTTGGATAATTTCAGCTCGGGAATTGCCAATCTCTACTGAACAAAGGGTAAAAGGAGCTGTTAACTTGAAAACTATACTTCATGGCATCACAAGGTAGAACAGAGCATTTTGATCTGTGGAGATGTAGACTGAAGTGCAGGAGTTTAAGTATCTCTGGGTCTTGTTCACAGTGAGGGGAGGATGGAGCGTGAGATTGACAGGTGAATTGGTGCAGCGTCGGCAGTGATGCGGTCGCTGTATCAGACCGTTGTGGTGAATAAGGAGCTCAATCTACATTCCTACCCTCACCTATGGTCATGAGCTCTGGGGAATGACCGAAAGAACGAGATCGCGGATACAAGCGGCTGAAATGAGTTTCCTCTGCGGAGTGGCCGGGCGCTCCCTTAGAGATAGGGTGAGGAGCTCGGTCACACGGGAGGACCTCAGAGTAGAGCCGCTTCTCCTCCATGTCAAGAGGAGCAGCTGAGGTGGCATCTGGTCTGGATGCCTCCTGGACACCTCCCTCGGGAAGAGTTCCGGGCATGTCCCACCGGAAGGAGGTCCCAGGGAAGACCCAGGACACGCTGGAGGGACTGTCTATGGTCTGGGAACACCTCAGGAGGAGCTAGAGGAAGTGTCTGGGGTGAAGGAAGTCTGGGAGTCCCTGCTTAGAATGCTGCCCCCACGATCTGGCCCCGGATAAGAGGAAGAAAATGGATGGATGGAGATATAGACGTACAAATAACAAATGAAACATAAATGAAACAGAACACAACTCCACGTCTGTTTTTGAGGAAGTAACAACATTCTAACATCGCTTAAAGCTCACAAGAGTCAGTTTTGTGTAATATAACCTGTAAGTATAATATCACATTTGAATTTAGACAATGCATTTATAGACAGGCTTTCTACTTTAAACAAACTGCCTTAATATCTTAACTTTTTAACATTTTATTGTATTTATAAGTATGTTTCTTTTTCGTTATAGGCTGATAAAAATATTAAATAGGTTTCATTGTGTAGGAATGTTTCCAACTGCATGTATTACAGTTTTATTACTAAAATCAGTTTCTGCATGAGCTGCCTAACACAGCTAACACGCGTGCCTGGAATAGCAGCAGCATTCACAGATAAAACTCAAAAATAGCTGAACATAAAGACACCTCATTGTCTCCTGCTCCATGTCGCCTGAGGATCCCACTTCAGGCTGCACCAATGAAACATCGGGCAAAGAATTGAGACATCCTGCCATCTGCTTGCACTGCACTCCTGTCTAACTCTGTTCTACTTCATTCAGAGACAAACCTCCACCTTTTCCCGCTGAGAAATGAGACAGGGAACACCGCAATTCCGGGCCAAAATTTGTTTATTTATTGCGGTCTGTCATCGTTGTAGAAACCCCCGGTGCTGAAATATGGTTTGAACTGTGAGCTGCGACATCTTTTTCGATGCGCGCTTGTCACTGTATCCCGGAAGACTCTTTCTACAGCTTTGAATGGAGCAGGTAAAGAGCAATGGAAGGATATGTTTCCATGCTGTTTGTCTGATCAATCTAAATCTCCGAAGGGAAGGAGCGGGGGGAAAATCGTAGCGGCTTCAAACAGAATTCTGGATCACAGTACGACTAAAGGTACAGCTACATGTCAGTGGAAGATAGCGACTGAGGTGGTTTGAGTCTCCTGGTTTTATAAATTATATAGTTAAAGCTTCAGTTTAACAATGGGTTTGGGTAAAGGGAGTGAGGTTTTCTGATCTTGGTCTAAATCAATGCTACACTGAAATCAAAGGCCATTCTTAGTTCAATATTGTAAATAAAATACCGGTTTGCCAAAACCTGATCTCTTCAGATTTCAGAAGCTCAGAGCCTGATTTGTACTTGCACTGGAAAAAAACAATATCTAGGTAAGTTAAAATGACTTAAATTAAGAGTATTTGACTTTATTTGAGTCGATTCAACTTTTACCATGATTTAAGTACATTTCACTGGAAAAGTAAAATGATCTGCCAGTGGAATAAGTTTTTTTTTTTGTTTTTTCTGAATTCAAGCAGCATTTGATTTGGTTTCTTATTTTAAGCGCATTAAGTAGTTTTTCTGATTTTAAGTGTAGCCAGATGTATTTTCATATTTTAAGTACAAAAAGTCTTATTCCACTGGCAGATAATTTTACTTTTCCAGTGAAATGTACTTAAATCATGGTAAAAGTTTCTTAATTCAAGTGATCTTATCTTGACTAGATTTTGTTTTTTGCAGTGTGGATGAGAGACCGGTGGGAAAACCAGGAGCCACACTGGACAAAGACCTTTGTTGTGTCCTTAGACAAGACACTTCACCCACATTGCCTCGTATGAAAGTGGTGTGTGTGTTTGTGTGTGTGTGAGAGTGTTGGTGGTTGGAGGGGCAGATTGGAGCCTCGCTTCTGTCAGTCAGCTCTAGGGCAGCTGTGGCTACAGTCGTAGCTTATCACCGCCGAGTGTGGAGTAAATGAATAAAGAGCTTTGATTATGTTCAAAGGTGCTTTACGGTGCATAACAAATTTATAAGACCACCATCCAGTATAAGGTGTTTGCCAGTGCTGCCATAATTTAACAGTATTTCTGTTTACCAAAATATCTTTTTATGTTTCTATAATGGTTAATCTGCCAGTTTATGCAAGATCTTTTTATCAAAATGACATCTTTAATGCTAAAATATAACTATTGCTGCTATCCATAAATTATCAAGTTGAATGTTTTCCAAAAATGACACCAAAGTCTCATCCAAAGCAAGTGTCTGGGAACAGTTTCTTTATTTTGTGCCTTTGCCTATTGATTTTTAAATGATGTGCATGCCCTAAAAATCCATCTGATAAGAGAAAACTCCTTAATTGTAACTGGCTCTTCCAGAAAGTCCATATAGTTTGGTAAAGACTCATAAAAACAAAATGAAGGCCTTACATTGTTCAAGGAAAATTAAAAAAATAAATAAATAAAAAAGAAGAATGACACCAAAGTCTCATCCAAAGCAGGTCTCTGGGAACAGCTAGAAACTATTTGGAACTCAATAACAAAAGAGACCTTGCAAAACAACATCAAAACAAAGCAGCAAGAATGCAGCTGTTATCTGCGCCAAAGCTCACACTAAATATTCACATTTTTGGTTATTATTTGTTATTATTTGACAACAAGGACTATTTTGTTATTCAAATTGGTCATTTCCTTGATGAATAACAATGAAAGTTTTTGATATACTTTCGAAGTTATTTATGTTTTCTTGTTTTCCTCCATCACTACACAGAACACAATGCACTAAAGTACTGTCACTGGGTCCTTGGTAATGACACTCAAAGGTGCCTATGTAGTTGAGTTAAATGTGCTTTTCCCCGGTACAGATATGGTAAAATAAACTTTGTGCTTTCAGCTTGTACTTCTATTCGTTAGCTTTACATGAACAAACCCACCCAAGACATCAAGAGAACATGCAAACTCCACAGTGGAAGACATCGTGCTAATCACATACCACAAGTCTAGTCCTGGAGGTGGCGATGGACAGCAGTACATTTGGTCTCATGGATGTGATGAAGAGGAGTTGGAGGGTCTGTGCTGGTGTGAGACCGCCGAAGATCCTGTCAAGCTCTGGGCTGTTGAGATCAGAGCGTGAGTGGGCGAAGTGTGACTCGCTCTCAGCCAATCAGAAGCCGCCTCCCACTCAATCTCGCCGTCACCATCACAACGCCAAGCCGCAACGCCACATGCCACCGGCAGCCCTCTGACACATCCTCCCAAACGCTGTCCTTTGTTGAGTTTTAGGTCAAGAAACGGTTTTGTAGCTTTAGTTTCAAATATTTATCAATAAATAAAGTGGATTCAAAGTTCAAGTTCGAAGTAGCAGTAGTAGTAGTAGTGGTAGTGGTAGTAGTATGAGTAGCAGTAGCAGCAGCAACAGTAGTAGTAGTAGTAGCAGTAGTAGCAGCAGCAGCAGTAGTAGTAGCAGTAATAGTAGTAGTAGTAGCAGTAGTAGAAGTAGTAGTAGCAGCAGCAGCAGTAGTAGTAGTAGCAGCAGTAGTAGTAGCAGTAGTAGTAGTAGTAGAGTGGTAGTGGTGAAGTGGTAGTGGCAGCGGCGGCGGTAGTGGTGGTAGTAGCGGCGGTGGTAGCGGCGGCAGTGGTGGTAGTAGTGGTGGTAGTGGTAGTGGTAGTGGTAGGTAGTGGTAGTAGTGATGGTGGTACCAGCGTAGTGGTAGCGGTGATGGTGAAGTAGTGATGGTGGTAGCAGGCGGCGGCGGCAGTGGTATTGGTAGTAGTGGTGGATGGTAGGCGGTGATGGTGAAGTGGTGGTAGTGGCGGTGGTAGAAGTGGTAGCGGCAGCGGTAGTAGTGGTAGTGGCAATGGTGGTAGCGGTGGTAGTGATGGTAGTAGTGGCAGCGGCGGCGGTGGTAGTAGTGGTAGTGGTGAAGTGGTAGTGGTGGCGGTGGTAGAGTGGTAGTGGCGGCGGCGGTAGTGGTAGTGGTGGTAGTGGCAGGTGGCGGTGGTGGTAGTGGTGAAGTGGTGAAGTAGTGGCGGCAGCGGCGGCGGTGGTAGTGGTAGGCGGTGGTGGTGGCAACAGCGGTGGCAGTGGTAGTGGTGAAGTGGTAGTGGCGGCGGCGGCGGTGGTAGTGGTAGTGGTGGTAGTGGTAGCGGTGGTAGTAGTGGTAGGTGGTAGTGGTGGTAGTGGCAATGGTAGTGGCAGTGGTAGTGATGGTGAAGAGTGGTGGTAGCAGGCGGCAGCGGCAGGCGGTAGTGATAGTAGTGGTAGTAGCGGTGGTAGCAACAGCGGCAGCGGTGTAGTGGTAAGTAGTGATGATGGTGAGTGGTAGTGGTAGTGGTAGTAGGTAGTAGTGGTAGCGGTGGTGGCAGCAGTGGTAGTGATGATGGTAGCGGCGGCAGTGGTAGGTAGCAGTGGTAGTGGTAGTGGCTGGTGATGAAGTGGTGGTAGTGGCAGCGGCGGCGGTGGTGATGGTGGTGGCGGGTGGTAGTGATGGTGAAGTGGTAGTGTGGTGGCAGCGGCGGCGGTGGTAGTAGTAGTGGTAGTGGCGGTGGTAGTGGTAGTGGTAGCGGTGGTGGTGGTAGCGGCAGTGGTGGTGGTAGTGGTGTAGCAATGGTAGTAGCGTGGTAGTGAGTGAAAGTAGTGGTGGCGGCAGCGGTAGTAGTAGTGGTAGGTGGTAGTGGTAGTAGTAGTAGTAGCAGTAGTAGTAGTAGTAGTAGTAGTAGTAGTAGTAGTAGCAGTAGTAGTAGTAGTAGCAGCAGCAGCAGTAGTAGTAGCAGTAGTAGTAAAAGTTGTAGTAGTAGTAGTGCAGTAGTAGCAGTAGTAGCTAATAGTAACTTTATTTCTTTCAGTTAAAGCTGCACTGTGTAACTTCTCTTCTTTAAGTTGGAGGGTCCGCTACTTGCTTGTCTCCGTGGAGATTTTATTTCTTTATCTGGAATGTCCCACAGTATGGCTTTAAACATCTTTATTTTTTTTCCAATTCCAGGTATTTTATAGCTCAAAAATACTTCTTATCGTATGCAGGCTTGCTTCTCCATTATGATGACTAAGTTGAGTTCAATACTGTAGAACAATCAAAACAGTTAGATCTCCACAGAGACAAGCAGGTGGTGGACCCAAAAGAAAACTAGGTCTAATTTAGGACTGATGTAGTCCGGGTTTAGGTCTGATAGTCGCCAGAAAGTCAGAAATTATCTCGAGCTGTACTTGTGCTTAAATCTGAGAAGTACCTTTGCTGCTGTAGCCCATTGTTACTCCATGTTTTAAAATATGAGGAAGTAGCTTGACTTGGGGCGGGACATGCAACAAATGGTCACAGCCAAGAACTTATGTTACAATGGTAAATGTTCTGGATAAAACGCAAGATTCTGTTAGCTAAGTCATTCAGAAAATCTGTCTGTGAACATTTGAACATGTGTCACCTGTGTCAACAAGAAAATAATAGGATGCAGTTAAACGATTCACTCGTTTTTTTGTCTGTTGATTTTTAAATGATGTGCATGTCCTTAAAATCCAGCTGATACGAGACGACTCCTTAACTGTAATTGCAATGGGCTCTTCCAGAAATTCCATATATTTTGGTGAAGTCGTGTAAAAACAAAATGAAGGCCTTACCATTGTTCAAGGGAAATTTAAAAAAACAAAGAAATGTAAAAATGTAAAAATCTTGCAGCAGCATCCGGAGAGCAGAATGCTACAACTAATACAACTCAATTTGGCCCCAAAAATTACAGTTTTGCTATGATGCGGACGAATCATAGTGTTTTTTACTCGCGCCGCCAAAGCCATAACTACATGTACACATATCACAATTGCTCTTTTTTCAACCTAGTACAGCTTTGGTTACACAGCACAACTAACTAACTCCAGATAATGTTCTCAAATGCACTTATGGCTTCTGACACATCAATATTAAAATTCCAGCGAGAACTCTGCTCATTTCCAGTCCTCCAGACGAGCTGACAGCTACAGTTTACACACAACCCAAGCATAAAACATTAGCACCGAACTCTGCCTTCCCCACAACATATATTTAGCACGTAGTCATAGGCCAGCTCTAGCAAACACTCTTTAACTTTAGTTGACTTACGCACAGCCTCCTATGAGATCAGCGCAACAGATGGAGGAGTCATCTAGTCCCCGCGAAGAAAAAAACTGTTATTTATAACGTGTTTGAGAGTGCACATTTCCACGGAAACGCCACCTCGGAAAGCGAAGAAATACGGTGCGAAGAGGCAAAAGAAAAAGAGATTTCACCTTCGTAGAGACGTGTCGGGACTTAGAAGAGTGGCTGAGACTGAAATTTGTGCGCTTTGACTATGAAGTGATGGTCCCCCAAAATAAACCCAAGATCGCATGTGACCTATGAGCAGATTCGAAGCCATCTGCTGTAGCTTTTGACAATGATGGGAGCGGAGTTTTAATATAGAGGAGGCCCGGAGAGCGGAGACGTCCAAATGAGAAGCAGTGTGAAGATGTCTGCTTACATTACAGTGAGATGGGAACAGTTTGTGTTTGTGGAAGCCAGGATTGGGAGACTGCGAGCTAAAAAAACACCGCGAATAAGCTATAGGGGTATGTGAAGGTATAGTTCAGTTTGTATGTGGGATTGAAAAAGGAGTTTACATTATAATGCAAAAAGGAAGCTTCAGTGTAAAAGTTTTAGTCTTGTTTTTGTATCTTGATGACAAAACAGAGGTAATTTGTGGTACGAATGTGATTTTTACGGCACTTCGGTGTACAGTTTGTGCATTTTTGAACCTTTTGTAAATAGTCACATCTTTATACAGCTCTTTTCCACCTTCAAGGCCCTCAAAGAGCTTTAAATGAAGAAACCACTCACCCATTCATACATCTATCATACGCAGACACTGTGAGCAAGGTGTGTTAAGTGTCTTGCCCAAGGACACGATGACAGCATTCATCTGTGGGACCTGAAATCGCACCGCCAACCTGTGGGTCAGTGGATTTGACCACTCTCCCAATTATGTTTATGTCGAGAGCAGGATTCAAACCGCCAATCATCAGATCACTGTACAAATATTGAGCCAATTGGACCAACTGAGCTGAGTTTTTTGGTTGAAAAAATAATTAAAGGGATGGAATTTTGGACATAGGACCTTATTTCCTAGTGAGCCAGAGTGTTGGAGACGTGTGGAGACACTTTTAAAAATATTCCATCCAGTCCTTGTATTTGTAGAGGTTGCAGACATTTACATAGACAGTCTGGCGTAATAACAGATTAGCTTTCGGTGCTTTGTGGCGTGGGTTTTTAGTGACAGGACAACTGTGGCCATTGACATGCACTAGCCTAGCACCAGCAACCTCTCCAAATACAAGGACTGGATGGAATTAAAAAAGTGTCTCCACACGTCTCCAACATTCTGGCTCACGAGGAAATGAGGCCCTATGCCCAAAATTCTGAACCGTCCCTTTAATGTGTGAGTCCATTGACCCATATTTCACGTTTTTTTTCAACGCTGGTGATGGTGTAGAATTTAAAGTGTGTTTTTGTAATGTTAAAACGATTCAAAAAGCTAGAAAATGTGAGGGACTAATGCCAAAGAGTATGTTTAAGAGCCAGTTAAAAGCGCGAGAATGCATATCTCCTCTTACTTACTTTCATGTTTTATAGTCATGGACAAAGCCTTTTATTTGTTATAACAATACTAAAGCTTTTAACCCTTTGATACACAACATATCCACACCCCTTCTAATGCACAACATGGGTCAAAAATGACCCGCATTCATTTTCCAGGTTATTTCATGCTGGTTGAGGTTTACTTTGTTCTATCTATTGAAATCAATTTATTTTATGATAGAATATTCCAAGTATTCTTTAAATGTCTTGTTTCTGATTACCACAGATGATTATTTCCATTTTTTCTTTAATACTTTATGACCAAAAATAGTTTTTATATTATTGCATCAAATTTACACACATGGGTCAAAAATGACCCATTCATCAAAGTATGATTTAAAATTAAATTACTTAATACTATAATAATAATTTGTTTAAAGTAATTATTTTAGCAATGAGTCTGGCCAAACATTTATGTATTTAATACTTGCAACATGTTTATTTTTGATTTTGTCACACATACTTACACTCACACATACTGATAACATACTGTAACATGGCTACTGAGCTGAACTGTATCAGTAGTTTAACAACTGTAAACTGGTGAATTGTGGCACATCACTAGAGCACAAATTGTGACCTCAATTTGTACATGCCTCACAAATTATAATTTGACGTTTGTGCTCCTTGCACACAGGCCTGGTGCACTGGGAACACCAGCTACTGGCTTTTCTGTCTTTGGAAACTGGGCAGATTGCGCACCTCTTCCTCTTCATTTGGCCCTCCTGTCTGGTGCTCTCTTGTGGCTGGATGGTGGCTGCATTTTGTTTTTAACCCACATCTTCCCATTGCCTCGATAATGTGCTTTTTTGAGTTTGCGTACACTCCATGCGCCTCTTCATATGTGGCATGACAAGCTCTTTGCCCAGCTCCTTAATAAAAAGCCGACGTGCATTGTTGACACCACCCACATAACCAGGGTGTTGTGTGGTGAAGCTGGTGTAGGCATTGAGGGTGGCAACATCCAGCATATTGTACCAGAGAACCATGGGCCACCTCCGTGTTCTCCGCTGACAGGAATAGTTGCCAACCATCTGATCCATTGTGTCCACACCTCCTTTTGTTTTGTTGTAGTACTGGATGACTTCTGGTTTCTTCTTCTGACTGCTGTCATCCACTGCTTTGTCATCATGCATGGTGCTCAGGAGGATGACAGCTTTTCCCTTCTTCTGCACATAGCTTACCATGGTCATGTTGCCATTGAATCCAAATTCTGAGCTATAAATCTCTCGTTGTTTAGATGGCTTCATGATAAGTGGTATGTCTGGCTTGTTCTGGCGAAGAGTGCCAACAATGGTCAGGTTCTTCTCAAGGAGCTTCTCAGCCAGGGGGACACTGGTGAAGAAGTTGTCTATTGTGATGTTGTGATGAGAGGAGAAGATTGTAAAAATCAAATTTGCTAAATTCTAACACCTAAGGCTGTTGCATTGCATTTTATTCTATTCTGCTTATAAAGAAATCAAAATAGAAATATAAAATACACATGAAAGATTAGGCAAAAGTATGTATTGTATGTATATACATTGTATGTATATGCATGTGCTAAAACTTATATATTACTTACTATTATTATTATTATTATTATTATTATTATTATTATTATTATTATTATTATTATTATTATTATTATTATATACTTTTTCTATTGTACTGTATATTTACCTGTCTGTCTGATTCCACTGCACAGTTGTTGGACAACTTTCTCTCCTAAGTTCCTCTGAACCTCCTCTCCTGGCTGTCTTCCTGTATAGACAGTTCCATCAATTGCATAAGGTACCCTTGCGTCGCACATCCAGAAGATTTTTATTCCATATTTTGCAGGCTTGCTGGGCATGTACTGGAGGAACTTGCACCTGCCTCGGTATGGTACAAGCTGCTCATCTATGGTAACACAGTCGCTGGGGATGAACAGTCTTCTACAGTTGGCCAGGAAACAGTCCCACACATACCTAAATGCCGCCATGTGGTCTGTTTCCAATCGCAGAGCCCTGGTCCTCTTGTCGTCAAACCGTATGACACGGTGGATATCTTCATATCTCTTCAGCCCCATGGTGGCCTTGTAAATTGGATTTTGCAGCAGATCCACAAACAGCTCTCGCAAGGCCACATCCCAGCTCTTCTCCCCCCCTGCAATGAGGGTCAAACCAATAAAGGCCATGAATTCTTCTTTATCAACGTTTCTCCACTCTTTCCCTTTTGCTGTGGCTGTTCTTCGTCCCTCTAAGTTGGTGCATTTTAGCACCTCCTCAATGATGTTGTGGCTCATGAATATATCCCAAGCATCTTTTGGCGAAACAGCTGTTGATCCAGGGGGAGGGCCTGGGCAGCTCCTGAGAATGTTGTGGCTGCGTGTTCTGCCATGAGTGGGGGGATTCTCATCCCAGTACTGATCCTTTTTACTCAGCCTACTGGACTTGGTCTGAGTTTCCTCTTCAGAGGATTCATCAGATGAGTCTTCTGACTCTTGAGAGGACTCTTCTTCATTAAGGAAAGCTAGATTTCCAGACACCCCCACAACTCCAACTTGATCCTGCTAGCAAATGCGTGTGGGTCGTTTCTGACCCATGTGTGTAAAGTTGAGGTAGAAATACAAAAGCTGTGCTTGTCCATACCGTAAGAAAGGAAAAATTTAAATGATTATTTGTGGTAAACAAAAACAAGCTATTCACTGCATACTTGGAAGAGTAAATTATAAAATTAATTTATTTCAAAGATATGTCATAGAAACACTGAGCTATACAGGAAATAACATAGAAAATGGATATGGGTCATTTTGGACCCATGTTGTGCATTAGAGGGGTAGTGATACAAAAACAGTTTTTATTCAAAAAGTAATAAAGGAAAAAATAAAATAATCATGTAATATGGTCTAGAACAAGTTAATTGAGGAATTCCTTGACTACTAAATGATGAGATTCATTTATTGCATAGATATCAAAAATAAAAACTCAGCCGGGTCACTTTTGACCCATGTTATGTATCAAAGGGTTAATATGAAATGCATTGAAACTCCTCATACTTTTCAATGCATTTTTTATTCTTTATCAATTTACCCATCAATAACGCTGTGTGTACCTCCCAAATAATTCGCTAACTTCTAAAATCAAAGCCACAGAGAAACGTACCACCCCGGGACATGATGGGACATAAATTGCTTTTGTCTGAACTTTCCGTTGCCTCCACTTTGTTTTTGTGCTTGGCTCTGCAGTTAGCTGATTGGGTTTATCCGAGCACACGCGCTGTACTCTTTGTGCTGGTGGCGTTGTAAATTAGACGTTGGTGATTTGGATCTTTTATATTTCAAATTGCTCTTTGGTGCCGCTTTTGTCGACAATGGAGCTGTTTAATGCTGCGGCGTTTTAAAATTTTCACCATTTGCATTTGTCAGCGGCAACAGAATAATCAGGCTGCTTTTATTGATCGCGTTTCTTTGTTCATCCGTCCCAGCCAAAGCCATTATTACTTTTATAGCTGTTTTTATGAGTCTCTTGCTGCTGCCCACCAATTAAGCTCTGCACCCCGCATTAAAATCTGACATAAGTGCCTGGACACAACCACTGTCCACAAAGCTGCTTCTATAACAAATTTACAGCGGGATATGGCTACACAGAGGTCCACTTTAGAGGCCTACATTATTCTAAATTGAATTTTTGAGACCTATTATGCAAAATTGAGTTTTTAGAGCTTTTTAACCATGTCATAGTTGATTCCCCTCACCATTTACTCACCCAGAGTTGGATTTTCAGTGATTTTTGCATGTTTGAGCAGTCTTCAATTACTTATTTTCAAGAGACCGTATTGAACGTCAGTCCAGTTTTCACCTAGTGCCTCCACTCAGTTTAATTTCTCTCCAGCGACTAGTCAGGGATCAGAATACACTCGGCGGTTTGCAAGAACGGAAGTTGTAGTCGGCGCACCGGCCCATCAGCGAAGAGCTGTGAAGCCGTGATGTCAAATTCAAGCGCCTCTGGGCACTTTTGTGGTCTAGCACAACAGTAAACAAAGCGGTCGAGATGGATGTTGACGAAGCCGTACATTTTGTGTTGGCAACGATTCCCGACATTGAGGATTTAAAGCCGGAACAAAGAGAATGTTTGTTTAATTTTATCACGGGGAAAGACGTTATTGCCCTTCTTCCTACAGGATTTGCTGTTGTGTTGGCGATTACTCGGGCACCACTGAGCGTTCTAGCGCATTACATACGTCACCACCAAATAGCAGCGATTAGTTCAATAAAAAGTACCCGCCTACCGTCGAGCGAACAAATCCTAATGCTGTGAGGCCAAACCGTTTCCACGACGTGAAACCGGCTCATAAATAAGGCTAAGGAGTTATGAAACAAAAAAAGTCTAGTGATTTTTTGTCTTTTTTATGGTCTTCTTTCGTGGGAGATCTTCCAACTCAAGTCTGCACATGTCACACACTTTCACTTCGTGGAAATTGGCTGATGAATCAGGCTAGTTTTCATCGGCATCAGCATACTTCCTTACTTTCACCAATTTTATTTTTATCGGATTCGGCAGCATTGCTCCTTTAATGGTGCAATGATGTTGGGTCCATCACCTTCTTGTTTCTATGGATGTCATTACTCTGCCTGGACTGTTTCATAGTATGATATTTAACAGGTATACCTTATCTTTATTCAATTATAGGTGGTTTTATAGCTCAAAAATACTTAGAAAAACAGGCATTCTGACTGTGAGTGGGGTCGCCTCTCCACAGATCTGACCTGTAACTTGGTTGGTTTGGTCTCCACAAAGATAGACAGGGTTAATGTCATACTGTGAAACATTCCAGGCAAAGCAATCTCAGTAGAGAAAATCATTTGACGGACCCTCCACCAGAAAAGTTACTCTTAGCTTAACAAACTTTCTTCTTTCTTACTTAGCTCTCAGCTGCTTTTTCATACACACAACCACATTTTCCATTAACATTTTCCCGACACATTTGGAAACAGTTGAAAACGCTTGAATAATGCATTATATAGGACTCCCAGAATTCTATACAATCGTCTGGACAGCGAAAGCAGCAGGATGTCCCGGTGAAGTGCCAGTCTGTACCCCCCCTCCCGTCCTCACCGAACCCCCCACAGCCGCTCACATCCTGGGCTACCACACTGAATTATTCATCGGTGAGGAGGGGATGTGTTTACTGTCCCAATTTAGAGGTTCAAAGACGTGGAGGAGGAGAGCGGCAGTCTGAGAGGTGACCCTGATATCATATGGTACGTTTGGACCTGCCAAATGTAACAGCGGAAACAGATAACGAGGTTTGAGGATCGTTCGCAGGGTCAAACGAAACGAAAGAAAAGGGCTGTTTTTAGATACAAGATTTTGGCAACATGTGAAATAATGTTTATCTATTTACTTGTCCACCAGTTTTACATTGTATTAGCCTATCATTTCTGAACAAAAATATTAAGGATTGGTTTCAAAGATTCAAAGGTACAGGTAAGTTCATCAACTTAAAATAACTGAGACAATCGATTGCCTCATTTTTTTTAATTTCTGGTAACTTATTCGGGTTTACAATGCACAGCTGCATCTAGAAAAGTGACAACAGTGCATAGTGCAGGCCAAAATAACTAAAACCTCCATTAGAAACAATATAATATAATCCATCCGTCTTATTTGGCTTTGTCGAGCAGGGTAATGGTGATATAATTAGTCTGAATAAAGGATTTAGTTGTATATTTAAATCAAGTGTATATAGATTCATTTAATTATTTATTTTTTTCCCACAATGTTTTAAGCTTACATAACTTTCTGAAGCTCGCACAACACCTGCATGAGTCCATGGAATATAATCGATTCTCATTCTCCATGGAGAAAGATCATTTTTATGTGGGTCCATCACCTTCTTGTTTCTACTGATGTCATTATTCTGCCTGAAATGTTCCATAGTATGACATTAAACAGATATACCTCACCTTTATTAAATTACAGGTGGTTTTATAGCTTTATAGCTTACTTCAGAACATTCTCCATGGAGACAGATCATTTTTATTCTATATAGTGTAACATTATAGTTATACAACAACATTTCCATGGAAACAAACGAGATGAGGCTCTTCTCCAGGCAAAAAAGTGTCACGTTTGTGGAGATGCAAGTCCACTCAGAGTAAGGACGAACGTTTTTCTGTTTTTCAGATAAATACAACCCCTAAAAAGCTTGCTTATTTTAGTGTATTTTTCTGACTAAAAGTTACATAGTGTGGCTTTCAAACATGTTAAATATTTTGCCCTCCAAGTACCGCCAGATCTAAACTATCCAGACTATATCAAGTCTAAATAAAGTCTAAACCAGGCCTTAGATGAGATTAAGAGGTTCTAAAAACAGGATTCAACTAAAAAGTAAGACATAAATGTGGGTAAAATTAACACAAAATGAAAACAGTTCAAACACAGAATACCCTGAGTACCACTAAACGCGTGACACACAGTTTGATGAACACTGCTGGGTCATTCGGCTACTTATATATTATACAGGGACGACACACTATACACACACACTATATTTGCATTAACTATTCATGCCCAACGAAGACATGGTGCCCACAGATCTAATTTGCGCTGAATTGTTAAAGAGGTATGACACTCTTACATGCAGAGAATGAGAGAGAATGATAATATATTATGAATAATGAAACACATGCACACAAATAGAGGACGATAAGGGAAAAATATTATGTTCAACTGACCTTTTAGTATTTATTACATTTAATTATGTTTTGTTTCTCAGCAACACACACAGTTATGTTTTGTTTAAATGAACACACTGTTATACATTATCTTTTGCATACTCTGAAGCTGTTTGCATATGGTGTTTAGATATTTCATTTAAGCTCCTATATTGTGCAAAATTGACTCGTGTGAGGTTTAAGCCATGTTAGAATGTTGTTACCTCATAAAAAAAACATTCCTGGAGTTGTGTTTTGTTTCATTCACACATTTCCATAATGCCGCATTATTATTCTGTTCAAAAGAAAAATCATATCAGCACTTCAATTCTTTGGAGCTGTTTATTTTAATGGCACCGCAATATTATGGCGTTTTGTCCAATTTTTGTCTTTTGTCAACATGCAGCCACAACTATTATTGGATATGTTTCTGTCTACTAGCATTATTAATCTGTCTAAATCTCCAAAGCTCAAAATGTTCTTTTCCACCTTGTGATGTCCTGAAGCAGTAGTTTTTAAATCAATAGCTGTGAGAGAATTTAAGTAATTTATCCTCCACATACGTCTCTCAGTTTAACATTGACTCACAGGAGCTATAGTAACACGATCATCTTCTCTTGGCATATCATTGGCATATCATTATCTAAAATGTGGCATATTGCTGTCTAACTGGTGCCCTTAGTCGTCTCCCACACTTGCTTTATAAACCTCCTCCTTTGGAAGCAAAGTCAAGGTGCTTGAACACTCAAAGGTCAGACTATGTTCACTTTTCAATTCCCCAATGAGCCTATATTATTCATGGTAAATAAACTTCTTTTCACTAGCAAGGACCACGGCAACAACACACGTGTGAAGCGAAAGGAGTTTATTATATGGAGACGAGGCTGGTCGGCTGGGTTGAGACTCAGGGTGGAGGTTCAGTCTCAATCTTCACATGGCCCAGCAGGAACGGGACCCCCCTCGTAGGCGTCTTATGTCTGGAAGCGACAGATATGGGGTGGGAGGGCGGGGTCGAGTTATTTGGGACAAACTGGGTTGCCGGGATAGGCTGCTACAAATAGGCTTCTGGGAAACTGAGGTGTGGTAGAAGTGAGCTGTGATTCGCTGGAGAGGAGGCGAGGGCGGTTGAGGCGTGGTCCTGCTCCTGAAGTTAATCATATTAACTACATTTACTTAAGATGTCCATTTGGTCTCCAGCCTTTTACTTTCACCCTTTCTTGGACAAGCTGAAAACTTCTATATCAATAGCTAACGTTTACCTTTTGTTCAGTAGAGATTGGCAATTCCAGAGCTGAAATCATCCAAATAATTCTCGTGTTTTCTGTTTGAGAGAAGAACTGAAATGCAGGGTTTGTGTGTTAAACGTGTGAATGAAACAAAGCACAACTCCAGGTATGTTTGTGATGAGGAGACAACATAACATAGATCAGAAAATAACATCTTATAGGGCCTTTAAGCTACCCGGATCAAGCTCTGCACTGCATATTTCAAAGTTTGATCTCCGGTGTGACAAATTTGTGGTTAAACAAGCAGCACTGCCAACCAACTCTTGGCCAGCGTTTCCTTAATTTCTGTCAAAAACACAAATAGTAAATGTAAACCTTTTGAATCTCATGATAATCCTTCCTAAACCACAACAATGGCTCACTGGATTATGATCTCGAGAAAGCATTTGAAAACACTTTGGCTGGGTGATAATGCTTCCTCTTCAGATTTGGTCTCTTAGGGGGTCCATCCATCAAGGCACACGCTCGCAAATGTCTTCCCAGCATGCCTTCTGCCTCCGAGCCCACAAGCCAACAGCCACGGATCACACGGACACTTTGGGAGGCGAGTGTTTATTACTCATTTGATGGATATAATTAATAAAAGAAGGAAACTAGACCACCAGTTTACTTTTGCTTGGCATTCAATCAATAAATCAGCACGTCTTCAATGTTATTTGTATTTTGTGTATTTTGTATCTTGCCAAGGAGTTTTTCCATCCCTGTGGACTCATTATCTGCCAATAGAAAGACATTCGGTCTTATTTAATTTGTTTTATTAAAGTTTCCGTGTGATTATGAACAGTGTGAATCTGCATTTAATTATCTGCACATCACTTTATTTTCTCATCTGTGTTAAAATGTCGAAACTTTGATTATTTCTGCCCTGGAATTGCCCATCTCTGCTGAACTAAAGGTAAAAGGAGCTGTTAACTAGAAAACTACCACTGCATGACATCACAAGGTGGAACAGAGCATTTTGAGCATTGGAAATGTAACTCTAATAATAAAGGGATACTCAAGTCTAGGTCTGTTTTTGATGAGGTTACATTAATAACATGGCTTAAAGCTCGCAAGAGTTAATATAATATATTATATTATATTATATATTGTGTAATACAGGACTTTTAATAGATATTGTTTCTGAAAATGTTCCAGAAATGGCATTAAACTTCTTTAGCACCACAGAGACAACCATGAGCAATAAAAACACATGTACTGTCGCACTTTAACTGCAGGCTTTTAACTGTATGTCTTAATAGTACTTAATTTGTTTATGTTGTTGTAAGGCGACCTTGAGTGTCCAGAAAGGCGCCTAATAAATAAAATGCATTCAAATTATTATTATTATTATTATTATTATTACTACTACTACTTGAAAAAATGCACAAGAAGCGGACTACATTTAAAAGCATCGTACTTGCTTTTTACTATCTTAAAAACATGAAAAACAGTTTGCTAATTTGAAACAGTTTCCAGTGATCCAAAGTTATTCCTCACCTACTTTTTGCATTCCAACAATCCTAGTTCTTCACCACGATGAGTTTATAAGCACTTTTTACCACTTTCTGAGGCCGAGCATAACAACAACTAGCATGCTAACATGCCATTCCTGATTATCACACAATAAAACTCGTCATAATTAGATGCAGACTGCACTGTTATCAATGCCATAAAGCAGAACTTACCAAACAAAAGCGAATACATCTCCACGGAAACAAGCAAATGGCGTATTTCACCCAAAAAGTATCAGTTTGTCTTTAAAGATGCACTATGTAACTTTTTCTGGTTGAGGATACAACATCTGCTTGTGATGTTATTGCTTTGTCTTTAATTGTTCCAAAACATGGCAAAACTTGTCTATCTTGTATTTATTACATTACAGTTGTTTTAAATTAGTAAGTAAAATAAGCAAGTGTTTATTTATATAGCAGTAGCTCAGATGGTAACAGCGTTTGTCCACTGATCTGAAGGTTGTTGGTTCAAATCCCGCTCTCGACATAAACATCATTGGTGAGGGGTCAGATCCACTGACCCACAGGTCGTCTGGTGTGACTCCACAGATGAATGCTGTCATTGTGTCCTTGGGCAAGACACTTAACCCACCTCACCCCCAGTGTCTGTGTACACTGGTGTATGAATGTGTGTGTGTGAACGGGTGAGTGGTTCCTTGTAAAGCGCTTTGAGTGCTTGAAGGTAGAAAAGTGCTATAATATGTGACCATTTTCACAGGCATATGTCACAAAGATGCTTTACAGAATATTATTTACAGAACATGTTTTATTCATTCCAGACCCAGTGGTGGTAAGATACTATTGTAGCCACAGATGTCCTGGGGCAGACTGATGGAAGTGACGCCAATCTGCACCATCAGCCCCTCTGACCACCACATCACTCACGCACACACCACTTTTACACGAGGCAATGTGGCTGGAGTGTCTTGCCTAAGGACACTGCAACAGTTTTTGCGACTGTGACCCCACTGTGACACCTGATTTTCCCAGTGGTCTCCCATCCAAGTACTACCCAGGCCAGGCCCTGCTTAACCTCTCAGATCTGACAGGATCAGGCTTTGACAAGATGGTGTGGCCACAAATGCTGAAAGATACCTTGAAAAACATGTATTCTGAGCTGTAACTTGGCCTAGTAGCATCACTTGCTTCGAGATTGCTCAACCCAGTGTCATACTGGAGAATATTCCAGTCAAAGCAATAACATCTCTATGCAATACAAGCAGGTGACAGACCCTTAACCAGAAAAGTTTCATCGTCCATCTTTAAATTCCAGCTGCCACTTTCTGCTAAATAGAATCATCCCCACAATCGTATTTCACTTCTGCACTTTTGTTTCCCCGCACAATGCAAAGTAATATCCGACCTCAGCTTCCAGCCAAAACCACCAGAGACAAAACTGTAATCCTCTTCATACCTTTGCTGGAGAAGAGACATAGAAATGATCTATTATATTCTGTTGCAGCCACTGGGCGTGCTAATCCGCTCTGTTGCTAGCGTCTGGGTACACCATAGCTGGATGGCTCCGTGCTGGCTCCGTGCCCAGGAACCCATCTCCCATTCTCCCTCTGAGGCCCCCGCCCCTCCACCCACACATGTTGTTCCATACCCCCTCCCTGCGTCCTGTAAGGCCCGCTCTTCTGTATTCAATCAATCATTCACATAAACAGACCGAGAACGAAAGAAGAAATGAAATGCTATGATAACACGAACATCCCAGCTGCAGCGCATGTGGAGATTTGAGATTTGAAAGAGGAGATGGTTTTGTCAGAAACTTGGGCGCCTGTCTTTTGTTGAAGTTGTCCAATATGGTGATGTCATGGAACAGTGCCAGATGCAAACAAGGGATACGTCCTCCCATCAGTGAAATTGGTTGTGGTCGGTGGTTGTCGTGTAAGGAAGTCTTGCGGATGTTGGTGGTCCTTTTTTGTTTGATTACTTGGGATGTAACAATAACCATAATCGTCAAAGGTCTCACAATAATATCGTGGACCATCACAATATATCGAATCACAAGTCTCTTTGCTTAAATGAATAGTTCTGATGCAGGAATAGCTAAAAAAAACAAAAAACAGAGGGAACTACATAGACCATGATCCTTGGCTCCGTTTCAGTGCAGACGACATGAAGAAATAACTGTTCTAAGCACTTTGAAATCTTCATTCTTTGGATTTAGTCTTGTGAAGGCATTTTTAGAGGAAAAAGTAGCAGATTCTGTCATGGTTCATGTTTTATTTTGACATTTGTTCTGTCTGCTTGTGTTTTTGAGTTTTACTTCCTGTTGCATTGCCCCACCCTAATGTGTCTCACTTGTGTCTCGTTCATCTTTGTACATAAACCCTGGGTTCTCCTCTGTCCTTGGTAGGTTCATTATTTGTGTTACCTCTGTTTGGATTTTTGTGTTTGCTTTATTATTATTATTTTTTTTAATTAAACAAATGTGCAAATCAGTCCTGCATTTTGGGTCCTCCCTTGGCTCTAAACATGACATATTCACAGTTTTGTGAGCCTCCACAAAATATTGCAATACATATCATACCATGAGATGTTTATGGTGAAAATATCGTACAGAGAGATTTGGATATTGTTACATCCCTAATGACAATAAATGTTGTACCAAATGACTGGTCAAAGCATTTTATAATGTCAGTCTTGTTATTATGTAGAATATCGTAATATCGTGAGCTTTCCCACGATATCGCAATAAATATGGTACCATGAGGTTCATACGTGACGATATCGCATTGCGAGACTTGGATATCGTTACACCTCTACTGATTACTACGGGATTTTCAAATAATGAACATTGCAAGGACAGAATTTTTGCAAAGGCCTAAAGAATGTTTCTTTTTATTCTATTATTTTATTTTATTAGACCTAAATTTTTATATCGCTTTATATTGCTATTGAACGCTATTTATAAAATGTGCTATACAAATGGAATTTCAAAATGATGGGCTGGCATTACACTGCAGATTTCTCTGATCTGGCCAAGATTTTAAAACTTATATCAGGTTATTCATCTTGTTTTCAGGTTTATTATCTACTTACTAGTTCTGAGACTGTTAATTCTCGTCTAGAGGTTGTTTATTTTAACTTGTTAAGTGAAATGATCTTGCAGCATGGACAGATCATTTCACTACTTTAAGTCATTTTCTGATAGATTTAAGTGTTTAGGTGTTAAATTTTGGCCAAGCCTTTTTGCATTGTATAGATACAGATAACAATACTCTGCTTGGTATCAAAACAGTAGATGTTTGTAACAATGAACACATCTGTATATCGTACATGATGTTGAACAATTTTCCACCACCACCCACTTGTTCTAATCAGTAGAAGATGGAGTTCTTGCATTTACTGATTTTTTTTTTTACATTTCTCATTTGCCAGAGGTTCATTAAACCTACATTTCTCAACCTTTTTGTTGTTAAAAGCAGCATTTGGTGAAAAATCTGTCCACTTCCACTAATGCTGTTTACTTACTTGTACATATACATTTCTATAATTACATCTTATTTGACAACAGCTTCTTATTTAGAAGTTTTATTACCATGTTTATATATTTTTTTACTCTTTGTTATTGTAATATAATGTGATGTGAGAGCTACTGTGTTCAAGTAATTTCCCTTGTGGGTCAATAAACTCTAAGCCTAAGGTATTACTCTATTGTTATTGTGCATTTTATTGCAAAACATTTTATCAGTTGTGTGCTTAGTTATATGGCGTTTTGGGATGAAAGCTGTGCAAACCCTGTGTGCAAACCCTGCTTTTTCACAGTCTAAAGAGCTCCTCTAAAGCTGTAGTACTGGCCAAAATATACGCGAATATAATGTGTCAAAAGGGTATGTTAGTGCTAAGGAACTGGGGGTATTATTGTGCTACATACCTACAGGTTTAACAAAAAAAAAAAGCTTCTCTGTGGTCACCGAGGGCAGGACTTTGGGGGACTAACGACTGGGGGAAAGAAAATGTCATACGAACCTTCTTTTAAATTAAACAGAACTTACCCCAACATGTCTAAAATGAAACTATCATTTATTCAAAATTTGGAAATGAAAGTGTGCACATGGCGTATATTTTATTTCAATAGAACCGGTATGAAAGCGCCTCTAGATTTCCCTGTAGTCGTCGCAGGTCGAGCAGCATGACTTTGTTACTGTGATGAATTCATTATTTGGCTGATGAAACACAGAAAATGGTTGAAGCGCTCGGGGGGTTGCGGAGGAGGGAGGGTGGGCAGACAGAAGGGACATGGAGTGGAGGGGCCCTTTGTAGATCCCGGCCCCGAGGCTCGATTCGGGTCCCGTCTGATGCTAACAAGATCCGGTTGTCATGGGAACGCGGCGGGCCGGTGGGGCTGGTGACTCCGTCGAAAGCTGCCGTTTCCCCGAGTACCGCACGGCAAACGGCCCGGCGCAGGATGGCACGGCATGGCACACTTCACCACGCGGAAGGAAAGCGAAGTTTGGGCTTATGCAACTTTACGACACAACCGCAGAGAGATTTCAACCGAGAGAGACCTAAAAAAAGACGTTTAGACCCTGACAGTTGGACACGTTTGGGAAAATGTATCCTCTGGGGACTGAGATACTGTTGTTTGTGGGGAGGGGAAGATGAAGTGGCTGTGGTGGCTGGTGATTCTGCTGCTGTGGGGGAAAATACTGAATGAAGAGCTTGAAAGTTGGTTCACTTCCAAAATCAATATTTAAGCAAGTTAAAATGACTTAAATTAAGAATATTTTAATTGTTTGACTAGATTCAACTTGACAAGTACAATTATCTAATGGAATAAGTGTGTTTTTCCTATCAAGCAACATTTGTGCAGTGTTTTTTAGTATTTTATGTGCAAAGTGTGGTAGTTTTCTTGTCTTAAGTGTAGCAAAGATGTACTTTCATATTTTAACGACAAAAAGTCTTGTTCCTTTGGTAGATAATTTTGTTTGTGAAGTGAAATTTACTCATATTATGATAACAAATTCTCAATTCAAGTCATCTTAACTTGGCTAGATTTGAGTTTTTTGCAGTCTTATTAGTAACAATAAACTCTTTGCACTTAGAAATGGCTCTTTCCAGTGACTAATAGTGGGCACATTTACAATCAGATAACTATAGTAGGGATGGGACAAGATCTCATTCCACAAGATCTCGTGAGACACTATTTTGGATTATGGAGAGAAATTATGGAGAGTTACACGTCTTAAGAAACTGTAGTTCCAAAAAGCAATGCTACAATGACAGCAAAAATGTTAAATAAGTAGTAAAAAAAAAAAGTAAACAGTTTTGAGGCCTGAACTGAACTGGATTTAAATATTATACATGATGTCATGAAGTCTCATTCTCGTGGACCCAAACTCATCTTGTATCACCCCGACAGATAACCCAGTAATTAGATCTGATTGTTGGTGTGCGTTAACATGCACAAAAGAAATCTGATATATTTAATTCAATAATCATATTCTTCATATTTATAGATAACACGGACGGCAAGTTACTAATTCATGGATAATTGCTGATTAAGAATGTAATCTTTGATACATTTACCTTCTCGCTGTACATAAACAACAAAGCATCATTTTTGTCCATGAAAATTTAGGCAATATGTCCCTTTTTGTATAATTATGTACAATTAGCAATGAGTTCTACATTTTCCTGGCACTGAAACACAGACTAACTTACAGTAATCAGACTGTGATCATGTACTGGCCGACTGGGAGCCCATCCCACAGGCCAGGCTCCAAATGTGGTTGGAATCCAATTAGAAGATTAGATCAATCATTTTGGACACAAAACCACTATTCCAGTGTGTACTGACAGTTGGTGCAAAATGTTAAACTATTTCTGTAAATTTCAAACACTTGGCTTTGTATGAAAATCTGTCTTGTGTATTTGACCAGTGTCCAACGCTTTTGTGATGACTGAACTTGTGGATTAGCCTATTGGTCATGTTTTGTGTTGTGTAAATGCCACACTAACATGGGCTCGCTTGGTCACAGACTTGACTTGTAAGTGGGCCTGGGCCACTGCTTTGGTTTAAGGTGCTACATAATGTGGCCATACCGGCTTGTCAAATCCCGTCAGCTCTCAGAAGCTCAGCAGGGCAGGGCCTGGTTAGTACTTGGATGGGAGACCACTGGGAAAACCAGGTGCCACAGGGGGGCGCCAGTTGCAAAAACTGTTGTTGTGTCCTTAGGCAAGACACTTCACCCACATTGCTTAGTATGAAAGTGGTGCTTCCATCGGTTTGTCTCAGGGCAGACAGTAGAAGGTTAAAACCACTGGGTCTGGAGTGAATGAATAATAATGCTCTATGAAGCGTCTTTGTGATATATTTCTGTGAAAAGCGCTGTATAAATAAATACTTTCTTACTTAGGTTTATGGTTTATTTCGAGCATAGTACACAAAATCATATGTACAGACATGCAAAGTCCAAATACAAGAAACAAAAGGAAGAAAGAGAAAAAATAAATAAATAAAAAAATTAAACAAGGACGATCAAATTTGTTTACATGCATGCCCGTAAAGGAGTGGGAAGAAGTAAAAAAAAAAGTATTAAAACTTACTTTCATACATTCTCTGTTCTGGTTATTCATAATGCTTATTCATGCCTACTGCAAAAATAATCTTTTAGTGAGTAGTTGGGCATTAAAAGTGCTTTTGCTATCACCAACATATTTATGAATCAAGAACAATAATCCATCATTCGTCCAGGACTGGTCAAAGGTACATAAGGTTTCAGTGGTATAGTCATATGGACATTATCTTTCAAATCAAGATGTTTCAGCTCCAGAAGCAATTTTCATTTTCTACCTCATGGGTGTATCTGCCTAATGCCACAGTTCAATTGCTCATGTCACATAGGTACACATACATGTCCCTACTTTACTTTTATTAAGTGTAAGTGTAAATAATAGTGTTTTGAAATGGCTTAATTGTGTTTTACAGTTGTTCCAAACTGCAGAATCCACATATAGTAAGAGAAGTAAGTGTGGTATAAGGGACTGTTGGATTGTGTGAAATGAGGACGCTGTGTAAGAGACTGATTAAGGACCTAGGGATTTTTGATGCTTTAGATTTTTTACAACATATGCGGCAGAAGACCTTCCAGAGGAAATACTTAATTAACCAGGGAGGGACACTTTGGGCTCTTCCACAGGATCTGCTGACCCTCCCTGACCAGTCCTCCTGCTGAACTGCACTGAGACCTTTGCCTGAGACACAAAGTCCACTGAGAAGCACAGCAACAAAGCTTGAATTTCCCTCAGGATCAATAAAATATTTCTCTCTTTAGTGGCGTTTAACTGTAGCAAGCAGCCAATTTTCATTTGTTTCAAGTGTTTTTATTGGTGACATTTTTCAACTTGGGATGTATGACTGGTTTTTGAAATAATTGCAAGTAAGTGGGGTCAGCGGGTACATGCAAACCGACATTTTCAGATCTTAATTTCAGAGTAATTCAGGATTACTCAAACATGAACCAACTGAACTACAACTTTACTTAAGCTTATGATGAGGGAACATGGTTATAACGCGGCTAAACCCTGCAAAAGTCCAGTCTCATAACACATCCCCTTTAATGAGACATGAGTGTTTGGGTGCAAACAGAACCGGCCTAATCCCACAGAGTTATGCACCTGGACCCGCCGCAGACTCGGGGAGGGCCAGTTGGCGGAGCAGCGAGTCAGCCGAGCGGCCCGGACTGCCCCTGGTGCCACTTAAGAATCATGGGAAAAGAATGTCCCCGGCTCTGTCCTGGCGCGATTCTATCAGAGGTGGAGGAAATGGAGGGACTCTGGGTGGATGCCAGGCCTGCGAGCCCTTTGAGGAGAGAGGACAGAGGAGGGAGGAGACGAGGAGAAAGCGGAGGAGACCAGACTGAACCAGGGGCTTTGAAGAGGAGTGCTTGTAATGGTTCTAATTTAGTGTAACGCACAGTAAACAGATGCACTGTTTGTGCGTCATACTTAAAATGATCTGTACCTGATTTTTATTGTCTGAAAAACATGCAAAACAGAACTGGTTCATCTCATCATTCTCCAGAGCTCTGAGTGTATAAGCACAATTTTTAAAGGTCATAGCAGAGTTTAACGGTAATACTAACGACTACTAGCATGCTTACAGTGCACTTCCAGATCCGCAGAAGATAAAAACGTTTATAATTCAATGCAAACAGCACAGTGGTCTCATTTTGATCTATGCAGGGGCGTCAAACTCAAATTCACGGAGGGACTAAGTCGTGGGCCAAACTAAATATTTACTTTTCTCTTCTTTCGAGATATGTAATGTTCAACCTTTTCTTATTAAAATAAATGTTTAATTATAATAGTGACCTAAAATAGCGTGTACTGCAGCCTCACTTTGTTCCTTATCCCATTCCCGTTCAGATCCTTGTACTTGCACTGGAAAAAAACAATATCTAGATAAGTTAAAATGACTTAAATTAAGAACATTTTACTTTGAGTCAATTCAACTTGAAAAGTAAAATTATCTATCTAAAAGTGTTTTTTTCTTAATTCAAGCAACATTTGATTTCGTTTCTTATATTAAATGCAGCAAGATGTATTTTCATATTTTAAGTACAAAAATCTTACTCTACTGGCAGATCATTTTACTTGTCAAGTGAAATTTGCTCAAATCATTGGAAAACTTTCTTAATTCAAGTCATTTTAGCTTGACTAGATTTTGTCTTTTGCAGTGTGTCTGGTGTTTCGTTTCATAGTGTCGTCGTATGTTACATTCTTTCATTACAGACACGGCTCCACACAAGACAAACAGGTTTATCCTATAATCTCCCTCCCACCTTTCTTAAAGCTCCTGTTTTCTCTTTTTCGACAATTTTTCGGAAGGGGTGGACTAAATTTGAGTGAGGTAACAGATAGCAGATGCTAATGAGCGTCAACAGGAGTGGTGGGGGCTGTTAGCGGACTGACGGGCCGACGCCAACGCATTTGCAAAGCATTCTGTGATTTGTAGTATTCGTGGTGCATGCTCCATACTGGTGCGGCAGCCGGCGGGCCAGCTCTAATACATATTTGATATGATCTCGTGGGCCAAATACAATTACATCGAGGGCCAAAAGTCTGACATGTCTGATCTAGAGGATGTACTATCTATCTATCTATCTATCTATCTATAGGTCGACTACTCCATCATTAAGAGGGTTTTCGTTTACACTACCAGCACAGCACAGCACGGCACCACTACACGGTGAAGCTTTTCCATGCAGTCGTTACCACCTGGAAGTGGGTGGAGTAGCGAGGTCGACACTGCCGTGATGTCATTTTTAGGTGACATTAATAGTCTCACACCGTGGTCAGTACTGTAAACACACCATCTGCTCCGTTGTTTATCCTCTGTTGGTGTGTTTTTTTAGACACGGTGGGTGATTATTTAAAGATCCTCGAGCGTCGTCGTGCGTATGACGACATTTCATCTGACCGATCAGTGGACAGCAGTCTGTCCACGTCACGTTGTCGTATCAGCTCAGCACGGTTAGAACTACTCCGAAGCAGGTACGGAAAATCATAACGGCTCCCAGGTCCAACCCCCAGTCGAAAAGCAAACAGAACGTGTTGTGTCGTGCTGTGCCATGCTAAACAGTGCCAGTGGAAAAGACCTATAAACCATATTCATTAGAAAATCAGAATTTCAAATCCATAATGTGTGTTTTTTTTTCATTTAGGGTATTTTAAAGCTCTGTTCCACTTTGTAATGTCATGTAGTGGGAAGTTATCAGCTACCTTTTACCTTTGGTTCAGTAGAGATTTGCAATTCCAGGGTTGAAATTATCCAGATGATTCTAGTGAAGGTGTGTGGAGTTTACAAACACAGTGGAGCACTTCCTGTATGACCACACGACATCACAAGGTGGACCAGAGTGTTGTCAGTGCGAGAGAAGAACTCTTATAACATAGATCAGAAAATAGCGTAATGTGGGCCCTTTAAACAGTCCCTCATTTGTTTTTCTATTCCGCCGCCCCAGTCCCATTTAAGATCTCTCCTCGTCGTGAAGTACGCACGCTGTGAGGTCAATGAGTGTGGCCTCTCTGGGACAGATGGCAAATGACACAGCACTTCTTTTTTCTTTTTTTTCCTTTTTGGCGGGGACGTGTTGCCCTTATCAAGTCTGCCCAGCCCAAAAACATCCTGCTCGGGGCATCGGAGGGAGCCGATCCCAAAACTAAATGGAAGACGTGACTAATCATACGATCTCTGATAAGATGAGGGTAACCATGCCAACAACATCCAGGCTTTTTACAATGTCAGCCGCGAGAGTGGGGGCCAGAATTTGTTTACGCCAAGACGAGAGCAATTTGATAATTAGAAGCCTTTTGAACGATGAAACGTGAGATAGTGAGGGTATTAGCAGTGGTGCGTTTGATGTGAATTAAAAAACATGGAAAATGGAGTAGTTTGCAACTTGCCCTTTGCAAAAATTTAAAGAATAAACATTATGAATCATTTGTATGGTTATTGGCCTTTAAACATTCTCTTGAGTACCTACGTGAAGTTGGCTCCCCATCAAACGCAAACCTACACAAAAACTGTGTCAATCGTTTGTGCTGTTTTGTGCTGCAAAACGTTTCATTTGTGCGATTCTGGTTCTTGAGATATTTGCAGTTTTATTTTTGGCCGATGACGTCATCCAGCCCCTCACAATGTTATATAGCCTCAAAAGATGGCGGCGACTTTTGCAAAACTCCGCAAAACTAGTGGCGATAACGGATCTCAGGCTGCGGAAAAGTCTGTATCAGTCTTTAGTAATTTGCTTTTGATTCATATTTTATATAATAATACAGACTTTTCCACAGCCTGAGATCGGTTATCGCCACTAGTTTTGCGCAGTTTGCCGCCGTCAGCTGAGTGGAAATGATGTCCTATAATTACAGCAGAAATAATAATGAATAATTTTAGAAATATACTCTATTGTATTGTAATATACTATTGTCACAGCACAAAACAGCACGTTTTCCATAATTTTCTGGCTGTTTTGAGCTCTATTTAACATTTTGAGGAGCTGGATGACGTCATAGGCTGAAAATAAAACTACAAATATCTTAAGAACCAGAATTGCACAAACGAAACTTTTTGCAGCACAAACGAAGCACAAACAATTGACATAGTTTTTGTGTAGGTTTGAGTTTGATGGGGGCCAACTTCACGGAGGTCTCTTGAGTAGCTTTGCTTTGGCATTTCATATTTTAAAACTTAAAATTATGGCTATCTTCTAATGTTACAACATGGTTATCGAACTTCAACATATTTCCGTAGCAGTAGAACCATTAACCACCACTAACAAGGTTTTCCTAAATGGCAGTTGCACTTCATTCAGCTTGTATATTATCTCAGGAGTATTTTATTGCTAAAGAAATACCTTGAAAACCTTCATTCTTTCTGGGAATGAGCTTGCCTCTCCGGGGATAAGATGATAGGGTGACCACCGGCACGAAAATAGAGACACTTAAGCCCAAAAGTGACAATAAAGACCCAAAAGTGAGGACACTACCGAAACCTGGGGGGAGCACAACAAAATGGCTAAAAACAAAATTGATAAAAACAGCCCTTTACAAGCACTTATCACTGTTATCGTGATTATTATATTATTATTTATTATAAATCTGTCTGTCTGCGTCTGTGAAAGAGCTGAATATTTATTAATTATTCATTGTTCTTTAACTCTTTAACTTTTAATGTTCTGATAAATAATAACTAGATGAATTTACATATTTTGGGGAATTGTTGATAAATTGCTTTAGCTGTTATTCAAAGACTGATAATATGTATTTAACTGTTTTCAGTTAGTAATATTAGTCAAAATGTTGTTGTAGATACCAGATGAAAAACTGAAAAAGAGTCATTAAAAGTACAATACAAAAGGACAGTTAAAGGCAAAATACATCCTGTGTCCTAATTTACTCTCTGACTGGAGTATTGTTCGGATGAATACATACGCATACATTCTACAGTCCTTCCTAACTCTCTCCAACAATTATGATTATAATTATCACACTTATTATTATTATTCATCAGTTTCAAGACAACCAAGATGATTATGTATTGCACACATGGGCTACATGATGGACAACATGGATTTGTCATCTGTTGTGTTGGTTGTTGGTGGGGCAAAAAAGACGTTATAGAAGAGTGTGCAGCACTGCAGCGTTCTGACTGTGGTGTTCTGTGTCTGTGTCGCTCTAACGCACCTTTACCTCGGCGACTCACATCAGTGTCAGTACGGCAGAGTTACAGGAGGCAGAGTTTTCTCCTTTTGTGCTCTGGCAAAACGATGCTCTGAGCTCTAAGCATGTTTGAAGGACTCTTCCTTTTTGGCATTTTCATTTGTTCAACAGCAAACAGTTTCAAGCATTGCTATCGCAGCGTCACCGGGATTTGTGGTGATGTGTACAACGGTGGTCAAGGGTCCGAAATGAGGACAAAATGTCAAAAATGAGGACGCATATCAGAGGTCTGGGCAGAAGGCTCTAAACCTGGACTGTCCGGACAAAATCTGGACGAATGCTCACCCTATATGATGACCAACTCCTCGTCTCCATAAAAGTCGACCATTTTAATGTCATACTGTGGAACATTCCAAGCAATGCAACAACATTTCCATGGATACAAGCTTGTGGCAGGGCTCTCATTAGAGCATATACACAGTGCACCTTTCACATTTCGTTTTGTGAGTCCGTAGCGCATGGGCTTCATTTTGGTTTGGAAGAGACAGGGCTCCGTTCAGGGTCAGAAATGTCATTAAAATCCACCAATGTGCCTTCCAAATGTTTGCACAAATATCTCATGGTCATTTCTATAATGGCTGCCAGACGTACTGTGACCTTATTGACTCTGGTCTAAAAATGCGCTCACTTTTAGCAAACCAAAAACCCAAACAACAGTGCTTAATAGGCTGGAATGGAGACAGATGGCTGAATTGCACTGATTTATGTGAGACAAACAAGTCAAAATCATTCAATTAATGGGTGATGTTTAGGAATTTTAAGTATCGGAGTATTGCTTCCGTGATATCTATGCTACTTAATTAGTATTATTACAATTTATAGTCTTTCTCTATTATTATAAAATACTGTGATGTGTGAGCTACTGTGTCCAAATAATTTCCCTTGTGGATAAATAAAGTTTGTCGAAAGGCTGCGAGAGAATTTGCCCCATTTAGGCTGCGAATTGCTTCTCCCTGAGTTCGGGGACAGAGTGACCGACACAGAGGTGCAAGATACAAACTTGGGATATAGCGAAAATATTGAAAAGACTTTATTCTTCACCTCCCGTAAAGTGTTAAATTTAAAGTGCAGCATCTCATCCACATTATCCACAGAAACTGTCCTCAAATTATTGCATAAAAACTCCACTTCCATCAAGAGTTTGAAGGTGAATCCATGGACAACACAGAACGGTTTAAATTTTTGTTGTTTTACTCATGGTTTTCTTTGTCACAGGCATATTTTAAAACGCACGCTACCGCAGTGACCCAGATTAGAAAAAAAATACATCCAAATACATATAGAAAAATATTTTGATTGTGTTTTTTTCCCCACTGTTCCTCATAAAATCATCTCTGCAAAAAGTAGCTTCAATAGTCGCTTCAGTGACAGTTAGCGCGGCGCTGTGCTTGGCTTCTGAAGGGACCAGAAAATAAAGTGACAAAGAAAGAAGTTTGAGAGAAATCAGTGCTGCATTCATGTGTAGTGGACTGAGTGGGACGTTTGAGCGCCGCAAACTGTGAGCGCCGCGTCTGTTGTTCCAGTGATAAGTCTGCAGCTCTGTTTTCTGGGCCTGTCTATTGTCAGTCTGAATCAGCCATGTTGGATAAGAGGAATGCATAATTGTACCAGAGCGGTTCATTTCGGAATAGAGAAATATTAGCGTGCTCTTTAAAGTCGCTCTGGTCTTTATGTATCGCTCGTCTTGTTGAAGGTGACTTATTTGCTCTTTGCAAAAAATCCATTGGTTTGCGTTGGTATTTGATGTCCATCCTGCCACAGCTGCTGTACGCTTTGGTCCCACTTTATTATAAGCCATAAAAAAGAAAACATTGTGCTTGGGTCTGCTGTAGTTGTGATATCTGTGGATTAATATGTTATCACATACATATTACATTGCAAAGCTGATCTAAAACAACAAAAACAAACAAACCCCCCCCCCCAGAAAAGTAGAAAAGTAAACATTATCACAACAAAGAGCCATGAAGTAGTCGGCTCTAGTGAGAAGCAGATTTTGTTTTCATTTGTACTAAAAATGACTGCACAATGCTGACGAATCCTACGTTTATCACCAATTAAGAAAATACATGTAGAGAATAAAGTAAGTAGAGCAGAGGCCGCATGTTGGTGGCACTGAACATGGGGATTGATCGGCCTTGAAAATAAGTGATTATATTTAGATTTTATTTGCACATAGAGTAAAAACATTTCAAAAAGGTAGAAACAAAAACAACCTTTTCGTTCTTATAAGATCATCTCCCCTATAAACATGTTTTTATCACCAAAGACATGAACAGGCAAGTTGACTAATATTAAATATCATTACAAATCAATGTTTGTTTTAATTGTCTTTTAAAATAGTCGAGTGAGGAAATTGTTTTGAGGGTTTGGGCCATATTATTCCAGATGGTGAGTCCTCTGAACTTAAATACTGCTCAAACAGGCACAAATCATTCCTAAAACTACTTTGCGTTGGTAAATGAGAAGGGGAAACAACTATAGCAAGGTTAATAACTCTGAAAAGTTGATTCTGCAGAATAAGTTCGCTTTAATTTATAGTGTACAGTGTAGTCCAACTAGAGCCTTTTCTCCACCCCCCTACACTGTTCGAAATACAGTCCTGTGCAAAAGTTTTAGGCAGGTGTAAAAAATGCTGTAAACAAAGAGTGTTTTCAAAAATATAAATGATGATTGTTTTTGTCACTTTGCAAAATGCAAAGTGAGTGAACAAAAGAAGCGTAAAGAAGAAGAAGAAGTTGTGTTGGTGCTGGTCTGGCCCCACAGACCCCTGACCTCAACATCATGGAGTGTGTCTGGGATGAACATGAAGAGACAGAAGGATGTGAGGAAGCTCCATCCACACAAGATCTGAGCTTAGTTCTTCTACATGTTTGGAGGAACCGACCAGCCCAAGTCCTTCAGAAACTGTCTGCAAGTAAACCTAGAAGAACTGATGCTCTACTGAAGGCAAAGCTCACACCAAATATTGATTTGATTTAGATTTCTCTTTTGTGCATTCAGTGCATTTTGTTGATTGATGAAAATAAATGAACACACTCGGCATTCCGAGTTTACAGCATTTTGTTCTACTCCTGCCTAAAACTTTTGCACAGTACTGTTTAAAGTTGACCCGACTTTGAAGCAACCAGCTGTGAAACCTTTATGAGTTCAGCCACCAAACTGAGAATATGAAACTTGATGAACTTAAAATATTTTTTGTCCATCCATCCATCCATCCATCTTCTCCCGCTTAATCCAGCTGGGTCGTGGGGGCAGCTGTGCTGCCCAATCCTCATAGCACCTGACCCCCCCTATGAACCCCTCTGCAGGTGGTGAACCCACAGGAGGGTGGACGTCATGGTCCTTGATGTTAGTTCATAGGGGTGCGGGCATGTTTTGGGTTGATGGGGGAAACCGGAGTACCCAGAGGAAACCCATCCAGACATGGGGAGAACATGCAAAGTCCACACAGAAAGGCCCGGGCGACCCGGGGATCGAACCCACAACCTTCTTGCTTGTTTTGCATTAAGTTGTTAATATTTTTGACTGCGCTAATATTAATAAATACAGTATATCACAGTTATAATCAGGAGGTCGTAAGGAACCTTCTTGCTGTGAGGCCTGAGTGTTGCCACTCAGCCACCGTGCCGCCAATATTTTTTGTATGAAATAATATAAAAAAACCTTACTTTTAAAGTTGAATCTTTAAGGTCTATGTTATGTAAAATTGATTAATGTGAACTTTAAGCCATGTTAAAATGTTATTACCTCATCAAAAACAGACCTGAAGTTGTGTTTTGTTTCATTCACACATGTTTGAGTAACCCTTTTATTAGTCTGTCATCTGCATCTACATCTCTAAAGCTCAAAATATACTGTTCCACCTTGTGATGTCATGAAGCGGTAGTTTTCAAGTCAGCCTCTACCTTTTTATCTTTGTTCTGTTGTTATGTTCTGTGGAGATCGGCAGTTCCAGTGCTGAAACCCTCCAAATGATTCTAGTGAAGGTGTATGGAGTGGAAAAAGGCAGTGGAGCACTTCCTGTATTACCACATGACATCACAAGGTGGAACTGAGTGTTTTCTGTTTGAGAGAAGAACTCAGCCTAAATATTATTCAGTTAAACACAACTCCAGGTGCGTTTGTGATGAGGAAACAACATTATACCATAGTTTAGAAAATAGCGCTGTATAAGCCTTTTAAAATGCCTATGGAGGTCAAATCACTTAAACATAATGGGCCAAATATACACAAACGCTACTTTACATTCTCAACGTTACTTACCGCATTCAAATGTAGCTACCAGCAATCTTATCTTAACGCAATGAATACAGCGAGCATTGAGTTTCCAGTGCCGATAGCTTGAAGTGCAGTATTCTGCTGGGTCTAAGGTTACTCCCTCAAAGCGATCGTTCAATTTCAATTCAGGAATGCGCTTTTCATTCCTGTGTAGAAAATCCATCTCCGTAACCGAGCATTCCCCGTACAGTCGCTCAAAGCCACTCCGAGCTACATCCTTACAAATACTGCACGCCTCTCGGGTTCCTATGATAAACATCTCTGTGCACTGGGAGAACTTAATCCCCTATCTGATGCTGTGTAATGGTCTTGTACCTGCGCTATATTCATTTAGATAAAGCGTATTACAATGCTTTCAGGGCTGCACAATGGCAAAAACAGGCATCCCGCTTAACCTGTAAATGCATTAGGAATATAGAGCCAGCGTTTAGGCATAGGTTAGACTTGTTTTAATGTACGGCGGGTATTAAATCAGCAGATCATGTGGCAGTAACTCAACGCCATTAGACGTGGGGTATGTCTGAGGTAAACTGAAGCAGGTGGAAGAGTGGTAAAAGGCAGCGTTTTTCAGTCAATTTGATCATGAAGGACACAAAAATACTAAACAACGAGTGACAATTTCAGACATAAAACCCAAAATGATTCTTGATTCTATGAGTAAACACTTCGAGTTTTAAAGCTACTTACAATTTCTTCTTACAATCTTTGTCACTTATTTTTTCTTAAAAGAAGAGAGCAGTATTGTTCGAGAAATTGCATTTCTGTGCTGTATTAAGGGCACACTGCCAGCTCAGTCCCTGTTATCTTGGCCGAGGTTATCAGAGGTATAATACTCCCTACAACAGAAGCAGAGCCAGACCGGACGACACTAGACTGGAATGGACAACACTATCACAGTGTCTTGAGGGTTCCGGGTGCTGGTTCCTGTACTGATGTAAATAAACTTCTCCTGTGTTAGAGCCCATGTCTCTTCAACTCTCGGGCTACGATAATTAATGCTACAACCCATTTTATAACAACTATGCTTTAATTAGCACTAGAATGCACAAAAACTTTATTCACAATTAATAAAAAATTCTAAATTCAGGTTTAATAACTCCTTAGTTCCTTAGTTAATGAATTAACTGTGCACTGTGGGGTCATTCACCTTTTTGTTACTATGGAGATGCCATTGCTCTGCTTCGAATTTTCCACAATATGACATTAAACAGCTCTACTTTACATTTATTCAATTAAAGATGGTTTTATAGCCCATAAATACCTAAAAAACAGGCATTCTGACTGTGAGTGTGGTTGTCTATCCGCAGATCTAACCTGTAACTTGGTCTGGTTTGATCTCCGTGAAGATAGAAAGATTTAATGCCATACGGTGAAGCATTCCAGACAAAGCAATAACAAAGCATTTGACGGACCCTCTACCAGAAAATGGACACAATTCATCTTTAACGCCTAACCCAAACCCCTTAAATATTACAGCATTCTTACAGTAATAAGCAATTTGTTCATTATACATTCAGTCTTTGTTCATGATTTGGTGCAGTTATTGTAAAAAAAAAAAAAAAATCTAGAAATAGGTTCTAAGAGATGTTTTGGATGAGGTGAGAAGTTATGAGACAGAACTAGAGTCGTCGCCTGCATTTGAATCTTGCATTTTCGATTAGCAACCGTCCTGGTCAACAAACTTGAAGGAGCAGTTTGATTAGCCGTGTGGATGACCCCAGACCCTCCCCAGACCCTCTCCAGTCCCTCCCCAGACCCTCTCCAGTCCCTCCCCAGACCCTCCTGCTCACAAACAGGAAGCAGCATGGACTGACTCACCGAGCTAATCACATTATTAAAGATGGCCATTGCATGCACCCATTCCTCATACTGGTTTTGCCGTGATCTGATTACGAGTCCCCATAATGCTTCACACATGGCACAAATCAATAAAAGCTGCGATCGGCCTATTGCTGTATATAATAAATGTGAAACAAGTCCCAGAGACAGTTTTAATATTCAAACCTTCACTCATAAATCTCGATAGCTCCAAGGCTCAAATCCAAAACATATGGGCCCCATTCACTTTATGTCCCACCACCAAAAGGCAGGTAAATGTAATTATGGACTCCTCTGGGCTGCTTTTAATGAATACTAATAAAACCTTATTGATCTGATTAGACAAGTTTAAACAGCTCACCTTCATGGAATTACCAGACCAACTTCGCAGGTTTTAAGTGTTTTTAGCTGCAGATGGTACAGTAGTATTCACCTGTTCAGTTCATTTCCGTGAGTACTTTTCATGTGCTTTTCTACCAGCTTTTATCCCAACTTGAGGAGTGTTTTTTATTGAAGTAACAGTTTGTTGGTTTCTCTTCACACCGTGAGGAAGTGGCAAAAGCTTCATTGAAAAGATGTTGACGATATGACACTGCTACTTCAGGTCTGATTTAGTTTTTCTCATTTTCGCGTCTATCTTTTGAAAATAGCAGATTTTGTGCCTTTGTCTTTCAAATTACATTAACTGCAAATTATAAATCAGATGATACACCCAGACAGACAGTAGTGGTTTTCCCAAATGCTTTTTGGTGCTGAAGCTGAAGACTTTTTACTTTTTTTGGTATTTGTTTGTATAAAGGCAGATTAAACTCATGACTCAAGTTGAATCTGTCTTTATATAAATACATTGTTTTGTTGCTTGTGTCTTGTGAGTGCAGTTTGGGTCAGATACAGAAAGAAGAAGTGTAATAGTTTTGAGAGCTTTTGCCATAGCTCCTTTTTAAGCCGGGCGATATTTTCGATCGTGTCACTCAGCCTCAGCTCAAACTGTACGACCAAATCTCAGGGTTTAAAAGTTCACAGCTCATGATTCATGTTCTCAAACTACACGAACCGATGCTCTTATGCGATCTGCCTGTGTACACTGTACATCCACATCACAACCGGAGTTCTTGTTCGGAAGTACAAAACTACGGAAGGTGCGGAGAATGCTGGGAAAACACAAACGCATTCCCTTGGCAATCTGTGCCATTTTCTGTGTCCGTGCATGTGCGGTTTGGCAAATTCTGGCAAATCGGCTCGTGGAACAACTTCAACAGTGCGAAACCCTCATGAGAGGCGACTGGATTTCAAACAGGTTTGATATTCTTGCGACCAATCGGGAGCTGGTCGAGAGGTATTAATCGGTTCTCGTTAGCCCATGTATCCTACACAAAGCACGACACACGAATGAGCCAAAACTCAGCCCAATCCCAAAAACAGTTGCAAGAGTGAAAAATTGTCTCAAAAAGGGCCAAAATTTGCACAGTGTACACCTGGCCTTAGTTGACTGCTCGATCATCAGGACATGTTTTATCTTTATACAAAAAGATTCCACATCCAGCAATAGATCTTGGCTTGACTACTTTTTTGTGCTCAAAAAGGTGCGACGTGCAGTAGTTTCATTAACGTGGCGTATGCTGATTGTAACAAGTAAGCGCTCTGAACGGGGAGTGACTTAGAGATGGACGGAGAGCAAAGGGAGGGGGATCTCTGAGCGTCAAAAATTAAACTGAAACTTAGAAAACATGTTAATATGTACAGTAATTTAAATATGAAGAGTTTGGTTCCAAAACGCTATAAATCCATTTTGATTAATTTGAGTAAAAATGTGTTTTCTGTAACAAAAAAGTGGTATGATGAAAATCCCTATTTTCTCTCCCAAACTGTCATATCACATCTCAAGATTATAATAATAAAAAAAATTCAAATCCAGATTTTAATTTTTAAAGATTTATTTTAAAAACAGATTTTTTTTTTTCGCAAAACGCAATAAATCCATGACTCACTTTTTCACAAAAAGCTATAAATCCATGACATTAATATAAAAGCTTTTTTTTTTTGGATTGACACAGCAAAATACAATATCAAGCAACATAGTAAGTTGATCTACATATGACAGCATCTGAAGTTTAACAACCTATCTATTATTTGGCCATTGGGCGTTAAAACAACCATAAATAAAAGTATTGCTGCATTAAAAAAAAAAGTGCAAAATTTCATAACAAACAACATGTAAAACAATATCAAATATATTAGACCACAGTATTTTCTCTCACATTAAACTTCCCAGATTGCATTAATCTTTGTCATTCATATTGTTACATTCGTATTGTGTTGAGTGGACTTGTTGCGTTCTGCGGAGTTACAGGGCTGGCGTTTATGGCTTTTCGGAAAGAAAGGGAGAAAGCAAAGCCTGAATAACACGGCGGATGTGGCGATTTGCGAAAAAACTATTAACGGCTTATCAATAGTGATCAATACAATTCTGATTTTGGCGCTAACTCGTTTTTTTTTTAAATGGCGCTTATTGCGTTTTGGAACCAAACTCCTCATATACTGTCCAACAAAGGCAAAAGACCTTAACTCACCAGAGTGTGAAACTGAGAAAAATGACTTCAGTGTTTCTGTTTTGTACAGACGAAAGTGTAATAGGCAGGGCTCCCAAAATGTGACAATGAAGAAGAAATATTTGTATGTCAAAAAAATATTGAGCTCAAAATTTATTTTTGACCCTTATTTGGCAGTTCCTGTACTCTGCCTTTGTATCATATGGCAAAAATAAGGACTCCTTATTTATGATAAAAAGGTACGATAAAGTAGGTCTCAAATACCCCCAAAATGACATTAACTCATTTTTGATAAAACATGATATTACAATGGATAGATAAAAGCTTTAAGGCATTAGAAATCAAAGCACAGTTGTGATTATAGGTCATTTTTCAATACTATAAAGCACAGGCTACATGCAACTCCTTCAGCGACAGTAGAAACTCTAAAACAGTTCAACTCAGAAAGCACTCCAGTCATTTTTAAGGGTTTTTTGTAGGACAGGGTCATTACAAGGCAATAACACATCTATATGCGCAACCCTCGCTATCCTGTTCCGAGTTTAACCTATAACCTCCTCTCTCGAGACACTTTTGCCTATGAATTTCCATCTCTCTGTCTCAAAAGTCCTTCAGTCTTGTTTTCATTGCCTCAATTCAGTGTGGAAAATGAGCTGCTCGGTTGGACGCAAAGGTGCTTTCCTATTTGTAAATGTCTCTCAAAAGAACCACACTCTTCACTGACCTTCTCCTCATGTCTTCACACCGGTAATTTCAGGTCAAGAAATCCAATATTGCAGTGCTGTGATGTGCGTAGTGTTTTGTACATTCAGTATTGATCGTTGGATACATATTTAAAGGGCCTGTACCTGGTTTTATTTTTCTTTCGTTCTTTTTTTTTTGAGCAAAACGTGTCTTGCATCAGTACAGCTATGTTGTATACGCAGCTCTTGAGGTCAAAATATGTCCACTGTGTACTGTCTGCATCTTAGTTACAAGCATTTTGTTGTCCGGCTGTTTGCATGCTAGTTGTTCTTAGCTTTACTGGGGAATCTCTTGCTATGGTCTATGAAAGTTGTGAAAAGTGCTTATAAACTCACTGGATGCTTGGAATGCATAAGGTAAGTGAAGAATAACATTTTTAAGACAGTAAAAATGAGGTACAGTGATTTTAATTCAAAATCTTACCAAAGTGCTAAAAAAAAATCAGCATTACACAGCCAAAAATGTGCTCAAATATGTTCTAAAACCACTTATTTAAAGAGTTTATAGTATGCGGTACAGTTTTTTTTTTTGCATTATCTTGATCACAATAATCAGACAATATGATAAAAATGCATTGAGAAAGTACTAAAATGTGCCTGTAAATTTCTTGGGTGAGGTTCAAGTATTGCAAAAAAATATGAATGGGCCATAAAATTTACCAAAAAAGTGCAGAAATTTCGCTTGATCTATTGTACGCGATATTCTAATTTAGCATATTTTCAAAACGCGGCGGCACGGTGGCTGAGTGGCAACACTCAGGCCTCACAGCAAGAAGGTTGCGGGTTCGATCCCCGGGTCGCCCGGGTCTTTCTGTGTGGAGTTTGCATGTTCTCCCCGTGTCTGGATAGGTTTCCTCCGGGTACTCCGGTTTCCCCCATCAACCTAAAAAACATGCCCGCACCCCTATGAACTAACATCAAGGACCATGTTGTCCACCCTCCTGTGGGCTCACCACCTGCAGAGGGATTCATAGGGGGGGTCAGGTGCTATGAGGATTGGGCAGCAAGCTGCCCCCGTGACCCAGCCGGATTAAGCGGGAGAAGATGGATGGATGGATGGCATATTTTCAAAACAATTGTGATACTGACAAATTTTCAATAATAATAATAATAATACATTTTATTTATTAGGCGCCTTTCTGGACACTCAAGGTCGCCTTACAACAACATAAACAAATTAAGTACGATTAAAACATACAGTTAAAAAGTGGGACAGTATTTAATTGATTGTATTTTATTAGGATTTAGTCATGTATTCAACAGTATTTGAAATTATTGATTGTATTTAACTGACCTACGATTAGCTATCAGCTATTCTTCCCGGGGACCTATGTAGTATAGTAGTAATTTAGTACCTTTTACTGTTTAGAAAATGCTGCATTGGAAAACAAAATGTCGAAAACATAGTTTCACTTTTGTTTCTGATGCTGAGTCACTCCCCCTTCAGAGCGCTGTACAATGAGGGAGCATCCCACTGATGAAACTACTGCACATCACTTCAGGTTTGTGAAGTCATGTGCAATTTTGGGTCATGTTTTTGTATATTTATGGAGAATTGTTGTGTGGGGTGACGTAGGCTTAGACAAAATCTTACAGCAAACAAAAAGGATCGCTCGAATAGGGCCTGGAAGAGATCACTAAATTACTGAAACATGCATGGATGACATCTAAAACCTCTTTTTAATGAGGGAACAACATTATAACACGGTAGAAAGCAAAAAAAAAGCATAATACCCCCTCTTCAATACGGTTTAAAGACAATCTTCTATAGCAGAACAATAACAATAGAAAGTTCCTCTTCTCTGCTACTTTTTCGGTTCTGCTCCAGGAGCCTCCCCCCTCGCCGCGCCCCTTCCCCCAGAGCCAGTGCACATCTGCTGGGCCTAAAATGAGCTGTGTGCCGGTCACGCTGGTTCCTCCGCCGCTCCCTGTGTCGGAGCTGCAGTCTGGAAGGGACCGGGCTGGATTCACAACAGCGCAGTCCCAGGTTTGTACGAAGATCCGGGGCATATGCGAGCGTTTTCAGAGCGGGCACAGGTGGTACAGGGGAGTGGGGAACTATGGCCTTTGGCACCTGGAGAGAAAAGCAAGACCAGGCACATCTGTCGGCGAGTTAGTGCAAATGTATTTTTATTCAGGGGGAATATTTTCATCGGTTGTTCATGAAGAAGAAGGAAATACATGGAATGATTTTTTTTATTTTTTTATTATTGTAGTATAAGGATAAAACTGTACATTTACAATCAAATTTTAGAAAATGTGAAGAGTTGTTTTATTTGTTTATTTATTTAAACCTCTCATTTTTAATGTTGTACTACATGTTAAATTATTTGAAAGTTTAGTTTGAATAAATTTGAACTTCTTAGTAAATATTTAAATACAGTAAAAAAAAAGAAAACCAGTATTGTATTTGATAAAAATGTGGCTTTTTGAAACAGTTTATAAGAGAATATATTTTCTACTCATCAATAAGAGCAAAAAAATAAATAAATAAATAAATAAATAAATAAATAATAATAATAATAATAATAATAATAATAATAATATGTTGCTCGGTGGAAATTCCTCAATCTATCCATGGATTTCAGAATGATTTTTTTAATTGTTGCTATAGGAATTTACAATTTAAAACTAATATTATTTATTTGTTTTGCTGAAAATGTTGCCTATATAAAGGAGTTAAAACCCATAACTATCTAAACCTAAACTACTCCTGCAATATGAAATGTTTTCCATGTGCTCTTTTAAGTGTTTTCTCTTGTACTTTTATTATTATTCACTTATTATTCTTCACCCTATCAGAATGTTATAATTTTTTGTCATTACCCAACTTGTGTCTTGTATATTTAAATAAAAAAAAAAAAAAAAAAAACATGAACTGATACATGGTTTGTCAAATTTCTGTGTGTCTCTTCATGGTTTATTGTGTTTATTCCCCAGTGCTGTAAAGCCAATAATTAAAAATATATACTTTTTTTCAGTTTACAATAACCTAACATAACCTATTGAAATGTTTCCAGTGTGGAGTTGGTTTGAATGACTAAATATCTGCTTTACGTACACTGGAGCTGAAGGGCTTCTCAGGTTAGAGAGGATGGTGCTCAGGGCTGTTCAGTGATGAGAGGGTTATTGACGCACACACAGCTATGATTTACTGACGCACATACAGTTTTTTTGTGAGACTCTCCCGAGCATCTTTTGTGTTTGATTTAAACACAAGGATGAAATGGTAAATGGAAATGTTTTTTTAGTATTTTTCCACCTTCAGAGCAACAATGAACCACTCAGCCATTCACACACACATTCATACAGCAGTATATGCAGACACTGGGGGTGAGGTTAATGATGATGCCAATGATGTTTCTGTCAAGAGCAGGATTCAAACCACCAACCTTGAGATCAGTGGAGAAACACTCTACCAACTGAGCTACTTAACTGATTACCGAACAAATATGTACACATATTTTGTATGGTGCTGACATTGTGTCATGTTCAAACAGGAAAAACTCTTCAAATCACACAACCCCAATAGTCCTTCTCTTCCGTCCTTTGAACTGTTCATGCTGCACATCATCAAAATCTGGATGAGTGTTGTGTTAAAAATGTAAGATAAAATTGTTTAAACTTAAAAAAGCTGTGTGCCAGACAGTCAGCCACAAGAGCTGCCAACTAGGACCATGGCAACCACAAGGAAAAAGAAAAAACTAAAAAAACATATCACTATAAAAAACCCAAAGAAAACAACAGTGCCAACCCCTGTACTCGGTGGGCTACGAGCAGTGGAGGAAGAAGTACTCAATTTTGTTATTTAAGTAAAAGTACAGACACAGGGGCAAAAACAGAGGGGCAAAAACATGAAAAATACATTTATAATATTTTTCGGACTATAAGTCTATATGTTTTTTCAAAAGTTTCAAAAATATGAATCAAAAGTGAAAAAAACAAATCGTTATCTGTTTTTCCATTTTGGATTTAAAGGCAATAAAGAAAAGAGTTTTTTTTCATTTTCTTATTTTTGGTTCTATACTGAAAAACGAATGGACGAATGATGCACAGATTCTTCTCTATTGGATTGCTTTTATTACTATAACTTCCATAACTTGCCTTTCAAGATGAAATGGTCCTTGGTCTCTGATCTTATAAAATAAATTTCCCCCCAAAAGTGCAACTTATACATCTTTTTTTCTTCTTCATTACGCATTTTTTGGCTGGTGCGACTTATAGTCCAGAGTGACATATAGTCTGGAAAATATGGTAAGTCAAAGTTTTCCACAGAGCACCCGAAGCAAAACAATTATTACGCTAGACTATCGATGTAAATGTCTGTGCGATAGAATAATGTTTGAAATAAAACTAACGTTGCATCGCATGAATCGTCGCATGTTGAGGGACTATTTTCTCATATATCAGTCCGCCGCTGCCAAGCTTTATATCAGGAAGTACAACTCGCTGCTGCTGCTCAGACATAAATCCTTCAAATGCAAGGCTGGTTTTACGTCTAAAATTATTCCATCGACAGAAACATTCACATGGACAGTCTGGAGTTAGAATAGTTTTACTTCGGGTGCACTGTGGAGTGGGTAAGACTGTTTTTAGTGGCAGGACGACTATGGCCATTGACATGCACTAGCCTAGCACCAGTAACCTCTGCAAATACAAGGACTGGATGGAATATTTAAAAAGGTGTCTCCACATGTCTCCAGCACTCTGGCTCACGAGGAAATGAGGCCCTATGTCCAAAACTCCAAACTGTCCCTTTAATAACTTGGGCTTTTTCTTTCGTTCGCTCACTTTGCATGTTGTAAACTGATAAAAACAACAAAAACAATCATTATTTATATTCTCGAAAGCATTCTTTGTTTACAGCATTTTTCACACATGCCTAAAACTTTTGCACAGTACTCTCTGGACTGTATATTTGTCATTTTTGGCCAAATCATCACAAATCTCCCTTTTGTCTGAACGACATACTCATCACAATCTACTGTACTCTTCTCCATTTCACTCACTTTGCTTTATCTCCTGCCATCTCCACTCACCCTCCTCTTCCTCCTCGTCTCCCTGCCCCTCTCTACCTCCTCATCGACGCTATCTTTCCTCCTATTTTACATCTTATGTCACACAGACGTGCAGATAAGAGGCATTCTGATGATTTATATCCGAGACAACCTCCCCATTGAGTCCCATTGATTTTCAGCTTAGTGAAATGTCATAGTAGCGCGATAGTAATCAAATCATACATCACACACTCCGCAAATGTCGTCGGAAAGAATTTGAAAGATAGACTGAAAACTGCGCGGCAATTTTGGATTTCTTTGTCTCGAGATAACTTTTCGGGGCACGTTTGTTTACATTCTTCACACTGGAGGTTTTATTGTTTTGACCGAAAACCAATTTTGACTCCTGGATGAAAAAAGGCGAGGATATAGAGAAGGCTATACCATAGTTTATTGAAGATGGGATAAAAGAGAAACTTGAAGGGAGCAATATTAAAGTAAGGTGATAAAGGTAACGTTTGGAGCCTCGGGGTGGTGATAGTGATTCTATAGCATTTTGAGTGCGCATTGTGTCCATGACCAAAACATGTTAGACACATTTCTGAACATTTAAAGGTCATATATTGTGCAAAATGGACTCTTGTGAACTTTAAGCCATGTTAGAACATCAGTACCACCTCAAAAACCAACCTAGAGTCGTGTTTTGTTTCATTCACACACGTTTGAGTAAGCCTTGATTGTTATTCTGTCTACATTTCCACCTCGTGTAGTCAAGAAATGGAAGTTTTCAGGTTAACAGCTGCCTTTTACCTTCTGTTGGCAATTCCAGGGCTGAAATTATCCAAATGATTCAAGTGAAGGTATGTGGAGTTTAAAAATGTGGCATCACAAGGTGGTGTTTTCGGTTTGATAGAAGAACATAAACATGCAGAGTTTGTGAAAGAAACAAAAATACAGCAGGTATGTTCATGATGAGGAAACGACATTATAACATAGATCAGAAAATAACGTAATATGGGCTCTTGAGCATAGTTTATTTAATATGGGGGTTTGAGCATAGTGTTTTATAGCCATGTGTTGTGAAGGTGAAAGGTGGTGGCATAAGTACAGTGCTTAACAAATTTATTAGACCAACATCAGGTGTTTGCTGCTGCTGCCATATGTAATTTAACAGCTTTTCTTTTTTTACCAGAATATCTTTTTGTGTTTCTATAATGGTTAATCCACCAGTATATGCAAGATCTTTTTATCAAAACAATATCTTTAATGCTAAAATAGTTAATAGTTAAGAGTTAATATGATTAACTTAGGTTCAGGAGCAGGACCACGCCTCACCCCCCCTCGCCTCCTCTCCAGCGAATCACAGCTCACTTCTACCACACCTCAATTTCCCAGAAGCCTATTTGTAGCAGCCTATCCTGGCAACCCAGTTTGTCCCGAATAACTCGTCCCCATCCTCCCAACCCCTATCTGATCGCTTCTAGACATAAGACGCCTACGAGGCGGGTCCCGTCCTGCTGGGCCATGTGAAGATTGAGACTGAACCCCCACCCTGAGTCTCAACCCAGCCGACCCGCCTCGTCTCCATATAATAAACTCTTTTCTCTTCGCACGTGTTGTTGTTGGTGTGTTCCTTGCTAGTGAAATAACTATTGTTGCGATCCATAAATGTTCAACTTTAATGTTTTCCAAAAATGGCACCAAAGTCTCATCCAAAACAAGTCTCTGGGAACAGCTGAAACTATTTTGAACTCAATAACAACAGAGAATTTGCAAAATGACATAAAAACAAAGTGGCAATCTGTGCCAAAGGTTTTGCTCACACACAATATTCACATTTTGGTTATTATTTGTCATCAAGGACAATTTTGTTATTCCAGGTCGTCATATTTTAAATGAATAACTATTAATGAATAACTCATTATTTGACACACGTGTTTGATTTACTATGAAGTTATTTATGTTTTCCTGTTTCCATGGTGGTCTAATAAATTTGTTAAGCACTGTACTTTGTACACCCTATGAACTAACATCAAGGACCATGTTGTCCACCCTCCTGTGGGCTCACCACCTGCAGAGGGGTTCATAGGGGGGGTCAGGTGCTATGAGTATTGGGCAGCAAGCTGCCCCCGCGACCCAGCCGGATTAAGCGGGAGATGATGGATGGATGGATGGACTGTACTTTGTGTGTTACCAAGTTTATTACCAAACACACTGTTTTACTACATTAGTTAGCCTGACTAATACTAACTCCAGTATTACACCATATTTAATGCTTTTTCCATTTTCTGTTGCATCATTTTAAATAAAAGCCTTCAAAGCCAAGTATTTTAGATCTGTTTTTTGAGCATTATGAAAAGCACTTACATACAAATTCACTGCAAAGAATAAAGAGAATACTCAGAATCCATAAGGTAAATGAGAAATAACTTTAGACCGCTCCAAAAACAATGAACTTATTTTTTTAAATGTTTGTTTTCTTTTTTTAAATTATTTTTAAGACTATACAATAGATGTACATTAAAAACATAACAATAGCAAACTAATTACTATACTAGCTACATTTGAAGATATTAGGCATTAACAATAACCAAAATATGGTGATATCGTATCGTCAAATGACTCACAATAATATCATGGACCATCACAATATATCGAATCCCAAGTCTCTTTGCTTAAATGAATAGTTATGATGCAGAAATAGCTAAAACACAAACAGAGGAAACTACATAGACCATGATCCTTTGCTCCGTTTCAGTGCAGACGACATGAAGAAATAACTGTTCAAAGCATAATCTTCATTCTTTGGATTAAGTCTTGTGAAGGCGTTTTTAGTGGAAAAAGTAGCAGATTCACAGTTTTCTGAGCCTCCACAAAATATTGCAATAAATATCGTACTGTGAGATGTTTATGGTGAAAATATCGTACAGAGAGATTTGGATATCGTTCCATCCCTAATGACAATATATGTTGTACCAAATGACTGGTCAAAGCATTTTATAATGTTAGTCTTGTTATTATGTAGAATATCAAAATATCATGAGCCTCCCCACGATATTGCAATAAATATCGTACCGTGAGGGTCATACTGAAAATATTGTATCGTGAGACTTGGATATTGTTACACCTCTAGTAGTTTTAGATGAATATTACGATTACGAATGTGCAAGTTACAACATAAGACTCGATTATAACTATACAACCGACTTGAGCACAATATGTGATCTTTAATAGTTACAAGTAAACACAGAACTGTGGGTGGAGATAGGGGGTAGGTGAAAACAGACATTTTCACTCAAAACAAACTCAAATACAGGACGATACAGGATCACTCAAACATGTACAAATCCAAAATACAATCTTGTGTAAACTAAAGTCATTTTTACATTTTTCCCTTTAAGACAGCAACAGTCTGAACTCATGTTTTTCCAAGGCAATAAAAACACATGCAATTATTTTAATGCAAGGAAATTAAGTTTAATAACATAGTTTGGAGCAGTTGGCAAAGCAATGATATCTCCATAAAAACAATATTTGGGAGAGAATGAAGAAAATAAAAGAAAAAAAAATCAGCATGGAATATTTACTATTATGCCACGATATCGCAATAAATATCGTACCGTGAGGTTCATACCGTGACAATATTGTATCGGGAGACTTGGATATCGTTTCACCCCTAGGAGATATATTTTTCTTTGCCAAATCCAATCCATAGTAAATTGGACAGCTCAGTGTTGATTAAGGACATTAGAAATCACTTAATTCAATCACGTTTTGCTCAACACATCTTTTGAATCTGAAGTTTCAACACCATCAGCACCAAACACATTCCGCCCGACAATCCTCGCCGACAAACCCCCCCTTCCCACTCCAAAACGCACCAAACCTGCATGCGCGCAAATTAAACATACTGATGTGATTTAATGAGGGGAATTTTCACATTGCCTCTCGTTATCGCGTTCGGAAAATGACGCCTCGCACTTTCATTTAGGCGGCGGAGAGGTGATAATTAAAGTCACAGCCTTGGCCCGGCGCGCATCTGTGGGCTCCATGTGTGACGCGCAGAGACGGGGCTGAGGCTGCATCTGCTCTGAGCGAGATCTGGCACCAGACGCCGGCGAGCGCGACCGCCGTCCAAATGAGCGCGCTACAAATCAGAGCAAGGAGGCGGTTCTGAGGGATTTTTGCGGTTCTCGGGGCACAGGGTCGATGGTAAACAGGGGGAGGTGGCGGGGAGGCCTGCTGCGCGGTTGTGGTGAGGTGAGGTGGGGTGAGAGATGGAGATAAGAAAAGAGTGTAATCAATTAAGCTTAAAGACGCACTGTGTAACTTTTGTGGTAGAGGGCGCTGCTCTTCACTACACGTTGTTATTTTTCTCCTGAAATTGCATTATCGCATTCAATTTTACTATTTTCATGAAGACAATGAATGAATAATGCTCTGTAAATAAAGTTCTGTAAAGCGTCTTTGTGACATGTCTGTGAAAAGCGCTACATAAATAAACACTTACTTACTTAGGTTACGTTTACACTGAAATGAATCACCATAACGGAATCTATTTGCATCCAGACACGTTGTTTTCCTATCCACACAGTGACGTGAAACCGCCTGAAACGCTAGTCACATGACTAGGCTGGCGTCACGTCGTCACAACGCGTGGGCGGTAAAAACAACGAAGTGAAGCACCATGTCTGAAGTTGGAGCAGCCGATTTCGAGCCGAGGAAGATGGCAAGCGTGAAAACAGTCTTTTCGTGGACCAATGACAAGGTTCCGTTTCTAGCTACATTGTTTCCCTTTTGTCTATGGTTTGTTTAAACTGTTTTCCGCAGTAGCGTCACATGACCAATGTCACAAACCCAGGAAGCCACAAGTCACAGTGACTGGTCCAATAAGGACGACAACTAGAGCTCCTACGTCCGCGTATCAACATTTTCAGGCGTCCACACGGTGCCGGATCAGATTCGTACTCAGAAGAATTCATGGGAGCTGGTGGCACCAGATCGTTCTGTCTCTGGAGCCGTTTTGCATCGGATTAGTTTGGACGAACACTGCATCCGCAATGAAAATGACTCGAATACGTACTAGTGCGGATGGGGCCTTAGAAGCAGGAAACATCACCATACCAAGTTACAGGTCAGATCTGTGAAAAAGTGCTCACAATAATACTGCATGTTTTTGCCATAGTTTTGAGAAATAAAAACACCTGTAACTGAAAAACTACACTAGATTTATATGGAAAGAAAAGCAGGCAAAGCAATAACATCGCTATGGAAACAAACAGATAAAGGACCCTCCATCAGAAAACTTACACAGTGCATCTTTAAAGGAGCATAAACTTAAAACTTTAGACTTTTATAAACATGACAAATCTGTCTCCCTAGATATGAGGCAGTGAATATACCTCGTACTAGTAACAACTGCAATGCTGATTTATTCTTATTTATTACAAAACCACTGATTTTCATGTGGTTAATGTTGTGATTTGGTGCTTTGGCTCTCAAGACGATTGTCCAATCAGAAAGGAGAATGCACCTCACATGACACTCTCATTTGGGTTGCCAGGTTCAGTGCTGAAATTGTGTCATGAGGCATGGCCGATCTATATACTGAGAATGAGAAAAACTCGTACTCACTGTGTCCTCTATCCGCAGGTTAAGGCTCTGGCAACCCAGATTCTACATATAGCCTGTTCTACATATAGTTCCATGGGATTCTAGTAGGACAGCTTGGGACTTTTGGACCTTGAGTCAAACACAGGGCAGTACTGATGCAGTGCTGGCCCCAACTCTTTTAGCGCTGTAGGCAAGAGTTTTGACGACACTTCCTGCCCCAACTTGCAGTAATACTTTGTTTAACACACCAATGTTGCTATTTCTGAAAGCAGAGAGGTAATAATGCAAAATAAGGACTAGATGAATTTATTGAAAAGCCTTCAACATAAGATTAGACCAATATCAAGCATAGGGTGACCAGACGTCCCTATTTACCCGGGATAGTCCCAGTTTTGAGCCCTGTGTCTCCTGTCCCAGCAGATTTATCCAAAGTTACTGATTTATCCCAGTTTTATACAAGAAATGACCCAAAAAAGTGTTCCTATTTTTGACCAATTTGATCCCTGCCAACAGTAAAGAGAAACATACATTGTAATTTGTTTGAGTAAAATACAGAAAAGCTGCTTAAAAATGACCAAAAGACAAAGAAAATGTGACTATACTGACACGTTAGATGGGCTGAGTGTGTAACAATTTTCCGCAAAAGGATATTTTATTTATTAATTTTTTTTTACATGAATCTGTACGTCCCCATCAGCAGTGTCGTGCATCAACACTGACTTACCTGCCGACAGCGTCCGGTGAGCCGAGTTCTTCCCCAGTTTTGGTGCTGGTGAAAGTGCAAGTTGGCTGAGGTCATGATAAATCGTTTTTGTGCTCAAAACAACATGTGTTCAAAAGAGTGATACATTTACGTCACAAAACGTGAACGGGAAAAAAGTCAGACATCATAATCACTTGGTGCTATTTTCTCTCCAGTCAAATCACTGCACTGCCGCCAGGTGAAGCTGCGCCTGTTTCACTGTGTTTACTGCTTGGAAAGTAAACGACATGTGTGACTATGACACAGACGTTATGAACCTGAATATACTGATGCCCAAATTCACCAGATGGAGTTAGAACGGGCAGTGAGAGAGAGGAGGGACAGAGTGGGACAAGTTGAAGCTGGATTTTTGTTGTTACAGCCTGGATAAACACAAGTCCACACCATTTTTATATATTTTCTTACATAGCTTAAACAAACTTATATACTTATCACTGTAGCTCTCACGTTAGCTCTGTCGCGTTGCTGTGGTCATCGGTCTGAGCACATAAACACTGCCGAACTACTGAAAAAAGTGTTGGATTCATGCAGGGCTTCACCTAGCGACAGTGCAGTGATATGACCGGAGAGAAAATAGTCCCAAGCAATTATAAGGTCTGACTTTTTCGTGGACAACGGTTTTGTGACACAAATGTATCACTATTTTGACACATATTGTTTTGAGAAAAGAAAAAAAAAACACTTTATTTTCATAACCCCAGCCAACTTGCAGGACACTTTCATCAGCACTGAGACCGGACAAGAACGCGGCTCACCGGACGCTGTCGGGAGGTAAGTCAGTGTTGATGCACGACACTGCTGACGGGGACACCATTCAGATTCATGTCAAAAACCCCAAACTATCTCTTTAATTACGCACTCGATTCACAATTTTATTATTTCCAACCACTCCAAACCAGCATCACTATTAAAACAATACTCCTAAAGTGCTTCCTATCCCATCGCTACTGTATGATCTTTTACAGTACATACTTATTTCCCCTACTTACTCCATACACTTATTTCAGTGCGTACTCCTATTGCACTAGCATAAAATCAGCACATACTCCTGACACAGCCCCACACTGTAGCCTCAGCTCATGAAGCGCTTAGTCAACTGTCCCATGTGTCCAACATATGGGTCATTACCTCCTCGCCGTCCGCCCCAAATCGCCCGCTGCATTCCTCCTCCGCCATGATTGTTTTAATGGTGGGAATAATATACAGACTCACACAGAAAGCACCGCTGTGGCTGGACATACTTGTTTGTCTATGGCCGAAGAGGAGAAGTCTGCTTTGGGTTTCTATATTTTTAACCAGGGAGATGTTTTCCAATTTGGTTAGGTCCCGGGAGGATCCGTTGACGCCGTAGCCCGGGGTGGTGTTTATTAATCTTTGCGTGTAATGGTCGTGTTGAGAGGATGAATTATACGTCTACGGGTGGACATTTGTGTTTCGTCTGTGGGATGGGAGCAGGTTGCCGGGGACCGCGGGGAGGTGGTGATGAGGAGATAATTGGATATACGGTGCACAAAAGTTGGACTGTGCCCCAGTTTTCCAGAAAAAGTTTGCTATGGTGTGGAGGTATTATTATTACAGCTGAAAAATCTGTAACAAAATAGAGAAAAAACTGCAGGGCTGTATTAGAGTTGGTTAAGGTTATAATGGCAAGCTTTAGAAAAAGTTAAAGTTAAAAAGTGAAAACGAAAAGTAAACTGTATTTTTACGAGTTTTAGTTGGTTCCATAAACTGTGCATCTCATCTGACTCATTTAATTATTTTCTTTTTAAACGCGCTACCTTCATGGACCTGAAATGTTCCATGATATGACATAAAACATTTGCATCTAGCATTTATTCATAGTCATGGTACGTTTTGTTCTTTTGAATTACAACAGAACAAAAAACAATAAATTGGGAAAATGTTATTTCATTTTATTTCATGTAAACAAATGTACTTTAACTGTGAAACTGAGAATGAATGCACTTTAACACTGAAATTGTATATTTTAGTATATTTATGTTGTATTTTCTGTGTAAACTGAGGACTGCAGATGGAAATTAGCTTGAAAAGCTATAATCTGATACAAGCATATTTGCCCTGTGCATAATGTAATTTGTCCTTATAAATAAATAAATGAAAATGAAAATGAAATGAAAATGAAATGAAAATGAAATGAAAATGAAATGAAAATGAAATGAAAATGAAATGAAATTTTAGTGTAAAAAAAACAAAACAAACAAACAGATTTTGACCTCTTTCCAATATTTAATTTAAAGTTTATTCAAGTAAAACCACTCAAAAAACAGTCATTGTGCTTATTTCAAATTTGATATTTTATTCTTTCTGGTTCATATGCTGCTATAAGGACTTACCTGAAAAATCGTTGCAATTTTGTGTGCAAACTTCTGTTTTCTTTTACAGCGACGTGTTTACTTTTGTGTCTCAGAAAGTAATTGTTGAACAATTGATGAGAAACAGGAAGCAGCGATAAACTATAATAAAAAATAGTTTTATTACAGAACCATGGTTGACACTGAATTCACTGAATAAGCAGCATAACTTCTGGGGCAAATAAACCAGAGAGAATAAAATATAAAAATGTGAATCTACACTGAGACCGTTTATTTTTTTAAATTGGTGTTACTTGAAATAAACTTTAAATTAAATATTGGAAATAAAGGTTGAAATCTGTTTGTTTTTTTTGACACTAAAATGGAATAATGAAATAACTGTTTTCTCATTTTATTTAATTTTTTCATTCTTAATTGAAATTTAAAAGAATGAGTGGTACATGGATCATTCATTACGGGTGTTTCTATTTCTCAAAAATACAATAATTCCTTCTGTGAATAGGGGCGACTCTCCACAGATCTGAATTGTACAGTAGTGTACTGCTGTAACCTGCTTGTTTCCCTTGTAATAGATAGGATTAATCTAAACTGCGGAACATTCTAGACAAAAAAAAAATCCATAAAGATAGATACGCAGGTGGCGAACCCTCCACTAGAAATGTTACGCAGTGCACCTTTAATTAAAGTTGCTCTATGTAACAAAAATACATGGAAATAAAAGCATGTTTTGTTTTTTAATTTGGATGTTTTTATTTCTCTAAAATATAGGAACATAGAAAGAAACATATGCTTTTCTTTAACATGACCTTTTATTCGGATACAATCCTAAACGTTCTTCATTATGATTAGTTTGTACGACCATAAATGAAAACAAAAAATAATCCTTACATTTTTTCATTCTCATTGTGGTTTATTTTGTGCATCATCATAAACAATAAACTTTAATGCCTTCGTTAACATTATTATTAATTTATACGAACATAAAAAAGGCATCTTTAAACAAATGAAGATAAGAACTAAGAAAACAGTGATTGTACTGAGGGTATAAGGAATAACCTGAGTGATGATTTTAAAAAGTCTAACACTGTCTTTAAGTCTTTTAAAAAAAAAAAAAAAAAGAGTATAAAGATTTTAAAGATATAGATCTCTGAAATGAACTATGTTTTATTGTTTTTATTAGTTTCTGATTTTAGTCATAAGCTGTTTTACTCTTCTTATTGTCTTTATTCAATTAAGTTTGTAGCACTTTGGTCAACCTGTGTTGTAAATAAATTTATAAATGAAGTTGCAGTTGCAGTTTGCAATTATGCATTACATTTAGTTTGCTTTAATTTATATTTTGTCTCTTATATATATATTAAGTCACAAGTGAAGTTGTAAATGCAAATTTGCCGTTCATACGGTGCTGTTCTTTCTTGGAATACTGTTATTGTTTAATAGTTTCAGACGTTATAAGTACTTTTACTTCAGCCTAAACCATTTCAGTCATGATCCCTGGGGTTATAGTCTATATTTTGTTTTGTAGTACTGCAAAATGACTGAATAAACTACTACTACTACTAAAACATGGTTCTTACTTTTTTTCCTAGCACGCAGGTAAAAAAAAAAATGTTTTTGAGAGCACTGTCTACTGAAGTAAGAATACTGTTACTGTATTTTACTTCACATTGTAAAAGTAACTAAGTGCATCCCACTCATTATAACCTCTTTGATTTTTACTTCATTTTGCCAGTAGAACTACCTCACTTCTCAAATACCACAGCCCCAAATTCGATCTAGACTCTTATCAATCCTCTGCTGGTTCAGACTTGGTCCGATATCGTTCACTGAAACGCCGTATCCAGATGGAGATAAAAAGCTGAGAAAATGCAGTTAGAATATGGACAAAACCTTTTAGGATTAGTTTCCAATTTAAGCGCGTTATCAAGTCATCAGAGACCGGAGCTTACGGTAAAGTAACAGAAGAGGGCCGTGTGCAGAGGCGGATTACAGCTCTAAAGGGATCACAGGCAGGACAGGTGAGAGCCAGGGACCTGATATGGACATGGATACTATGGTCGCAGCACTACAGGACAAACGCACTTTATTCTGATGTGGCGTTTAATGTGGACGCTGTAGTGATATGGACGCAAAATAAAAACGATGCAAAAACATATGTGAAATTAAAATGAAACCTGATTTTTAGATGGATTATGAGTTTATAAGGTCTTTACACTCAGAGACCAGTGTAGTGTTTGGCTGTGACGATCAAACTAACAACCACTAGCATGCTAACACGGACTTCCTGATTATCAGACAATTAAATGCATTCTAATTAGATGCAGACAGTAAAGGCTGGGAGCCAGGTCCACTGCTCAGGTTGTTTTTTTGCTCCTTTTTTCACTATTATTTCATGTTATCTTATATCTTGGGCCATTACAAGTTGATAGGGATCACCCCCAACACGGCCTCATTTTGTCTCAGGGCCCAAAAAACACCCTATTTAGCAAAAACGATTGGCGGAATTATGTAATTGTAAATATTAAGGTGCTGCAACTGCATAAATGGTCAAATAACCCTAAAAGTTTGCATGGTGTATCCTGACATATGGGGAAAAAATATTCTGGGGTTTGCTGCATTTTTACTGTCAAATATCACCCTCAACATTACACAGCAGACCTCAAGACCTGTTTATACCATCTATCTGTACTGAACGAAACAAATTTTAAAAATGCATGGGGAAAAAATCTAAATTCAGGGTCTTTAATGCTGTACCGTGTAACATTTCTGGTGGTGGTCTCCATGGAGAAGTTCCACAATATGCCATCAGACATACTATCTATCTAGAATTGTCATGATGCTCAAAAGATACACTGAAAAACATGCATTCTTATTGTGGACAGGCTCGCCACTCCACAGATCTGACTTGTAACTCGTTAGTACTTGGATGGGAGACTGCTGAGAAAATGAGGTGTCACAGTGGGGCGCCAGTCGTAAAATTGTCGCTGTGTTCTTGGGCAAGGCACTTCACCCACATTGCCTAGTATGAAAGTGGTGTGTGTGTGTTGGTGGTCGAAGGGGCCGATGGTGCAGGTTGGAGCCTCATTTCCGTCAATCTGTCCCAACGGATCCGTGGCTACAATAGTAGTTTATCACCGTTGAGTGTGGAGTGAATGAACAATGTTGTAAAGTGTCTTTGAATGCCCTACAATGGGACATTAAAGGCAAATCACATTACCATCAGTGATGTGCTTCGAGCTCTTACCCTGACATTGTTGATGCTGAAAAGAGTTAATAAGATAAGATAAGATAAGATATCCTTTATTTGTCCCACAATGGGGAAATTTCAGTGTTGCAACGCACAGTAAAGAGAACAGCAAGAAACAGTAGCAGCAATAGAAGTACAGTTAAGTTAAAAATAGACAAACACTATAAAGATCTATAAAGATAAGGATTATAAAACTATGTATCATATAAATTGCTATCTTAAAATTATATATATACAATAAATTGCAATCTAAAGACTATATATACAATAAATTACTATCTTACATTATTGCACAGGGTCCCAGTATTGCACAGGCAGCAGAGTTAGCAGTGTTCATTGTAAAGTCTGACAGCAGCAGGAAGGAAAGACCTGCAGAACCTCTGCTTCACACAGCGAGGGTGGATCAGTCTGTCACTGAAGCTGCTCTCCAGAGCAGACAGGGCCCTGAAGAGGGGGAGACTCCAGGTCCAGCATAGAAGTGAATCTGCCCAGGACCCTTCTGTCCCCCACCTCCTGCACCGAATCCAAGGCACAGCCCAGGACAGAGCTGAACTTTTGATGACTTTGTCCAGTCTCCTCTTGTCCCTCTCTGTGATGCTGCTGCTCCAGCAGACCACCCCATACAGGATGGCTGATGCCACCGCAGAGTCGTAGAAATGCTGCTGATCGTAAGTAGGGCTGTGTTGAAAAAATTGATTTTCCGATTCTGAATCAATTCACATATTAATTCCTTAAGATCTATTTGTACGTCCAAAGATCAATTTAATTTTGAATACATTTTCCCCCAGTGAACTTTAACCCCACTCGTCGCGTCACTGAATTCGTGCAGGTCTGACTATATCAAAACAATGAACATGGCATTGGACACTAGTGGCAACTTGAGCCAAGTTCCGGCTTTAAAGACGCCAGAAACACTCAAAGCTTCCGACTGGCACCATTTTGGGTTGAGAAACGATAAAGACAAAGATGTGTTTGACAGAAGCAAAGTGATTTGCAAGGCCAAATGGAGGTGAAGTATAACGGAAATGCAACAAACCTCAGGAACCACTTGTAACAGCTCAGGTATCAGATTGGATGGAATCGAGATAATCGATTCTGAATGTTGAGAATCGGAATCGAATCAATTCTTGGAATTTGAATTGATATCCAGCCCTAATCATAAGATTAAATGCTTTGATTGTATTTGTTTTGGAAACAAATTTGAAACTGAAATATCAGAAATCAAATGTATTTCTTCTTGCTTCTGCCTGCTCCTTTTGGGCATCTGATTTGCTCTTTATTTTCTGTGGATGCCTCTGTTGTTGTTATCGATATTGTTCTTTTCTATCTGCTGACCTCTATGATACTTAGATGCTCAAATAAAAAATAAAGAGAGAGAAAACCATGGCAACAAGCAAGCTCCTTTCACAATTGGTTTGAACTTATGCACAGTTGCATATTATAATATTCTATATAATAAAATGTGTTACATGAACAAGTGTGAACAAAATTCAACTCTGTTCTTTGTGCTGTGAATGGAGATATCAATCTTGGTATCGATTGGTGTCGTATCAAAGTGAAATATCTGGTCTGGTTCATCACTAATGGATCCACGTGTCTGTCAGTGTGCTTTATGAGCTGTTTTTCCTTTTTGAGCTAAAAATGGCTTACATTATCCCACTTGATGCATCCAAACAGGAAGGATGCATTAGCACATCATTTTTGGATACTGAAGAGTACATTTTGTGCATTTTGTACTTGGCTGAATCATATGGCAAAAGCACAAAATTTGTTTCAGCTACTTACATGTGTTTTGGACAAATTTCGCTTTTAGCAGTATTTTTTTTGTCTTCTTTCTCTTTTTATTTTGGTTTAGACACATTTTAGACTCTGTCTTCTTGATGTCCAAAATCAAAAGAAGCATGTTCAGTTCTGCCAAGTTTCAGGGTCTTATCTTTCTGTACCCTGGAATATTGCAGCTCCCCTTAGAGCAGTCTGCATTTCAAGGTCAGTACATCCAACCACAATATCTCAAATTAAAAAAATATGATTATTTAACGCCTTATGTTATTTTGCCAAAGAGCCAAAAATGTTTATCCGTTCAGACATCATAATTACTCACTGTTTTTAAAGGGATAGTTCAGGTTTTTTGACATGTGTATGACATATGTAATTTGTATGTCCCCATCAGCAGTGTGGTGCATCAACACGGACCAACCGCCCGACTGTGTCCGGTGAGTCAAGTTCTTCCTTGGTTTCGGTGTTGACGAAAGTGTCCGGCAAGTTGGCGAAAATAAAAGTGTTTTACTTCTCAAAACAATATGTGTTCAAAAGAGTGATACATTTGTGTCACAAAACCGTTGTCCACGAAAAAGTCAGACCTCATAATCGCTTGCTTCTATTTTCTCTCTGGTCATATCACTGCCCGCTGCCGCCAGGTGACAGCCGTGCACGATGACCGCCATGACATGAGAGAGCTAATGTGAGAGCTACAGCGATAAGTATATAAGCTTCTATAAACTATAAAAGAATATATATAAAAATGGTGCAGACTTGTGATTATCCAGGACATTTGTCGGTCCCCTGGTCTCTCATGGCTCAGGGCTTCAACTCGTCCCACTCGGTCCCTCCTCTCTCTCTCTGCCCGTTCCAACTCCTGGTGAATTTGGGCATCAGTATATTCAAGATCTCCCCTTGGCTCTGTGCTGAAGGCAGTGTCTTCATCGTCAGTGTCATAGTCACACATGTTGTCGTGAACTTTCTGAGCATTAAACACAGTGAAACAGGCGCAGCTTCACCTGGCGGCAGCGCGGAATGATATGACTGGAGAGAAAATAGTACCAAGCGATTATAAGGTCTGACTTTTTTTCCATTCACGTTTTGTGACTCAAATGTTTTTTTGAACACATATTGTTTTGAGAAGAAAAACACTTTATTTTCGTGACCTCAGCCAACTTACCGGACACTTTCGTCAGCACCAAAACCGGGGAAGAACTCGGCTCACCGGACGCTGTCGGGAGGTAAATCAGTGTTGATATATGACACTGCTGACGGGGACATACAGATTCATGTCAAAAAACTCAAACTATCCCTTTCAGCACTTTTCACAACTCAGATTTGGACTAGTGGAGAGTTTTGCTGTCACATTATATCTAACAATGCTAACACACACTTCCTGATTATAAATCCCCTTATATACAGTGGTTCCTTAACCTTGTTGCAGGTACTGAACCCCACTAGTTTCATATGCGCATTCACCGAACCCTTCTTAATTGGAAAAATAAAATATGTTTTTTTCAAATTCAAAACATAGGTACGTATATATATTTTATTGGTGCACACGTGTGAATCCATATTGCACATATTCGTCCAACCGCTTTCTTTTTTTGCTCGACGTAGTTAGTATGAAGGGAAAATATTAAGAAAGAAATTACACGACACCATCACGACAGTCACAAGACTATTGTCCGCACAAAATTTCCTACAGCCAACAGCCAAACGGGGCGTGTCATCATGAATCATATGAGTTGGATGTGAGTCTGACCCCTGCTGAACCCCTGAGACTGACTCACTGAACCCCTGGGGTTCGATCAAACCCAGGTTGAGAACCACTGCCTTATACAGCTTCTTATACAATATATCTGTACTGGGGCAAGACAAATTTTTGCTAAAAAAAAACATGAAAAAAATCACGTACAGGGCTCTTAAACACCAGATACTTCATAAAAATCACATTATGAAAACCTGCTGTTAAATAAACATCATTTAAGTTGCCTATTCGAACTCCTTCAGCCACAAAACAGACTCCGTATTACGTAGTGACACTGGGTTACTGGCCACAGGCTAAAAATCCCCCTCAGTTCCCCCTGCTGTCTGAACACTCACGTTTACTGAAGACACAGAAGTCCCTGAAGGCATCAGGGCCCTCTCGGCTCATATCAGCGCAGGCTTATCCCCGCCTCAGGACTTGTTCTTACCAATCTCTCCATTTGGCCAAACAGCCGAGGAAAGCACATTTTGGGTCTACATATCCACATAGCACTGACATCTATATTAGAGAAACCAAGATGAAAAATGTCCACGATGCGTTTTATTACCTCTCCGCCAGCGCTGCTTCCCTTTCCGAGCTGATATGAGAGCAGTGCAGATAGGATTTTTGGGTTTTTCGGAGAGTAAAGTGTTTAAAGGTGGAGATGTAGTGTGATATTCGCCAATGTTTTGCGAATTGGAGTTACTGATATATGGCATCAAATACACACTATTTTGGAATATGGAAGACGGCAAGGAGAACATAATAACAGAGCTATTGTGCAAAATGTTCCTTATGCATAACAAACTCTATTCATATTGAAATCCATATGAATTCACTCATTGTGCCGTGATTTTTGGTCAGTTTTGTGCTGTTTGACGTGGTTATGAATATGTACATTTGAGTCCGGAGAAGGTGTAGGTTAGGGGCTTTCAAAAACAAAGAGGAGCACTTTCTGGATCACCCGATGATGTCACAAGGTGGGTTTTCAACTCCAGTCATGGAGATAGACTAAACCATGTATGCAGGTTCACTCAACCACATGAATGAAATCATGCACACGAGCAGTCCAGAGTATTTGTCATAAAATGATTTAAGGGTCCTATACTAGAAAAAAATGGACTCTTCTGAGCTTAACGCCGTATTAAAATCTAACCTCATCAAAAACATACTTGGAGTTGGGTTTTGTTTCATTCTCACGTGTTTATTATTAGTCTGTCTACATCTCCAAAGCTCAAAATGCTCAGTTCCACCTTGTGATGTCATTTGTTACAACCTAGCACTGTTAGAGGCAGGGGAAGTAACAAAAAACCCAAGCTGGAAAATGGAAAAAATTAAGTCATTTAATTAACAGGAATGTAAAAGGTTAAATTAACAAAACATGCTAAAATATGTACATAAAGGGGTGAAATCAAAGCAAAGCAAACTAACTGTACAGAAATTAACCAAAAGGACGGCAACACAAGAGGAACAAACATACAAAGGTCATGCATGACGCCGAGTGTCTCGTACAACGTCACAGAAAATCTAAGTGACACAAAACTAGAGACACATGAACTAAGAGGACAAGTGTCTCAAAATATCAAAGTCACAGTCACATAAAAACAGAGTGACAGATGACAAGAGACACAGAACTAAAAGGCCAAAAAGGCAGCAGCCCCGAACAGTTGCAGCAGATCAGCTTAAACGGGGTGAAGTGGGAGTGTGTGAGGTGTCGAAATGTCCCACCAATCCGGGACCAGGACTCTCCCAGCAGGAATCTATAGACCCTTTTAAGGCGGAAGTGATAAAAAAAAAAGTTGCACGTACATTTTGGCAACAGAAGTGGCATTGTTCCCCGTTCATTCTGATTCATTCAGACTGAACACGGACAGAAGAAGACGGAGATAAAAAAAACCATTTCCAACACCAAAATGTGTGGTTGTTCTGTGTGTGGTTGTCAGAATCGATATTCTACAGGCAGACTACAGTTTTAATGTTTTACTCACTGATCGCACAAGGATCTGGCAGTCGGACACCATTTGTCAAAGTCGCCTTGTTGAGGAAATATTCTCGATCTTTTGACCATAATCTTTTCGCAGACCTCAACAAGCCGCTGAGTTCTGTCGTACTTCTGTACTTCTGTCAAAATGCGTGCACAACTGAGCCTACGTCATCACTGTTTACTCACACTAAAAGGGTCTATGGGACAAGAAAAGGAATTAAAACACACACAAAACAAATCAAAGAACTGGAGGCCTGGGGCATAACACATGAAGCGGTAGATTTTAAGTTAACACCTCCTTTTACCTTTGTTCAGTAGAGATGGTTAAATCCAGAGCTGAAATGATCCAAATGATTCTAGTGAAGGTGTATGGAATTTAAAAATGCAGTAGAGAACTTCCTGTATTACCACGTGACATCACAAGGTGGAACGGGGTGTTTTCAGTTTGAGAAAGAGAGATATGTTTGTAATGAGGAGACAAAATTATAACATACTGTAGATCAGAAAATAGCAAACCACAGGCCCTTTAAAGTGGATATTGATTTGTTTTAGCTACATTACACTAGATTTGATTGGTTGTATAGCGTTAACATTTCTTGCATATACAGCTGACCCTGGGTTTCGTCCCTTCAGTAGTGTTATACATTCCCCACCCTCACTCGCGACCTTGTCCCTGATTGTTTTTGGCTACAACCTCACACACCCAATCTTCAAGTCTGTATTGTGTAACCTTGGCGAGTTTTTGGCGAGGGAGGCTGTTAAGAATGCCCCTGGCTGCAGTTTATAGTGAGGTATCAGCTCCATCCATTAGCCCAGCGAGGCCTGAGGGGATTAGGTGCAGATTTGATTTTATATGATGAACATTAAAGCGCCGTCACCCTTCAGTGGGCCTCCTGATTCGCAGCGGACTCATTCCTCACGATATTGCATCTGCAGCACCGCCAGGCCCACCCAACCAAAAAATCACCCAAATGACTCAAGGATTTCTTCCAAATATTTTTGCTCATTTTTTAGGGGGGTGTTCGCATAAAGCTGTAATGCAGAAATGTTTGTTTTGTCTTCTTTTGTATATTAACTTAGAGTGTTGACATGTTTCGACTGAAAGCTGCAAGCTGTCTTCAGAACTGTCACATGTCAACAAGGTAAATACATCTCCAACTGTTTTGTCTTAAAAAGAACCTAAGAAGTTAACACATAAGGCAGTGTTTTAAACCTTTGGCAGGATTTTTGGTTGAAAAGATTCTGTGGCACACTACGTAGGTCTACTATATCATTATGGAATCACATCTTTTGTTAAAAAAAGAATCTAATCATTTTTAAGTATGCTGTACAGACGAGAAGGGAAAATTAACAGTGGCATAGACAGTATTGATGCCTAAACACATCAGACTCATCCACACTTTGAAAACCCATCTGTATAAAACCACCTTTCATTAACTCTTATTTCTTTTGTTTGCTTTTGTTTGTCTCTTCATGTAAAGCATCTTTGAATATCTTGAAAAGTTTTTATTATTGTTATTATCATTATTATTATTATGTGACACATAAAGAATGCAGCTGCTCGACCCAAAGCCAAAAATGGACAAATCTGATCCATCGGCCTCCCCCAGCGGCCTTGGCCCAGGCCGACTGGTAAACTCGGAGCAGGGAGGGTGCTCTTCTCCTCCCCACACTTTCTCTACGCCCTCGCAGTTTCTTTGCCCCACCCAGCATGGTGGGTGGGTCTGCTGTAGCCAGCGCCCCCTGGCTGCAGGATGTGGGTACTGCCTCCTGGACTATCTCCACCTCCCTGACTCCTCCCGGTTGCAATATCGTGTCATAATTTAATGTTGTGTCATAATGTCTGTGTGTTCTTTTTGTTGGTCTTCCTCTATTTTCCTTTTTTCTCTGTAGTAGTTAGTATAGTTATTATAGTTAGTATAGAGAGTTATGAAAAGATAGTACAGAGATAGAAAGAAAGAGTTATGAAAGATAGTATGTCACAGGTAGTAATCTCATAGTTTCCTGTTTCAGTTAGTAATAAATAAAGATAATTATGTCACAGTTAGACTCACTTGTTTTTTTTAGCTTTGTGGGGGGTTGGAGGATGCAGGGGAAATGTGGTATTGGTCTTTTTTAATCACTGCAAAGCAGTGATTTGTTTGATTGATATTATACGTCACTTCCTGACAATTAGCGAGCAAAAGGGATCAGAAGTGTTTACATAGAAGGGTCTTTCTAAGACTTTTTAATTTAATTTTAAACCGAGTTTTAAGCTACTTTTATATGATGATGGTCTGAACAGAAGACACAAGTGGCATCGCGCCTTCACTCTTTATTCCGCGTTTAGACGAGTGTTTTCAGAGGGAATCTGCGTGCATACGGTGACGCAAAAGTGTGTAGAATTCGATTGGATATCCAATCACCGTCCATAGGCATGTGGTTCCCCTGCGACAAACTGAGATCCTTCTCTGTTCACTAATAGTATCTATGCATATTCTGTACATTTGTTGGGATGCCTTCTGTAAATTTATTAGAAGGTCCAACGGATGGAAATGATACGACATGTTTGTTTGTGTACTGTATGTTTGTGACGTAAATGCAACGTGAGCAGATCTGACCAGTCTGCATCTTGTGCAGTGTCGACATAAATGTTACAGCGGAGCACATTCAACTTTTCCTCTCTGGAGGGTGGTTTCAGATGTTTGCGTTTTAAGCCCGAAAAACGGCGTCACCATCTAAACGAAAGGCACGTCCAATAAAATATTTTGTCGTTTTACCCGCAAGCGTTCTCGTGTAAACAGGCCCTTAGTTATAAAACCAGATGTGTTTCTAAAAGATAAACTAATTACTATTTTTATTTAATCAAACCTAATCAGTATTTTCCTGTGGGGTGGGGACAGTTGTGTCTGCTGAGCCTCTACACATGTTGATGACGGGTCTGGCCTGAAGTAGAAATCACATTAATTTATACAAAAACAGACTGAGAGAAATGTTTCCACAGTATACATTTCCATCACAGTTCCCTGCACGCTGGTTGAAACTCCAGAACACAATTTTTGTCAATAATTTGATTGAGAAATGTATTGTGGTTCAAGTTTTGCAAAGAAATCAAACTGACCATAAACATTAGACACAGAATTCCACCATTATTTTGAAGATAATACTACAAGTTTTCTTTTTTTTACGTTTAAAAATGTATTTATGCTGCTCTTGACAGTTTCCTGATCATAAACTCCAAACATGAGATTCCAATTTGCATAACTTCAAAGCATCAATTTCAATATTTTCTCGTTGGGTGGATACGTCTCCCACATCTAGGTCCCATATGTTTCAGCTTATGCGCGTGTGCCTAATATGATAATAAATGTGGCGAGGTTAGCGGCTACGTGCTAGCCTAATGCTATATGAATGTGCCAGCTCTTACCATGCAGCATGAGGCCTAGTAAAACAGAGGTGGCTAACGCTACACTGCGGCGAACTGCGCGTCAACCATTACTCACTCCTGCCTTTTCACTTTCAGAACGTCTTTTTTCGTTCTCGGGGCAATATGTTCCATTCGGATCCGATTAGAGGAAGCACAAAATAATATGACGTTTTTTGGCTCTGCAGAGAACTGGCAGTGAGAGGTCGTAAGTTCAAGAAATTAAATGGAGGCGGAGGCAGTTATAGCTCAAAGTGGGCAGTAAAAAGATTAATAGACCTGGCAAATGAGTTTGACTTTTAGGACCTTGAACTTGGCTCGGTTCTTAAGTTGAATTTCACCTGTTCTCTTGCTACTCTACTAAACTGTGGCCCCTAACCTTTTCTCACAAGGAGCGGTACTAAATACTGGGATGGGGTGGGGCCAGTAACAGCAACACAAAATGAAAACAACCCGACAAGCTTTAAAAATACTAATGTTAATTCACTGTGAGATTTAAGCCGTCATAATGCTGTTATCTCATCAAAAACAGACCTGGACCTGAGTTTTGTTTCACACATGTTTGAGAAACACTTTATTACTCTATTTATTTATTTATTTATTTGCTAAACTATGCTTAACTCTGCTACTCTATTTTGCACAACTCACTAACTGGTGTAATATTATTATTTGCATAATGGACATATAAGAGAATGTTTACACTGAAACGAATCATCGTATCAGCGTATTGGAAACAATTTGTGTCCACACACGACGTGTCTGGATTGCCAGAAATGCTAGTCACATGACTAGGCTAGTGTCATGTCGTCACAATGTCACAACACCACATGGGCAGTAAAAACAAGGAAGTGGAGCACCGTGTCTGAAGTTGCCGTAGTTCTGTGGAAGTTGCAGCAGCTGATTTCGAGCCGAGGAAGATGACAAGTGTGAAAACAGGCTTTTCAACAGACTTTTCATGGACTGACGCTGTTTCGTGCTTGTCTAGGGTTTGTTTACACTTTTCCGCAATAGCATCGCGTGCCTGATGTCATGAACCTAGCGAATCAAGAAGGTACAAGTCACAGTGAGGCGGTCCAATAAGAATGGCAGCTAGAGCCCAGATCTCAGCGTATTAGCGTTTTCAGCATTTTCAAGCGTCCACACACCGCCAGATCAGATCCATACTCAAGCGAATATGTGGGAGCTGGCCATCTCCGGAGCTGTTTTCCATCGGATTAGTGTGGACGAACACTGCATCCGCAAGAAAAACGACTCGAAAACGTACTAGTGTGAACTGGACCTAAATGTATACTTTTACACTGCAGCACATACTCAACAATTTTATTGTATTTTTTGTTCAAACTATTCCTTTACTTTGGTATTTGGTTTTGTTAGCCCATAGCCATAGTCATTCTTGTCTATAGGTCAAATTTTGAGTCCATAAAATATTACGTGCTTGGTTTGTTCTATGAAATTTTCAACATCTTAGTGGTCTTAGTCCTATAATATTATGATTTGGGGAAAAAAAAGCAATTCAAGTTATGCTCATTAACATAAACTCTTCGATCAGTCTGTGGAAAAAGACCAAAAACTACATAATTTATAACATGAAGTAAAGAGACGAGATGTTAAGGCAGTGCACCACACAGCGATTCTTCACTTCCTGGTGCGACTCTGGATTTACTTGTTGAATACCAAGGGGAGAAGGCGCGATGGCTTTGTGGATTTACAAAGGAGAACAGAGGAGCGTGGATGGAGGAGAGGAGCACCCAGCTGAGACGCGTCCTTGTGTTTGTTCACAGAGCAGGTAGGCTGCACGCACACTGTGAACACAAGACTCACTGTGGTGTTATTTAAAGAACACATTTTATGCATTCTTCAGTTCTGTGTTAAACCAGCTTTTGGGATAAGTCACATTTTCTAGATTAAAGTAATGACTGCTTTTCGAAAAACTATAAATATACAAAATTTATAAACGTGACCTTCATTCCCAAGACAGTGTTTAAGCGTTGGAGCTCCCCCTTCTGTCAGCAACGGGATTGAAAAATGGGAAAGTTAAAGGGGCTGAGTGGTTAAAGTCCCTTAAACCAAAGGTCAGAGGAGTGATTTCCCCTCGGCCCAAATTCTGTCGTCGTGTCCTTAGGCAAGACACTTCACCCGCTTTTCCTGGTCAGAGGAGCCTAAGGTGGAGAACTCCGGCTTTATCTATGACACAACAAAACTGGCCATATCCAACCATATCCCTTTTAGTGCTTAGAGATGACAATTTAAACTATTAAAATGTTAAAAGTGAGAATGAAGCAAAAATATTACTCCTCTGATGAGTGGACAACAGTATAATAAAAAAGGTGAGTTTTGTATATGTATTCTTTAAAGAGGGAGAAATTTTCAACCATATTATAATGTTCCCTCTTCAAAAACATGCAGGAAACGGTTTAAGGTGTCATCCATGCATGTTTGAGTAATCTAGTGATCTCTCCTGGGCCCTATTCGAACCCTTTAAACAGTTAGCAGTACGATTCTGTACAAAACTCCACCCACAAGCCTATGTCACCTATGCTCTCTGTAATTTTCCATAAATATAAAAAAACATTATATTAAACACTATACTACAACTATACAAACTGATGCAATGTGCGGTAACTTCATTAGTGGGATGCATGCTGACTGTGTTGTGGTAGCGCTCTGAAGGGGAAGTGATTTAGAGTGGAGAGCAAAGGGAGTGAAGTGTAGTATCGTTTTCAGTGTATATGCATTATGTAATATAGCATTTCCAAAACCATAGAAAGGTGACATGATCTAAATATGTGATGTGTTAGCAGTTAATACCCTATACCCGTGATCTCCGGTGTGAACTTTAAACGCCCCGGAAGTGTCCCGCATGAGCACTGGACGACACGACAACGTCACAGGCAGCGAACTCCGTGTTTATGGAAGTCGCCTAAACATGGACGCTGCATTGAGCTCCTGGCAATTTTAAAGTTGCTGTTGTGCCGGATCGAGAACATGCACATCTTATTTGTTAATAGAGGAGACTGAGAAGGAGAAGGACAAGGTTTTTGGCCATGGCGTTTTGTGGGGCAGTCACAGCAACGTAAGAAGGAAGGGGAAGTAGGTCGGATGTAGGTCGGGTGAATGCGACCCGGCCGTTCAGACTGAAGTCGCATGTCAAAAGATCGGATGTATATCGGTTTTAGGAGCACATATCCAAGTGGTCTGGGTCGCATTTGAAAAAATCTGATCTGTGTCGTTCAGACTGTCATTAAAAGATCAGATACAGGTGGCATGGGGTAAAAAAAATCCGGTTTGGGTCACTTCAGGCTGTAATGATATCCAAATTTCTCTGTATATTTTCACGATATACATCTCACTGCACAATATTTAGTGTAATATTTTGGGGAGGCTCACTGTGAATATGCTACTTTTTCCTCTAAAAATGCTTTCACAAGACTTAATCCAAAAAATGAAGATGTAAAAGTGCTTAGAACAGTTATTTCTTCATGTCGTCTGCACTGAAATGGAGCAAAGGATCATGGTCTATGTAGTTTCCTCTGTTTTTTTAGCTATTTCTGCATCATAACTATTCATTTAAACAAAAGGAGTTGTGATTCGATATATTGTGATGGTCCATGATATTATCGTGAGACCTTTGACGATACAGTATCACTATATTTATTGTTACATCCTTAGTAATACCCCCTCTTTAAAATGTTATGTTTCATCTTTTACAGTTAATCAAAATAATGACACGCACAATACAGCTCTTAATAGGCTTACACTCAGAGCTACTTTTCACCGTCATTTTCCAGTTTATTTTTAAAGATTCCATTTCCACATCGCTTCGAACTGAAGCTCCGAAATGACTCCATCCGCATTCCTCTCCTCATTTCTTTTAACATGCGCACGGCCTTTCATCTTTTTGCATTAGTCACACACTGTACGCCGCATACGGATCAGCGCAACCTTGCCAGCTCCACTTTGAAGATCATCCAGCAATTGTATATTCTATCAATATGTAATTATGTGATAGCAGGCCAAATTGACACTAATTCTGAGCTTTCCAGTCAAATCAATAGACACATATATGATAATTTTCCACTTGACCTGTGCGTGAACCATATTGGATTGGTAATTATGTGTTCAGGGTCTGTAAGAATGGCTTTTACTGTAAGCGGAGACACATTAGCGCAGGCAAAGTGGGTGGAGTGGCTTGCTCAAGGGCACAGTGAAAGCGTGTAATGCTGGGAAAAGTGATCTAGCTGTAAACATTTCGTGTAGTTAACAATAATAATAATAATGCCTTGCGCTTGTAATGCGTTTTACAGGATTATCGAAGCCACTCAAAGCGCTGCAGTGTCGGCATTCACACCGTACTATTGTAGCTACAGCTGCCCTGGGACAGAAGCGAGGCTGCTAATCTGAACCATCGGCCTCTCCGACCATCACCAAACATTTGCACCCACATCATTTTCACACTAGGCAATGCGGGTGAAGTGTCTTGCCTAAGGACACAATGACAGAACTTGGTCTAAGTGTCGTGTCTGTGTCTACCTGATTCATCAGTCTGACCTCGCAGCATTAGGATTCGTTCGCTCGAGGGTAGGTGGGTACTTTTTTGATTTAACCAATTGCTGCTGTTTGATCGTGACATTTGTAATGCGCCAGAACGCTCCGAGATGTCCAAGTAATTACAGCACAATAGCAAACAAAGCAGAGACTGAACATGTTTGTCAACAACCATTGTTGTTTCTGTGAGGTGAACTTGTGAATTAAAGGTAAAATTAAAAAAATGTGAAGTTATTATTTGTCAAAGGAAGTTCAAAGGAGGATAGCGTATGCAGTCTGATATTGCAACTCGGGTCAGTTCTGGCCAACACATTGCTTCTCTGATTGGCCGGTGCACCGACTACAACTTCTGGGGTTCTTGCATACCGCTGAGTGTATTCTGATTCCTGACTAGTCGTTGCAGAGAAATGAAATTTAGTGGAAGCACTAGGGGGCGCCAGCCTGGCTAGTCTCTGTCTGTGTGTTTTTGGGTTTTGTCTGAGTTGGTCTAGATTACCTGTTTGTCCTGTTTTTGTCTTTTTTCTTTTTTTTTCTTTTTTAATTACTATATGTTGTCTCATTTTATGTTAGTGTTTAATCTTTGGTCATGATTTTTGTTGAATATTATTATTGTTTTTGTTTTGTTTTTTTGTTTATTGTTTAGTTTGTGTTGATGTCTGTTTGGTTGACTAAGATTATTATATCACTATAGGCTATAAAGAAAAAAAGAAAAAAAACTTTTTTTTCCGAGTGGGACTCGATCTTCTGACCTTCAGGTTGGTGGACCACTGCTCTACCATCTCCAGTGAAACAAGAAGCAGGTGGTGGATCAACCTTCATAAAAGTTACGTAGTTCACCTTTAAATTCAGTTTTGAATGAATCATAGTATCATGACTCTAAATACTAAGGGTGTAACGATATGCAAATCTCACAATACTATATCGTCACGGTATGAACCTCATGGTACGATATTTATTGCGATCTCGTGGGAAAGCTCACGATATTACGATATTCTACATAATAACAAGACTGACATAAAATGCTTTGACCAGTCATTTGGTACAACATTTATCGTCATTAGGGATGTAACAATATCCAAGTCTCTCTGTACGATATTTTCACCATATACATCTCACTGTACGATATTTATTGCAATATTTTGTGGTGAATCTGCTACTTTTTCCTCTAAAAATGCCTTCACAAGACTTAATCCAAAGAATGAAGATTTCAAAGTGCTTAGAACAGTTATTTCTTCATGTCGTCTGCACTGAAACGGAGCAAAGGATCATGGCCTATGTAGTTCCCTCTGTTTTTTTAGCCATTTCTGCATCATAACTATTCATTTAAACAAAGAGACTTTTGATTTGATATATTGTGATGGTCCATGGTATTATTGTGAGACCTTTGATGATACCAGATCACGATATTTCGGTTATTGTTACACCCCTACTAAATACACAATAAAGTACTTGTGGATATGATTTTTTGTAAACACGCAGTCCTCAGAAATACCTCTATAAGCCTTTTGTATAGCAGTAGTAATATTAGTATACTTCCCTCCATGTCTGACCTTTCCCTCCTCCTGAGTGAGAGCAGAGCCAAACGGACACTGACCGCAGGTAGGCCAGACTCTGCTGAACTCTGGTCCATCTCGCAGCACACTCACAAATACACTCCAGTACACACTAGTACACACACTACATGTCTGCTATTAAGTACAGACAGGCTGCAGACAGGGGAGTGCTACCTGGCCTTCCTGACCTCTAGCACAGTTGAACAAATACTGACATCGGCGGCACAAAAAGCACCTAAGAATGCTTAAAAAAATACAAAGAAGATGTCCTTGTTTACCCAGACCAGTCCCAGTTTTGAGCCCCGTGTCCCCCGTCCCCCCAGATTTATCCAAAACCACTGATTTGTCCCAGTTTTAAGCAAGAAACGTCCCAGGTGTCCCTATTTTTAACCAGTCTGATCCCTGCCGACAGTAAAGAGAGGCATAAATTGTCATTTGTTTTGGTAAAATACAGAAAAGCTGCTTAAAAATGACCAAAACACAAAGAAAATGTGACTATACTGACTCACATTACTGCTGAGTGTGACAATTTTCCTTCATTACGTACTCATTTTACAGTTTTATTCTTACCAACCAAATCAAATCAGGGATATCTGATTTTTTTACTTTGAAAATCTGGTCACCCTACACTAAGATTTGGATTAATTTATTTATTGGGGCTTCCATCCACCATGTGTCCAAAGTAAGTGATGCATTTGTCGTTATGTTTCAAATTACGTTTAAAGGTTCAGTATTTTAGTTTCTGGAGGAGGCCCATTACCTGCATTCTGTGGAAATACAAAGTTAAAACACTTCAGCATATTCCCCCCAGAGATAGCTATATCTCATATTGTGGAATATTATAGCCAAACGAACGGAAATCAGATACTAATCAATACTAAAACAAATACAAGTATACACATAAAATAACTACATACAACTACAAGTACATACATAATACAGTACAGTAAAAAAAAATTGGGTTAAAATTAGATTAAGTATGCATAATATGTAATTCATTTTGATATATGTAAATATTTGTACTGGAGGAGTTCAAGTATCTCGGCGTCTTGTACACAGTGAGGGTAAGATGGAGCGTGAGATTGACAGGCGGATCTGTGCAGCGTCGGCAGTGATGCAGTCGCTGTATCGGACCGTTGCGGTGAATAAAGAGCTGAGCCAAAAGGCAAAGCTCTCGATTTACCTCAGTCTACGCTCCCTATGTTCATGAGCTCTGGAGAATGACTGAAAGGACGAGATTGTGGATACAAGCAGCCAAAATGAGTTTCCTCCACAGAGTGGCCGGGCGCTCCCTTAGAGATAGGGTGGACATCTATAGCCTGTCCGTCCATGGGAGTGGATCCCTCCTTCACTGTAGTTCTCCCCGAGGTTTCTTCTTTTTCCCAGGACCCTGGGTTTTTTGGAGTTTTTCCTTGCTGAGAAGGAGGGTCTAAGGACAGGGGATGACTGGACAATGTTTCATTTGCTGCTTTACATGAATGTTGTTTTTTTCCTGTTTTGATATGTCTGTGTGTATGTTTTACTCATCCATATCTTGGAACGCCCTTAGAGGCTACTGTTGTTGCGATTTTGGGCGCTACAAAATAAATTAAATTGAAATTGAATTGAATCTGGTCCAGATGCCTCTTGGAGGTCTCCCTCGGGAGGTATTCCAGGCATGTCCCGGAGGCCCCGGGGAAGACTCAGGACACGCTGGAGGGACTATGTCTCTGGACTGGCCTGGGAACGCCTCGGGGTCCCCCTGTGTCTGGGGTGAAGGAAGTCTGGGTCCCTGCTTAGACTGCTGTTCCCACGACCCGGTCACGGCACGGATAAGCGGAAGAAAATTGATGGATGGATAAATATTTGTGATCAATGTACAAAAGCAACCACATCGTTTTTGAAACTACGTCATAAACAGGAGTGGGTTAATGTAATTTTTTCCTTCTTCCCGCTCCTTTTCGAGAAATGTCCTTTTCTGTTGTTTACAATGTGTATGGAGTACAGTATGTGTATGATTATTGTTTCTCTCTTGGCAACTTGAAATAAAAACAAATCAATCAAATCAATCTGTACTAAAACTGGTATCAAAACTAGATGCTCATTTCAAGTATCAGTACTACATATCTCTAAACAAAATAAAAAACAAAAAAACAGAAAAGTTACACAGCGCACCTTTATATTCACACCTATTACCTCTAACAGCACTATGCACCATATCATCAAACACCGCAGACACCTAGTATGGCCCCTCCCCTCGCCTTCTGCTTTCAGGTAATGGTCCGCGGTACACAACAGAGACTCGCTATTCCCTGATGCAACCCGCAGTCATTTCCTCCTCTCTCCAACTTTCCCAATGCAATTACGGCGCAACACGAGACCGATCCTGCCTCCGACCCGGCGTTCTGCGAGCTCTCAGCGCGCCCCCCGCCGTACACGTTCCAATATGTTTTTGTGTGCGCCAGGATATAATTCAATCTTCTTCACTTCCAGTTACTCCGAGGGCAAAGAGGCAGACACGGACGCTCCCCTATGGCCGGTCTAACTCAATAGAAATGTGATTGTGTTTTTTTTTGTTTTTTACTTCATCTGATGACTGCAAAACTCAAATATATAGAAACAGGCCCCAGACAAATAGGTTAGAGTGGGGTTATAATGTGGTCTGAGATGGATCTGAGAAGGATTCGTCCTATGACACTTGCCAGACCTGAGTATCGATGGTTCTATTTTTGGGCTACAGCTACTGGTGGAAAACACAGTAGTCTGAGCGTTTCTGATAAGTGCTGATATTAAATGGTCCTATATTACGTAAAAGGGACTCCTGTGAGCTCTGAGCCATGTTATAATGTCATTACTTCCTCAAAAACACACTTGGAGTTGTGTTTTGTTCCATTCACACATTTGAATAACTCTTTATTATTAGTCTGTCTACATCGACAAAGCTCAAAATGCTCTGTTCCACCTTGTGATGTCATGAAGTGGCAGTGTTCAAGTGAACAGCTCCTTTTACCCATTGGAAAATCCAGGAATTTAAATTTATTAGAATTTAAATTATATATGCGTGAAGGTGTATGGAGTTTAAAAACACAGTGAAGCACTTCAGAGTTCATGTTAAATACATGTCCCCAAAAATGTGACATAATTTCACACGCCAATAATTTTGGCAATTCTTGTTGATCCTTCCATCCATTTTCTTACGCTTATCCGGGGCTGGGTCGTGGGGGCAGCAGTCCAGGCCAACATTGTAAATAAGAATTTGTTCTTAATGTTTTGCCTGGTAAAATAAAGGTTAAATAAATAAATTAGCAGGGACTCTCAGACTTCCTTCACCCCAGATACTTCCTCCACCTCCTCTGGTGAGATCCCGAGACGTTCCCAGGCCAGCTCAGAGACATAGTCCCTCCAGAGTGTCCTGGGTCTTCCCCGGGGCCTCCTCACAGTTGGACAAAACACTTCCTGAGGGAGGGGTCCAGGAGGCATCCAGAACAAATATTCAAGTCACCTCAGCTGCTCCCCTTGATGTGGAGGAGCAGCAGCTCTACTTCAAACTCCTCCCGTGTGCCGTTCGATACAAAAAAAAAAAGTCACATTCACAGAACAGAAATGAACCTTTTCTGAAGCTTTAGAAGGATCAGAACAAGTATAAGGGCACATAGACAAGTATACGCCCATGGACCACTACGGAACCTACCTGGACGACTAAAGGCCATACCGGCTCATCAAAGCCTGATCCCGTCAGATCTCAGAAGCTCAGCAGGGCCGGGCCTGGTTAGTACTTGGATGGGAGACCACTGGGAATTCCAGGTGCCACAGTGGGGCGCCAGTGGCAAAAACTGTCATAGTGTCCTTAGGCAAGGCACTTCACTCACATTGCCTAGTATGAAAGTGGTGTGTGAGTGAGTGTTGGTGGTGGTCGGAGGGGCCGATGGCGCAGATTGGCAGCCTCGCTTCCGTCAGTCTGCCCCAGGGCAGCTGTGGCTACAATAGTAGTTTACCACCACAGGGTCTGGAGTGAATGAATAATGCTCTGTAAAGCGTCTTTGAGTGTCCAGAAAAGCGCTATATAAAACTGATGCATTATTATTATTAAAGGATTACACAGATATCAGGCAACATCGTAATATAAAAGAAAGAACTATGATTTAATGCTGAAAATGACTAGTGTATATAAAAGTGTTTTATTGTTACTATGGTTTTGAGTCTTTGAGTATGGAGTCTATACCTTAGCCTCAGAATCGACTTTATTAAATAAATTTTGGTATCATGACACTAATTGAGTATATTGCACAGTAGTTGTTTTTTCATCTTGTAAATTCATATATTTTTTAAATTTTTTAATTGTTTTATACATCCCAGGATGACTAGTTGACCCCCGCATGTAGCCATTAATGAGAATCCACATAAACTAATAAACATGGCAGTAATCCTGTTTGTGTGCGGTTATATCCTTCAACCCAGACAGACACGGGGTCCAGTTTCAATAGTCTGCACAAGTCAATAAAATCAGGGCGCTCTCTAGCATCTTCTGCCAGACGTTCAGCACTCGGATTGCCTTTTCCACATAAGATTTATATGTTAGAGCCATGTTGACAATAACCATGCTGCTAATGGGTAATTTCATCCTTTTCAAGCCTGTTTTCAGTAAATTCAATAAAAAAGTATTCTCTGTGAAGCTGAAAGTGCAAATGCTGAACAAAAACATTACCCGGTCTTGATACTAGAGCAATAAATATCTGCAAAAGCATGACACAATTTAACTTTGAACGACCTGTTGACACCAATATCTAGAGGTTGCCATTCTTTGGTTAATCCACCCGGAATGATGGCAACACCGAATTAATTTGCTTCATTTTGGCGTGTAAATCAGGATGTCTCTGAACAGGGGCCATTTTGGGGACCTCATACACACTATAATATTATGTTGAAGCACAGTATGTGTTACTCCACGAGGCTCCTGACTACGGTCGCCATAATGCTTTGACAATCCATCAAGTGGTGCGACTTCGTAGCTTAACAAAGTCGTACTAAAACATTTTGACAGATTTTTGAGCGCCGTGGACCACATAAAATCATTTCGAGGTCAGTAAGCACAACCAGAATTAATACATAAGGCAGATAGTTGTAAAAAAGATTGTTATGTCACAGGTAGTAATCTCAAAACCCACTCCAGATCCCAGATATTTAGTATAGTTTCCAGATTCGGTTAGTAGTAAAAACGGTTAGTGGGGAGGCTATTTTAAGTGTAACAAGATGTATTTTCATATTTTAAGTACAAAAGTCTTCCACTGGTAGATATTTTACTTGTTAAGTGAAATTTACTCAAATCATGATAAAACTTTCTTAATTCAACTCATCTTAACTTGACTAGATTTTGTTTTTTGCAGAGTTGAGCTTTGGAGATGTAGACAGACTAATAATAAAGGGTAACTTAAACATCCGAATGAAACAAAACACAACTCCAGGTATATTTTTGAGGAGGTAGCAACATTATAAAATTATTTAAAGCTTGCAAGAGTCAATTTTGCATAATACCGTATAGGACCTTCGAGTTATACATCGTAAATCCCAAAACAAATGCATCCAAAAGGCACCATCACAAAGCAACGCTACATATTGTCGCTCGTCATATTTGCATATCTTGCGAGCCCTCAAGCTGCAAACCAACTCATCAAACTGTCAAAAGCAGGATGTTAGCTGATGGCACTAATGCCTGGTGTTAAACAGTGGGAGGATCCTGTTAGCTCCCTGCAGATAGCCCAGGAAATTATATACATTTAAGAACCTTTTTTTTTTCATTCGTCATGATGTTTTCAACCATGCAGCTGCTCCTTCTTGACAACCCATACTTAAAACGGGATCTTTGGACACAGGATAAAACAATCCTTTTTTCTTGTGTAACGAAATGAATGGTCGAATTCCTTTTTCTGGGAGCTTTTGTGTAAATCATAGCGTGGATTTGACATGTTGTGGTGTTGGAAGGCGAACAGGGTGTCTCCCAGTTTGTTTGCTAACCGGTCGGTCAAAATACAAAAAAGCTGAGTGAAATTGTTACTCCACCCCAACCCTCAAGACCCATTGTCCAAACTGTCAAAGCAAAGGATACCGGCCATATTTCTGTTGACTATCTTCGGGTTTTTCAGGGTTTGGACAGACTTTTGCATACAGAGGATGTGGTACATAGAAAGAATGCATGTTTTAAAGGAGAAATATTTAAGGAGAGCTTATTATACTTTGAGATACCTTTGCAGCGATATGTTTTAGAACGTAAATCACAACTATTAAAAAAGTGAATTTAGCAGAGTTTAAGAACATAGAGAAAAATCCCACACGCCGCCTTACTTGCAAAATGTGGGATATATTACGACTTGAAATGTTACAGGTTCTAATAAATCTCACATTTTGCAAGTAAGACGGTGTGCAGGATTTTTCTTTCTGTTCATGGGCTGCTCCTTCTTCTCCAATGCTCACGTTTCTAGGAATTGATGCGAAGTTCTCATACTTTTATAGCATATACATTTAAAGAACTAAATGAAGTTAAAAAACGTGGGAAGACACAAAACAATGGGTTCAGAGATTCAGAAGATGTTTTTTAATGGTTATCCAGAGTAACTGGTGCCTGATAAACTCTGTCTATATTTCTGGGCTGCTTACTGTATATAGGGGCGATTTTGAAAATTTTTCCCAATTTTTGTCATTTAAATTGTACTACAAACTCTACTGATCTATTTGCAGTAGAATATGGAAAGCTTTGTGGATAGGCCTACTCTTTAGGAGGGCAATTATTTTTTTTCATGGGGACACATGAGAAACAGAAAATATTGTGGAGGGCTGGGACAAAATGCGTCACTTAATTCTGCATAATGTTAATTGTATTTCTTTATAAAAAGCAGTAAATAGCATTGTTTTGACACGCTGACAAGGCTGGTAAGTAAAAGTGGGGTTGCTTGTCATAAAAAAAAACACCTAAAATAAAAACAATGCAGCTTTAGTCCATGCATGAGGTAAAATTATAAAATGTCCAAATTATCATAAACGGGCCAGTCAGAGTCAACCACAGTGGCCCGGGGATGTACAATGCCCAGGTTTGCTTTACACAGACATCTCTGATGCTTGATGCCCAGAGTCAGGACTAAACATGGGCTAAACAAGACTAAACCAGGACTAAACATGGGCTAAACCAAGACTAAACCAGGACTAAACAGGGGGAGTCAGCTTTTCAGTTTTGTAAGACAGGCCTCTACTCTGACTATGTTTAAATCCAGGAACCAAACAGTTCTGTTTTGCTATGACTGATTTAGCTATATGACTAGTAGTAGTACATAGTCTGGGTCACCCGGGCCTTTCTGTGTGGAGTTTGCATGTTCTTCCCATGTTCCCCGTTTCATCCGGGCACTTCGGTTTCCTCGGAAACTTTACCCAACCCAAAACATGCTAGCACCCCTATGAACCTTGACATCACCCGGTGTCCGGCCGAGCTTAATGTTAATTTTATGATGCTTATTTATGTTTTGATTTGTTTGTATTGTGATTTTAATGTCTTTCTTATTCTGTAAAGAATTGTGTACAAGTTGTGCTACACAAATAAAGTTGCCTTGCCTTGATTTGCCTCTGCAGCAGGTCAGCAAAAAAAAAAAAAAGAAAAGATATATGCATTGGCCAAGTGATGGGAATGGGTTTATCTCTATTATCCTCACCTCACCTATCCTGTCCTTCATGTTGATGTTCGACTGAACAACTCAATTGTCCAAATCCGAATAATGGACCATAAAAACACACCCGTCTTAAACCCATTACCTCTGATCACAGCTTTAGCAGCACACTCTGACTATTCCGCTGACCTCTCATGAAATTACATGGGGAATTGTGTCTCAACATTGTGACTAAACTCTGCCCTCTGTTTGCCGTTTTCTCCCCTTCTCCGAAAGCCTTTGCTGTGTCACTTCCTCTTCCCGTCTCGGCGTCTCCTCTGGCGTTGGAGATGTGCTGTGTCTAGGGGAATGGGGTGGCCTCCTGTCACACATTTTAATGAGTCTCATCTTATATTTCCCCCCCCTGCATCCATCATATTGTCTGAGCGCGCAGTCATTGCCTTTTCTTGCAAGCTGGAAAATAAAGAAAAGGCGGAGAATGAAGACACGCAATATTTCAACCCGGAGAGACTCAGACAGATACAAAGAGAAGGTGTTAGTAGTTTTATCGAATTATTATTGAGTTATCTTTAGCACTCAGACCTCAGCAGAAGACGATGAAATGCGATGAAGGGAATGGCTGATTAGGTGGTGTTTAAGAAGGGGTAGATGAGAGGATGAGGAGAGAGGAGAATGATCATTTTATTTGGCAAGTTATCTTAAAATAAACAACCTTGAGACTAGAATCAAGCATCTCAGAACGAGTAAGTAGATAAGCTGAAAACAAGATGAATAACCTGATATAAGGTTTAAAAACGGCCCGATCAGAGAAATTATTGCATGAAATGTGGGTTAAATTGAGCAGACTGGGCACTAATCGGACAGGAGAAGGTGCAGTGAGGAGTAAGGATTATTTGGAGTGAGGTGAGCTGAGGTAGTCGTGAGTGAAGTTAGGTCTTACAGGCTGAATTTACACTAGCTCCATTTCAGGCCTCTCTTCAACAAAATAAGAATGAAGTATGGTTGTGCGCTGGGGCTGCAAGATGAATCACAATCAAATCAAAATAGCAATTTCAATAAATAATAATAAATCTTGTACAAGCCACAAAGAACAATCCAAAAAGCATGAAAATAGCATTCAGAAGGCATACAAAAACAGACGATGTAAACAATTGAATTATATTATTAATTATAATAAATAAATAAAAAGAAAGAATAACATGAAATAAAGAATACTGATAAAAATGGGTTTAAAAGTGATTTAAAAAACGGTATTGATGGTGCAGCCTTATCTCCTCAGGCAAGTCATTCCAGAGTCGAGGCGCCCGGACTGAAAAGTTTCCATCACCTTTGTCCGGAGCCTGGACTTCGGAACAGCCACAGGGACCTGCCTGAGGATCTAAGGCTGCGGGAGGCTCGTACGGGGTTAAAAGTTCTGAATTGTAACTTGGTGCAAGACCTAAACGAGATTTAAAAGTGATCAGTAAAATCTTAAAATCAATTCTAAAACACACAGGCAGCCAATGAACAGAAGCTAAAACAGGGGGAATGTGGCAATGTCTTAAAACCAGTGAGGAGCCGAGCTGCTGGAGGTGGGAGATGGATTTGGAGTCAAGGCCGGAGAGGAGGGAGTTACAATAGTTTAGACGGGAGAAGATGAGTGCGTGGATGACTTTTCCAAGATCAGGGCAGGAGAGGATAGTTTTGATTTTGCTAATTGTGCAGAGGTGGAGAAAACAGGATTGGATGACTTTTTTAATGTGAAACTGAGGTGAAAGTCAAAAATTACGGCACGATTTCTGGCAGCAGGGGTGAAGTTGGGAGCGAGAGGGCCAAGACTATCACTGCTGATGATTTTGGATTTGGAGCTTATGAGTTGTAGGAAGTTCTAGATACTATAGACACAAATTAAATCAGAAAGGTTGCCATTTTTGAGGTACTAAAATTACAAACAAAATATTCTACATAAAAAACTGCTAATGCTGTAATATACTGTAGATCTGTACAAACCAGGGTTGCCAAAAGTATTAAAAAATCTGATACTATTCGATACTAAAATTTGTAAAACTCATTTGAGCAAATATAAATACTGAAGAAACACATAAACTGGATAAAATTTGACCTTTCTTGAACAGTTTTAGTTTGAGTTTTATCAGAACTAGTGTAAGACCACATGGTATAATAAACATACATTATCTGGTATTAAAAATGGAAAGAATCTCTTAAAAAGTAATGTCAGTTTTTCAGAATTATCAGTTTCAAAATTCTCAGTTTCCAAAAATAATTTAATCTGTAATTCTTGTATTAGTTTGTCAGTTCATATTTCAGCCTTTTTCTCAATTCATCTGGATCCGTTTAAAATGCAAACTTCGAACAGATTCCTATTATTAAAACATGAATCGCAAATCCAATCGCTATGTTTGTCTGAAAAATTGCAATCACATATTTTCCCCAAATCGTCCAACTTTTCTTCTTCCCCAAATAAGAACAAAGTGAGGTTGTCTGCAGCGACGGACCACAACGAGTGCAATGCTGAGGACAGGTCAGGCATGTGTGAGATCTGGTTTGTGTCTCTGATGCCTAAACTTTTGGATAGGATGAACTGGAGAATGTTATTTCAGTTCTACATGAGGTTTCCAAGTGGCAGCTGTGAGACTATGAAAACACGATGGTGGTCCTTCTTTAGGCCGGAGCTGTTTTCAGTAAAGGGATTCGGTGAGGCTATAGGGAGAAGTATCGTACAAGAATGTGGACTGTGGAAATTCGCAAGGCAACACCAGAACAATACTGGTCATGACCTTACTGTACTTAAAGAGGGGGTGTTTTACTGCTATGGGGTATTAACTGCTAACACATAACATATTTAGATCACCATGTTACCTTTTACTATTTTGAAAATGCTATAACAGCTGAAAACGCATTAACACATTTTATAAGCTTTGACACCTTTGTTTCCGTGCTACGTCACTCCACCTTCAGAACGTTATTGCAGCACAGAGATCATCCCACCAATGAAACTACTGCACATCACATCATGTTTTTGTATATCCCTGGAGAGTAGAGTGGAGTAATTAAGTTAACTAAATGTGCACTGTAGGGGTGTAACGATATCCAAGTCTCACGATACGATATTGTCAAGGTATGAATGTCACTGTGCGATATTTTTTGCGATATCGTGAGTACCACAGTGAAGAGGCGAAAACTGCAGTGGTGCAGGCTAGGGATGGGCATTCGATTAAACTGTCTTAATCGATCGTCGGGAAAATTAACGATTGATTTTTGATTAATCATTAACATTTTATATTAAAATTATCACCACGATTATTACGATTACTAATCTGCATAAAGAAACTCAACTTTACAACAAATAAACCATCACCACTACAGAGCCACATCAGCCCGTGTGAGATTGGAATGTGTGTAATGCAGCTTTGGCACATTTGTTTACGTCTTACAGAAACTAAACTTAAAACCGCGTTGGAGATACTGTGTATACATGCGAAACCGGGATACTCAAAAATAAAAAGATCATACCCGGGATATTGATGATCATATAAACGCGCTCTGAGCGATATAGTTATCTCCAAGGAGCCATAGCCGAGACATGGGACTGTGAGGCCACAACTCCAGTGTTTGTGCTGTGAGACGCAGCCTCGAAATAAATGTGATCGACGAAATTCTTAATGATCAGTTATCGAGTAATCGACTAATCCTGTCCATCCCTAGTGCAGCTCACCAGATCAACAGGCCTAGCCAAAACCATTCTCCACCCAGGGTTCCTACAGTGTCTTAAAAAGTCTTAAAAGCATTGAATTTATGAATTTGTTAATAATACCTTAAAAGACTGGGAAAAGTCTTGAATTTTTATATCTGGGTCTTAAAATTTGTGCAGTACGTAACTTCTCTGTATCACATTTCTCCTCAAAAGTTCAATTTGTCAATGACCATCAAGTTTTGACTTGTATCTAAACTAGAAGTTCAGAGCTCTGATCTTTTGAACACTTAAGACTCTGAAATCGTGTGGTTTTACTGTAGACAGGAAACAGCTGACGGGATCGTGCTCACGGCTTTATATCCTGTGGTCCGCAGACAGATCCCGCTACAGTCTTTGCGATCAGAGATTTTTAGTCTCAGAAGATTCTCCCCGTGTCTGTGGTGTGCGCATTTTGTCGCAAAATTGTTTAAGACCGAAAAAATCCTGTAGTGTGTAGCGGCCTTTAGTCTATACAGCCCAACCATGTCATCCGTTGTAATAAGGTTTATCGAGTCCTACCTGTCAAGACAACACAACTTTCCTTTTCCTATCATGTTTTCCTCACCCATATTGGCTAACCAAACCCAAATACTTTTCTACTACTATCCAGCTCCACTGGCGCATCGCCCGCTCCCCAACTATTGAAGTATGTCAGGCTGGATAGAGGAAGGTGTGAAGAGGACATCCGAGCACCAGGGGACAAACAAGTGCAGCCACAGGGCACAACAGAGCGTCACAGAGAGGCTCACCGAATTTGGGCCACGCGGTAAAGTACAGGAGAGGTGGGAGGTTGAATACACGGTGATAAAAAGTAAGTGGGGTTCGAGTGGTCTTCATAGGGGGGGCGGAGAGCCGGAGAGGTGGAGGTCTGTCACTGAGGGCCCAGGAGAGGAATAATGATGGGTACGAGAGAAAGGAGAGCTGGGATACTTCGCAACAGGCACGGTCCAGGGAGCAGCCAAAAATAACGTCAGAAATGGAACAAATATGAAATGGATTTAGCGTTTTGGTGATATTTGGGGTCACTGGTGATTTTAGAAAAGCAATATATTTATGTATCATATTTTAAAGGAGGTATATTGCACCAAATCAACTTTTTAGGGTGTTTAACCATATTATAATCGTTTTTCCTCTCATTCGCCCAATCAAAACTGTATTTAGCCCTTCCAGACCCACAGTTTCATATATGGTGCCTGGGAATATGTTTTATATAACCGTGCATAGCTTTCCAACCATGAAATTACACAGGATTACACTTTATTTGTTTTTGTTTTGAGGCAATAAGGATATTTTTAGTTTACTTACAGACTTGATATTTTGCAGTTTTGTAGCTAAGACCCTAAATTAAGCATTTTTTATGTCCAAAATGTTGTTTATACATGTTTGCTGTGTGTTTTGTATGAAAGAGTGTTTTTTTTTTATTTGTATTTCTAGTTCTATAGCTTTTATTACAGCCATATGGCACAACTACAGCATGCAGATTGTGAAATAGCAGGTTGTACTGAAAAAACGATGTATAATACTTCATTAAAGGGTAAAAGGGGCAGTTTTAATAGCAACATTAAGAAAAAAATCCAGGCGAGAACAAAAGTACTAAAAGTGCCCTTAGATCTTGAAGGGTTAAAGTCATGTCATTGTACATCTACTGCTCTGTACTTACATTCTTCTCCAATCATTATTTAAAAAAAAAAAAATTTCTTGATGATACAAATAGTAAAGCTCTTTTGGCACAACTGAAAAAAATCAGCCGCTCTGCTGCTGTCCACAGGAGGGGCCAACATCATTCGACATTTTGTTGTGACGATGTTTAAGGCGATGTCTGTAAAGGTACCAACATTTTGCAACCTAGAAATAGGACTTTTTTCTTTTATTAAGTAATTTTTTATCAATATTGTGGCTTAATATGTCCTAAATCTAACCTAATGACCCACAGATATACAGTAAATTATATGGCAGACAAAAGCACAGTATACCTGCTTTTGCTGTATCGTATAATCCAAACCAGAAATTCAATAATCAAATTCAATACTTTTGAGAAGAGACATTGTGTGAATGTTCTGCTGTTCAGAGACCGTTCTGTGATCATGTAACATTTGCACAAAGAGCTTAAAATAGTCAATGCACAGTGACAATAGGGAGGGCATCAGGAGCAAGAGTGTGTCTCACTTTTATTCGATTGTTTAGGAGATTCCAAATAACCTGTATCATCATGATGCACAAATAAATCATCAAGGCTAACAGCTATTTCACAAGAATAAAATGTGTAATTCAACAAAATGGCTAGGATCTTTTATGCCATATGAATCGGACCACTCAAAACAGAACATTTTAATTGAATTTTGAAGTAGCGTTTCACATTTCGCAAACGTTTTTTCCCTTTTCTGCAATCACTGAAATATTTAGCATTCATTATTCTCTTGTCCCAAAAAGAGAGCAATGCTACAAAACTGAACATAAATACAAAACTACACTGCACACAGTCTACAGTGCTCTTTTACCAACTACTTCATGTTATTTTTTTGTCCCGCTTCTCTAAGCTAGATGATGTCTGCAGTTCCGTTACAAAGCCCTTTCCAGTAGTTGAGCCCTGCATCTTAAAGCGTGGACAGACGTGTCCCCGGTGCCCGCTCCATTTCTGCGCTGATGATTCGGCTCAGTGGCTCAGAGTGGCTCAGGTCTGCTCCTCTGTCTGTCCGTCGCACTTCGGACAAACTCCACAAATTGAGTCCCTGCTGCAGCTGTTCACATCGCCCTGTCAACTGTGTCCGACCAACCTCCAGAGGCTTCATTTGAACTCCGACTTAACAAATCACTATGTTGTACAGCACGGAAAACCACTGGTATTGTGAAATTCTGCTACTCAAACAAAATAGAGTTTTCAGGGCTCGCCTTTGGGCATGATTTCACACAGCATCATCATCGAGAGGCAGTTCAAGGCAAACGGTGGAACGACATCATTAATTCAGATTTATCATTTTGGCAGCGTTGAAAATGGCCAGAGTTATGATGACATTCTCACTAAATCGATATGACAGAACAGCCGATACGTTCAGAGGTGGGTAGAGGAGCCAAAACTTCTACTAAATGTTCATGGTGTAAGCAAATAATGTGGGCGAGGTGGGTCAAGTGTCTTGCCCATAGACACAACGACAGCATTCATATGTGGGAGGTGAAATCACACCGCCAACCTGTGGGTCAGTGGATCTGATCGCTCAGCCAACGATGCTTTTTAATAGTAAAAATTGGGAAAACTACTACTACTAAAGTAAGAGTAACTAAAAGAGTTACTGTCGGGACGTAACATCTGATTTATAATTTGAAATTAATGTAGTTTGAAGGACAAAATATTAAACAAATGATAGACACAAAAATGAAAACTAAAACTAATTTATACTTGAAGCAATTATTTTTCCATCAATGACTTTTTAAACACATTATCAACAAAATACATTAATTGAACTATAATGATTGAAAGATTCAAAACTGAGAATAATTACAAAGTGTATTATTAAGGGAAATATCAAATAATTGTGATTTAATAATGCCACTTTCTTTATTATAAAAGATATTTGTGTTTCTGGTTTTGAGTCTGTATCGCCCAGATTATGATTACCTTCACCTTCCCCCCAATCTTAATAAACGCTGAGAAAAAAAAACAAAACAAAAAAAACAGACGAAGATGCAATAATAATTATAATAAACAATAAAATAATAATAATAACACCCCCTCCTCGAACCGAAGTCGAAATGAGTTTCCTCCGCAGAGTGGCCGGGCACTCCCTTAGAGATAGGGTGAAGAGCTCGGTCACAAGGGAGGAGCTTGGAGTAGAGCCGCTGCTCCTCCACGTCAAGAGGAGGAGCTGAGGTGGCTCGGGCATCTGTTCCGGGCATGTCCCACCGAAACGAGGCCCCGGAGAAGACCCAGGACACGCTGGGGGACTATGTGTTTCGGCTGGACTGGGAACGCCTCAGGGTCCTGGCAAAGGAGCTTGAGGAAGTGTCTGGGGTGAAGGAAGTCTGGGAGTCCCTGCTTAGACTGCTGCCCCCGTGACCCGGCACCAGATAAGCGTTAGAAAATGGATAATAATAATAATAATAATAATAATAATAATAATACAGGATTAAGTTGTAATAATAATTGAATTGTTGAAGGCCTATTACAGTTACAGGAGGATGGATCCCACATTTCATTTCCAAAACACAAAAGTAATGCAGGGTAGACTTATTTGTCTATGGTAAAAATGACCTTTGCATCATGGCACATGGAAGATTGATCCATGCGGCATATTTTAGGTCGACTGGGGGGAATCAGACCACAAGACCACAACACATCCGGCATAGGGAGAACATGCAAACTACAGAAAGCCCCTACAAAATCCTGGAACTGAACCTTGAGTTTTCTTGATAATAGCAGGAAATCACAATATCTCATCATACTGTCCAAGAACAAATGAGCTTTGCGGATGCCAAAATAAATTCAAAGCAGAGGCAAGCATTGTTCAAGATTGCTGATAGCATATGTTTGGGGCGGATAATCTTTGCTTATATAACATTAAGTTGTCTCATTACGCTTGTCAATCTTCGACCGCTGATTCAAAACCAAAAATCACATACAATCCTCGAACATATAATCCCTTGTCACTGAAGGCCGTAATGTTCGGCGTAATTATGGTTTAGGATTTTGCATACCTTGGAACACGAAAGACAATGAAAACAGAATGTAGAGAAGACGAATGATTCAACTCTGATAAAACTTAAACAGAATCGTGTGATGGCGTTCATGTGAAAGCGGTTTCGGGCCCTGATTTTGTGGATACTGTGGCCATATATTCTGATCACTGCAGATAGAAAGAACAAAGTCCCTGTCCATCACATGGTTTTAAGAGAGCCCCAGATGGCTACAGCAGATACGAGGAAGAGAAACATCTTAAAACAATGCTGGGAATACATTCTCTTCAATCTCCCAAATGCAATCAGATCTTAAGTAAATAAGCTTTTCTGTCACATCGCGAAAGCCGCAAGATTCATCTCCGACTGGCAAAACACAAAACAATAAAGTGAAAAACTCGAAATGTAAACCTGACAAGGAAAGGGCATGATGTTGTGTCAAAGTCTATGCATTTTGGAAGATGTGGTGATGTTTTTTTAATGTATTTATATAGCATAAGGTTTGCTGGGTACATGTCATTTAAAGGTGCATTGTGTAACCTTTCCGGTGGAGGATCAGTCAAATTCTTTTCTCTATTGTGGTGTTATAGCTTCACAGTATGGTATTAAACATTTTTACCTTCATGGAGACCAAACCAGAAAAGTTACAAGTCACATCTGTGGAAAGGCAACCTCATACACAGTCAGAATGCCTGTTTTTCTAGGTATTTTTTGCCACAAAACCACCTGTAATTGAATAAATGTAAAGTAGAGCTGTTTAATGTCATAATGTAGAACATTCCAGGCAATGGAATGGCAAATCCGTTAAGTTTGGGCGATATGCAAAATTTTATACCGTTAAACCTTCTCAGCATTTTACCGGGGTATACGGTATTGCCGTGACTAATTAAGAATTATTTTGTAGTTGCACCTAAACCATTCAGAAACAGAATAGCAGCATTATATTTGAAGATGAGGCACAAGTTCTGATCAAACCAAACTTCACCAGCGCGAATCTCCCTCCATTTAATGATCTGGGACACGCCAAGACAAGAAAAGTGCAGAAGAGGCAGATTCTGGAATAAAAAGTAAAAGGCGACAGTCCACGGCGTGTGATATTTCCCACTGCAGCATGTTGTATCTGACAGACCCGCGCTCTCTGTACTCGGAGAAGTTACCGTCTCCTCCGTGAAAGTCTGACTTCACCCTCAAGCGGGAACTTTCTCCTCTTCAGCGCCTCGTCCCCTCTTGGCTCTTGGCGTTCAATAAAACGTCTCCATCGCAAACTTTTCGGCTCAACGTCACACGAAGCGTCAGTCAGGTATTTTTCTTCTTCCTCGCTGCGTGTGGATGCATATCTCCGAGCGTAACGACGTTTGAAGAGGAGAGAGAGCGGAGGGGAGAAAGTCGGCTCTGTGCCTGAAGGGACTGTGGTGGGATCTCTGGCCTGACACAGGGTCGCAGCTCCGTCAACATTTGCTGTTTCTCCCCTGTCATTATATTAGGTCCCTATGCGCTGCAGATTTTTTAAATGACGGTAATGAAACTGATACCATTGCTACTTTTTGATGCCTCGGTATACTGTATTACTGCCCAACCCTGATATTCATAGAAACAAGCAAGTGACGGACTCCCTATCAAAAAGTTACATATTGTGCACCTTTAACTGCACTGAACAAGTCATAGTCAAAATGGATATTTGATGAAATAGAAGCACATAACACACACACACACGCGGATGGTTAATGGTCGTATCTGTGTAAAATCTCTGTTATATAGGTAGAATCAATGGCAAAAGGAGAAATTCAAGGTCGAATACGTTTCACAGTTCATTCAAACTGCTTCTTCAGCTGTGGTCAGAATGCTGGAAGATACAGTCTTATATCTGCCTGAAGGGAGGAGCCGACTACACTGAAACTACTCTGAAACTACCTAAACAAGTAGGTCTGTTAGTTTCAGAGTAGTTTGCCTTTTTCTGATGCTGTGATTGGCGAAATTCAGGATTAATTTGTAGTGTTTTCTCCTGCCAGTAAACCTTTAAGAAATCTAATCAACTAAACTTTCAGAGCGGATTTTACCGTCACACTAAACCTCACAGAGAATAAAATGCTCTGTAAGATGGATGCGGACATTGTTCACATTTCAGCCTAAGCTTTTACATGTCTGTTCTCAGTTCTTTTATGTTTTTACATGAAAAATGGGTACAGCTCTTTTAACTCAGATAAAACCTGAATGAAATTAAGATCATGTGAAAGGCTCTGGGCTTGATATTATGTAGGATGTTGATAACAGACATTTTCCATTGACTGTTCATCTGCAAACCTTGGACCCTGATGTTAAAGATGTGTCAGGAGCTACAGAAGTGATCCAAACACCTCCACTCATCTGGTTACATAGAAAATAATCCTGTTTATAGGGAGGCTATCGGATCTGCCAGACGCACATGTGCCAATACATGACCGGCCCAGAGAGATCATCCTGAAAAAAGGATTTGCTCAAAGAAAATTCAAATGCAGTTGCAATCAGCAAAGTTCAGTTTCACTTCTTTGCCATTTGACCTCCGTGACTCAACTGTAAGTAACTAATATAATGAGCAGGATTCAAAGAGGGCTCGTCCATGAAATAAGTACGTATAAAAATTGGGAAAACTACTATCCAAATAATTTCCTTTGTGGATCAATAAAGTTTGTCTAAGTCTACTACTAAAATAAGAGTAACTAAAAGAGTTACTGTCGGGACATAACATCTGATTTATAATTTGAAGGACAACATATTGGGTAATAAAGGATCATAAATAATAAAATAAAGGATAGACAAAAAAAAGCCTGAAGGAGCAATTAAAAAAAAACGCAAATGTTCAAATCAAGCGATTATTCTTCCGCTTAGTCGACTAGTCAAACGATTATTTCTATTGTACATTGACTTTTTAAAGACATTATCAACTAAATAAAGATTAACCAATGATGAATGAAAGGTGCAAAACTGAGAATAATTATAAAGAGTATTGCAATTTGACCTAACAATTTGACTCAACAGTAAGCAACTGATTTCCACCCTAAAAGTCAAATTGATAACATTCACATAAAAAAAGAAAAAAAATCTATAATCAGATATGTACATGTTTTGTAACGCATAACTTTCAAAAGGTTGGTTATAAAAACATTCGGGTCATTGACATGACTCCTAAATTTTCTGTCCAGTTGCAATTTGCTCAGTTAAAAAGGTTCAAATTTCATAATAATTCACCACATTTCTGTAGCACCTCTGACCTCCATGGAACCAAATCATTTTTTCAGAAATCATGACTTATTCTGCATGTTTTTTGTACTTTAAGTGTTAAAATGTCATGTGGTGCGACCCTGCACATGTGGTGCAACTAATAACAGCAGTAATTCTATGGCTGGAGTTTTAATAACAGACAAAGTAGACTTGGGTGAATGGGATTTTTTAGGCATTTTTCTTCATTTGATGCATTTACAGGGTAGTAGTTTGTTCATTAAACACAAGTCGGTGTCATATTGGACAGCAAAATGTCTTAAAAATCAAAAGAAATGCCAACAGTTTATTTCTATACACCTTATATTACTCAGAACTTAGATTAATATCCCAACCATGTTTTAGGGGGAAAAAAAATAATAATAAAAAAAAATGACACTGTGAATATTTGAAAAAAGTTCAATACAAACTAATATTTTTTTATATTGTAAAATTTGCCTGTTGAAAATCCTTATACGTCAATGACCCATATAAAAAACATAATGGACATATTTGTACTTAAAAGCTGCTTATAATAATCTGTACCGATACTTGAGAAAAAAAGTCGGTACAGTTCCTTCAACAAAATATTTAAAGGGACCATATTACGCTATTTTCTGGTCTATGTTAGAATATTGTTTCCTCATCATCAAATCATACCTGGAGTTGTGTTTCAATCACATATTTAACACACAAACCTTGCATATTTAGGTTGTGTGATCAGCCCTAGAATTGCCAATCTCTTCTGAACCAAAGATAAAATGTAGCTTGAAAACTACCTCTTCATGACATCACAAGGTGGAACAGAGCATTTTGAGCTTTGGTGGTGTAGACAGATAATAATAAAGGGCTATTCAAACACGTGCGAATGAAACAAAACACAACTGCAGGCATGTTTTAATGAGGTAACAGTGTTATAACATGGCTTAAAACTCACAAGAGTCCATTTTGTGTAAAGTAGGACCTCTAATAAGAAAAGGACAATCCAAAAAAAGCAAATAAATACAAAAATAATTATATATACTTGTGCTAACCATTGTCAAATTTTCTCTCTGTCCTTATACTAACCCAAACTTCACACTTTACTGAATCCGGACCACAGCTCTAGCAGCCAAGGGCCCCGGGTCAGCGCTGATCTGTTTTCCTGCAGACATTAACACTTAGGCAGAAAAACAATGGAAGCTAAAGCTCTATTTTGATTTGTGGTTTGAAATAAAGCCCATTATAATATTGCCAGACATTGACGAGAGACATTTTCCATAGAGTTGCAGCTGCTAACTTTGGACCGGGATGTTTCAGATGTGTCAGGACCTACCAGAAGTGACACCAACACCTCCACTCATCTGGTTACATCGAAAACAAACGCGATCTCAGAGGAATCGCCAATACATGACCAGTCCGGTGAGATCATTCTGAAAACAGGGATTTGTTCAATAAAAGTTCAAATGCGGTGATCAGTGGGATGTCAGATTCGCTTCAGTTCACAAATATTTGGAGAAACAGTTTGGTTGTAAATTTAGACGTCAGCTTTAGGAGGTTTTACGTTTGGAACAGGGCTGTAGAATGTTCATTTTTTACAATATGCTGGAGCAAAGTCATTCTGTACACACTGTAAGATGGAAAAAGAGCATGGAAAGTCTGAATCTTTTGTGCCAAGTAATAAGTAGGAATGTGTGATATGAAGGATGGTCCAAGATCTCGCAAAACAAAATTGCCACAAGGTCGTGCAAACGTGAGAAAAATGACCTTGTGAGATTTTTCTCCAAGTGTTTACGTTTGGATTGGATGAAAAATGGGGACCCGTTCATGAGTTACATCAGTTACAGTCCTGAAAAGCAGTACTAGAATGGAAACAAAAATATGAAACCGAATAAATAAAAAAATTGGGCCAAAACTGGAAAATGGATTGCGAAATTTATGGGAATCGTGTGGACCCAATCTCGTATCTTGTGACAATTGCATCTCGCCCCATCCCTAACTGATAGCGATACCTGAGCCGATACCATTTCTTGAATTGTGTATCGGCTCCAAAATATCAGTTCTGCTGATATCCTGGTTGAGCCTATAAATGTAATGATGTGATAAGACTATTTACTGGTCATAGTTGGTCCAGAAAGTCTCGTAATGTTTGAACTTTTAATACAAAGTTGATCTGTAGTTACTTGAGAGGGAAATAACAGCTACATAACCCATTTTATCATCCATTTTTTTGTTTTTAGGAAAATTATATCTATTTTTTCACTGGTATTGGTTGAAATTGGATGTCAGTAAATGCTCAAAGCTACAGTATTGGAGTCGGTATCGGAACTGAAAAAGCTGGATTGTTGCGTCCCTAGTAATACGAATTTCCAACCGGGCAAGTCAATGGAAAATGGCTTACTGAAACTAAATAAAATATAGAGAAGATTAATTTAAAAGTGTTGTACATGAACATTAAAAACATAAAAAATAAACATGTTCTTTTAGTTCATTTTTAACTGTTTGCATGAGTTATCAGACATTTAATTTATGCATTATTAGTTTCGTAATTATTCACTGTGATGAGTTCATGAGCACATTTCACAACGTTTAAAAGGCAAGAGCAGAGTTTACTATCGTGGTAAAGCTAACAAATATTAACATGCTAACAACACACTTCCTGAACGCTCTATAAAAGGCTTTTCGTGCAGTGGTTAATGTCTAGCTGAGTGTTGCTACTATTTCCTGTCCAGTTATTTCTGTATGAAGTTTGTGCCGAGTCAGCAACTTTTCTTGTGGAGGGTGCGTCACCTGCTTGTCTCCATGGAGATGTTATTGCTTTGCCTGGGATGTTCCATGGTATGACATTAAACGCATCTATATAAACACACATTTATTTATTAGAGACCTTTCTATTGCTCAAAAATACAATCATTTTCTCTGTGAATAGGGGCGACTCTCCGCAGATCTGACCTGTAATGTAGCCTATTGTTGTCTCCCTTGAGATAGACAGGCTTAATCTCTACTGTGGAACATTTTAGACAAAGCCATAACATCTCCATGAAGACAAGGAGGTGACGGATTCTCCACCAGAAAAGTTGGGCAATGCAGTTTAAAGATAAAACAGTGGACAGCGAGTTGCAGGTGGACATCACTGATAACATTTCAAAAACTTTTGTACATTAAATTTGAGACACAATGTGCTTGTAGATGTAGAGTATTAGGTGCAGACAACAGACATCTGACTCATGCTCACCCTAAAAGCTGCTTGCAAAATGTAAATCTAGCCAAATTAAGATGACTTGAATTAAGAAAGTTTGATCGTGATTTGAATAAATTTCACTTGACAAGTAAAATGATCTGCCAATGGAACAAGACCAATTGTACTTAAAATATGAAAATACATCTGCTGCAACAACTCTTTTCACTTAAAATTAGGGGGAAAAAAAGGTGATTTAATGCCACTTTAACTCAGATAAAACTCCAAAGTATCAAAGTCGTGTGAAAAGGGTTTGGGGTCTGGTTTCGTTGATATTGTGGTGGATGTTGACAACAGACATTTTCCATAGATTTTTCAGCTGCAATCGTTGGACCGTGATGTTAAAGATGTGTCAGGATCTACGGAAGTGACACAAACTCCTGCATTCATCTGGTTACATCAAAAATAATCCTGTTTCTGGGGATGTTTTAGCACCTGCCAAATGCACAAGTGTCAGTGCTTTGTCCAGTGAGATCATGTTGAAAAAAGGATTTGTTTAATAAAAATTCAAATGTGGTTGCTATCAGCGAAGCTCATCAAGATTTAGGGAGACATTTATCGTTTAAAGTAGTCATCGACAGGATAGGAACTGAGCATGGTCTTTTTCAAACTAATGAACATTTTCAACAAGGGAAGTCTTTACTGAAACTTAATAGAATATGGAGAAGATTGATTTAGTCAGAACTAGTTCGTTTTAAAAGGTTTGGAGCGGTTGAAATCAATTCCCTAATGTATTCTGAGCATCCTAAAGATTCACCACGGCGAGTTCAAAAGAGCTTTTCTCCCTTTTTTTCTTTTTTTTACCTGAAGTTCTTCCTTTGTTTTGTTCTTTTTATGTATGAGTCATTCAGGATTTTCAAAACATAAAAGACAATTTACATAGAGAAGTGTAAGAACCAGGGCTAATATAACATATTAACAACTTAGAATGAACACACCTTAAAAAGAGAGAGAAAACAAAAAAAACCCAGAAATGAGCAAAAACGCAACCAACAGATGGCCAAAACGCAAAAAAAAAATCAATAAAAATACATCAAAAGGTCTAGAAAATGAGGCAAAAAACAAAAACAAACAAGCAAATACACAAATAAATACGCAAACAAACAATAAGCAAATACACAAAAACAATACACAAGTGCTACTCTTTTTTTCTTAAACTGTTATTGTTAGATTTTGTATATTTATTCTGCTTGCTTTTTCTCATGTTGTAATTGACACAATTTTAATTTGCAATCTTGTCTGCTGCCAAATAAACCTTTAATAAAACTAGAAACTACATCTAGATCTACAAACATCTGCATGCTAACGTCGTACTTCCTTTTTCACAGAGAATAAAACGCTCTATAAGATGGATGCAGGCATTGTTCTCATTTGACTTTTACATGAATCTGTACTCGATTAAACTGATTTAATTTTATTACATGAAAAAGTAATGGGTACAGCTCCTTTAACTCAGATAAAACCGGAATGAAATTAAGATCATGTGAAAAGCTCTGGGATCAATATTGTGTCAGACGTTGATAACAGACATTTTCCACTGACTGTTCATCTGCAAACCTTGGACCCTGATGTTAAAGATGCGTCAGGAGCTACAGAAGTGATCCAAACACCTCCACTCATCTGGTTACATAGAAAATAATCCTGTTTATAGGGAGGCTATCGGATCTGCCAAACGCACATGTGCCAATACACGGTCCAGATCATTCTGAAAAAAGGTTTACTCGAAGAAAATCAGTGGAGTTCAGTTTCACTTCAGTTCACAAATATTTAGAGAGACAATTTTCATTTAAAATTTAGATGTCAGCTACAAAGTGATGTGATAGGAACAGGACTGTGAGGTATTACGTTTCCCTGATATTGTGAAGTGAAGCATTTTTGAACTACTTTGTATAAACTGTAGCAGCAGCCCAAATAAGAACGGACAACGTCTGAATCAATAGAATGCTTTTAGGCCAAAAAAAAAAAAAAACGTAACTGAATGTTTGATGTTCCAAGTTTATAATTTCAAGTTTAAGAAGGTTTATTCTGCATAAGAGATCAGTTGGTGGTTGGGAGGTTTCTGCTGATCGGGCTCACTCCAGATTGATCTGCGTCACTCTTCTACACGTCAGTCTTGAACGACTCTCGCCGAAAGTGATTGGAAAACACAAAGCGTCGTGACATCTATTTGAATCAGATTGTTTGGAGCGTCACAACAGCAGAACAAGTGAAAAATCAAACCTTTGTCACATCCAGTTGAGAGAAAAGCACAAACATCTTGACGTCGACAGCTGGATGGCACAGAACTTCCTACAGCTCAACAGCTCCAAATCCAAAATCATTCTAATCAATCCTCCCAGTCCACCTCCTGTATCAGCAATAGTCTCAGCCCTCTTGCTCCCAACTTCACCCCTGCTGCCAGAAACCTTGGCATCATTTTTGACTCTCACCTCAGCTTCACATTAAAAAAAGTCACCCAATCCTGTTTCCTCCACCTCCGCACAATTAGCTAAATCAAAACTATCCTCTCCTGCCCTGATCTCGAAAAAGTCATCCACGCACTCATCGTCTCCCTAAACTATTGCAACTCCCTCCTCTCCGGCCTCGACTCCAACTGATTCAGAGGCTCGGCTCCTCACTGGTTTTAAGACATCAGCACATTCTCCCTGTTTTAGCTTCGCTTCACTGGCTGCCTGTGCGTTTTAGAATTGATTTGAAGAGTTTACTGATCACCTTTAAAGCTCGTTTAGGTCTTGCAGTACTACGTCTTATGTCACAGCAGCTACGATGACAATGCTGGCTTATTTTTTCGCCAGTCTCTCACTCTCTTGGGGTTGACAGAAAAATGTCTTGCGGGTGCTTCTCCCGAGTTTTCCTCTGCATATTTTACCACAGAAAGTTTACATTTTAAGTCGTATTTTTTATTTTTTTGCTGCAGCGGAGCCATGGCGATTAACAATGGGGTCAAACGATAGGCTAGTAAAAGCAAAACAAGCGAAGAAGAAAAACGTGCTGCATCAGTGGTCACGTCTTCTTTGATTTGTTTTTTAATAAATTAGACTAAATAAATAATAAACTAAAGTGTTTATTTGGAACCGGTGGTTATTTGTCAAAATATACACCTGCACCCAGCATTTAAAGGCGACCTGGCGGTTAATTGAAACCCACCTCTTATTTGGTATTTTATGGTACTTGCATTAAGAATACTTGGGATACTTTTACATTGAGCTGAATTTGAATTATAGTGTAAAAACGCAACATAGAGTTAAAAACAGCTTTATTTATTTCATCATATGTGATGCCTATTCCTTGTTGTAAAGCGCTTTGCGTGCCTTGAAAGGTAGAAAACACTATGAAAATGTGACCATTTATTTACCATTTGCACCAAGTTACATTTTAGAACTTTTAACCCCGCACGAGCCTCCCGCAGCCTTAGATCCTCAGGCAGGTCCCTGTGGCTGTTCCAAAGTCCAGCCTCCGGACAAAGGGAGACCGAGCCTTTTCAATCCGGGGCCTCGACTCTGGAACGACCTGCCTGAGGAGATTGCACCATCAGTATTATCTTTTAAATCACTTCTTAAAACCAATTTTTGGCCTTCCTTTAACCGGTTTAGTTATTTTTATTCCCTACTTCTTTTTATTCTATCTTTTATTTATTTATTAAAATTAATCAGATTTGTTGCATCATTGACTGTTTTTGTTTTATGCGCTATTTTTATGTTTTGTATTGTTCACTGCTGTTTGTACAGCACTTTGTAAACCTTGTTTTTAAATGTAGTTAATATGATGCCTCAACCGCCCTCGCCTCCTCTCCAGTGAATCACAGCTCACTTCTACCACACCTCAATTTTCCAGAAGCCTATTTGTAGCAGCCTATCCCTGCGACCCAGTTCGTCTCGAATAACTCAACCCCACCCTCCCAACCCATATCTGTTCACTTCCAGACATAAGACGCCCACGATGGGGATCCCGTTCCTGCTGGGCCATGTGAAGATTGAGACTGAGCCCCCACCCTGAGTCTCAACCCAGCCGACCCGCCTCGTCTCAATATAAGAAACACTTTTTGCGTCGCACGTGTTGTTGGCATGGTCCTTGCTAGTGAAAAGTGCTTTATAAATAAAGATTTATTATTATTATTATTATTATTATTATTATTATTATTATTATTATTATTATTATTATCTTCCCTGTCCATGAATGCACAAAGCTCTTACTTTCTGCACATTTTCATAAACTAAATAATCTATGTACTGATGCTAAAATAGGCTGAAGTGTGTCGGTCAGTTTGTTTTGGTTCTTTGGGCGCTTCACTTTCAGCTTCATCACAAACATCAGTCAAATGTCTTAAGAATTGATTTTGTTGTGCAACATTAGATTTCTACAGATAAATGGGATAACAGTTAAACAAGCCATACATTAAGCTATACATAAATTGTGACATTGACATTGTTTTTTGTTCCATTATTTGATTTTATTTGAATAATTCAGCCATTGTGGGGAAAACGAAACCTGCCAGTGACAGAATTTTCTATATACATTACAAGCATTCTCACATTTATCTTTATATGTCCACTAATGCTGCCAGTCTGGAACTTTTACCCAGATTAAGCCCACTTTATTTGCTTTCCCCCCAAATGTCAAACCACATTTTTACATTAAAGCGTTTTATAGTAATCCCACCCCAAACTTTTACAGTGTCAAATGCCAGAGTCAATTTCTAATGGTCTTGGCACGTACCGGGTTGGACTTTTAACACAAGCTAGTCAAAAAGCTCTCAGCAAGATGAGCCAACATGACAAATAGATTTCACTGGCACGCAAAAAATGAGAACATGCCTTAAAAAGCTGGCGATGGGAGAGACGAAGGTTAAACGCCAGAGTTACGAGAGAAAGATGGCAGGTTTTATAAAGAACAGGCTCCATTTGGACGCTGAGGCAAGCAGGATATTAAAGTTTCATGTCCAATTGGGTGAATGCAGGGCTGGATTAATAGCAGAAGTGTAGGTAAGCCTCAGCACCTGGCTGTTTTATTCAGGTTTTCTACTTAGGAGAAAGTCTGTCTGCATGTAAGAAGTGCTGATGCTGATGGATGTAGGCGTCCGAGCCAAGGTACTTTTGGACAGTGTTGTTTAGTTGGTTTTATTTGCCCATTCACCAAAAATTGCCAGTTGGATTCATGTTCCAACCAAAGCCGAACACTAAAAAAGCTTTTAGTTTTAAGAATACTGTTACTAACTATTAACCACTAATATTTAAAAGGCCCATTTTATACTATTTTCTGATCTATGTTATAATGTTTCGTCATCAGAAACATACCTAGAGTTGTGTTTTCATTTAACACACAAATCCTGCATATTTAGGCTGAATTCTTTTCTTTGCCATGTCATGTGGTAATACAGGAAGTGCTCCACTGTGTTTTTAAACTCCATACACCTTTATTAGAATCATTTAAAAGGTTTCAGCCCTGGATTTCTCATTTAAACTAAAGGTCCAAAGGTAGCTGTTAACTTAAAAACTACCACTACCTGACATCACAAGGTGGAATGGTGGAGCATTTTGAGTAAGTAACGCTGGACCTAAAGTTCCTGTTTAACCCTGAAATCAAGAGGTATATTAACGTTTTGAGGGTAAACAGATAACACTTTGTAGCGTTATCTAGCTAAATACAGAGATGCTTTATTTTTACACTTTATTTTAGTTTATTTAAAATGAAATTATGAACAAAACTGGTCCAAACTGGTCTTCTCTGATGGGAGTTTGAAGTGGTGGGTGGAGGTGCTAAATTAAGGAAAGTTGTGTCCCTCATTCGTCCAGATAGAATCCATAGCAAAGGGTAGAGTTCAATTTGTCAACTGGACAAGAGTTTTTGGTAGAACGTGTCACTTCTCATCCAAGTTAAATTAAGTTAAATTAACTTCAACCGCATCAACTCTGGCAAATAACCCCAACTCGAACCCCTATTTAACTTTCAAATAGTTAAAAAATAACGCTTTTTGTGTTAAAAACAACTCTTTAACCCTCCAGTTTTTGCTGTGTATATACAGTAAATTGTAAGTGAAATTGTAAATGCAAATTTGCTGTTCATACGCTGCTTTTCTTTCTTGGAATTCTGTCATTGTTTAATAGTTTTAGGCATTAGAAGTACTTTTACTTCAGCCTAAACCCTTTCGGTCATGATCCATGGGGTAGCAGTCTATGTTTTATTTTGCTTTGTAGTGCTGCAAAATGACCGAATAAACTACTACTACCTTGACTTTCTATGATCATGTCGTTTTCCTTATTCGGAAATTTCAATTTGTTCAACAGTTACTCCATAAATCCCCTCCTCTTTTACAATCTTCCTTCATTTTAACTAGAAACATGATTTACTTTAATTTCAATGCCCGTTCCCTGTAAACACCATCCGCTGCTTCCTCCCATGAACGCCAACCTCTAACAAGCCTTTTAACGTTAGTATTAATAATTCAAACCGTCAGGTCAAACATACAGCTAGGGCTAAACTAACCTGACATGCTAGTTTTTACCCACAATCCCCCTGCGTCTATATAAAAACCTCACGAGGGCTATTGTTATTTGAACCTTGGATAAATGGATTTCCTCTTTGCAAGGACGATGTTGACGTGCCTCCAATTAAACTAATACGGTTCCCAATTGCAGCCACATTGCCGTAATAGTTGCATAGTTTTAAATCTGTCAAAAATGTGCAAAAATTCTAATGCCATACGGTTTTGAATGCACCAGAAATAAGCGTGGACAAGGCCAAGTCCACAACAATACCCAATCACTGTCAACCGCTGGGTCAGTTATTCATGAGTCATGGGGCGTTCAAGGACACGGCCAAAAAAGGGGGGAAAATAACATGCTATTATGCCTCCCACATGAACACTTCGCTGCTTTGGGACAAATTGTTGGTTTTTCTAGTCATTTTTGCTTTTTTGGGGTTTTTTTTACCCAAAGCTTAAGCATCTGCCAGAGCTTAGCAAAGATGTCGCTGGTGATTTGAGCGAAGAATGGCCCCGAGCTCGAACACAAAAGGACGAGAAGGTCAAGAAGCAATGTGAAATCAGCGGGCTGGTTTTGTAGTGCTTTTTTGGACAAAATTCAAATATGTAGTGGTGCAAAAGTACAGAAGTCTCTGTTGTTTTCAAAATCAGCTGATAATTGAGACACTGTATAGGCTTTCAAATATATTTTAAGCTGAGACACGACTTTTTTTACTTAACTTTTTTCTGTCTTTTGGTCAGTTTGCAATTTCAACCAAACACTTTGTCTTAGCCACTATTATTACTATTACTACTATTATTTCATTTAATCCATTTAAAGTTACATTTACATTGAAATGAATCACCATATCACTGTATCGGAAACAATTTGCGTCCAGACACGTTGTTTCTGTGCCTGAAAGGCTGATCACATGACTAGGCCGGCATCACGACGTCATTTGGGCAGTAAAAACAAGGAAGTGGAGCACCATGTCTGAAGCAGCAGCAGCTGATTTTGAGCCGAGGAAGATGGCAAGCGTGAAAAGTTTGTTTAAACTCTTTTCTGCAACGTTGCATGACCGATGTCACGAGCCCAGTGAATCAGGAAGGCACAAGTCACAGTGACGTGGTCCAATAAGGACGGCAACTAGAGCTCCTACATCAGCGTATCAACATTTTCAAGCATCCAGATCAGATACGTGGGAGCTGGTGGCACCAGATCGTTCCGTCTCTCAACAATTTTCCATCAGATTAGTGTGGACGAACACTGCATCCACAACGAAAGCAACTCGAATACGTACTAGTGTGGAAGGGCCCAAAATATGTAGATTTCTGTGAAATACTGTAACTGCAAAGTCGGTTTTCTCATCAAACTTAATAAGATTTGACTAAAAAATCTGTTTATCTAATTCTAAGCCAGAATCAAAGCAAGTTTAAACTAACTATTTTTACACTAGTGTGCTCAATCTGTAAATTAAAATATCCAAAAATTCATTCTGCAGTTGTATTTTGAAGCTTGATATAATTTGATTTGTAGATTTGATAGATCTGCACAGTTGTATCCATTGTTACACATATGAAAACATTACATAATGACATCTTGTTATACATTTTTTTCTTCTTTATGTACATTTTATGTAAGTTAACTATGTCAACTACAGAACCAGACTGTTTTCATATCCTGCAGTGCCTGGTCTTATAATGAAACATGGCAAAAATACACAAACATCATGGAAAAACTGATGCCTTCATGTCCTTTGTATTATCTGGCATCACGGCTTGTCGACCATTCTGAAAACATCCGGCGACCGTGTTTTTCTTCAATATCAAATTTCTTTCTTCGATGTAAAATCATTTTTCAAACCTCATTCCAACTGAACAACTATAATGTGCATGTAAATGCCGACAGTTATTGGACTGACAAATCACCTGGAGAGCCGGACGCCTGCATGGCCCGTAGCCGCTCTTGTTTGTCTTGTTTTCTCATTTCCTTTTTTATTGGAACAGAAAACATTTGCAGAGCAGGTAAACGCAATTTATCCAATGTGCTACAGAGGCAGAGCAGACGGCCAGAGCCACTGAGCAGAATTGATCCACGTCGACGAGAGTAATGCAGTCTGGGCCACAAAAGGACCGTAGGGAACAAGACGAAAAATGAAAAGAGAAAATTATATTCATATGTATATGTGTGTGTTTAGCGAGAATAATTAGTTGCTGAAGTTGTGAAATTATTACAGCATACTGATATTTTGCAGCTGATCAATATTCATTAGCTTTTCCTGGGGGTGTGATACAAACTAGAGGCACTGCTCTGTCTGTATGGCACTTTAGTTTGAGCTTAAGTCTGACCATAAAGATCTGACTTAGTTGGAAGTACAACAGCCAAAAAATTGTTTTAAATTACTTTGGATTGTTTTTTTGTTTTTCTCAGTGTTTGCTAATGTGTGCATTGAGTCACCATAGTAACAGCTGAACTTTCCACCAAAGATATACATGCAGAACACCCCAGAACAATGTCACTGCAAAGTAAATTGTAGAGTAAGTTAGTTTTTCTTTCAATATTAGTGAGTTATACTGTCAATGGGCGACCAATGGACTAAATCAAACATGAAAAACTCAAAATTAAACACAGAAAAACAAAAAGGCCCCATATGGTCTAGGAATTGAACCCAGGACCTTGCTCGGCCCATATTATACTCGACCCAGGTCCCTAGGGTCAGCGAAGTAACAAAAACCAAGATGGAAAAATGGTATAAAGAAAGTCATAATTTAATAAACAGAATTGCAAAAGGTTAAATTAACAAAATATGCTAAAAAATGTACATACAAGGTTCTTCTGGCCATGTTTAGTCTGAAAGAATTGGAATGAATGAGGAACAATGTCACTTCTATTGCCAAAAAAATCATATGGGGCCAGGAAGTGTTTTGCATCGCTTCAAAACAGCACAATTCGTGATGGGTACGCAAAAAGTCAGAACGGGCCGGCACAGACCCGCTATAGTGAAAAAATAAGTCTAAATAATTGGTTATGATCCATACGATGTGGAGAAGTCGGATTTTCACACAATTTGGATGTTTTCCCAGCACTGAAGCGATGGATATAATAAATGCTCTGGTGCTGCAGAGCTCGTATTACACTGTGAGCGAAATAAAAGTCTTTAAAAGCCTGAAGGAGGACAACTATTTAGATTAAAATCACCCGCTGCACTAGGATAACCTAAAATAATGATTCAAAAAAGGTATAAAACGCCAAATTACAGCAGTAAGTTCATAATATTAACACCACATAAAGCGTTTTGCGTGAAAAGTTCGGACCTATAATGCAGCAGTTTATCTGTCACTTACGATGCTCGTTTTTCTAAATAACTGTCTAAAAAAACGTTGAAAATATTGATGAATAAATGACACAATCCTTACCTGGTACAAAGTGGTCGCTGCAAACTCAGCAGTAGCATTGTGTTTCTGCGCCTCCTCTTTTTAGCCGGAGATTGTCGATCCACTTTTGTCGTCTTTTTCTGTACGTTTTTTGAAACTAAGGCTACGTTCAGACTGCAGTGCTTAATGCTCAATTTGGATTTTTTTGTGAAATAGCAATTTAGGTTCTTTATTCAGGCCAAGAGTTTGTTTTCATACCTGACAGTTTTGACTCTTCCTCAGAGTCACGTGATGTTGCTGTGATGTGTGCGGTCAGCTGATTTATACAGGTTTTCGCGAGCTAACAAACTCTTGGTCCGAAAAAAGAATCTAATAACATAGGCTTCGTTGAGACTTAATGCTCAATTTGATTTTTTTTTTTTTTGTGGGGGGGGAATCTGATTTTTTTTCACATTTCCAATTAAATGCGACTTGTCTGTGATCTCCAGTGTGAACTTTAAACGCTCCAAAAGTGTCCCGCATGAGCATTGGACGACACGACGATGTCACAGCAGCGAATGAGCTCAGTGTTTACAGAAGTCGCCTAAACATGGACGCTGCATTGAGCATCTGGACATTTGAAAGTTGCTGTCGTACCACTCTTGCCGTTGGAAACACGTCTTCGGCCTATTTCAGTAGCAAACACATCAGCGTTGGGCTGTACTGGCTCACAACAGGAGCTTGTTTCAGCACAATCGCCGACCTCTCGCTTGTTGATGACGTGTAGGTCGAATGAATGTGACTTGGCCGTTCAGACTGAAGTTGCGTGTCAAAAGATCCGCTACGTATCAGTTTTAGGACCATAGATCCAAGTGGCCTGGGTCGCATTTCAAAAAATCGGTTCTGTGTCGTTCAGACATACAATCCATCAATATACATCCATTAACAATTTTACAAGAACGTGCCATTAGGATTATACACAATGTGAGGTTCAGGGAGCACACGGACATCTTATTTTTAGAATCAAAACTCTTAAAATTTCCTGATTTAGTAGGATATTTGTCAGCACTTATTATGTTTAAAGCAAGAAATCATCCATTACCTGTAAATATTCAAAATGTTTATAGAATTTATAGAAAGAGAAGTGGGGTACAACCTAAGAGGAACAGCAAAATATAGGGAGCGTACCTATGTTCCCACGGCCCAATGGTCCCACAGTCCATTGGTCCCACATCATTAAGACTTTAAAAAAAATTTTTAGGCCCAATGGTCCCACAGCCCAGTGGTCCCACAGCATATTCCCAATGTTCCATGTTCCCACATTTCTAAGAAAAAAAATCAAATTCAGGCCCTATGTCCACAGCTAACCCTAACCCTAACCCTAACGCCGTGGGACCAATGGGCTGTGGGACCAAAAATATAAACATGCTCGAGCACTGAGCACGAGGAAGAGTTTTTGTGTATCAATCTGTGGGGTGAAAATATGGAACAGCCTGAGGGACGAACTTAAACACTGTTCGAACATTAAGCGGTTTAAAAAATTATACAAATCTAATATTCTGAGTCGTTACAGTGATGCAATGATGTAATGGTTAGTTTACTAAATGAGTGTAAATGGATTTATCTGTAGACACTGTAAATACAAGTTGTACAGGATGTAAAACCAGATAAATGTGACAAAAATGATTCAGAGGAAACCGGACGTCAATAATAATGCTTAAGTTTATGTAAGAGGTGGGATTCAAAAAGTTCTTCCCATGACCCTTTGAGATATGTTTACATATAAGGTATTATGTACTGTATATTGGCTCTGTGACATTCTCAATAAATTCACTTTCACAGACTGTCATTAAAAGATCAGATACAGGTCGTATAGGGGCGAAAAAATCGAATTTGGGTCACTTCAGGCTACGGAACTTTCAATACAAGAAAAAAAGTTTGTCTTTCTCCCAATTCGAGCGGTTGCAAAAACCACAGACTGCACAGAATTTAGACGTTTTGGCGGAGAGTCCGTGGAGGTAAACACGGTTCTGTGCGTCTATCTTTACTTCCCGACCCCATCTGCTTTTGCTCATCTTTACTGAACTAAAGGTGAAAAGTCGCTGACACTACACGGCATGATAAGGTGGAACATTCTGAGCTTTGGAGACGCAGACAGACTGATAATCCAGAGTTACTAAAACATGTGTGAATGAAGCAAAACTCCGGGTCTGTTTTCGAGGAGGTAACAGCATTATAACATGACGAAAAGCTCACGAGAGTCAGTTTTATGTAACATAAGACCTTTAAACGTGCAAAATGTAACTTCTGTGATGGGAGTTTTCTATTTGCGAGAAGCAAAATTGATCCGTGTTGACGAGCCTAATGCAGTCTGAGCCACAAAAGGACCTATGGGAACAAGGCTAAGACAGGGGAATGAAAATCGAAAATTATCAACATGATTTAACTCAATGTTTTTTTGTTGTTTTTTTTCCCTCCGTGCAGTCAGTACAGTACAGTAGGCTCAGTGTGCCAAGAAGGGGATTTATCTAAGTTGACAATAGTAGGCGGAAAGAAGCCGGTCCTATTGATTTGCATTATCCGGTTTCATCACTGTCACATGAAATCAAAACTAATGACATCAGACCCGATAAGCGTCACAGGAGAGAGGGAAAAGAGGGGAGAAAGATTGAGGGAAGGGAAAGAGAGAGGTGAAAGAAAGAGTGAGGGTAGAGAGAGAAAGAATGAGAGAAGACAGAGAGAAAGCTAGAGGGAAGAGAGAGAAAGATAGAGGGAAAAGAAAGAGGGAAAAGAGGGGAGAAAAAGCAAGGGAAGAGAACGAGAGAAAGTGGGGAGAGAGAGAAAGAGAGAGGGGGAAGAGAAGGGAGAGAGATAGAAAGAGAGAAGAAAAAGAGAGGGGAGAGAGAAAGAGAGAGGGAAGAGAAAGAAAGAGGGGGAGAGAGAGTAAGAGAGGGAAGAGAGAGAAAGATGGGTGAGAGAGAAAGAGAGGAGAGAGAGAAATATAGAGGGAAGAGAGAGAAAGAGGGGAGAGAGAAAGATAGAGGGAAGAGAGAGAAAGGGGGAGAGAGAGAAAATTAGGTAACAGAAAGAGATAGGGAAGAGAGAGAAAGAGAGGGAAGAGAAAGAGAGGAGGAAGAGGAAGAAAGAGAGAAGGGAGAGAGACCAAGAGAAGAAGAGAGAAGGAGTGAGGGAAGAGAAAGAACGTGAGAGGGAAGAGAGAGAAAGTGAGGAAGAGAGAAAGACGGAAAGAGAGGAAGAGAGAGAGAGCCAAAGAAAAAGTGAGGGAAGAGAAAGAGATAGAAGGGAAAGAGAGAAGGGAGAGAAAGAGCAAGGGAAGAGAAAGAAAGAAAGAGAGAAAGAGTGAAGGAGGAAAAAGAAAAAGAAAGAAGGTGAAGAGAGAGAGAAAGAAGACGGAGAAAGAGGGGAGAGAAAAGGAGGGGGAGAGAGAGAAAGAAAGAGGTGAAGAGAGAGATAAAGACGGAGGGAAGACTGAGGGAGAGAAAGAGGGGGAAGAGAGAGAAGAAGGATGACTTAACTGCTGTAGTCACAAACTGTAAATCTACACTGGAGCTGTTGATCTGGAACATATGAGGCTTTTAGAATTACACTGTCCTGGTGTAAAACTGACTTGACTCGACTTGGACTTGATCTTCAATGAACACAACAAAAACACAGCAATTATTTTGTGAGTTGTGTTGAGTATCATAAGACATTTGCAAATGAGCTTTTTCACAGTGAACAATGGAACCAAGTTTTAAACATAAAACCCGAATAAAGTGTAGGAATCAAACGGACATTTCTTAGTAAAATGTTGTTTCCTCATCAAAAACATCCCTGACGTTGTGTTTTGTTTCATTCACACATGTTCAACGCACAAACCCTGCATATTTTTAGGGTCTGTTCCACCTTGTGATGTCATGTGATAATACAGGAAGTGCTCCACTGTGTTTTTAAACTCCACACACCTTCACGAGAATCATTTTGATGATTTCCACCCTTGACTTGCCCATCTCTACTGAACTAAAGGTAAAAAGGAGCTGAAAACTACTACTTCATGACATCACAAGGTGGAACGGAGCATTTTGAGCTTTGGAGATGTAGACAAACTAATGATAAAGTGTTCCTCAAACATGTAAATGAAAGAAAACACAACTCCAGGTATGTTCTTGTGGCGGTACCAACATTCTAACATGGTTTAAAGCTCACAAGAATCCATTTTGCGTAATATCAGACCTTTAAATTTTCTATTTTAATTGTTGCATACAAACTTTACCCATGCGTGATTCATCTAATTCAAGCTTGCAACGCTACCTCATCTTTATCCAACATCTTCTCCACGGAAACAATCAAAACATCTAATATCATTCGAGTGTGGAGCTGCCAAACACCTTCCAGCTGTTCGGTTCATATATCCCCTCATATATTTCTCACTGACTCCATGTTTGTGACCCGCCACACCTCGGCCGGACTCTCTGTGTCAAATGAAAGCCGAGCCGGACCATTCATGCCTTCATAAAGATTTAACAGGGAGATCGGTGAGGAGCGGAGACGGTGAAGAGAGGCTTGTGTCGAGGGGGCGGGCAGACGCTGGTAAAACACAGGGCCAGTGCAGTTAATGCCACGGGGTCACGTATGAACCGGGATCATAACCGTACTCACGCCAGACAAAGGGCTTTAATAGTCTGGTCTTTAAGTCAATAAGAAGAGATGCGCAGTTTATCGTTTTCAACTGCACGGGGGCGGTGGCAGCTGGTAGTGCACCGCAAAATGTAAGATATAAACACTTAAATCTATCAGAAAATGACTTAAAAGTAGTGAAATGATCAGGTCAGCGCAGCAAGATTATTTTATTTGACAAGTTATCTTTAAAATAAACAACCTCTAGACTAAAATTAAGCAGTCTCAGAACTAGTAAGTAGATAATAAATCTGAAAACAAGACGAATAACCTGATATAAGTTTTAAAATCTTGGCCAGGTCAGAGAAATTTGCAGAGTAAAGATGCATCCAGCCTTTTCAGTTTCAGTCTTCAGTTGGATTTAAAAGTGCATAATGTAACTTTTCTGGTGGAAGATCCGTCAGATGCTTTTCTCTCCATGAAGATGTTATCGCTTTGTCTAGAATGTTCCACAGTATACATTTTTATTTTTGATTTATTTGGCGCCTTTCTGGACACCCAAGGTCGCCTTACAACAACAGCTATAGCGCTTTTCACAGACACATGTTCCCAAAGATGTTAGAGTATGGTATTAAACCTTTCTATCTTCAAGAAGACCAACCCAGACCAAGTTACAGGTCAGATCTGTGGAGAGGCGACCCCGCTCACAGTCAGAATGCCTGTTTTTCTAGGTATTTTTGAGCTATAACAACATGTTATTTAATAAATGTGAAGTACATGCTAAGTTTAATGTCATACAGTGGAACATTTCTGGCTGGCATCTTTAAGAAAATGATATGATGATGATTTTTTTAAAAAGTCTAACACTGTAGAAGCCTTAGAGTATAAAGTGTGATGTTTTGAAAGATATAGAGATCTGGAATGAATGGATTATGCAATAAATTTGGTTTGTTTTAAGCTATATTTTGTCTCTTATATACACAGTAAGTTCATTCGCTGCTTTTCTTTCTTGGAATATTGTCATTGGTTAATAGGGTTTGGCTTTATCAGTACTTTTCACTTCAGCCTAAACCCTTTTGGTGATGATCCATGAGGTTGTAGTCTATGTTTTGTTTTGTTTTGTTTTGTAGTGCTGCAAAATGGCTGAATTAACTCCTATTACTACTACTACTACTACTACTACAAACTACTACTACATTTCAGGCAGAGCAATGACATATCCACAGAAACAAGCAGGTGACGGACCCCAAACCAAAAAGTGACATAATGCATCTTTAAATACCTGCCAGTCGATATCAGCCAAAACCAGTGCAGTGACTAGAAACTCTTATTTCCTAAAATCAAAAATAAAATCATACAAAACGGATCCAAATGTATTACAGAGGAATTATTTTTCCCTCAAGTAACCACAGAACAGCTTTGTAAAGAAAAGTTCAAACATTATGAGACTAAATTGAATATATTTGTATATAGATATTTGGAAGATGATGTTCGATCAAGTGAATTTTTCAGTATTGGCGCTGATATCCGATGCCAGTATAGGAGCAAAGTATTTGGTTAGAGCAAAGTATTTGGTAGTCTGTAGTACTACTAAGAGTAATAAGTGGTAAGTGTAGTATTTGGTAGACATTTGGCAGCTTTTCGGTTTCCATATACCACCAATGTTTTCAGAATTTCACTTTCCTAACTGTAGGCTCAGCCAGTTTTTGTTTTTTGTTTTGTTTTGTTTTGTTCATAGGATGACATGGGGGCCCTCTGAGACCCACTCAGACTCAGAACATGCAAAACCAGAGCGCCAGAGTGCAAACCACCAGTGCACCGGGTTATATTTATCAAAAGATAAAGAATGGCTTTTCTAACAGCCCTGGAGCTCATGCGAGATTGAACATAGTTCTATCACTGTCAATCTGAAGTGGCTCCTGGTGATAACACAGGAAGTGGAGGGACTCGCAGCAGAGTTTCAGCCAATCACAGCAACCAATTAGCACGTATGTGATTATTAGATATGTTTTTTATAGATACATATGAAACATCATACCCACTTATGCTTACATACTTCAGGTATTACTGTAATGAAGTGTTTTTGTCAGAAAATATATTACAGTCATCCCTCAAGATCACGCAGTTCACCTTTTGCGGCTTCGCTGTTTCGCAGATTTTTATTTGTGCAATTTTGCATGCGTTTTTTTTTTTGTTGTTGTTCTTTTACATCATATGAATGTGCATTGTGTTCTTCGCCCTGATTGGCTGTTCTGCATAATCGAAGGTGGCATGTCTGTTTATAAGAATCTTCTCGCGCAGAAGAAAAAACAGCGCCAACAACTCCCCATAACTATGTTCTATGCCTGTCTGAGAAAAGTGTATAAAGTGAATAAACTAAATACATAAAGTGTAGAAAGCTGACTACTTCACAGATTTCGCCTATTGCAGGTTATTTTCAAATGTAACCCCCGCGATAAACGAGGGACCACTGTACACTAAACTGATTCTTGTGAGGTTTGAACCATGTTCAATGTTGTTAGCTCCTCAAAAACATGAAGTTGTGTTTTGTTTTATTCACACATGTTTGAACTTTGAACTTTATTATTGTCCCAGAAGGAAATTATTGTACAGCAGTGTTAGACATACAGTAGACATACAATACAATTCAATACTACAGTTTCAATAATTCAGTAATACAATAATAACAATTTAAGCTTAGCTCAACAATGCAGACAAACATTATCTTAAAAACAGGCAAAAACAGAACAGGTACTGTATGTATCCACCACGACTGATCCAAGCTATAAGAGAGCGTTCATCCTGGTTATGGCTTCAGAAACAAAGGACGTCCCAGCTCTCTGGGTAACCATTACCATTTAGCATTATTCTGTCTGCATCTCAAAGCTCAAAATGCTCTGTTCCACTTTGTGATGTCATGTGGTGCTAGTTTTCAAGTTACCAGCTTTACCTTTTACCTTTAGCCCAGCAGAGATTGGTAATTCCAGGGCTGAAATGACCCAAACAATTAACAATAAACAGCTTTACACATATGATCTAAAAACCAAATCAAACCTGCACCCATTATTGTCCATGATGCACATTATTATTGCATTTTATCATCTCATGCCCTTGTATCTGGTGAAATTTGCACTTTATAATTGTCTATGTCCTCAAAGAACTTGTTGTGTGTTTGTAATCGTGTAATTTTATAATAGGAACCGACTGAAAAACAGTTCTTGAGCTGAATCTGGCCAGTCTATATGCAACTTTACTGTTACATGTTGACCTTTGCTTTAAATAAAGAAAAGAAAATTCTAGTGAAAGTGTATGAAGTTTAAAAACACAGAGTATTACCACATGATATCAGGAGGTGGAACAAAGCGTTTTCAGTTTGAGGTAAGAATTCAGCCTAAATATGCAGGATTTGTGTGTTAAACATGTAAATGAAACAAAACACAACTCCAGGTATGTTTGTGATGAGGAAACATTTTAACAGATCAGAAAATAGCCTGATATGAGCCTTTAAACTCAGTCAGCATTTGCGGGAACACTAAAACAAACATTTTAAATACATATAGGGGTAACATCCATCTTTGAACTTCGCCTGAACTTGTGTTGAACAGAAAAGGCATTGATGTGTTCCTCATTACCATCTGTTTTGATATGTACATGCTGAGAATCCACTATAGCTGCGTATGCATATGTATGACTGAGGCGGTTACGCAAGGAAGAGTCCAACTGGGACGCGGTGATGTAATTATATCTTAATTCATGGACTCCCCTGTTGAAAGAGTGGATTATTTCTCTAATGTTGTCAGGGCTGCTTATTCCACACACGCACACACACACACACACACACACACACACACACACACACACACACACACAGAAGAGGAATTTATAATTACATTTAATGCAGGTTTAATCTGGGTCATACTCAGTTCCTTTTAGCCGTTTGCTCCCACGAGGAAACTTAAATCAGCGAGAAATTGGCTTGAATATGTAATTAAATTACGTAACAAATATTATTGTTATAAACCAATGACTAGACAGTGTATTAAAGAGGTGGTATTACACTTTTATGGGGGTTTTAACTGCTAAAACATAACGTATTTAGATTAGCATGTTATTGTTTTGAATTTTTTTTAAAATATTTTTTTCTTATTATTTTATTTGTTGGTGTGTTTTGTTTGTTTGTTTGTTTGTTTGTTTGTGTATGTGTGTTAGCCTCATATTTTGTTATGGCTTATGTCTATTTTGTTATTAATGTGCTGGGTATTCAATCCTTCATAATGACAAAATTATTTTAAAAAATATATTTTAATTTATGTATTGTTGTCGTGTTTTATTTGTCTGTTTGTGTGTGTATGTGTGTTAGTCTTATATTTTCTTATGTCGCTTATATGTATTTCGTTATTAATGTGATGGTATTCAGTCCCTCAAAATGACAAAAAATTATTTAAAAAATAAAGAAAAATGTTAATTTTTTTATTGTCGTGTTTTGTTTGTTTTTGTGCGTGTGGTAGTCTTATATTTTGTTACGTCTTATGTCTATTTTGTTATTAATGTGTTGGGTATTCAGTCCCTCAAAATCACAAAAAATATATAAAAAAATGACATTTTAAAATTTTCCAGTTTTCTTTTTTGAAAGCCTCCTCCCTTTGCTCTTGATGCTGTCACTCCCCCTTCAGATCACCAATGAAACTACTGCACATCGCATCAGGTTTATGAATACTTTTGTGTATTTATATAATTGCTGACGTAGGTTTGTGGGCTTGGATAAGATGCTATGCAAACGGCGGGTATGAATAGGGCCCAGGAGAGATCACTAGATTACTCAAACATACAGGGATGACATATAAAACCTGTTTGTGATGAGGGAACAGCTTTATAACATGGCACAGGGCTCCAAAACGTTGATTTAGCATAATACCTCCTCTTTAAAGATTCTAATTTTTCATGTCTCTAAAATAGCACCGTGATTCTCCCATCTGTAACTATTACTGTCTGTATAACCTAAAGGTGCAGTTTATTGGTGGGACTCAGCTGCAGTGAGAAAACAGCTGCTGGGCCCGGTGACCCCTGTAGTTAGCTGAATGAGCGGCCCCTGCACTGCACTGAGAGACCAGGAGCCATTTTATGTTTTCAAGCTGTTAGTCTGTTGCACCAGTTTGAACTAGGACATACTCCAATACTAATACTCTTTTTTTCTACAGATAAAAGAAAGAAAAAACATTGCAAACATGCATCAGTCTGCTTTGGCATGGAGTTAATGAAATACTGTTCATAACTAGAATCAGTGGTTTGGCTGTAGGACAAAGAAGTGAACTAAGAGAGTAGTGTTGGGCAACTCTAAAATTGTAATACATTATATATTATTAGATACCAGTGATGGGAATAACAGCGTTAAAATAAACATGACTTTTTTCAGTAACTGGTAATCTAATTACTTTTTCTATCGCTGTTACAGTTACCAATGCGCCGTTACTGCACGTTACTGAAGCAACTCATTGAAGCTGTCATTCGACTGGCTGTTACTCATACAATAAAAACAGTGAATAAAGTTCACTCTAAAACACAGTGAATCTGCGCTTACCTTCAATAAGGACTGTGGACAGCGACATATGTTTTGTCTCCAGCTGTCCTCACTCCTCTGCGCTGTTATTATATCCATAAACTCACAGAGGAGACTCACTATTCTCACCAGTATGACTCAGCATTTAATAGATATTTCTGCTGCTGGACTTATTTTCTCCACTCTGCTACATATCAACACACAGCGCTGTATGATGACGCCATCAGACTATGGCCCTAAAAAAAGGGGAAAAAGTAACGCAATAGTTACTGAGTTACTAACTCAGTCACTTTTTGGGAAAAGTAGTAACTATAACTTTATACCTTTTCAAAATAATGTACCCAACACAGTTACTGTTCCAACTACTACTACTACTTTACGTTACTTTGCTGAAGCTCAGCAGGGCCGGGCCTGGTTAGTACTTAGATGGGAGACCACTGGGAATTCCAGGTGCCACAGTGGGGCGCCAGTGGCAAAAACTGTCGTAGTGTCCTTAGGCAAGACACTTCACCCACATTGCCTAGTATGAAAGTGGTGTGTGCGTGAGTGTTGGTGGTGGTCGGAGGAGGTGATGGCGCAGATTGGCAGCCCCGCTTCCGTCAGTCTGCCCCAGGGCAGCTGTGGCTACAATAGTAGTTTACCACCACCGGGTCTGGAGTGAATGAATAATGCTCTGTAAAGCATCTTTGAGTGTCCTGAAAAGCGCTATATAAAACTGATGCATTATTATTATTACTTTGAGTTACTTTTGTCGCAAACACATTTTTATATTTCCATATTCATATTTTATTTAGAATTGACAGATTATGTTATATTTATCACAGAACGGGCTGCCACTGTATTTTATAAACTAGTTCATATGTAATCTGTTCAAGAAAATTCATGTAATTAAGTTAAAAAATAAATATATATATATATAGTTTAACCTCTGCACACAGTTTGAGAACCATTGTTGTAAATTTTCACTTGCCTTTAACTCATAGTCACATTTTATAGTTCTAATTATAGTAAGTTTATAGTTCTAATTACACTCGTCAATATTTATTATCACATTCGTGGAACTGGAGTTACATTGCCGTAGCTTAGTAACTTAAAGGCTGCAGAATAAAAACTCCAGGATCATGTAGGGTGGGTTAATGCAAACATTTTAAGACCAAAATGATGAGTCTTATATCATTCTGAGTCCTACCATAAAGGCTCATTATGGGTTACTGATCTGCATGACTATTCTTCATACTATCACACTCCGTTTACGTTCAAGGTGAGATTTTCCTACACAAAATTACCTGCAACTTGTGTAAACTGCCTATAGGAAGATCTGGCTTTCATGTTACCGAAAACTTTCCAATGAACGGCGCGAACATGCCACCTCTTACAGATC